>CM041735.1:3964803-4564803 GCA_023373845.1 Nibea coibor
GTGTGTGTATGATCCAGATGGATTTTCCACAGCGCTCTCCTTGATGGGCGGGTCGGAGCAGTAGACAAGGTAGCATGCCAGCTCACTTTCTTATGCACACACACACACACTGTCACACACATAGAGAGTTATTTTATATTCCTAGACACACGATTCCCGTCACTGTGTGAGAAATCCAGGGAAAATATTTCTCCTCTCTGTGCCATCGTCATCTATCTGTCGTGTCTCTGCTTCTTATCGAGCGCTCGCCATTGTTGAGCTCATGACCTTTGACCTCTGTGACGCTTTCAGAGAATTTAAGGATTTTTGTTCATGCATGAGTTTTCTATTCTTAGTTTCACTTAAAAATGAAAAATTTAATTTCTCAGAATATCATAACTTACTCACTGGATTCAGTTTAATATTTCTCTTCTCTATAGTGTTCCCATTTTGACTTTCTTCATATTGTGATTTGTGGCTCTTTTTCATTTGTTTCACACTGCTCATATTTCAAGTTGTCTCTATACTGCCTTCTGCCTTTTTATTTTTTAGTTGTCTTCTTAATACATTGCGCTGCTAAAATTGTCAGTTGTGTTTGTGCAGCCATCCATTTACACCTCATGTTCATCCAGAATGTCACTCCAAACCCTTAAGGATTTTTTTTTTCTTAATTTTTTTTTTTTTTTTGTGCTGAAACAGCCAGAAAAGTTACCAGGGAAATCTCATCGCCAGCAGAAAATCCATATTCATTAACATAAATGCTGTAAATAAAGAGAGAGGAAAGCGTGATGTAGGTTCAGATAACATCAAACATAAAAGAGAGACGCAGAGATAGAAAAAGATTTAGGGTGGCATCTAAGAAAAAGATTTTTTTTTAAAAAGAGATACGAATACAGAGATTTAAGGACAGGATGAAATGCAGGAAAAAAGCTAATTTACAGAATGCAGCGAGGAAAAAGAAGAACAGAGAGCCTAGTGTGGTCGATCCATTTTGACTTTTTTAATGCTCTCCTTTCCCGTAAAAAGATGTTTTCCTCTGTGCGGTTTACATATTGTCAATATTCTGTCTCCAATTTAAATGGTTTCAATTCTCTTTCACTATACAAGATGTAACTCAGAGCTCCAGCAAGCTTCCAGCAAAATACAAACACAAATGAATAGAGGCTCGAGACGAGAACTCTACTGGCTTCCATTTGATCAGTTTCAAATACAAACAGCACCACAGTTTGTTTCGCTGAAAACAATTAATTTTTGACAGGTCTCAGGTCAGAGGTCACTCCGACGTTTGAATCTGAACAAGTTCCCCTTCCCCAATTGAACCACAAACAAACTCACTAATGGAAAATACATTTTGTCTTTGTTTCATGTCGGTGAAGTTTTTAATTATACGTCTTTGTTTAAATGGTGCGTTGAGACTCTTAACAATGAACATTACCGAGACATAATACTCTCTTCAGGCCAAACTGAAGACAAAGACAGTCTCTTGGAAGGTTTCGGTCCTGTCAGAATGCAAGAGTGAAACAGATCAAAGTGACAAAACACAGTTTCTATTTTATGAATTAATTCATGGTTCTGCAGGTCCGGAGCACGGTTGGGTTTCTATGAAACCACCTGGTTAACTGCGTTCACCTGCCGTCCCACTTGTGACTCATTTCTGGATTCATTGAGTCAAATAAAAACCAGCAGGGCCCCCGAGACCTGAGGAGCAGGATCAAAAACCACCAAGCAACATCAAGGTCAGCATCAGCGTCAGTGAGTAGGATCTTTTTTTAAAAAATGTGCAGGCTGAAATGTATGATTTCTGATTCCTGCATTTTAACTCAGAGCCATTTTACACGATGTACAGAACAAAAGCAGCAAGGAGACAAGTAATCGCACCCTACAATTAAATGTGTCGAAGTTGATGAATGATAGAAAATGTCTTTTTTTTCAAGTATCAACGCCAGGAAATAAGATACAAAACAGACCTCTCATAGGCTAATAGGTGCTGTAAGTTAAAGCCCTTTGACCGCCAAAATGATGACACATTTACAGAGTGGACCCTCTAAATTTAAGACATATTGAATGATGGTCGTAACATTTTATTCCTCCCAAAATGCCTATGAATTGTTCTGAAAATGAACTCTCCAGTCACAGAGGAACAGGCCTCAAACTTCAAAGATCATACAAACTTTGAGCTCAGGCTCAGACACATTCTGTATTTCCTGACGTCGGGCGAGAGCAGCACTACGACCCACACACTTACTGATCATTACTACCGGCCGTTACCATGGTAATCAATCTTCACTCCACAGCTACCTATTTCCTCTCTCTCTGGTT
Organism: Nibea coibor; assembly: GCA_023373845.1. NCBI lineage: Eukaryota > Metazoa > Chordata > Actinopteri > Sciaenidae > Nibea > Nibea coibor. Next base: position 3,967,102 of record CM041735.1, read on the forward strand.
GGTTTGTTGACTGACAACCATCCCTAAATCAATCCCAGGTTGCACTGCTGCAGCATCCATCACAAGCTAACAGAGAACTCCATTTTTCTTGTTTTTCTGTTCCGCCTCCTCGTCTGTCTGACTGTCCGTCCGTCTGTCTCCTGCTTTCCTCTTCAACTTTTCTTTGATTCTTTCTCACTTTTAGTTCTGTCTCCTTTTGCTCTCATTTCTTCCTCTCTTTTTATTTCACTAGCTCATCTTGGTTTCCCTCTTGTCCTTTCAATCAATAACTTCTTCTGACAAAAAACAGCTAACTACTGTTTTCATATTCAAACCATCCTTTTATTTCTGCCTGTGTAACCTTATTTGTCTTATTTTGAGAAAATGAATGTAATAATTTCTTAGCAGTTGGTTTGTTTTATTAAACGCAGATGCATACAGTGATATTAAAAAGCCATGTCTGTGTTTTACATTCCTCCTCTTGGTAAAAATTAAAGGTGACCTTCTGTTTTAGTGACATCACATCTATACAACATGACATATAACAGACAATTGACAGATATGTCCTTAAATAAATATACGTTGACCACTGCCTAACACCTGTTTAGGCCATATTTTCAGCATTTTTAGGGCTCTTTAGGAGTTATTGTCATGCTCCACAGAAAAAAATAGAAGAAAATGGTGAAAAAGATGAAATCTTCATGTACTTTCACATGAGACCAAGTAAAAGCAGCAAAACCTCATGTCTGCGAGGCTGAAACTGGACTAATGATATCTTGATTACCAAAATGACTAATACAGCTGAGAAAAATGCTGTTATACAACAGGCTTCTATCAACTTAACATCCTGAAAAGAGTGCCTACCAGTTGCACTGCAAGCCCATTACGAGATGAAAATGAACAGAATAAAGTCATGATCGATGGACATTGACTGCCTCCGCAAGGAGCCTCGGCTGGATCTTAATATTGTGTCAGAAACTTCAAGTTAACTGTAACGAGTTTGCTGTTAATATTTGGTTGGAAACCTCCCTGATTCTAATCACAGCTGAGCGGCTACATGAAAGCAGCGTCGCCCTTTGTTAGTAATTACAGACGATGTTCGGGAAACTAATCCCATCCGAATAGAGCTTTTGTCTCTTTCTCTGTCTGTCTCGGTCTGCCTCCCTCCCCACTTCAAGAACACCAAATGAAGACCATATTAGCAGTGATGTATAGATGAATGATGTCATCGGTCCTCAAAACCCCCATTGATGTTACTGCGACGATACAGATCATAATCACCGTGATTGATAACTGCAGCTTTCCAGGGTGAACGTGCATGTGTGTGTGTGTGTGTGTGTGAGAGAGAGAGAGAGAAGCAGTAAGTGTGGACTGAAAGAAAAAAGGAGGAGAGACTGGGCAAGAAAGAGACCGATGGAGAGGTATGGAGTGAGTAAGAGAGGGGGACCACAGAGATTTAGGGTGAATGTACGTGAGGAAGCGAGATAAAGAGACACAGAGCGGCCAAACAAGAGAATAAAAGAGAGAAAGACGGAGGGAGAACGAGAGAATGCAACAGAGAAAGAGACAGAGTTGTCAAGCACTCGATCACACCAAACAAGAGTAATGTTAAGGCCTTAAGGATCTTTCACACTCTTGATGGATGGTTTTGTGTGTGTTCATGAGTGTGTGTGTGTGTGTGTGTGTGTGTGTGTGTGTGTGTGTGTGTGTGTGTCAGAGAGAGAGAGAAAGAGAAAGAAGAGGAGAAGTGTCAGTGTGTGAGCCATTGCTGCCTCCAGTGGCAGGAAGGCGGAAAATGATGACTGTGAAGGCTGTGTACTGCACTGCATATCCTCCAGCTCATTAATATTAAACACACACACACACAGATAATCCAAGCACACACATTAACCATTAATTACACACACATTACTTCATCTACATATTATTGTCATCCTGTATTTCAGGTTTGTTTGGTAGAGTTTGTCTTTCTATTATTTATTACCATGGCAGAGGTGAAACATTTGTCAGACGTGAACATGATTTACATTTTTTGTACAAATTCTACAAATGAAATCTGCTGCACAAATAAGCTCCCTCTATACAGTACTACACATTGTCATAAGGAACAACATGCACAGCGCAGAATGGACATCACTGTGAAAAATGTCTGAATCACACAAATTAAAGATATCACCTCATTAATGCTGGGACACTTATGTAAAGTGTCCTTACTCCCATACTTGACTTGCTATTTTGAGTATATAAGTGTGTTCAGTTATGGTAAAATGCAGTGTATTATGAGTACACAGATGGCACACTCATGACGGTCAAGAAGTTGAGTGTGGAGTGCTGGGCACTCGTCGTTCTGAATGGTCTATTCTCTGGCTGCGTAGTGGAAGGGGACGGACCGCCGGCATTGTGGAAATGGCGGCAGAGGAAGCTGCTGAAGCTGAAGCTGTTATATTTAGGTTTTGGCAGTCAAAGAAGAAATTGTAAAATGTTGCAATCGTCACCTCCGGTAAGTGCACGCCGTCCGTACTCAAATGGAGACAACACTACTCTGCTGAAGATAATGCATTACGCCAGGAAGTACATGTTTACACAGAGTGCTCCATAGAAGTGTAATAATGGATGTATCTGAATCGAGACACAGCTAATTAAATATCTAACATGTTCCACTGTTCAGACATGTTTAAAAGTTTGTTCCAAAGTTGAATCATTTCATATTTATGTCTGATGTTTGGTTCCTGACCCATTTCATCACGGACGGCCACAACTGGTGAACATTTATAGCCATAGTCATATAGTGTATAGTTGCAGGTCTGGGAGGAAGAAATGATTTGTGAAGCTGAAAAGTTGTCCTGGAGGAAATATGTATAATATACTGAATGAATATGACTATTTTTTACTATATTCAATGATGAATTTAAAATGGCTCTATAGCTGAAATCTGGCATGCTGCATGATAACTTTAAACTGGTTGTATGGTGTCACATTATACAATATTATGCAGTCAGTTTGTTGTATTTTTTCACAGCCATGCTGTGATTCTAGGTCTGGCAATGTTGGTCAGTCAGTCAATGAAAAATCTATCAAGTCATTTATGGTCCCCAGAGGACAGAGGGTGTCACCCCCTGTACAGATTATAAAGCTCTCTGAGGCTACATGTGTTTTGTAACTTTGGGCTATACAAATAAAATTTGATTTGATTTGATTTGATTTGATTTCCTCTTGCCCCACTATTAGGATTTGCTTTTTAGCAAATATTAAGCTCTATTGGTTGAATTTGAACTTCTGTTATGATTTAATGCCAAACAAATAAAACTGGACTGAATGTGAGCATTGATGCTGTAAGCGCGTTAGCATGCTGTAAGCATTTAGCTTCATCACCACTGTGTAACACAGGGCTGCTAGCATGACTACAGACTCTTAGTCTCGTTTTTATTCCCTATATTCTGAATTATTAAACTCTTCTTCCATTTTATTGTTATGTTCTTCTCTATTCTCCCCTCTGCTCTGTCCTATTGTATTCTGCTGAATTCAAGGTCTCTCTCTCTCTATGTGTGAAGTTGTTTAGAAGTCTATAATTTTCTGGCTTAGTTGTACTGCCACTGGCCCAAAACTCTGCTCATTCATCAAAATGTCTCATTTAAACAATCCCCTCTGTCCTCCCACCCCCCCTCACTGTCTTTCTTTCTTGCTTTGTCGTCCTCTCTTCCTTGCCTCTCTCTCTCTCTCTCTCTCTCTCTTTCTTCCCTCTCCCACTGTCTCTCTCTCTCTCTGGCGGTGTCTTAATTTTCACATCAAAAGATGCTTTCTTGGCACCACTGTCAAAAATCAACAATATTTCCTAAGCTGTTTTGAATGTGGTGCGGTTTCGCACAATTGAATCAAAACAGTATAGAAAACCGAGAAAGGAAACAGATTATGTCACACACTAAAAAGAAAAGGTTATACAAATAATTGCTTTTTGGCTCATATTAAGATTGAAAGCACTTAAGAGTTGCTTTAATTGCCAAGCCAGGAGCTTTTTTGGTACAGTGCAGAAACTTTGACTAAATGGGACTAAATGAAACCATCCTGTCTTGGCATCTGCAGCACAGAGCTATCTAATATTATTCATATAACAGGAATTTTATGCTTTTCTCTTTGTCTCTATGAAAATATCTTTTGTGTCTTTGTTTCTCTATCATCCGTCGTCTCTTCCATTTCTCTGCGTCTCTATCATCGCTCTGTTTGTTTCTATTGTTTCTGCTCATCTCACGATAAATCTCAGACTATCTGTATCTCTGTCTTTGCCTTTCTGCCTCTCTTTGAGCTGTGGCAGGAATTTGTAATTATTTTTCCTTCGAAACTCATAAAACATGTTCGGCTATAGCCCAATGACACACACACACACACACACACATACACAGACGCGCACACACACGCAGTACATATCAGTCTTGTCCTGTTTGTAATTATCAATCCATTTGGGGATTTGAGGATTTTCTCTGTAAAACTTAAAGGCTTGTTTTTCTGTTGAACAAAACCACATCAGAAAACATGCACACATACACACACACACACACACACACACACACACACACACACACACACGATGACACACATATACAAAATGACTTCGTTGTCTGACATGGAAATTATACACACAAGCTCACGCACATACACACACAGGCGCCATAAGAATCTCCAAGGAGTGGAAGCCACAGTGTTTGAAGATAAGGATTTCTTCTTCTTCTTCTTCTTCTTCTTCTTCTTCTTCTTCTGTGTGTGTCTTTGCATGTGGCTCTCAGGCCTGCATGAATATTATGAAACATTTGTCATGAACTGACACAATGCGCTAACTCACTCTGAGTGCAAAATTATTCACACACATGCAAATATACATTTTGATGCACCCATACATAAACACACTAATTCACATGTTACATTCACAGTGTAAAACTGCCAAATATCGGAGGTTTCCCATAATGCACTGCTACAAGGATCTATAACAGCTGATAGTAATCATGATCAAATCATCATCAGAAATGCCACAATGTACATAAATACACACTGATGTTAGGATTATTGCAAAAATCCTGTAAATGTATTGTTATTTTTTGTAGTGTTTAAAAATGGACAAAATTGGCCTAATAATAATTATTAATGCAATTTCCTGAGTGGAAATCACATTGTCATGCATAATCAGAAACAGAAACAGGTTTATTGCCAAGTTTTCACAAACAACATTTTTTTTCTTGGTGTTTTGGTGCATAATAAACATATATAAATAAAAATATAAGATACTGTGAAAACCAAGTCTGAATGGTAACAGCATGCAGAATATTGAAATGTGCAAGATTATTTTTAAAATGTAGTAACCCAAGAGATGTTGTTTAAAGGGTGTGTAATGTAATGCATAGAGTCCGTAGACCTTATGTTAATGTAACATGTTGCGTCTGGAGAGTGGAGAATGAAAGTCAGTGTCACAGGGGGTCCTGGGTCTTGTTGATGAGGCCTGTCTATCTGTCTATCTGTTTTTTTTATGACTTTGAGAGACTGAAATTCTTGTAAATTCTTTCTTGCAATTTTCCAGAGCTGAAAACAAAATTTGAGAAGCACAACCACAATCTACTTTAAATTCCTTTGAAAATGTTTCTTTTGGTAAAATATTGTTAAGAAAAGAAAATTATGACCTTTTTCAATAACTAGGGCAGTCATTTTTTGAAAAAAAAAAAAAAAAGGCAAATCCATAGTTATTACATTTGCGTGGGGGGCTGTGAATCTAGAAATTGAATGAAAGAACGACGACACCTGACATTTCAGAGTCAAGGAAGAAAATGTTCCCTTTACAGTTAATTCCAAAGTTGGTCAAATTGGTTTTCAGTTGGAGTTTTCTTGGGCTTAAGATAACTGCAGATGCTCTTATACAGCCTGTGGGGATTAAGCATGACCCTTTAAGAAAGTAACATACTGTAGCTGTGCAGTCACACACACACACACACAGAGGCAGAAACACACATCCAGCACATTCACACTCACAGTTTTGTTCTCTAGACACATAAAAACACAACATGTTTCTATAGTGTGTCAGCACCGGTTTAAAAAACCATTTGTCATTTTTGTCCCATGTTTCCCTCAAACGATGACATGCACACTCACACGCGCGCACACACACACACACACACACACACACACACACACACTCATTGTCCTAACAATGGGATGAAAACACAGCACGCACACACACACACAAAAAAGAGGGAGGCAGGCTGTTTTGATGACGTTTTGAATCCTACTGAATTGAATTTTACTCCGTCAAAATATATTATTACTGTACAAGAAAATAAAACACCAACATTAAAAAGCACACATAAGGTATGTGTTTGTCATTGTGTGTGTGCATATTGTGCATGTATAATGTCTGTGTTTGATCACGTCCTCAAAAATACAGCTGAAGTTTGTAAAGGCTGGTTTGAGACATTTTTGTTTTGTGAAGCCATTTATAATGAAAGTCAGAGAGGAGGAGAGGTCAAAGCGAAGAGGAGCGAGACACAAGAACAAAGATGTGTGAAGAACTTGATACCAGCAAAAGTCATTAAGAGGACAATGAAACCATATCTTGTTGCATAAACAGTCTTCTTGCATTGTTAGTTTTGGTTGAAACAAACCATTAAAATACATTTTTCAAGTTGGTGAAAAGACAAACAAGTAAGAATTTATTGCTTCTGTGTTTGTCTGAGTGCATGAGTCTAAGTGAGGTTACGGCTAATTACGGTCCATGACAGGTGACTTGCATTTTAAATATTTTCAAATACTACTCCTACGCTACGCTGTAACCATGACGGAGACACAAAAAACTCAAGAAAAACTGTGTTGTCGCTGCTGAAACTTAACATTTCACTTCATGTGCACCAGAGCATTTTTATAGATCTTTCTTTATCCCTAACAGAAGAGACTAACCACTCTGTACCTGCTAAAGTCATTATAAAGAGCCTTTAGCCGTTTGGTATTTGATTTAACAGCCAACTCTAAAACAGTACAGCAGAGCAACAGAGTGAAAAGAGAAAAATATCAGAGATACACACACACACACACACACACACACACACACACACACACACACACACACACCACAATTAACAGCACAGCTAGCTCTTAAACTTCTGACTCCTGCAGCATTTCATAGTTGAAATGTGCGTTTCAAGTCATTATTGTATTATGTCCACATACATTTCATATTTAAATTTCAGGCTTTTAAATATGCTCTTATCTAGAATCCCTGAGTGAGTGCAACAGTTCATTATTCATGAATCATGATGGAAAATAAGCCAGTATTACAAACAGAATCAGATTTGTCAAACTCAACAAACATATTTCCTCCACAGGAAGACACATTAATTCTTTCTCATCATCCAGGCTCCAACACGGGTTAAGGGAAGTGTCTGTCCTTACATGACACAAGTCTTATTATATTTTAATGAGATTGTGTCCCAGGGTGAGAGACTGCAACTACTGAGTTTGGGTCCCCACACGACAGGAGAATTAATATGTTTTAATGAGTCGGAGCCAGGCAGAACGACTACATTCACTCATCTTGGCTCCGGGGCTGAGATCTGAGAGACTCTTCCTTAAATGGTTTCTGCGCTGGCCCAGCCAGTTCAACGCAGACAGGAGTTATTGACAGAGGTTCAAAAGACTCTTCAACTTGTTTAGATTTCAAAGAGGGAGCAAAGTCGCTCAATCCCAAACTTCACATTCAGCCGCGTTTCCCAATGTGTACAGTGTGATGTACTGTTTGAGTCATGAATCGATATGTTTTGATTATTCTCCATGTTTTTTCGTTACTCACGCCGCTGCATTTCAGCGAAAATAAATCAATTCAATCTACAGTAAAGTAACCAGAACATGCACAAACCCAAAAACTCCAGCGCCTGAGTACAGATGTGTATAAATAACACCATCACACTTTTCTTTCCAAACCACATTAGCCATACGTTCCCAGGCTGCTGAGGAGTAACTCAGATATTTTGATTGCTTTTGAACATTTGCAGGTTGCTGAAAGCTCATTTCGATTGCACGGGACTTGGCACCACTTGATGTGGGCATCATTTCAAAGAGCTCCTATGCAAATCGTCCAGCAGCACTCTATGCATTATATATTTATCTGATATGGTATACTTGAACCAGTGGAATAGGCTATTAAACAAATATGAGCTTGAATACTTTAGTCTGCTGCAGCATTTACAGTGTTTTATCCACGTTCTAATGGTGGCTGTTAATTCGGCGCTCTCACTTGACCCCGACCTGACATGACTCTTTTACATTTTGGTACAAGATTGAATGTAAAAAATGCATGCACACAGCACTCAAACCTGCATTAATGCAGAAGCGATAGGTCATCAAGGTTAAAATTAGCACCCTGAAGTACACTACTTATAAAACTTGTATTAATGCACACATTAATGACTATAAAAACATTAACACTATTGCACTTACTTAAAGTACAGGTATCACTTACTTTACATAATTAGTCACTTTAACATAGAGGCTTAATCAATCAGCCAGTGTGCAGGATTTAATGGCACTTGGCATAGTCATGGATTGCAACCTTCTATGGAGGCCATGAAAACACATGTATAACCTGAAAGACTCTACCTGGAGCCAGCGCTTGGTTGGTAGAGTAGAAGTATGGTCGTTCAACATGGGTCTGTAGACATCTTTCTTTCTACCAGAAACCAGGTACCAGAAACCTGTTATATTTTCCATTAATTATGCACTAATGGAAACATAGCTGTGCATATCAAATTATATTCCTTCCATATTCTGTAAATAGAAAACACATTCTATTTATTAATTGTACACATTGGATGTGTGGGTGTGCAGGGTCTAATGTTGATTAAACAAATGTCTATTTAGGTTATTTTTATATATATACAGCTCTGTTTGTTCAAAATGTAAATAGAAGCAAAATGTAATGATGCACAACATTAGATGACAACATTTTTAAAAAGCACAAGGAGAACTTATTCTGACTGACTTTGGATGTTTTTTTTATACCCAGCCATGTTACTAACTTGTTGCCAGTTAACTTCATTCATCCACCAGGTGTTTTCTTTTAGCACTTCACAACTTTCATAGTGTTTTACCAACTACTGCTGCCATGGTCATATACTTCCAAATAAAACCAGAACATACTTGATAAGTTGTCTTTTTTATTTTTAAATAAATATGTTTTGCATATTATCACATTTAGTTTCTATTTCCATTTTAGACAGAGCGCCAATTATTTTGGAAATGGTGATGTACTTCATGGTGTTTTCATTGATTTTTAGGAAGTTTTACTGGATGAAGTGTCTGTGTTAGAGATCACATAATTCATTAAGTCAGACAAATGCCAGAATCAGACAACACAATTTCACAGTATCTGTTGATTGAGATGGTCACTGCATCAAATTAGGTGATCATGAAGTCAGAAATTCTTGCTATGCCAAGAAATATGGCAGGCAATGCGCTGGACTCTAACCAATCATATATTGCCATCTGTTACATACATCAAACTAACACACATTTGTAAACATGCCTTTATGAATGAAAATAACCCTGGAAGCATTCCATCGAGGATGAAGATGAGCTCTGTCTCTTTTCCTTCCTAGTACAGAGAGGAAGTGTTGGTGTTCACACCATATATGGAAGATGCAGAGGCTGTGGGATGTCACACCTCCATTAATTTAGATTAATTTCGTCTAATGATCTTAGCCCAAGGGTGGCCATTATCAGGCTGTAACCCAATCCCAGCATGAGGGATGCACAGTATTTAAGACTTGCCAGCCAACAGGTGATTATATTTACTTGTCATTGGCTGGAACTTGCCACTGGCAGTCACCATGACCGGGTACAGGTGCAGACGAGTACCTCGGACAGCTCCTGTGCTGCTGAGAACACCATCAGGGCCTCGGTGTGCAGCCGCAATCACTTCAATAAACCTGACAAAAACTTGGATTGGAAATATGCTGAAATGATCTCTCAACAGGCATCTCACCGGCAGAATATTTCATCTCCGTTACAAAATAAGATTTCAACTGTAGGGCTGAATAACAGACTTGTTAAGATGGAGATTTGTTGCAGGGTGCCTGCACTGCGAAGTGAAAAAGGATTTGTGACATCTAAAATGAAAGGTGCCGTAGCCAGACAACACTCTGGCGGGTGTGAGACTGTCATAGTTTAAAAGACAGATTAGGGGTGTGCAGGTTTCTCTGGATCTTAAAAATATCGAATACACGGCTGAACAGCCAATTAAATGTGAGAACATGGCAAAACCCATTTTCCTCCATCGCCCTCCTTCCCTACATTTATTCCTCTCCGTGCCTATGTTTCTCTCTCTCTCTCTCTCTCTCTCTCTCTCTCTCTCTCTCTCTCTCTCTCTCTCTCTCTCCCTCTGTGTTTGTCCATCTCTCTGCCCTTTGGTGTCAGTTCTCTGTTCTGGCATTTACGAGACAAATGCTAGTGTGTCACACCTTGTCACTCATACCACACAAACACACACGCGCGCATGCACATGTGCGACTAAATGCTAGAGCGTCAGCCTGTCAAATCACCCAGTGTCAGCGTGGAGGGACCTCTCGACGTGGCAGGACACGGACACACACACGCACGTCGGGCAGAAGCGCGGAGATGCACTGACACGCACAGTGAGGAGGGGAAATTAACAATATGCAAACAAGTAGCCCACCATGAGTTGTTGACACCTAAACAATGGAAACACAATTAGTCTTGCTCTCCTTCAACCCCCCACAAATACACACACACACACAGATACTAAACAACAGCAGGCTTCAAAGGCTGAGCAGAAGTGAGACAAAGATTAAATTCCCCTGGCATTTGGTACCAGAAGCAGATGGTGACAGAACTTGGCAGCAGAAGCAGTTTGGTACCAGAGTGATATATGGACAGTCTCTGCTATTACTTTATACTAGACAGTTGAACCATTACACTTTGAGTAATAGTTGCCCTACTTGCTTCAACTGTTTTTAGGTATGCTCTTCAGCGTTTTCTTTAAAAAGCACAGTCCGTGTGATGATTAGCCTATTTACTATAATTAATGCTTCACCATGCTGAATACTTTTTTTTAGAAACTAGTTGTAGCTGTCGTGTTTCAAATTTTTAATGCATTTTTGTGTTTACGAGTCTTCTGTCTGATTTTTGTACTACATATCCATACTAAAATTAAAAGACGCTCATAGCTGCCTGAAAACATGAACCCTGCAAGACTATTTTTACTCATTCTACTTGATGCAGATGATTTTGAAGCAGTGAATGACATGATATGCTACTGTATCAGCACTCATGTCTAATTCCTAAACACCAGATGCATTCACTCAGGCTGCTGTCCTTGTCCCTGTCAGCTGTCTGGGTGGCGTGTAATCAATCCTTACAAAGAATTATCCTTCCTGAGGGTTAAAAATACTCTTTACATCTTCACCCGCCTTTTTCAGTTTCATTTTCCAACAGTTGCCCCCTATCATGTTTCATTCAACATGAAGTAGTGCAAATGCCCCGTATCTCGGCAACCAAAGTAATTCACCTTGATATTAGTATATGATATTACAGTATTGGTATTCCGCCCCCTCTGATGGTTTTCACGCCAGTCTGTACAAGATGCTGACAGCTCAAGTAAATAAATAAGATATCTGTTAACATCTTGAAATTCACAAATAGAAAAATGTGATGCGCCTCACAAAGTTCCAGCGTTACAAACGCACCCACTGATTCATGCGTCATACCCGTATTCTCTCGCTCTTTGTCTCTCTCCGTCTCTCGATGTCTCCGGGGAAGCCGAAGTTGACAAGTGGAAGACAAATCGGTCCATCACCACCCTAAACGGAGGACCCACTTTAAGCTGGTAGAGAGGTTATAGCACCAGCACACAAACACAGGCGCACGCAAACACACACACACATAGATCAGAGTGTCATCAGTTGGCATATGTGACCTGACAGCCTTCAGAGACACGGAGAGACAGTCAGAGATAAATGCAGCACTGTACAGTGTGTGTAACTTTGTGCAGAAAGTCACAGTCAGTCATCTAATAAACTAAGTAACACATAAACACAAACACAGAAACTTTCTCTCTCTCACACACACACACACACACACTCCTCCTCCTTTACTCTGGTTCTCTCCAGACTTTAGGACAGCTCTTATATACTAATGTATTATTCATATGAAGAATTGTGTGTATGTGTGTGTGGATGTGGGTGTGTGAGTAAGAGACAGAGACAGAGAGATGTGTACGTGAGTGCACACAAAGCAAGTAAAAAAAAAAAAAAATGTGTCTCAGTGTGTGCGTGCGTGTCTTTGTGGGTGTGCATGTAAGGTGGCGCTGCATTTAGAGGCAAGCAGCAGGTAAATTGAGGTCAGGTGAAGTCAAAAGAAAAAGCCAGACAAAAGTCAGAGCCCCAGCAGACACACACACACACACACACAGAGCGGTAAATCTATAATTATAAACAGCGGTTGGCTTAGTTCATTGGCTCAGCATATTTTGGAGCACATGGTCAGAAGAGCAGTCTCCATCATTTGTCTGTGCGCGTGGGCGTGTGTTCTATTTTATTCATTGTGTGTGTGTGTGTGTGTGTGTGTGTGTGTGTGTGTGTGCGTGTGCCGCTTCTCAAGTGCAAAGTGTCACATGTTGCAAAATTAGTCCAAAAATTCATGATGTGCTCAAAAAAATAAAATAAAATCATCTTCTTGTCATCTTGTGCCACCAAATGGTGGATGAACACAAATTTCAATTGCAAAAAGAATTGTGACAGTACAGTGACAAAGCTATTACCATATTCATGTTTAATACTTGTGGTGAAGTGCACTTTGGCAACATTTGGTGATGATTTAAAACCAAAAGATGCATTTTTATGAGTTTTTATCACAATTTTGGACAGTGGGTTCATGGCACTCAGTGAGTCTGATGTAGTCAACCAAGGCCAGCACAATTCTTTCTTTTGATGTGCTTTAACTTAAAGGTCCAGTCTGTATGGTTTATAGAATATGGTAGAAATGAACTGAAAGTAGGAATTGTTACATTTTTATCACTTTAGAATGGAAATGTTGTATCTACAGACAAAACTAAATCTACAGACAAACTAAACACTGGCTCTAGATAGGGTCTTAAGTTTTTCGCATATTTCGCAGCCACCATAGTTTCTATTTCACACTTGGAACAGGAGGGCAATTAAAGGAGCCTGCAATTAATAATCACACAGCTAGATATTACTAAATCCTACACACTGATCCTTTAAGAACTTAACACGGTCCCTGCACTGAACCATCACCTCATGGCGCTGTCACAATAAGCACATAAGTGCAGGGCTGAGCTTACCATCATCATTGCAGAAACAAAGGCAACAGATTCAACCAAACATCATGGAATTGACAGTGGATGGCAAACATGATGACATCAAGAGCAGCTATTTTCAAGTGACAAATGGATAAACCCATTTAACCTTCTTTTTTTGGTCTTGAGAACCTTCATGACTTCTTAATGTACAACTGTACATTTACTGCCAGATAGACAACTTACTGCTACAATTTTCCTCCGCTCTGCTCGCCCACACACTGCCCATTAGCACTCAACTGCGGACCGCAAAAGTATTTAGCTGTTTTTCTTCTCATCTTTAAAAACGGGTTGTTTTTTTAAGGAGGTGGAAGAAGGAAGTGACTGAATGACTGAATGACGTCACTGTACGATGTATTATGCCAGGCCTTATCCACCAGTGTATTTTATCCGATGGTGCCCTGCTTTCTGTCTGTAACAGCTCTACCAAAGTAATAATTACATATTTTGATTCACTGTTGATGGCGTATATTAACAGCTTACTTCTTCTTTCTCCTTTAATGTTTTTTTTTCTTTTTAACATTTCTCCCTGTCACCCACTGAGAAGCCGCTGTCACATCCAAGAAGTAATCCTGAGGCCCGCCGAAGAGAGATTCATAGATTAAAAGAGAGGGATGAAAAGCCGAGATGAACACCTGGGAAAAAGAGATTGGATGGAGATGTAGGGGCATCGACCGACACTTAAGCTTCAACAGGACAAATAAAAACTCCTCAGTGGCAATCATGGAGCTGGCAGGAGAGGTGGGAATGGCAGGGTTTTCAAGATATAAAACCACGGAAGACAGAGAGTAGAGAGGAGGCTCTGCTTGACGATTCCATGACAGAGACGGCTCAATGTTTTTAAAAGTGGTAGCGGTAGACGAAGAAACATCGAGAGAATGCAGGTGTGATTGCACCGCCGACCATAAACCTAAGAGACAACTGCTGTTATTGAGCTGTCACTGCAGAGGTAAACTCAGCACCACAAAGTGTGTGCGTGTCAAACTAAAAGTCAGTATTTGCGCCATTCAAACCCATACTGCTAGTTTTCCACACCACTAGAAAGAAGAACGAGGTAACCGTGGTAAACATCAGCTGATGTGTCCCTGCTGCTCGGCGGAAAATTCGCTCAGAATAAAGTCTCTGGATGGCGCTTTCTTGCCGCTATCTCCTCTCCTGCTCATACTATGCCTGTCATCCCTCTCGTCTTCTAACACACATGAGGATAATATTTACAGGGTGCAGAAATTATAGATGTCGTTAAATTCTAAACTTTCGGCTCCGGCCTAGAAAAGTATAAAAATTCTAAGCCTGTTAGAGGGAACATGAATCCAGCTCTCTGCCTGTGTGTAAGCCTCACATTTACTTTTACTTTGCACTGACCTTTACACACAGCCCATACAGAAATAGCAACTATGTTATTATAGCGAAAGGTCAGTGTGAATGGATTGTACATACTGTATGAATGTGAAGGAGTGCATGCACACACACACACACACACACACAGGTGTACACGTGGATATTTTAGGTTACTGCGAACAGCCTCGTAAATTGTTTGTCCGCATGTTCGCTAACTGACATAAGCTAGCGGTGTGTGTGTGTGTGTTTTCATGTATGTCCATATGCGTTCATGTGTTTACTTTCAGGTTCTAGAGCTGTAACTGCATCGCTGCTGGGAAAATCATTTTTGATGCAGGTAGAATGAATGAGGAATAAATCAAAAACAGCATAACACATACGCTAACTCACACTGATCCCGTCTCTCTCTCTCTCTGTTTCTCTCACACACACCCATGCTGTAAGGTTCATTATTGGTATTTCCATGGTTTCACACACAAAGTCGTACGTATGCACACAGCCTCACACACACTGCTAAAACAGCATTTTGTCCATAAAGTCTATTTCCATGGTTAAGTTGTGATGAATGGGACTCAGTTGAAGTCAATGAGATAGCGCAATGCCATAATTCAATTCAACACACACTCAAGCACACACGTATACACACACGCTACCAAGTGAGGGTCATAATTCAACACTTTTGCATATACACACATAGGGACACACACTCACACATTTTGTGCGCAGAGTCAATGAGACCGCAGTGTGCCATAATTCACTGTAAAGATAAACGCCCAGTGTGCATTATCACTGAGTCTGTGCGGCTAGCTGCCGTGTTTGTGCGTGTACATGTGTGTTACAGGGAGTGTGTTTGGTGTGTTGGCATTAACGCTGAGTCTCCTTAGTGGGATGACGTCAGCATATCAGGACAGACACACATTTATGGTACTAATGTTAGGAACCGGTTTCTACCGCCTATTTGTGCTCATGAAAACTTCAATAAATTATTTTTTATAAACTGTGTATCTTATTTTTAGGGTTTTTATTTAAGTTGTGATGCATAAAATAAAAATCTGCAGGGGGAAAAAAGAACCTTCTAAGTTCCAGTGAAGTGCGTGGGTTATGGGTTGAAATCTCCCAGGCAGGCTGTCACTTCCAAACTTTCAAAAACTCAAATAAATTAGCCTTTAATGAGGGGTTGAGGGGAAAAAAGTACTACCACAAATGAGGGCAAAGGGTTTAGGTGAGACTGCTTTTCTTCTTTCTTCTTTTTTAAAATCTCTTTCCTTCTGAGGTATTTCAGGATGTTTGCAAAATGTAAATGGAAGTCCCTCGTAGGTTCTTGGAAGTTCTCGGTGTGATCCACAGGTTATGTTTGGCGGTTCTACATTATGACTGCCAGAGAAGGTGAAGAGGGAACTGACAAGACTGAGCCGATGTTTTGTTTTTGCTGCATGTTCTGGTGGAGCTGGTTCACTTCACATCAAAACATGTCAATAACATTGACTGCTGACCAGTCTGAACAGTCATCAGTCCTACGAGATACAGCCATGGTTCTTCTAGTAATAAGTAATAACGACCATCTAGAGATATCGATGTGCAGCACATTGTCAGAATAGTTTGTTTGATATCTGACAAAATATATTATAATATATTAGATTAGTATTATTACTAATTTAATTTATTAAATACTTAATTATGCAAGTCTATTACTTATATTTCATTTTGTTGAATATCACTTTTAATTGTTGATGACTGATCTTTTCACCTCCAATTCCAATTCATGGTTTCTGTCTCATCTCTTGTACATACGCTGTATAAAACTTGGATGCAGTATCCATGATGTCACCTACAGGTTTCTGAAGAGCCACTGTGAAGCTCAGAGTGTGTGTTAGCACTCGGTCACCTCCATTTTGGCAGTCAAAAAGATGTGGAGCCTGGGTGGAGCTGAGGCTGAGGCTGAATGACGCCTGGGTGCTTGAACAGTGGCCACACCGTTAATTATGCATAACCTTAAGCCTTAATATAAATTGAACATGTACAGCTGTCTGGAGGGGGGAAATTAGCTGTAGAGACTATGTTAATACAGGAGCTTATGGAGTTTAACTTGTTCTGTAGCCAGCCTCAAGGCTGCTACTTGGTTTTGGAGCTTCATGGTAGTTGTTAATTCAGGATCACCAGTTTTAGTGAAGACAAAGACCTCAGGACAACTTCTAGAGATATGGAGATTGGCTGCTAGACAACTTCTACGAACCTTTTTTTCTCGTCCCAGACAAACTCTGAAATAATAAACTTTAGTACAACACGTGACGTGCTGCCCACAATATTGTTATATGAGTGTGAGTATAATGAATTCTGCCTCCACCCACTCAGAGTAATTAAACACAGAAAACAATGAGCTAGAACGAGATGGGATTTGACAGTTCTTGGGGGGGGTCAAATCTTTCTCTTTTGAACATTGCATTGGGGACGGAGGGGCGTGACCCCCAGTCCCCCATGCAGAAGAGCATGTTTACTGAATTACTAGACCCTTACATGTGGACTGTGGAAACAGATGACATGTATAAATCTGAGCTGTCAATGTAAGAACTCCCAAGTAGCCATTAACAAGCAGAGACAAATCTAAACCTGCAATAGCTGAATCTGTGGCTACTCATGGGCAGCAGGAACAAGTTGTGAACACAACTCAGCTTTTACTGTAAGCTGATGTAGCAGATTTACACATCCAGCAGTTAGGGACCAACATCTGGCTCTTAAGCTGCTAAATGCTTCACTGTGTCCAGTCACCGTGTCAATGCACTGTGTCGGTGCTAAGTGGGTAATGTATAGCAGGGTTATGTAGTGTTTTTTCACTGATAACAGCTGTTTCTGCCACAGAAAACAACAATGTGAGAGCAGCAAGAGGGAAACAAAACAGTGAAGCTGCAGCTCGACCAAACTTTTGTCCAACTCGCTTGTTTTTTTTCTTCTTTTTTAACCTTTGACCACACAAACATTGTGAATGAGTGTGGCAGCGGTCCAAAGTGTGCTCCTCTGCAACATGATGTCATTGTGATGATAAAGACAATTACTTTTACTTTTAATGCATTACAATTTTCAAAGCTATATTTACAATGCAAATAAACTCATACCAACCACCTTATGACATGTGAGGCACTAACTATTATACTATATAACAAATACACTTCAACCAACCCCAAACATGAAAAATGATAATGATGAGTTTGCATGATGAGATGTATTTGATGTCTCTCAGAGTTATCTGCCCTGCACAAAAGCTCAATCAAATGCTCAAAACCAAGGCTATGATCACCTTATTAGTATTAATAGCAGTAAGCCTTAACTTTTGTTGTATGATTACAGGATCACCAACTATTTCAGACTGTGTTTTTGTCGTGTTGTTTCTTGTTGCTGTAGTTTTGGCTGGTTGGTCGGTGATGTAATATGTAATTCAAGATGTTCACTCCATGTTTTACATGTAAAGTTTGCCTAGATCACACAAAGTTATAGCTTTAACATCTGATCTGTCATTAAACATAAAACATACAGTGGTATGTATTAAGATCTGACATCTCCCTGTATTTATGATAGTAATATACAGTTTACAGCCCTCTGTATTCACTGTGTACCCATCAGAATATGGCATGTGGTTATTTCTCTGTGTGATTTCTTCTGATTCTTAATTTTAATTCTGACATACTTTATTGTTCCCGTGGGGAATCATGTCTCGGGCCTCATCGCGCTGTAGATTTGCCTTAATTACAAGAAGCCACATAAATAAATATACAGCTCAAACTAATTACAAAGAGTAGTAAATAAGTAAATCACCATATGCAACACATGTACACATCAGCATGATGTTATATAATTCACTCTTCCCAAATATGCACGTTCACAAGTGGAGTGTTTGGGGCATTCAGAGACAACACCCTCTCCTCTTCGGCTGTTTTGTGGCAGCTAGAGTTTATATCACTTTTGCCCTGGAAAACACATCTTTAGTCAGATAGCTGTCGGTGAAAACAAGCATTAAATGGGACAACAACTCTCTTCCTCTGGGCCCGGAAAAAAACAAATGAGGCCATGCCGCTTCACCCTGAAGGTCTGGAGGAGCTGTAACTTGCAGCTTTTGTTGAACTTTTACACTCCTACAGAGTGCGATCTCCCATCCTCCTGTACGGAGGTGTATCACAGCTGCCTGCTTCAGGCCCAAAGTTCAGATGCAGAAGTTGTTAATAACACTTCTCTGTCTGCACCTCTTCATCTTCCTCCCCTCATTAGCCCGCTTTTGTCAGTTTGTGCCTTTTTAAACTTTATTACCTCTGTAGGGAAATTCTGTTGGTCAAGCCCAATAAAAAAAGTACACAGTGAGTTATACAGAAAACTGAACTCTCCTCACACTCCCCCTTGGACATCAATCACACCGTATACACACATGCCCTCACACCACCCTGCACACTCACACTCACAAAGAGAGATTAGGCGTCAATCACACTCACAGAATCTGAAAACAAATGTAAAATACAGCGGCCGCTCCTCTGTCATCTCGCATTCCTTCTTATCTTCCTCCATCCATCTAACCATCATTAAATTTCATGTCTGTCACAGAGTGTGCCCACACTGAGCCAGCTAATTTTCAAAATGCCATATACACGAACATCTTCAACTGAAATGCAGCAGAAAAAAAAAAAAAAAAACAGCTCATCCTCCTCTGATTTCAATCAGCAAACAACAAAATTGTGCATCACAGCCAACATCTGGTATGGAGTGGGACAAACAGTCTGGTTATTGTGCTGAGTCACAGCTGGTTAAACCTCTGCTCTGTCCCCTCCTGCTCTCAATGACCATCCGTACTGTTTTTACCCAACTGAACATGTAGTTGTCCTCATTTGCATATTTTTCTGTCTTTACAGACAACTCATCAAGCATAAATGAGCTTGAGAGTTTATTTAATCCCCAACGCAACAACAAAACATTGTGGTTTATGTGCCGGGCTAAATCTTGAATGGGCGCAGTGACGTTCTGGAATCACAGCTGGTTGTCTCTCGGTGATGACAACACGACTGGCTCTGTTGTTGTTTTCAGATTTATCTGTTTTCAGGTAGGAAAAACTGGATCAGTGTCAACAGAAAACTCAATATCCTGGTAATTACCCCCATATTGGGCAGTTCTGGACCTCGGTCGAATGCCAAAGTTCGGTGCCAATGCTGGAATTAGTGCTGCCCTTTATGTAACGAGGGGGAGAGTAAGGCTGTGGAGGTCGGGTTAGTTGATGGGCGTATGGTGCGCCAGACTAATGCAGGGGAACAACACAGCTACAATTAATGCTTGTTCTTTATTAACCTAACTTTTTAACCTCAACTAAGTGCGATGCTTCCCGACATCCGTCCACCGCATCGATGGGATCCTGCTTCTCTCTCATGGGGAGACAACTTTGAAGAGGTTGGAGGATGGATCTCCCGACAGCAAGGCAGAGTCACTCTGGCTGGGATGTCTTTGTCTTCAGGTACCCAGAATACTTTTGGCTGTTGCCACCAGGTGACCGTGGGAAGTCTGCTAATCTCGAGATCTTTCCCGAGCCTTAGACTAAGACATATGCTGAAGAAACTGAGAAGTTTAACAGATGTCATCTTTGAATAAAAATGTTGTACAATTATTTAATATCTGTGTCGCTTATTTTCCATCCCTCTCACAATCATTGGAAAGATTCTGTCTTTCCCTCCCTTTCTTTTATTCCATTTCTCCTGCCACATATTTCCCTCCTTCACGTCTCACCATCTCCCTCGTATCCTACACATATTTCATGTTTCTGTCTTTCTCGCTCTGGCTGGCTCTTCTAGCAATGGCAGCCTGTCTGTTCAAATTCAGCTCCCATCCTCCCACCCAACTCCCCCTCTGCTCAACACACACATACACACACACACACCGCATACATCATTGGAGGGGAAACAAATTATTCCAGGACAGGAGAACTGTTTTGTTTGGTTCACCCTTGTTTGTCTTTTTCTCTCTCCTCCTCTCTCTCTCTCTCTCTCTCTCTCTCTCTCCCTCTCTTACCCCCTCTCTCCCTCCAACAGATGGGGTATTTTAATGAAATCAGCCTTGCCTGTTCCCATCTGTGTGAGAAATGAATTTCACCATTTTTTAAATGAGGGAATTTACAATGAGACAGGCTGGAACGCAGGGAACCCCTGCACCGAGTTTTTTTTTTCCTTCTTCTTCTTCTGACTCTCCTCTGCTCTTGTACCTATTATGCTTTCGCTGCATTTGTCTGTGTCTCTGTGTTTCTGTCTGTCTATCTGTCTTTTTCTTTCTTTCTTTCAGTACAGAGCCTTTCTTTAATATATTTCATGTTTTCATAACTCTGTGTGTTTTTGTTGAAACAGCATATCTTTTGTCAAACAACAACACTAACAACAAAAAAGTAGTCCAACATTTTGGGAAACACGCTTATCGTTTCCTTGCCAAGACTAAGATTAGAAGATTGATTCCACTTCCATGTCTGCATGCCAAATTTTTAGCTGGTTAGCTTAGCATAAAGACTGTAAACAGTTGCAACCAAGTAGAAAATCCACCTTGAGCACCTCTAAAGCTCACAAATTAATGTCATATCTCCTTTAGATATGTAAGTGGGACAGTATCAATATTCATGTCTAACTCTTGGTTCCCCAAGATGTTACATCTGTAGTATTATCATTACTGACATTATTGAAACCACATTGTCCATAAACCCTGGTGCTTTCCGTTACAAGGATGGTAATATGTCTTCCCACTCTCTGATGTCAGCCTGCGTGTTTTTGCTTTTGCTTTTCTGAAACAATAAGTGAAATTCTTTTTGTCTTTGTTTTTGTACCCAAAATATTCACCACTGAGAGAAACTTTGAAAGCTTTGGCTTTGTTTCAGCACACATCTCCTATCCTGCTATTCAGTGACATAAAGCAGCAATTTTCTTTGTACCAGGACCAGGTGGCAAACTTTGGCTTAATTAGCGTAGTCACAAGGAGAGATAACCAAACCTATAAGGGATAGTCTCATTAGCTGAAGCAGAGAAGAGTACAGTTTAGTCATGAAAAGCATAAAATAACATCACCTTGATATTTCGTATCAAATGAAATCACACTAAAGTCTGATTCTCCTGGTCTGAAAGAAACCCTTACTTTAGCTGCTAACTGTAGCTGCTGTTAGCTAGTTAGCCGTGCAACCATAAACTTAGATGTCCTATTAGTTGACTCTGCCCAGAATGGTAGCTCACAGCTTATCTTTGTACTCTGTGGCGTCAGCCATGCTGTGTCTGGAGCAGATGACCATGATCAGCTACCCAATGATAGCAGTCTAATACCTGAGCCTGTTGCTTACAGAGATTTTCTTACATGACACTTTGGGCAACAGTTTAACATTATATATATATATGAGAAAATCTAATGCCCCTCTTTAAATAATATATCTTTTACAGTATAATATTCTTTCTGGATTTGTTGTTATTTTGCACATTATGTTGCTAGAATGTACATATTTGTATAAAGCAGAGGCAAGCTTGTCCAGAGAAAAGTCAGTGTTTCCAACCATTTAGCTGTCACCGAGCATGGCTTGAAAAGTCCAACTACTCCAGTGGGACTGCAGAGTGGCCAGCAGTTCAGACAGTGGTTGTATTGGGCAGTGACCAGATATTATTGTGCATAATCCCTCACGTCCACTGAGTGTAACGCAGATCTGCTAAGGTTAAAATGTTCACAGGAGTCATTTCAGGAGGAGAGAAGCGTGGAGTTTTTTCAGCAACAAGAGTTTGTCTGGTTTAGTTCATCTTTATTTCATTTCTCTGTTTTTCTGCTTCGAGTGTTTGAGACTCTCTGTGTCCAATATTGTTTCAGGTTGTTTTGCCAACATTTTGATTTGGCTTTTCTTGTTTTAATTACTTTAGTACAACATGCCATGGCATCTTATCTTCATTTTGTATCTATATTTCCTCAGACAGTCAGGAGCAAATTAAATGCATCATTATGAATTTATGTCAACTGTCAATAAATTAAAGACTTTATAAACATTTGCAAGTGAATTTCACACTCCAGAGACGCAGGCTGGTCTGAGAAATAAGATGTAATGTTAGTGGTCTTTGTTACATACGGTTGTTGTATGTTTTATTTCATCTTGTGTTGTTCCTGCGTTTTATTCATTTAGAAGAATGTTTTATAGGATTCTTTATGAATGCTGTCAGACTCATGAACCCATTCAAAACTGAATTCCCTCAACAGTGTAGTTTCACAAACTGGGCTATCAATCAGAAAAGGTCGCCTGCTGAAATGTTGACTTTTTGGAGATGTCAGGTTTTCATCTGTCAGCAGCACGAGGTGTGTGTTGTGTTTGCATGCGTGTTTGCTTGTACACATGCGCCCGCGCCTGAAAATGTACGCATGCATTTGTTAAAAAAAAAAAAAAAAAAACTGTGTGTGCCCGCACATATGTGCATGGAAGCGTGTGTTTTCTTAGGTGTGTTTTCAGGAAGGGAGCTGTCAGGCATGATGACTGACGTCAGCCTCATTATACACACACACACACACACAAAATACACAGACACACACCCCCACACAAATAAGTTGGCAGGTTAAAGCAGTTAGCTACTTAGAAAACAGAGAAGTCATTCAGACAAACTGCACCTGCTTTTGAAATGGCTTAACAAGCAATTATACTGAGAGAGACAGAGAGAGAGAGAGAGAGAGAGAGAGAGAGAGAGAGAGAGAGAGAGAGAGACATGCTGGAACGCACACACACACAGATAGCTAAATTCAATTCCGGACAGAGCATTGGGAAGTAGCCAGAAAAATTACTAGCAAAAGTGAAATAGAGACAGAGAAGGGCAGAGAGAGAGGATTAGAGACTGAAATCTATAGATCCTGAACATCTAAATCTAACAAAAAAGCAACTCTCTGTCACACTACCTCTGTGTGTGTTTGTATGTGTGTGTGTGTGTGTGTCTGCAAAAGTTAGGCGACGTGTCAGTAATACAGTCGTAGCAATTAAAATATGTAAATCCAGGAGTGTCGGGGCAGAATCTGATAGGCTATGCTTAACTGCACTCCGATCTGATTGATCATGAATATGCATGAGTCAAGGCCAAATCTGATCAGTAAATCATTAGTGATATATAGACAGACACACACAGACAGATAGATACTGTTAAAGTATCCATGTGCATACATACAGCACACAGCTGTGAGGCCTCGGTGTGTATACATGTGTGTGTTATGATTGCAAACAGATATGCATCCTGCATCCTCCTTGTAACCCTCATCATCGGGACTTGGGCTAGGTGCCTGGAAAATATGCAGATCATTTTTGTTCCAAAAATATGGTAATGAGGTACAGAATTAATGAGACCTCCAACATTCTACCGAGATTCTACAAAACCTACCAGCCGTCAAAGTGTGTGAAGTGTGATTATGAGATAATCTGCATATTACTCCTATTAAGGGACATTAGCAAACCTCTTGGTCATATTAGACATTAAAAACTGGTGTTTACTTGTTGCGTTAATGAGGGATGTGAAAGATCAACAAGTCAAAACCTCACAGAGGCTCAGAGAGTCTGGGCAGGAGGACGAATGATGAATGAGTAATTTATGTTTTAATAAGCATAAAGTTCTGTCAGAACTTTTTAACATAACATTTAGTATTGATAGCTCAGTGATACTGCACAGTGTTACTATAGCAACTATATTCCAAGCTGAGATGTATCTACATTTTACAGAAGCAAAGCTACAACGAGAGCAGTTTTGGAAAAGCAAGAAAATTTAAAAATTTCACAAGAGAGAAATTTAAAGTTGCACTTCATGATTTTATGTTTCAAAAGAGATTTAGACCTAGATTTTTCCCAGGAGGAGGACAGAGCTAGAAACAGATTGAGTATTGTTACATTATTGTGTTAATCGGGTGGCAAAAAAACACAACTTAAAATCAATGTTCACGTTGCTGATGGATGTGTAAAGAGGCTGTTTGCTAACATGTTCACTATAATCACTTTAGCCATAATGTCAGGTGTGGGAGTGATGTTTAGCTTGTTGTGGAAATGCAGGTTTCCCCATTCATTTAAATGGGCATATTGTGTGGTGGGCCACAGGATATGCCTGGAAAAAAATGCAGGGAGCTGTGCTGGAGCTTCATCCAGCACTAAAGTTTAAGTTTAAGTTCATTTTCTTGCCACTTGGGGGCAAAAACAAATACTGTATGCTAACAGGAACAGCCATCACTATACTATTATATACCACTGGCTGAATTTGCAAACCTGTTGATAAAAAATGACAACAAAAAAAAACATTTCCACCAAATTAAAGTTATTTTTCACTTGATTTAGTCCAATACTCAATCTTTACATCTGGTATGGTCTCCAACTCCTGAGAGTGGGTCTTCTTCTGCTCCTTAGTGCTTGGCAGGTAGATTACAGTGGATTTGTCAAATCAGTAGGTGGAGTAGGAGTTTAAGTGACCCCTCATCCAATTAAATGTTGATATCAAAATAGTGATTAATGCGGGTTGAATTCCACAATTAAAATGCCCTCAAGCAATTTAATGAAGCCACAGCTCCTCTGGTGGAGATGCTGGGTAATGTGTTTTTACAGGTTATGTGAAGCATCTTTTATGAAGAGGTTGGTCTCTCAGCAAACAGCCTCCGGGTAAATAGAGGAATCACTAATGCTGATTAGCATTCAGATATTCTTCTTAACAGGGCTGGCTTATCTCACGTCTCTGTGTCATTATGTTCACTAGCTCCACTCTCTGTCTGTCATTTAGCAAGTTTCAGGTCAGTGGGCTCCGAGCAGGCTTTCAGCGGTACACCCTCGTTCAAATTACAAACAGGGAATGTAGACATGAATGATAACCGGCGACAGGCACTGTGCTCGCGGAGAGAGCAAACACCATTCACTAATATCTGTGTGTTTGTTCGTGTGTGTGTGTTATTGTGTGTGTGTGTATTCAAAAGTGTGGCAAAAGCCCCATTAATTTTGCTTTTCTGTAATCTGCTTCTTGTGTGAATTAACTCTTTTGTGTGTGTATCTGCATGTGCTGGAGTATTTATCAGGGCTTAGCATAATGTGTGTTGGGAAGGATCAAATGAATCATTACTAAAGTCTACCATTACTGATTCTTCAGGGCCTGAACTTTTAAAGATGAAATTGAGCAAATGGATTCAAGCCTCTCTTCAGGGGTCTAATCTTCGAGCTTCTGTTTTTGCCGCAGTTCATTTGAATGGGCATTTTCAATGCAAGTTAAATAAACACAGAAAGTTGTGTCTTCCACTTGACAAAGCTGTTATGGTAGCCAGCACAGAAGAGATGTAATAAAAATGAGTTGTTTGTAGGATTAGGAAGTGGTTTGACAGCACAATTAATCCTCTTAGCTCAGGTTGTTAGTGCCATGCTTTGTGTTGTGTTCTTCATGTGAGTATGTCATACTCCGCTGGTGAAGTTAAACCACCTGTGACTGCTGACTGGAAAACAAATCTAGCCTGATAAAGCAGACTGAATTGCCATTTCATTTTTTAGTCTGGCAGTCATTTTCTGTTTGGGAGGAGGAGTTATTTTGCCACAACCATTTGGTGGTGAGTGACGCATGCATCCTGGCAACAGCATGTTGCAGTGTTGACATGGAAGCTGTGGTAGCAACTGCTGGGAGCAGCTAAGTTAAAGTGGACCTATTGTGCTCATTTCCAGCTTTATATTCTTAGTCTGACTCCACTGGGATAGCTTTGCATGATTCACTCTTCAAAAGTATCCATTAGTGTTTCTGGGGACCGTGCCTCACTGATTACTGTACAAAAACACAACACAAAAACTTGACTGATTGTGGTGAAACTGGACCATATTTTATAGAGAGAATATTTACTGGTCTTCCTCCTGATGTCCTCCAGCTGTTGTGCTTTAACTTTCAGTGATTGGCCACATTTCCTGAAGGACAGATGGCTTTGCTTATGGTTACTTCAGCCACTAACTGTAGCTGCCGTCAGCTAGATAGCTGTGCAGCTTACTTAACTTTTCTATTAGCTGACTCTGCCCAGACTTGGAGCTCAGAACACAGAGGGATTCTTGGTGTTTAGCGTTACATCTCGTTCTCATACATCTAGTATAGTCCGTTAGCAGTTAGCGTTTAGTGTTTAATGTTTATAACAAGTAAAGCTATAAGTCCAACAGTAAACTCTGTAACTCACTTGGCAAACATAATTTGAAAAAGTCAAGAGCAATCCCAAACAAAGGAGGCAAATATCTTTAAGGGCATGCTGAGTCATGCTCTTCAAGGAGCAGATGACTAATCAAAGAACTCTGTGATAATCTTACATCAGCTTGTTGTGTAAAGTAGAAAAAAAATCAGTCTGAAACCTGAACATGTTGCTTACTTCAAACCCAATCACACAATACAGCATATATGAGGCATATTTCTATTCTAGCATGCCAGATATGGGGTTTAAACAGAGTCAAACATATCTCACTCTAAGGACAGTATCACATTAAGGGCTGTGAGAGACTCTGCCTTCTCTCCTTGAGACAGAGAAGGCAGGCAACATTCTGATCATCACTATGGTAACCAAGGTCAGAGGACATGACCATCTTACTCCCTAGACGCAACAGATAATAATGTAGAAGCCTCTATAGAGTCAGACATCAATGTCAGACCACTAAAAGTGTATTTCCTTGTTTGTAGACTAATAACCATATAGTATATGAAAAATACTATATACTGATAGATGCAGTAGACGGGCAACAATCTGTGATGTGAATACTCTATTCTTCCTAACCATGCTAGAATAATTATTTCAGCATACAGCGTTTTGTATTCCTGTGCACTTGATGACCACTGATGAATAATTCTCCACATTAGTACATAGTTTATAATGATAGCATATGAAGAAAATGTAGTTCTAGCAGCTGTTTGTGTTTCTATGCTAAATAATATATACATTAGATACAGTGATAGAAAACTTAAGAATGTGCTAAGGTAAAATCAGCAAAACAGAAACTACATCCAATGTAGTTTTCAGTTTTATGAAATAGGAAATTGAGAATTTAGTAGCTGTTCTGGACATTTTGATCATAACACACATCATCAGTCAGCAGACAGCATTTACCCGGTTGTCATTGGGTTGTAGCTGTTAAAATTCCATCTCTTTGAAGAACTGCATTTACGTTGTCTTAAAAATTGAAAATCATGGTACGCTCTGATAAAAATGTATAATATCAGTAGTTTATGTGGCTGCTTTCTTTAGTACCGTTGGCTTTAACACTGCTGAAAACATTTTGCACTACTGCCATCAGAGACCCGCAGTATACATGTCATCATGTATAATGTCAAACATTAGGGACTTTACACATCAATGCCATCCACATAGAGTATATCTCTCTTCACACACATAATTCAATAATTCGCTGGAGGGAACGCAGTCATTTCAGAAGCAAAAGACAAGAAATATGGATAAAAATACAAACCTATTCCCTCCCTGGAATCCTTAAGAAAACAAGTACAGTATGTGTGTGTGTGTATGTGTGTGTGTGTGTGTGTGTGTGCCTGCTCACTATATGTGTGTTTGTATCTGTGTCCCAGTAAAGCATGACAGGCGAATCTGTCTTTTAATGAATTTAATAGTTCCATCATTTCTCTATCAACCATCAACGCCGGTGTTCCACACGCGCACGCACACACACGTACGCACACACACGTTGATTCTACGTTGGTGTTCCTTATTATTTACTTCAATTGTAGAAGCATGCCAACTGGAAAAGTGACTAAGCAGATGTGTGTGTGTGTGTGTGCGTGTGTGTGCTTGTGTGTATGTGTGCCTTAGTGTTTATGTGTGCATATACCTCATTCTTAGAGGAATTTGTTAAGTAATCTGACTGTGGAATTGAATTATGTCGTCATAGAAACAAGGATTAGGTTATGGGATGTTTAAGAATGGTCAATTAGTGCTACTACCGCAACATATGTGAGAGTAAAACAAGGAAGGCAGAGAAGCATGCAGGGGAGGAAAGAGAGATGAAAGTGAGGAAAGGAGGTGAAGAAAGATAGAAAGAAACCTTCACCGAGAATCTGTTTCCAAGTGTCAATCGTGACTTTTGACCAGCCAAGAGCAGAAAACTGAAAAAGTGAATATCCTGTATGAGGTCAACGCTGACGAAACAAACACTTTTCTGGATGCCAGCTGTGTACAAGAAGCATCAGTAGCTTGTTGGGGAGATGTCTGGACCAAAAAACAAAGCTTCCCTCAACTCAAGACGCTCAGACCGACAGAGAGAGAGATAAAAAGGCAAAAAGACAAAAGACACAGAAACAAGGAGAAAAAGAAAAAGGAGAAGAAGAGGAGAACCAAAGTGAAACAGTCATCAGACTTCAAAGCATCCTTTTATCCGATCTGTTTAGAATTTTAAATCGGGAGTCCAGATCCACCAAAACAAAAGATGAAACGATAATCCGATAATCGTTACAATGTTTCACAGAGGGAAAATATTTCTGAATATATTTATGTGTTTATGTGATTGCCGTAGTGAAATGTGCTTAAAGCATGATAAAATGTTTAATTTTGGTTTAAGTGGATTTGTGTCCTTCCCCTTTGTTTGTTTGGTTGAGGGTTTTTCTTCTGTTTGCAGTGGGCATCTGCACGTGTGTGTCGTCTTTCTATGTGTGTGTGTCTGAGAAAGAAAGCAAGAGTTAATGAAATAAAGAGCTATTGTCTGCATGAGTGTTTGTGTAGCTTTACTGACATACATATAGTACATGCCTTCCAATCTGATTCCAGGCATTCTGAAGAAAGCACAGCTTGATATTTAGTCTTCACAGGTATAAACTTGGATGTCCTGATCACTTTCCTTATTGATCTTCTATGAGTCATATCAACTGATACAGTTCAGTTATTTTTTTCTTTTGTTGGTGTTGCAGTATTAAAAATGAAATAAATTCAAAAACTGCTTAGGGTCACCACCAGCTCTCCTCCTTTCTTCCACCTCAATGAGCCTGTTACCAAAAACTAAATATGCCAGAGAAGTGTGAAATTAATCCAGCATGGTTGGATGTGCTCTTTTTTTAACTGCTGACTCCTCACTCCTCCTAGAACAGCCACTAGGGGCTGCACGTGATCAGTAACCGCTCGGCTAAAAACAAAGCTTATCTAGTCAAAAACTGACATCCAGAAAAATGTTTGGTCGCAACTTGAAGCAGAGTATCTGCAGATTAAGTTAGACACGATATAAGATGGTTGTTTTTCTTAGCTTCTCAGCCATCTTTATTGAAAGTGAGTCTGTCATATTTCACTGCGATGTACTTGCAGATTGCTATATTGGTCGCCACAATCTGCTACTCGAAAGCATTAATTCCAATCTCTCAGTCACATATTTTTAATGAAAATTGTCCGATAACAATCTGAACTCCCCTGGTATGAACAATAATTTTAATTATATTTGGATTTTTTATTTCTTGTAATGTGATTATGAATTGTTGATTACATTATAATGGTTCAGCATTATCCGCCACACTAACAGTGTTTTTGTCAGTGGGAGCATCAGCAGCAATGACCAACAGCAAACTGTCTTGACTTTACTGCGAGAGCTGAAGAATCCAACATGGAGGAAGTTATCAGATGAAAGTAAAGTCTGAAAGTAGTCATTACATCACCCAGCGTCCAGCACCAACTCAAAGTACACAATGGGGATTATCGCTCCACTGCTGGCAGACGCCTTGGTGGAGCAAATGGTCTGACCTCTTGGTTTGATCCTACCTGAGACGGACATTAAGCAGGAATTGAAGCTAAGAAGCATATAGTGGAAAAGTTGCAAGGCAGAATCTTTGCAGATTTAATTAAGTAGGTAAGTCCAGTTTTATTCATAAAGCACCTTTTAAAACCTAGTTTACAAAGGGTCAAAGATTCAAAGAAGGAGCACTTTGAGTATTCACAGGCTAAAACAGGTGTACATGACACAGGCAAAGAGCACTCTGACCCTGCATGCAAAGGTACATGAACATAAAACATGTTCATTCATGTATATTTTTTTACTTTACAAAATATATATAATAAAAAATCCATACAAAACTGCCAGGTACACAATTCAAAAGGATCAGTTAGCCCATTGATTCTGGTCAGCTTTTGTCACTCAGCATGCTGTCCATAAATTATTATTCTGGACTGAGGTGCCCACACACTCAGTTGCTCTCATCTCAGCGTGTGGGCACGTTTTATGGAAATTCCTTTGTGTTCTTGCCAAAGCATCTGATACCTACGGTGCCCTGAAGTGCAAATCAGCGGCAAAACGGCAACGGCAAATCAGAAAACACGACAACAAATCAGAAACAACAACGACATTAACCAAACCGGAAAGGGTAGGTACCCTTGGGCGCCATGAATTGTTGCTGATGTCCTTTGAACAATGTACGTGCTGCTATTACAGTTTTTTCCAGTTGCTAACACACTGAAATGACATGGATAATATTTAAACCCCCACACAGGGAGCAACACCTCATCTCAAATCTCCAAAACTTCGAAATGGCACTTTTTAAGTGTACTGAACGCAGCTCTCTGCATAAGACACAAAAATCTGACATAAAGTCACGTTTGCAGTTTCAAAACGCTGCCATTTACAGTTTTTTCCAATTGCTTAAACACCATTTTGCAAACTAGGCTGGTTTTATCAAAATACTAACACAACACAGCCAAACAGTAAAATACCTCATATATCCCATAAAAATAAAGCACTGCAACCAAAATCAAACTTTTGCACCAGATGGCACACACTTTATTCATATTACAGATTTTTGTCTAACCAACCACACACTGTTGGGCATAATGAAAAGCACTCTGAGCTTTAGTGTGCTTTGCCATAATACTAACATAGTTCAAACTGTAGAGAATTCTTCAGAAATATTTGCAGATACACACGTGCTATTGAAATATTTTTTTTTTTTAAGTCAGTGCAACATATCCACAGCAGGTATATTTACACTGGAGTGAACTAAAATATGCTCACAAAACGGTTACCTGAAACATACAATAATTCCGATTTGCACATCAGGGCCACCGTAGATACCACTGTGTGACATACAGCTGAAGAGTGACAGGAATACGGGGAGAGTGAGAGAGAGACAGGGAATGACATGCGGGGAAGAGCCACAGGTGGGATTCGAACCCTAGGCTTCCGCAGCAAGGACTGAGCCTTTGTACATGGGGAAGCTGCTCTACCAACTGAGCTAAACACCGCCCCCCAAGAGTGTTTTTTTAACAACTGTTTAAATCAGCACATAGCTGCGAGCGCTGGGTTGAAAATGAACTGATAAATGCAGCCCGCTCCTCTGGACTCTGTTCATACATCCTCGTTTACACAGAAATGTCTGTTTAGACAATCTGCACTTCAAAATATCCCAAGGCTATGTAATTTCACACAAAGTGGACAGGGGCAGCTTTTCCATTCTTGGGGTTAATCACATGTTGGTGGAGCAGGATGGTGCCAGAGGGAGAGGGAGAGAAAAAGAAGGAAAAGATAGAAACTGAGAAGAGAAAGATTGGGGAAAAAAGAGAAGAGAAGGGAACTTGGCATGTTTGACAAAGGGCAATTCTAATATGCACCCACACACATTCTCTTGGACTCGGCTGTATATACCTTTCGGCAAAGGATTACTGACCAGAACAATGGAAAAAATGCCCCTGGACCTCTGACCACTGGGCTTCTCTGCCTCTGCAAGGCTGAATGTAAGACCACTGGCTTGAGGATGCCCCAGAGCACAAGGTGAATATTATATATCTACAATGTGTTTAGTTTAGCTCATTAACCTGAATGAATAAATGATAGCATAGACAGTTTTTCAGGGTGCCTGGGGGCGGTGGCTCACAAACAGTGGAGGTCAAGACCACCCAATGGCATTAGAAAGACAGAAATGCCTTTCAGTTAGGGAGGGGAGGGGGACTGAGGACTGGTTAAGAACAACAAATTGATACAAATTGTCTTCTTCACTGGAATGGTATGCCACTGAGTTGATCTGTTCCTTTTACTGATGCTGGCATGATAACATGATAATAGTGGTTGTTGTAATTTTGGTAAGATGATTATCTCAAATCAGTGTGGAAACACCAGCAATATACTGAAACATCATTTTACTCAGTGTGAGCCTAAAATTTAGGAATACTATGTATGTGACAGTCTAGGCATAAGTGCCACTGCTTCCCAACCAGAAGGTAAATATCCTGTTATGATCATATTTCTCTAAGAAAATCTAAATGAAAACAAATGCGGTACAAATATAATATCCATTTTACATGAAGACAGACTGTTGCTACAGTTATTACATTAAATTCAGTGACCTGCAGCGGAGAAGTTGAGCCAGAGTCAACTTTTGGAGAGAAGCAACCTGACGTCACGCTGCGGTGGCCAATCCAACAATAGATGACTGGTCAAACTCCTCCACAGTCAGCCTAAAATGTCACTGAAACTGAGCGATGTCCAGGTGGAGTTCATGGACTAAACTATGATACTCTCCCAGATGTACGCTGGGAACACACCCACACCTCCAGCCCCAGCGGTTTCCAATTAGAGGAGGATAAACAGTGGAGCTTTTGCGTATGTAGGCCTTCTTTTTTTTCCATGAAGAATTCATCAGAAATCACTAAGGGAATCGATAATGAATCGGACAGATAGGTGGTCGATAATGGCATTTGTATCTAAAATGCCAAGTCCTATTGCTAATTCCTATTAGGCAAAATCTTCTTCAGGCTTGTAAAGATCCTCAGTAATTGGTAATGGTAATAATTTAAAACAGTGACACTAGTTCCTAGTGTGTCAATCAGAAGGCTGTTTGTTTTTCATGTCCTGCCCTGCCCACATGCTGGTGTCAATTCTGAAAGAACTTTAATGAATATAGTTTTAAAGAGCCTTGTGGGTTTAAAAAAAAAAAGAAAAGAAAAAAAAAGTTGTCCAATTTATGGTCATCAAGTGAAAAGTAACACCACTGAGAGGAGTCTCAAAGATGACACACAAACTTGTTATTATGGTGAATAAGAACATGGAGCGGCTGCGGGGGCCTCAGCGACCCCCGACTATATCCCTGCCAATGCACATACTCCATGTTTACAAATATACACATAAGCATAGTCATATACACATAGTGGACATACACGCTACTGCTTTGAGTTGGCAGCAGAGACAGAGACCATCTTTGTTTTTCCTCCCTCTCCCTCGCTCTCTGTATATTTCTGTTTATATTCATCCCGCTCTTTGAAGTGGTCATAACATTGCGTGTCAGTTTTGATGCTCTAATGAATAGACTGTTTTCATGTGACGCACTGGAAAATGGAAACTATGATTCTGTCTCTCTTTCTCGTTCTTTAACTTTTGCAGGATTTTACTCCCCCATCGACCTCTCATCTGCACTTACAGTCCTGTCTTTTATCTTTCCGACCCCTCATTGTATTTTCCTCATTGTTTGAGGTAATTATGTCTCCTAAATATCTTGTTCCTGTTCCTGTTTTCTCCCTCTATTTCTTTTTCTTTCTTTGTCCCTCACATCATTATCACTTTACTTTCATATTGTCCCTCTCTCCGTTAACCCAAATGATGTTTGGAGAAGCCGTATCCCCTTTCTGTGTGCCTGTGTGTGGCTTTCGTTTTCTAATTGCGTGATTCTGTGTGAGAATGTGTGCGAGATGTCATGTTGTGCTGCTTATCATCATATTTGTGCGAGCTGGTCCTCATCTTGTAATGATCAAAATATCTCTGACCAGAGAGGAAGAAAAATGACAACAGAGAGGAAGGAAAAGAAGAAATAGTTTTCAATCTTCAGGCCGGTCAACATTCTTACTTTTCAACTTATTTAGATTTAAACAGTCCAAAAGTATGTGTAGCTTTTCTGTCACTAAATTGATCAGTGAAAGAGAGTTTAAACTGGTCCACGTGCTGCTTCATGCTGCCTTGAACTGTTTTTCTCTCTTTGCCTTCTGAGTCTCATTTTTCTTTTCTTTGTTATTTCTCTTCTTTCATGTCAAATTTGCAAAGTGCTTTTTATACAGAGTTTGTTTGTTTGTTTGTCTCAAGGCTCCCCGTGAATCCAGAGCTAAATCCTTTCACTATAGTGCAGCCAGTTTTAAGATACGTTATATATACAGATTATTGTTACACTCACAAAGCTTCTTTTCTCTGCAGGAGAACTAAACGCACCGACCAGAGGCGGGGTGTATTATAAACATGTTGCTTTTTTATTATGTTTAACCAAGACGTGTTGGCCTGAACTATAAATACATTTTAATACGCGACTTTGAAATACATAGGCGTATTTATTTATCTTGGTACATTTTGCAAAGGAAAGGGACAGGAGCTGTGGCCAAACCTCGCTGAACTATGGTAATGGTCCACCGAACAGACACTTTCTTGAAAAACTAGCCAGTTCCCAGACTTTCCATACTTGTCATATATCCAGCTCTGTGAGTATGCATGTATGTGTAAAAAGTGGACAGAAGAAAGAGTGCCTGTGTACTCTGTGTACTCTGTGTGTGTGTGTGTGTGTGTGTGTGTGTGTGTGATTGCTTTCCCCCTGTGTAGTATGATTAGATTTGTCTCCTTTACCTTCAGGGTTGTTGTTTTTGTCTGCCAGCCAGTATATAAAAGCTATGGGTTTATACACACACACACACACACACACATTAAAGACCCTTGTGGCGCAGCAGTGCATATTCATGGATGGGTGCCAATAATTCATCTATACTACAATATTACTCATGTAGAACGTACACACACACATACATATGCACACACACTGTACACACACACGGCAAAGCCATTAGTTGCTCTGAGCTGCAGACACTCAAAGCTTTGTAGTAATAACAACTGCATTTGTGGAGGATAATAAAAGGTTTATGGTAATGAAATGTATTAACATTTTTGACAGAAGCTTTTAAAGTTATGAAATACACAAATGCATCCACAGCAGAGGCCTTCATGTGCAGGAATCCAAAAAG
This sequence comes from Nibea coibor, assembly GCA_023373845.1. Lineage (NCBI taxonomy): Eukaryota > Metazoa > Chordata > Actinopteri > Sciaenidae > Nibea > Nibea coibor. The sequence continues at coordinate 4,002,722 of CM041735.1, forward strand.
GAACGCTATCAGGTATTCAATAAAAGCTTGATAAATGATTACTCAAACGTTGCCCCCGTATTGTGTTCCTGCTCTCATACGTCGTCTTAATGACAGTACAGTAATCTGTGGAGCTCAGCAGGAATCAGGAGTAACATTTTTGATCATTTGCACAAGCAAATTGCTAACTGAAACAGCAAAGAGACACCCCGACGTCACGTTAAATACCTCTGATGTCAAAGATACCACATAAGTGGAAGAGACAAAACCCCAAAGTACTTTATATTTATGTGCTGTATCTGAATCCACAAATCAAATCAAATTGTAATAAACCCAGGGGCCATTTAAATTGTCCATGACCTGCCTCTCATCGTTCACTTTGTGCAGGATTACTCTGTGGCATGTGTGCACCTCGCAGTCAGAGCTGGCAAAGAGTGAACAAGGAGTGCTGAAACAATGTCCTGCATCAGAAATGAGAGGAGAATGTTGAATCTTAATGTTACTTTGTGAAGCGATTTGTTTGATTTCAGTAATCTGTGGAAAACTCCAGGGCTGCCCCCCCCCCAAATTGATTTAAGTCAGAAAAGTATTAAAAGGTGAGGCGGATTAAAAATAGTGCTTTGGGTATAACAAAATGCAGGTACTTTTTTAAATATTTTTGTTTAAAACAGCTCAGTGTAAGAACTTCCCAATGTTCAATGCTTGCTGTAGGTCAGTCACGATATGTTCACACAAAAAACAAGGTTTTGCATGCGACCCCAGGTCTTTATTCATCCAGTAGCTCCGGCTCTGTCCCCACCTCTCTTCACCAAAAACTCCCCAGTGCTCAGCAGCTACCATCAGCGAGGAGCAGCTCCTCAACTCAGCCCAGTCTCTTTTTTTTACTCATGCTTTGTCAACTAGCACTTTTAACTTGAGCATGTCACTAGACACACTGTATTAAGCTACAGTTATTTTACAGTCTCATTTTAGTGCTACTCAGATTAGCTCAAAAGCAGGGGACTAATAGCTACATGCTAGCTACATGCTTAACTACACTTAGCTATACTTGAACGTTAACTACAGTGGCTCTATTCTGTCTGTTGCTGTCTGCTGTCTGTTGGTAAAATGATGGTATGATGAAACTAGACTAGACTGACATGGGAGTCCAATTTGACTGAAAAGTCAGGCACAGTCCTCGAAACTAAACGCCAAGGTTTTCTTGAAATGAACTTTATTGTACAAAGTGTTATCCAACCAAGTCTGAAGGCTTTTGGTCAAAGCTTTTAGTACCTGCTTCCAATTGGCACACTTGAAGGTGTGGCAAAAAAAAACCTGCTATTCTGAAGGGGGCCAAATGTGATAATCGTTCCAATTTGGACATTCATTCCTCAAAAGCATTGGTGCCTTTGCACTTGTATTCACAAAAACAGATGGAGCACACATGGTCAATTGCTGCATGACATAGGCATGCTTACCGGACTGTTGTCTGACATAGCTCCTCCAGTTTCAACGATTTTTAGGTGCAGTTCGACAATCTGACAAGCAGTTGTCATGAAGCTTTGCGACACCTTATGGCTGCTTTTTTTAAAACAACAGCTTTGTGTCATAAGCACAGCCTCCTCTTTAATTGTTGTGAAACCAACATTTTGTCAAGACAACAAAAGACATCCAGTAAAACGTTGAACCTGGCTAAGCTTTTACCTTTACCATTGAAATACTGCATCATTCTACATGTTACACTGTGTCGCAACAGAAGATAAAATGGTTGTCCAAAGTTAACTTTCAACAGTTAGTAAAGTTCTTCCTCAAAGCTGTTTAAACCGCTGTGCAGTGTTTTGGTCGTGACATTCCGTTAAATATGATTTCCTACACCATATTTCATCTTCTCACAGTACCTATAGCAACACACCCACACCATTTTTTGTAACGTAGTGCTATTTTCAGACTGAAAGACCACTTACATAATGGTATTTGTGCACAAAGCAGGCAAAACTGACCAGAACAAAACAGTATGAGAAACAGTGGTGCAGAGTCTACTAGAACAAATTTGAATTACTCTTGGTCTGTATATCACGGTGTCATTTGAAGTAAAGGATCAGTGTGTAGGGTTTAGTGGCATCTAGTGATACAGTTGTAGATTGCAACCCCCTCCACTCGCCTTCCTGTCCAGGCATGAAGGAAAACTAGGGTGGCTGCAAAACATGCAGAAAGTGCAGTGCCAGGAGATACTGTAGGCTCATTTGAAAGTAATAAGAACAGAATTCTTATTTCAGATTACTATACATTCATAAAATGCTAAAGTAAATTAAACATAGTTATAAATAGTATATTCAATTTCTACCATATTTTGTAAATTGACCCCTTTTACACAAACTTATACACTGGACCTTTAAAATGCATACACTGGAATAACTGCTGTCTCAGAGCGATGTTATATAGGTTGTGGAGGCAATGTAATGGAAAATAAATTCAAAGTTTTGCTCTGAATTCTGTGACTGATCACCGTTTTAAGCAGGCAATCAGTAATCTGTAATGGATTATACATGGAAGGGAACTCTCCAAACTTTTCTGCTGGTTCACATGAAAAATATGTGAAGCGAAAATGGAAATAATTCATTTCAGTACTGTTTGTGTCTTTCACTGGCATCGTTAATATTGCCACCCTAACTCTTTTGCTGCAACTCGGTCACAGCTTGTTGACTTTGCAGAGGTACAGTTTGTTTCCAGTCTGTGCCGCCATCCCCACCACCGCCACCACTGCCCTCCCACACATAGATACAGCACATAACACACACAACTGGACAGCAGTCCTGTTGTGTTACCCGCTGTCATCGCGTCGGGGGCTGTGAGTCATTGGATGTTGGCTACGCCATTAAAGGAAAATTCCACCCTCAGGTACCCTTTCTCTCTTAGATACCATCAATCCGTGATGCTCAGTGCATTCCAGCAGTTATTTTGTGATTAAGTGTTGCAATTTACTCCTTCGGTGTCCCCACTCCCTCTCAACCTGTCTGCTACTCCAGTTAATGCTTCCTTGCATTTCCCAGAATGACTCTAACCAATCCCTTCTGATCAGAAATGAACTTGTTGCTTTCGTTTGGCTGTGCGTAGGCGGAGAGCGCAGGAGTGAAAGCAGGATTTGTTCATATCAAGAAAAAGTGAGTCACGCTCTTTAGTCAAAATGTGTCCTGAAGCTGCAATATATTACAGCAGCCGCGAGGGAAGAAACTCATACGCTGTTCCTGTTCTACAGTGGATCTCACTTTTTATGACTGTTGACTGTCAGTGTGAACATCTTAAAATGAGTCTCTGACTGAAGGAATGACAAATCTGATGGCTCTGACTGATGGAAGAAAACGCTACACCATTAAAACTCACTTAGCTGCACTGAAAAATATCTCAGCATGGTGTGACTACATTTTCAACTTCTTACAATGACATCATATTTCATGTACAATATGTACTTTTATGTCTAGAGAGAGAAATCTTCCTGGTCAAAGCCTCTCATTAGAAACAGTAACATAGCCAGGATTTTATAAATACTTCAAAGTTGTGGAAATTTGGTCAGGAGTCCAAATTTCATCAACATAATCAAAAAAGAATTCCACAGAAAAATCTCTAAATCTCACATTTTATTTCTGCATTTACATTTTCAGTAAACAGTATCTCCTTACATTATGGTGTGAATGTTTCCCCACACTGCCAGGTATGAGAGAACTTTAAATCTCTTTAATTGCAGTGTATTAGTCTTAATGTGTCTTATGTGTATAAACTTAGAACTCCTTTTGGTGTCATGTAACCCTACAAACCTGTATAAATATTACTGAAGACATGACCCTGATGACCTCTCGTCAGTTTTCAATAATACGATACACAGTCCTGAAGTATGGAGCTCATTTTGTTTAAGTTCAACAGAACATTATTTGAACATATTTATAATTTAGTTTAATTCAGTTTTGTTTTTATGGAAAAACCTCAATCAATCTTTAACATTTTGAAGACTGTATGAGGTAAAGGTAATCAGGGCTTTTTCCTCTTGCCTGCACATTATTTTCCATTGTTATTGTATACCATCTGTTTAATTTGAAATGAAAACAAATACTTAAAACTAAAACTAAGGTACAAGCTAGCTACAAGGATTAGGAAAAATCACACCAGCCAAAAAGTGGCCCCAGATGCAAAATGCATTACTAAATTCTTTACTGTAACATTTGTAAATAGTTTTAGGGTGGATTTTTTTTCCTATTACCTCAGTGTCAGGAAGACAGTTATTCCAATTCTCTGACTGATATTTGGAAGACTCCTTGGCCAACTTGCTTGTTCATGTATTTACTGCTCCCTTATAGGAGATGAAATCTGATAGCTTCTCCTCTGTGTCCAGTTCTGCCATCTATATATAAACACTTTTGACAATGCGGGCTTACACCGTCCACAATAAAATTCAGAGGTTTAACCGCTACAAATCAGCTCATGACACGAGAATATACTGCCCCAATTTCCAACGTTCCCATCCCCGCTGGAGGCAAGTGTATCGTCTGCAGGCTGAGCTATCTGATTCACAGGGTGATGCTTGGAAATTAGTATGAAAATAAAGCTGCCATCGCGTCGAGAATAATCGCCACGGCTTGAAGCCCTCAACCACAGGGGGATGTTTTCTTCAATATGTTTTCTCCTCCGCTCTCCTCTCCTCTCCCGTTTCAGAGTTTTCTGGTTAAATGTCAGAAACAATGAGGTCGCGTGATGATTTTATTACTGTAACACTCCATAGCAGGAGCAGGATTGTGCGCTCGCACACAGACACACATTTTATTAATGTAAAACTAGAACAGCAGGCATGTAACACATGTGGTTCAAATACAGCGAGCCCTCATGTATTACAATCAGAAACAGCGGTTCAGCGCGCACACACACACACACACACACATATGCACGAACCTACACACATCTTCATTCTTTCGTAATGCCTCTCCATTTCTCTCTCAAGTGCACACACACACATGCAGGCAGGTATAGTGAATAATGGCAGGTTTGTGCATCTGGCTGGAATATTGAATTTATTATTCCTGCTGTGGAGGCGAGCAGACCGGATACATATAAGGTTGTTTTGGCGAGACAGATAGATTTGGAAATATTACTCATGTAATCCACATTCCAGTAGAAAACCCAACTCCACCTCTGCCCCCCCCCCCCCCCCCCCCTCTTTTTTTTTTATTTTACAGCTCAATGGTGTTTACCACATGCAGCCCAAAGCGTCATTTCTTTCTTTCTTTTTTTTTTGTTTTTTATTAAAAGATTTCTGGTAAAACCAAACAGTTTCCCTTTGACACACACATGTGTTTTAACACTGCAGAATGTGGTGTGAAGGGCTTTTCCTGAGATCCAGGGTCAAGTGAATCACTCAGCACACGCTGGAGACAATGCGGCCCATGCAAGAACCGCTCTTTTATAAACAGATTCATTCTTGTGGCACAGAGTGTCTGCCTTTCTCCACAACGGGAAAAACACGTTTGACTTGATAATCATGAGAAAAAGACTACAAATTGAAAGCAAATAACTACAATTATCCAAAACTAATATTCTATTGACATCTTCAGCATGCTTGCCAATTTGCCACAAGGTTAAAGAATGGTTTTTGGATCGATTTTATGATTTTTAGTGGCCAAACTTGGAGCTCTTTTAAAGATGTTTTTTTGGCATGTGGTTGCTGTATTAATATTCTGTCATTTATTTTGGCTCTTGACAGTCTGCACTACTGACACTGCTGAATATGACGTGTTCTCATCTGATGATTTCTGACATTTCGGACTCGAACCACAACAGTGCAATGTTCTTTTATTTTATTTTTTCACTCAAGAGTCACATTTTTGTGAATGAAATGAACACATCGTGATCACATCTCAGGTGTAATTCATCATATCTGAGTTATGAATACAAAAATGTTCTTGCACGAGGCCCAGCTGTCAGTTGCAGTAAAGAAATGCAAAAATATGCTGCAACTACATTTTAGCACGTTCTAAAAATTCATCTGTACATGTGTGGACTGGAACTCTTTCTTGAGTAATAGCAGGTCAGCGTCTCTAGTAGTTTTAGTAAACTATGCAGAGACTATGCTATTGTGTTCACCTTTGTAAGTACTTTATTGTTGTAGGTGTGTTTGGGAGCCATAAACGACAATGAAAAGGGATTTCAATGGCAACCATGTTGCATGATGGGACATCAGGGACCTCCCCCCTTCTTAGATATATCTTTAAAATGGTCACAAAGAAAAAGTAAATACTGCTACATGGCAGCATCACACTGCATGGGAACCTTTGGCTATATCCATTGAGGGATATTGGAGCATTTCTCATTCCCTCCCTGAAGTCCACGAGCGGCAACTGTCTGGCAGCCCGCCCACGTTCCAAGCTGCGGCTGCGTCCTGTAAGGTATATTTCATTTATCTGCTTTTGCATCTGTGAAGAATGGCGCTATTCATTGTTGTTGTTCGTCTTGCTTGGCGAAATGGCTCAGCAAATGGTAAAAAGAACGAATGGGCCTGTTGTTTCTGAGACAAATAACTCTCACCGAGGTGAAAATATCCTCCACCTCTCTGCTTATTCTGTTTTTTTATATTCCCAGCTCATCTCTCCGAGGACCATTTGAGGGTCAAAAGAGGATTTTCAGGGCACTGAGCCGTGGCCTGCTGGTTGTTGCTAATGATGATTTAGGAATTGAAGCTTATTCTGCTGAGCTCCTCCGTAGTCAAGCTGCATAACGGGGGAAGCTAAGTGCCAGTCATTCCGAATGTACACAAATATGTTTTATCTGGTATGACTGCGCGACCTGTGATTCACACCACATGACAAATAGAAAAGACAAAGTGATTTTGTGCTGAGCAGGCTGGAGTCAGTGATTCATTTTGTAGCTCAGTTGAAATAATGCTATGGTAAACAATGCGTGTGCACACAAACACACACAAAATATGCAAATCCATATCAGCTATAAACAAATCATGATTTGTGTTTTCTCCATTTCATTTGTGCTTTCTGCACCACAGACAGACACACAAATTATGACACAACCTGATTCCACTTGATCAGTTCTGCCAACAGAAACACATCGGGGGCATTTTTACTTCTTCTTTTTTTTTTTTTTTTTTTTAACAAAAACAAATCTGAATTTTTAACACCAGCCCTAAAGGTGCCACAAGAGGATGCTCAGGATGATTTGGGCAGTTAAAAGTGAGAAAAACAATTAGTGTTCAAGTTCAGGTTTATTGTCACAAGTACAGTGAAAGCTTCTTCTCCGGCTCTCTCATCCTTTGTTTGCATACATAAATACAGAACACAACAAGCCTCACAGACTGGAGCTGCGCAGCTGGAGCCTCTCAAAGTGATGACAAAATAAATAAATGGTGGGAGTGGAGAGCCTGAGTGCCAAAAATGGTGGCAAATGGTATTTTTCTGTAATCAGATTTTCACCCACATCTTCACATAATTATTTAGTTAATCAAATTCCTGTGTTATTATCCTTTGAGATCTTTAATGTTCACATTACATTATTTAACACCTAATTCCTGTATCTTAGATGGCGGTGAAACATTCTCTTTGTTTATTTGAATAATCAGCAGAAATTTAACTAATCAATTAATGGTTCAAGTCATGTTTTTATTCTTGTTCCAGCTCCTCAAATTATATTTACTGGCTTTCTAATATAAAAATTGATGTCATGTTCAGCTTTGGGAACTTGTCATCTACATTTTTTACAGTTTCCTGCTGTTTTATAGATTAAATATTTATTAGATTAAGCCAATGAATGAATCGGCTCATTAATCAATAATGGAAATAAAATGTAAGTTGGAGCTCTAACGAGGTCACACAGAGTAACAATCACAGGATCTCTCAAACACACAGATACACGCAGCCTATTGTCACCGTGCTACACCTCCATAAAGACACATACACAAAGTCACGCACACACACGCGCGCGCGCAGTCAGTACAGCTCATTGCCAATGATGTATGTGTCCAATAGAGACGGTATTGATTACCACTGCGTGGCAACAATAGATGGCTTACTGTCAGCTAAGAAATATCCTGTTGTTTGTTCGTGTGTATGCATGTGTGCGAGTGTGCGTGCGTGTGTGAGTGAGAGAGTGTATCCACCGTGTGAAGATAGTTTAATGTATAGTTAACTTTGTGTGTGTTTTTGTGTGCGTGCTTTGTGTCCTCTGTTCACCTCGTCCTATAACTATAAATACTGTTTGTAACTGACTCATACTGTCCAACACACACACACACACACACACACACACACACACACACACAGCCATAACTATAATTTGTGTCTAACTGCATCACCCTGTCCAAGGTACCAAGATATTTATACACACATTCCCTCAACATACCAAATTAACTGCTCCTACACAACTCTCTGTCTCTTTCTAACACACACACACACACACACACACACACACACAGTCAGCTGTAATATAGAGAATAAATGTGTGTTTGTGTTTGTGTGTGTGTGAGCTGCCTCGTACGGTGCATAAAGCAGGTCGTTACTGGTCACAGGTCTGCTGCTGGTGGACTTTCATCTGAAGGGAGTCTCAGACTCTGGCAGGGAGGCTGAGGTCGGGGACAGTTAAAACACCCAGAGCCATTTACAGCATATACGGGGACATTAAAGGAGATGTTCTCCCTAATATAAAAACCCACACACTCTTGAGTATTCTATATTACTCATATGCTTTATATACACCAACGGGTAATTACGGGGTGCAGCTGACAGGTGAGTGATGATGCTCTTTGTCATTTCACCATAGGGAAGCTGTTTTTTTATCAATTAGCATCATCACTGTTCATTAATTCTGTCAGCTACTGTGTTACAGCGGCCATCAGAGGCAAAGCAGTCACTGTGTGGACAACAACAAAACTGCACACCGATGTATGTCCTGTCACTTCTTCTTACCACATGGAGAATTCCATTTTATTGTTCTAATTTTAGACATCGTTCCTGTTACGACTCGGGACATTTTAAGCCCAAAGGATGCCTTAAAACAGACTTTCCAACTCACTGTCTTGTTGGTTACACCCACTTTGCTGGTTGATGTGGTTGATTGAAGGCCTGTGGCTTGTTTTAGCTGACAAGATCAAAGCACAAGTCTAATGTTAGAGTGTGTAAAAAGAAATAATTAAAAAGCAAAGTCAGTGCCACAAAATACTGATCAAGGCTAAAAAACTGTTTGTGTGTTGTCGATTCAAAAAATCTCAGATAAAAAAAAAATGTTTCACGCGATAAGCAATCAATAACATCGTCATTTTTATTCAAAAGTAATCCGTTGCTTTAATATAAGGAAAGAAAAATTCCGACTGCAGCCTGCTTTTTGTCAGACAGTACTGTGCCACCTGTGGATGTGTCAGCGGAGGCACAGCGCTGTGATGATGTTTCTGTGCCCTGCTGACCTGCGTTACCTGGGTGTGTGTGTGTGTGTGTGTGGGTGGGTGGGTGTGTGAAAGTGTTTTTGAACCGCCGGCAAGATGGCAGAGAAGACAGCTTTTGAATCGTGGAAGTGCGCACATTATTTTCAATTTTCCAGCGAAAAGGACAAGAATAGCATGACGGTAAAATGCACACTCTGCGTTGGTGAAAAGCTTCCGTCGACTGCAAAAAATTCCACTTCCAATTCAAAAAAACATCTTGTATCTAAGCTGACTGTCTTTCCTTTTACTGTTATCCTGCAGAGTTCATTTGGTTGGATGACTGACAATATCTAACATTGTCAGGAAGTCTCAGTACATTTAAAGGAGGCTGTGACATTCTAAATGCTAGTTCACCTTCTGTATCTTCTGAGATTCTATTATTCTAGTATTCTATTACATCTATTTACATTCTAAAAATAAGAAAACAGCTGCAGTTTAGGTGTGTCCTTGTGAGCACAACTTAGGTTAGCGTGGCCACTTTTCACAACCACCACAACTGGGACCATATCTGTCTGAGCTCACTGTTTTCATCATCTTTTCTATCTGCAAACTCCACACCCCCCTATGCGTGACCAGCAATACCAGGTAGCTACCATACCAGCAACCCTGAGTTGGTCCAAATTAAAGTCAATAAAGGAACCCAAATCATCACACATATCTACTGTCTCTCTGTAATCCGTGGTTAGCCTCTACAAATGACGCAAAAGATGCCAGTGTTTATTAAATAAGAAAGTGCATCTGGTCACTTCACACACACAAAAAAACTTAATTCGGAGACGGAACCCTCTGTTTTCAGTTTTGACTAGCTCTGCATTTTCACCTTTTCTATTGTTAAACAGAAGAATTGCCAAATCATTCTGATTTATGAAATGTTTTTTTTTTTTTTTTTTTTGTCAAAGTCTTAGGAGGTGAATTTAAAATAAATGAAAAAAATTCACCCAAAGACATTTAAGTCAGGTCAGGTCAAGTTAAAGGCTGCAGACACACACACACCCATGATACAATCACTTATTTTGCTTGATTTGACCACTTCTCAGGACTGCATTGGTGTGACTGGCATCTAGACTAATGATGTGGCCGCATCAGATGTTTCAAAAATTACTCACGTACTAAGGCACAAAGGAAGTGGAATGGCAAATATGCGGGTACTGTTGAGTGTGGGAGCTAGCATGGCTAACAATAGCTTCCCACAAGTACTGCTTTGTACCAGTTTGACCAAGTTTAAACTAGTCACAAGTTAAATCCAAAAAATCCCACAAAGGATACATGTATTCAGAATACACATGCCCCCTGTTTTTTTTTTCAACCACATCATCAGCTCAATTTTCAAATTGTTTGCCAGAGTAAAAGGGCAAAAGAAAATCAAAGCTCCATATAATTCATTTCAGTTTTCAAAGTAGCAAACGTACTCCACCTCAGGATTTTCTGGCTATACAACAAAACAAAACTCAAAGCAAGGAAGTATGACCAACCACAGTTCACTTCACTTAACAAACAAAACTCCACAAACACTCTGAAGAAAATAGTTACTGGGCTTTTGCAGAAAGATGTTGGATCCTCGATCTTCGACAGATGATGAAAGGAGATGATTTTGCAGGTTGAGGTGAACAAAGTGGTGTTTGATCTTATACCTGTCCTTTACTTGCGGCATCAGACACCATACTGAGCAGGTAAATCAATCAATCAATTCTCATTAACATCACTACTATAGCAAACCAGCCAATAATTTGCATGTAATATCTCACAGTGCAAGTATACTATAAATAAGAATATATGATCAATCAGTATTTCTTAAATGAGAGGTCAGTGCAGGACATTGTAGAGCCTCATGACTTTGCAGCTTGGAGTTTGATCACTTAGTCCATTCCCCATTGAAGTGAAAGGGGACCGTAAACCAGTGTGACCACCGCCCGTCTCTGTATTGTTGATGTTGGTTGATTATTAAGTTTGGCATAATACCTAGTATGCTTTACAACACTACCAAACTTCATCATGTGCAAAAGTCTAACAGGCTTCATCCCAAAGGAGTGTTTCCCATTTAAATACATCGTTGAATACAGAATTTCAAACAATCACTAGTTATAGTAGTGATAAATGGCTTTTGAATGTGGCTTTTGCGACAAAATATTTAGCCTGTAGAATCTGTGAAAAATTTTAAAATCTCCATAGAGATATTTTTATCCAGTCATATGCAACAAATGTACCTCATCTGGACAACAGGGAACTGTGAGGTCTTTCATCTTTTGGTGTTCTGAGATGATTATATGCTTTTGGGGAATTGAAGCCCCAGGTAAGGAAGGCTCCCTGAGGTTCACACTGTGCTGGAAAGTAAGGGTGGATTTAATGATCCCTGTCATTTGGCAATATGTAGCAGAGGGCTCAAGACGATAGATCCACTGTGATCCAACTCACTGATATGTCAACATCCAGCAGCACAGGAAGGTTTGCCTCACAGATGCAGGTAAGCTACCCCGACCTTTGACATCTGTCTGTGGAGAGGACGGAAATGTTAACTTCATTAAAGTGATAACTGCAGTCTGTCATTATGTCATCCACTATCCAACAATCTTAACTCATTGAAGAGTTGAGAACATAAGCAAGTCTCTCTTTAAGCTTGGGAACAGCAGAACAAGGCTATCTTTATTTTATTATGCCATCAGGACATAAATCCCCAAGCTGTGAGACAAATCCTTAAGCTGCTTCAGTGGTGGTGAAAAGGAGGCTGAATTTGTGGTCACAGGGGCAGCACCCAGTGTGATTTTATGGGGATATGGGCACATTTTTCTGGTTCACACCTGTTGGCTCTACAATGACATCAAACTCAATCGTGGATAACAAAGTCTAGGTGATAGGTTGGTCTATGAAAATGTTGTAACACAGAGAAATACAGATGAAGGACAGAGACATTTGAAGGAGTTTCAGGCTGATGTCACAAGACTCAAACGTTCAGACATGGCTTTGAAATGACTTATCAGTGTCCTTGGTATGCGTCAGATTAGTTTGTATCTTTGTTTCCATTAAGAATAACATGGTTACTTCTGCCGATGGAAGAAGGAAAGTCAAAGCAACTTTTATTCTTGTAGACAGAGAAGAAAGACGTTGGGTTTGACATGTCCAGAGAATCAGACTTTGAGGGAACAAAGAGAATGCATCATCATTTTAATGGCTAGAGAGGGAAAAAGAAAATGGGACTTTTGCTGTTGGAAGTTGTCAGCCAGTTGTTTTATATGCTGCGCTTTAGATTCTTCGACCAAAACAGCTATTCCCACCTCGATAGGCCGTTTCCACTGCAGACATTTTAACTTGTCACAGCAAGAAAAGCACAGGTGTTACTAATAACATTAACAATGGCTCCCTTCTATTCAAGCGTCCAAATAAGTCATGACAGTGTGACAGTGAGAGTCAGTGTGCACAATGCAGAAACTGAGGCAGCTAAGGAATTCAACCATAACTCACTTCATTATTTACGCCTGTGCTTGTCCTACACATCGAATATGTCTTGGTTGAAAAAGGCCTACGGCAGGAGCATGCTTGCAACATTTTATCAAGTTTGACCGATGAAAACGCAAACAACCGCTGACATGCTCATATCATAAGAGGAAACAGGTGTGCTGCTCCTGCACTGAAAGTCGAAGAAGTGCCGTAATTTCCCAAAAAATCTTTAAGCTCACGTGCAGTGATTTCTTTCGCTTCCTTCCAAAAAAAAAAGAGTTAATGCACATAAGATGTAAACTCACACTGATGTGTAATCAGGTGAATGATGTGTCTGTCATTCCCACTCTGTGACTGATACACCTGTTCTTGTCATATGTTCCACACCACCAACTATTTGACTGATTTTGGTGAAACTGGATCATATTTTATGGAGAAGATGTTTTCTGGTTTTCCCTCTGACGTCCTCCGGCTTTTCCACCTCACCTCTGTGATTTACAGAGACTCCTCCTGGACAGTAAAGTAAACTGCTGTGAAGTCTACCTGCTGTTAGCTTATGTTAGCTCAGTTTATCAGCTGAGTCGTCCCGACTGTGAGCTCAGAGCACAGAGCAGGAGTGTTAGTGTTTGTACCACAGGTGTTTGAACCACCGGAGAAGAGGAGGATTTCAGGCCCAGGTTCTGGGTTTCTGTGGGTGGGAAGTTTGTGGCTTTGGCCTTTCTGTGTGGAGTTTGCAGTTTCTTCCCATGTCTGCATGGGTTCTCTCTGGGTACTCCGGCTTCATCCCCATAGCCCAAAGACTCAAAGGTGTGAATGTGAGTGTGAATGGTTGTGCGTCTCTTTGTGTGAGCCCTGTGATGAACTGGTGACTCTTGTCAGCTGGTAAAAATTGATGAATGAATGAATATTTCCATTTCAAGAAGATATTCTGAATTAAAAGTTGTTAGTGGCGGGGCGGCCCGTGGCGTAGCGGGTTAAGCGACCGCCCCATGTATGGAGGCTACAGTCCTCGCTGCGGCGGCTCCGGCTCGACTCCCGCATCGGACGCCCATTCACTGCGTGTCACTCCCCCTCTCTCTGCCCCCTGTTTCCTGTCCATCTTCAGCTGCACTATCATTAAAGGCATAAAACGGCCAAAAAAATAATCTTTAAAAAATAAAAATAAAAAGCTGTAAGTGGCATATAATTGATGGTGTTGTCCATGCTATTGTGCTGTGAGAAGTGTGGTATGAGATCTAACAGTAGCAATAAACTCAGCTACACTCGGAAAAAACACAGGCAAGCAACACAGACCTCTGCAGATCATACAAAGACCAGATCAATCTCCGGTTGAAGGAATTTGTCCTCTGGTACTGAAAGAGTTTCAAAAAACATGGCCTGTAGCTTGAGGAATGAAAGGAATTTTTTGAGACACTGTGAAAAGTGAAGCAAAAAATTCTAAACAGAAAATAGATGTGTCCAGAAACATCAGCAGTTCTTCCCTGCAGACAATGAAAACCCAAATCTAACCAACCAGAATCACCTTTTTTGCAGTTACAATAGTTAACTGATTATTTCATTTTCTGCTGTTTTTTCCCTTTGCTCTTCATATAAAGTATAATCATATCTAAAAATATTAAAAGCAGTGTCAGTGTATTTTCTGACCCTTAAGCCAAGAAAGGATATTTGAAATGAATTAAATACAACTAAATTAAAATAGAATAACTTGAGCTGATATATCAAAAAGGGAAAGAATGAGGGCAACAGAGAGCAGAAAAGACAATTAAAAAACAAAAAAGAATTAAAGAAATGATGAGGGACAATGCACTGATTAACCGTGCAGCTGGGTAAAATGGTAACCGTAAATGTGATTCTTCTCACTTCATCAAGAGAAATAGATTTTTCTTTTATTGTTATCAATTATTTAAAAAGTCATTAGTAATTCAAGACTATAAGAGACAAAGTGGTTTTATTCTGGAGATATGAAAGCTGACTGTTCGTGGTTTGCTGAAGGACTTTTACTGTTTTTTTTTTCCCGCTCCATCACAACTTCACTGTAACACTGTTGAAGTTGAGCGTTAAAAAGAGCTTGTACTATTTATATATTTCACTTTCAAAGAAAATTGGAGGAACATTTCATACTTTCATACATAATCAACCCATCTCTGGCATTTTTATATGTTCCCACAATTTTACTACTCTCTCTTCTTCCAGACTCTCTTTCCTCACTAATTTCAGTCTTTTACTCTCTCACCACTTTAAATTGTTTTCAGGTGCTATATCCAGTTTAGTTTGATAATCACAGCACTACCACAGAGAAAAAAAGAGGGGTTGGAAGATACTAAAAAAAAGAGCCGACACTGAGCGTGGAAAGGTTAATTGAACAACGTGTAATACTTTGTCTGCTTTGTGTGGGACAGTCTTCCCTACCTACTCAGATGCACAGACAAATAAACTAAATCAAATGAATTCATTGTCTCAGAGGCTGACATTGCGTGACCGACAAAAACATTTCAATTTATTTCAAAGGAGTCCGGTATCAAAGTCAAATGTTGCTCTGGTCTCGAGGAAATGTGGAGTTGATAGTTTAAAATGGAAAACACACTCTGTTTCTCTCTTTCGCATTTTCTGTGCCATCGTCGAACCCATGAGTATTCAACACGCATTCTTTCTTTTTTTGTTTTGCATTCAAACAGGTTTGTAATTTACCAAGGTTTTATACCTTGAATAGTAACAAAATGAAGTATGAGGGGGCAGCTACAGCTGCTAATGAGAGAGAAGACCAGAGCTGACTAAACTGCAGGAACAGCAATTCAACAGATGTTGAGTATCAAGTTTAAAAAAAATTAATGAGGAAGAATACTTCATTACTCTAAGCCAAGTCTCTTCCCTCTGTCTCTTGTGTTCTCACAAATTTTAGTGCTGAAACATCTGTTTACACTATTAAAGGCTTCAAATCAATCAGTGTGCTCCAGCCACCCTTTTCCCCAAACAAAATAGAAGACATTTCTCAAATATTTCAACCCCTTTCTCTGAAAAATGATGCTCACCAGGCCTACAACAAATTTGCATTACCAAACACATTTTGTGGGATATGTCGAGCTGCCTGGATTACATCAAGATATTAAGGATTTCTGTTGAACCAATATCTATGAACTGTTACGTGCCAGCATACATAACCGCATGTTTTCCTCACAGTAATAGCAAAAAAAAAGAAAGATGGTGGTCATGGAAACATTCAGAAAAAGTCAAGACTGAATGTACTGACTTCCTACAATCTTTCTTCCCACCTGTTTTAGTATGTAACAGCACGTTGAATTCAGGAAGTGAATCCCAGGACGTGGTGTCAAAGGTCTGCTCTTTATTCATCCAGATATCCACCTCACCTCCGCCCTGACTTCTGAGGAGGAATCACGCTTTCTGGGTTGTAAATTCATTCAAAATGTATCATTTGTTCTATTTAAATGTACCTTGTAGGACAGAGGGTTGTTTCCCTGTCCAATCCAACCCTCATTCTCCTCTTGTATTTACACAAGAACCAATCATTAATCAGCATGCCCTTTACTAACCCCATTAGCTGCACCTGTAGCGAGCCTCCTGCGAAGGAATCTTCTTTGCATCAGAGTTGAAATGGTGGACTGTTCTCCGTGCCACTCTTGGGCCATCTGCAAACCTAAGGGAGGCCACAGGTCACAGCCTGTGCCTCTTCCAAAGCAATAAGTTAAACTCTGTGTCTGCTCTCTGTCTCGCTGGCTGACTACACGGAGCAGCTGGGCCGATAAGGGTGAGCTCGAACTTCTCTGTGCCACTTTGTTAAGAAACCAAGGTTAAGATAAATCTAACAGACAGACTGGCTGCCTCGCCCTCAGAATGCATTGTACCTGACTATGTGATCCAGTGTGATTTAGGGTACCCTAGGAAAGCGGAGTTCCTTGTTTTGAACCAATTGAATCGTCACACAGCTGGCTGAGCTATAGAAGTATATCTTGTGCGTCTAAGTTTGAGTTAAATGTTACCACCAGCATCTACACAGTGATTCACTTGAACAGCTGATGTCCATTCTCCCCAGTCAAGCTTCAATGAGTGCTGCTGTGTAAGTCACTGCCGTCTCCTGAGAACTTCAAACTATGGTGAAGCGTCTCTGATTTCCTTCACACCCCCTGCTGCTCAAGAAGATGAAGCAACCACGATCAGCAGCATTCAATTATTCTTAGACCAAAACAGATGATTATTGGCCACGGTATCTCCTGGTAATAACAAAGAAGAAATCATCCATCTCAACCCACAAGGTCATCTTACAGCCAAGAAAACCTGCATCCTGGATGCAGAGGCTACATCCTTTACAAAACAGACAATTCTCCATCATGTATTATACCAGCACTGTTATTTGAAATGACCCCAATCATTTCAGTTCAATAACAGCAAACAAGAATTTGAAACAATCAAAACCTACTTGACTTTCCAATATCATGTCTCGCACAGGCCATGAGGATTTATGTGCCGAAAACAGAGCGGGTGAGTGGTTCTGAAAGCTTTAATGAGATGCTTATGAATGGCTAAATGGATTTGCATGCTGCTACGCTCGCGCTATTCAACCTAGCATTCAGTTAAGCCGCTTCCTTTTTTTTTCTCGACATCTGGCGGCAAGGGTTTATATCCCTATTTTATAAGAGCGGAGACAATTGAACCTGAGTAATTACTGAGGTAGAAGTGCAAGCAGCAATCTGGGGAAGTTATTAAGCAGCAAAATAAACAACAGACTGATCAACATCCTTAATGAGCACGTCTTGGGTAAAAACAGTTTGACCACGTCAATAGGAGCACACCCTCATTAGCAAATAAGACCATTCTTTTTTTCAGATTTAAGAAAATAAAAAAGAAAGAAACACTTTTAACACAACACATTTATTTTGGCATGTTGTTCTGTAAATATTTCTGGGCTGAAAACAGATGTGCAATCAAAATTCTGAATGAAGGCCGGATTAAAAAGAACAAGGCGTCAATCATTGTCTTCAACGATGCCTAGTTTTTAGATAAATGAGTTAGTCCAATCTAAAACCCGGTTCTTTCTGGAGCCTGTCTCTTGTAGTGAAATGTCTGTTCCATGCAGATAGCCAAGTGTTGCTGTCCCCCCATACATCACAGAGAGATTGTTGACTGAATCAGCTGGAGCTGTGTGACTAAAATGGGACAGTAGCAGTAAATCTGGAAACACAGCAATATTGACAAACTAAAATGATGATCTGAGACACGAGTTCACTTCAGCCTTGAGCTCTCAGCGAGCAAAACCAACCTTGGTCTCATAATCAGGGCGTCAGGGAGTTACTTACAGCTTGGCAGTAAATATATGAAGAGTAAAAGCTCGTAGCTCATAACGAAAGTTTAGTACAAGTTCAGTTATTCCTACGATCCATCTTCCCCACAGCAGTGTTTTTTTTATTATGCACAACCTCCAGCAACCAAAGCCATGACTCTTTATTCTTTAGCTCTCTATCTACCGTAAGTACAGTGTATGTGTGAGACTGCATATACTTAAACTAAGCAGGTTTTACATATACGTCGTTTACAGGATGTACAGTTGCAAGGGTGTGTGTGTAGGTCATTCAAGTTTTGAGCAGATTGCCGGTGGATTTATCTACTGCTCTGTCACCTTGCTGCTTTGACCCAAAAATTTACAACTATACAGCCTTGGGCTGTCTGTGTGTGTGTGTGTGTGTGTGTGTGTGTGTGTCTGTGTGAATTGTGTGTATGTTTTCCTCCATCTTCACGGGACAAAATGCTGCACCTCGTTTCAGATTAGGGGTTTGGGGTTACAACGAGGTAAAGATAAGGGATGGTTACAGTTGAGGTTAAAGGCAGGGGAATTAATACTAGAGAACATTCCCTGTATGGGAAGCAAATCATTAAAAAATGTTTAAAAAGAAATGTGTGTGTGTGTGTGTGTGTATGTGTGTGTGTGTGTGTTCTCTGGATTTAAGAGGAAGGATTTGAAATGGAGATTAAATGAGAAGACAGATGGAGAACGAGAGTGGGGGGTAAAAAGTAAGAGAGAAAGGGGGGAAAAAGTTGTTGAAAACTTTGAATCAGATAATAAAATTCAGCTCTATAGCTTCTTTTCATATAAATTATTCGCTGGTGGAAGAGAGCTACAGGGAAGGAGGGCGCGAAACAAACAAAACAAGATAGAGGAGAGAATAAAAGAAGGGTACATGCTTGCATAGATGTGGTGCAATACCTTCCACTAAAATCCAGCCAACCATGACACTCCATCAGAATGATGCAGCGCTGCCTGAACCTAACACATTGACAACCAGCAGGTGATTTTTCACTGTGAAGCTAACTTTCTAACCTCACTGAACTCGAACAGCAGGGTCAGAAACTTTTAAAGAGCCAAAACTGGAAGATGGAATACTGGAAAGCTACTTCTGGTCTGTGGATGTCCGATAAAGTGACACACCACCGGACGAGTGTGAGGAAGTGCCAACTCCCTGGCTGTTTGCTGGGCCGTCTTTGCAAGGAAAGATGACCAGTCTTAAAAACATGATGCAATGTAGAGAAAACACGACCTGTTTTCAGTTCAACAGGTATCCTTTTATGGGATCTATGAGTGAATGTGTATTACTTTCATTGGATGATCATACTGTATGTGTGCAAATCTCAGTTAATTAAGATGAATAATGCATGTTGTACATTTTATAATTTATTTTCAAACCGTATTTTTGTTTCTAGATTCCAGAATTTAATAATTACATTTTTTGGTTTAGTGGAAATCTAGAAAATTCATTTTTTTTAGGAGAGGCACGCTGTCAAAGAATACCTTCTATTTTTGTTGAATCATAATTTTTGTTTGGTGACTGAATAATTTTCTGCACACCTCCTGGCCAGCGTAATGCTTTTGTCTTCCTTCTGACCCTGCCCCTCTTTGCAAGTTCCATAATCACCGAAAAGCTTGCAAAAGATCTTTCAACCACAGTGATAAAAATTATAAAAACCTTGCAACTTGCAAATTTGCAGCAGAAGAGCGATTTAATCATTCTTAAGCCAAATGTTTAGAAGCAACAGGATTGATTGCTTAGAGAGTGCACTAAATAATGAAAATATGTTTAATAACTTAAAAGAAAAATTTCCAAGTGCTTTGATTAAAAAGCACAAAAAAACAAATGAATTCTGATTGATTATACGTAAATTTACATCTAAAAGTAATAAAAGCGTCTTTAGGAAGTGCTCCGGAGTCCATAACAGGACAGAAAAAGTTGGTAAAAAGTATTGAGGCCTTTTTCTAAAAGAATCCAATGTTCAGGGCCAGGGAGCAGCTAAGCTGTAGGTACATCCTGCCATAGTACAGAGCTCGGTGCTGGAGGGTCAAAAAGTCATCAGATCTGAGTTAGTGGAGGGAGTTTGGGAGTTTTAGGTTGTTTCAGGTAGGCTCTGCATTTCTACAGTTACACTGATGAGTCAGGGAAGAATTTTAAACTCTGTCCTGAAGTGCAGTGGAGGTTGTGACGAAAATGATGATGCTTTTTGCTCTCTCATTAGGACTTCAGCATTGTTCGTTCACTTGGTCCTGGCACGTATCCCAAAGGACAGAGAAGAGTGCCATGCAATCATCCAATCTTGGGACAGCTCCTTATTTGCTTCTTCTGAATAATGTGTACTTTCAAAACTTTTCTTTTACCTCTAACAACTAAAGGCTGCTACTTTTTTCCATTCCTTCTCCATTTTGGACCAGTATTACTTGTGTTGTAGGACTTAGAAATCCCAAGACTAGCCTCAAGACCACTTTTTGAAGGGCTCTGTCTCTTGACTTGACTCACTTCTGATTTGTTACTGTTAACAGCTGTTACCGCTCTCCATCCTGCTTCACACACACTTCAAGAAAGTGAATGCAGGAGGCCAAGAAGAGATTTCAGCCAAATGTTCTTCAGAGTTCAAGAGTTAATTTGCAAAACAGCATCCAAATGAATCACACCTCACCCAAAGAAACTGGGAACATATTAGCTGATTAAGTGGGCTGTATATATACTGGCTGGTCTTGGCTCGGTCTTAATGCCTCAAAGTTTTGGTGTTGTCTTGACCTCAATGCACTCTGGCTCTTGGTCATGACTTTGTCTCAGTTTAGGTGTTCTTGACTAAAACACTGACTCAGCACTTAAATATTGAAAGATAGGAATATCATGCCCAATGCATTCCAAAAGTAAGGGTTAGTGAAAGCACTCAGAGATGGCCTGAGGGCCGCTGACACAGGGGAAAAAAGGAGAGGAGTGGAAGAGGAAATAAGAAAGGGAGAGGAAGAGGAAACTGAGGAAAGGCAAAATGTAAGGAAAACAATAGGAATGAAGGGATGAGAGTAAAATGTGAAAAATCGACAGATCGAGGATGAAGACAAGAAGTCAAATCTTTGGAAATCCTGGTGCTTCATCACTCCATTCTTTGTGTTCTAATGGGTGTATGTTCATGTGTCTACAGTATAGTGTGTCAGTATAGAGATAGTTGTCTATATTCTCTCAAATCTTTCAGAATTTCAAGAATTGTCTTCAATATTTCGTAAACTCATTTATATTAACTGAAAAACACGCTCATCTCAACTTTTCAATTGATGCACCACAGTACTGTTTTTTTTTTTTTATTCATTCATTTTATTACTTTGACAAAAAGTATTGCTATTCAAATGAGAGAGAGATTACAGAATTGCATTGATTGACACAAAGTTGAGGTTTTAAAACATTAATCATCACCCAGCCAGTAAGATTAGTTCAAGTAAGAGGGGTGCAACTTCAGCCAGATATACCCCCAAACTTCCATCACTGACTACCAGAGTGAAACTGGAGCCAATATTTGCAGCCTCCGTTTGGCCCTGCTGTGATTTAAGTGGAGGATGTGTGAAATGAGATTATGTACTTGCTAACAACATGGAGCACAGAGACACTAAGAGAAAAAATTGGCATGAAACTAAGTGTTTTAATGAACTGGAGGGAAAAGGAGTGCTAAAGAACATTGAACTGTAATCCTGGGCTCAATTAAAGATGAAACAGCAATGTATTTTCCTCATCTCAAAGAAGTAATAAGTAAATACGATACATATTTAGACCTAAAATTATGACATTTTTATATTTGATATCAGTGTAAGCATTAAAATACCTACCCTTCAGGTTAATTACTTTCAATACTGATTAATCTGATCATTATTTTCTTGATAAATTACAGTAATTAACTGTTGAGATTCTAAAATGTCAGAAAATTATTATCATTATCACAATTCCCAGGAGCCCAATGTGACATCTTTAAACAGCTTTTTTCTGACCAATCAAACGGCCAACCCTAAAATTTACTACCATATAAGGACAAAGAAAAGATAGACAATCCTCACAAATCAGAAGCTGGTAACTAGGTTTGGCATTTATTCCCCCAAAATGACTGAAATGATTAATTAATTGTACAATTAATCAGTCAGAACATGTGCAGATTAATTTTCTGTTAATTGCCTCACAGTCTCAGCTCCAAAATAAATTAAAAATCAGAATGCAAAGCTTCAACTAAATGAACAAGTAAACAAATATTTCACTAGCATGTACCACACCATCAACAAGATACTGAGAATGATTGGAGATGAAGTGTGGTCTTGTGAAGTTCAGAGGGCTAGGAGGGTAATCATAGGACTGTTGGAAGTGGCGCGGTTGAGGTGTGGTCCGGCTCCCAAAAACTCACACATTTTCAAGCTTTAAATGCCGCGCGCCTGTCCACACCACACCACAGTCAGTGACATCATGGTAATTTAACAGTGAGCACACTTCGCTGACCTCATCAAAATCAATTAAAAAAAATAAATCAGTGTTAATTCAGGCTTTGTTCCCCATAAAGACCCTTTCCTCATCTAATCTCTATCAATTTACCGGCATTTAGTGTGGCACAGTGTGAATTTCAATCAGCCTGTAAAGATGACGAACTGTTGCTCAGCAAACACAAAGAAGACTAACGTGAGGGCCGTGGGTTTGCCTGCAGTGGTTGGCTCGAGGCCAGCGGCTCCTGGCATCGACAGCAGAGCTAGCGGGAGTGTTGATGAGGTTTTTTCGGAGCATCAGCAGGTGGCAGGACGCCCGCTCCCTATAGCAGCTCGAGCAGAGTGACTTCAAAGTCTGACTGTTGTCTGTCTGCCTGTCTGTCAGTCAAACCCAGAGGAGCTGGAGGCCTCAGCTCAATGTCCAAATTAAGACTTACTCCTTTGGCCCATGACATACTGACAAACATACACACCACTGACAGTCTCCAGACCCCAGAGTGGGTGCACTTTGACAGAAGAAACTAGTGGTAATGAGTCACTGCAAGTGTGTGTGTGCACTTTGTTATTTCTATATCAAAGAGTCAAAGAGAGAATGACAGCTAGATTCACTCCGGGAAACAGTGAGAGTGTAAACAGAGGGAAAAAATGAAATAAAAGTGAAGCCCTCTGCAGCAGAGACTTCTTCCTTTTTTTCTTTGCAAACACACACATGCAAATGCAGCATTCCCTTGCTGGCTGTCCAGTACCCTTCACCCTGCATTGCCCCGTGGTCTTTGCATGCTATAGTGACAATTTATCTACAGAGAGTGTGTGTGAAGAGGTGTGTGTCTAATGCCTTTTTGCAACTGGGATCATTCATCTGTGCGAGTGTGGGTGTATGTTTGCACTTTTTTGTGTAACATGGACTGTGGACAATTCATCTACATTAGCAAGAGATTAACCTGCTCACCTAACACATCCATCACTCGCACACACACACACACACACACACACACACACGCACGTGCGCTGCCTTAGGCAAGGGCAGCGCAGAAACACACTCATGTGCACATGAAAATATGCAAATCGCCGTGACGCAGTGCAGAGACGGCCGTGCACATGCACACGCTATCAGACAAACTACTTAAAAAATACGGTGCATTTAAAGACCTTGACACCTTCCACCAATCATACACGGTAGCCCCGGACGTGACACACTCTGATTCGCTGAGACATTCATCACATCGACCTATTAGTCCGTTATCTTTCTTGCGTGGTGAAGAAATGTTGTGTCTCGGAGAGGTAAACTTAACGATTTTAATATTCTAATTAGCAATCTGTGCACAAGACGAGGAGATAAGGAAGCAAGGACAGCATGCTGATCACCCAGGCCAGTTTGTCTAGTAATATTTGACCATTTATTCATCCAAAAAACAGCTCAAACTGCTCTTTTGTTCACTTTTTAGCGCTGAAATGCAGAAATGAGCCATGAGACAACCACACAGATACTGTACACAAGCAAATCCATACATGATTTGTTTGCTTTCACATTAAAATGATACTATAATTACTCATTATCAGTATTCTTCACTGTTTTTTCTGAAGACCTGATCTTACTTTAGCTCCCCGGTGGTCTGTATGGTTTAAGGCGCTGACAGTGTAAACACGACATCCCCAGTTTAGTCCGGCTGAGGAACGCTGTTGCATTTCATTCCCAACCTCCCTTTCTCCTCATTTCCTGTCAGCTCATAAAGCATAAATGCTTTAAAAAAACACACTAAATACATAAAGTTGTGACCAATTAACCACCGAACCAAAAGGAAAACAAACACAAAAATAACGACAACCTGAAGCTTCTGAATTACAAAAAGATGTTTGCGTTTGTTTTGAAGTAATAAATCTTCTGTAGTTTTCATAAACATGCTGACTGAAACCCGAGCGTACGCCGAATGCTTCCTGTTGCAAATCATGTGTTCCTATAAAGTCAACACGCTAATAACGGCCACATTAAATGTGCTGCGTGGGGAAAATCATGTTTGCTCAGGATGGCCGTGCTAATGCAAATCGACCGGAGGATTAGGTTTAGGTGCTTGAGTTTAAAAGAACTGTTCTGAATTTAGAGCGCATTCTTCTGTTTGTCACATAGCAGAGCAGTGATCAGTGACCCATTACATCCTCATTTATTCTCTTATTTGAAAGAAAGATGCATCATTTTTGTAGATCTGCTCTGATTTTGTTTTTCAAACTCAAGCACACACATTCACCCATATTTACATAAATCACCTAAACCTTACCCTGTAGGCAACAGCAGGAGAATAGATGTCACATTAATGCAATCAGTGAGAAACCGTTAGTGCAGACCAATGAATATAAAGAATACCCATGAGTGACGTCACCCACAGATTTCTGAGTTTTTTCTGCCCTTTTGAAGCTCCAAATCTGTGGCACTGGTCGCTGCCATGTTGGCTGTCCTACATCTTCCACCTCCCGGCTAATCTAAAAATCAGCAGACATGGATCATCAGTGGACCTGAGGCAGGCCGAAAGATGCCTGGGTTAACAGCCACACTGCTAATTTTACATCGTTTTAGGCCTTAATATAATTTGAACGGTCAACTTAAAAAAAATATACAGGTGCTCACGGAGGTTGTAATGTTCTGTAGTCAGCTTTAAGCAGCCACTCGAGGAGCTGCAGTTTTTGGCACTTCCACATTAGCTTCATTTCCCAGCCACAGAGGTCGCCGCTTGGTGTAGACATGGTGTATGTGTGTGTGAGAGAAAGAGAGAGGAAGCCATAGATGATGAAGAGGAAGAAAGATGTCTGCCTTGTTTAGACATGGTTACATTTTCTCATATTTCTGGACCTGGCTTTGAAAATGATCTCCTAAAGATTAAAATCAAGCAAATATCTAATGAGCCAAATACTGAACAGTAATCAGCACTGAGTGTAAAGAGAACACAGCAGTGAGGCAAATTAGATAAAATGATCCCTGAGATGTTTGTGTGAAAACTCTCCAGACTCTCCAGTAAATTAATGAACTCTGACTTCTTGAAAATGTAAACTACTCGGAGCCTGAACACAGAAATGCTCACCTGAAAGTTAGGACGAACACAGCCCGACTCAAAGTTTATTTACAAGAGCAAAGACAAAGAAGGACAGAAGTACAGTATGGATCGATACTAATGCTGTCCACATTCACACACACACACACAGACACACACACACACTCTGCCTTCTTCACTCCATCTTCCCCTCAAACACACATATAGACACACACAGACTGCACATTCCTTCCTTTCCTTCTCTCTCCACAAAAAGCATAAGTCTTTCTTCATTTCATGTAGAAAGCAGAAACAGAAATTCAATTTAGCAGCATGATTGGCTGAGTTGCCTTTGGGAGGAAACAAAAGAGAGAGAGAGAATGCAAGAACTGAGAGGAGAGAAAGAGAGAGAGAGAGAGAGAGAGAGAGAGAGAGAGAGAGAGAGAGAGAGAGAGACAGAGAGAGAGAGAGAGAGAGAGAGAGAGGCAGACAATAAATTTAGCAAAGTAAGAAAGAACGAAGGAGGAATCTCAACTGGAAAGGCGGGGAGGAAGAGAAGACGAGAGCGAGGGACGCAGAGAAAATGCAGAGGGAGAGAGGAGACGAGGGATGAGGGGATGAAGGGAAGGAGCGAGGGAGGGAGAGAGAAAAGAAATGATGCAGAGAAAGAGTGACGGGCCGAGGGAACAAGGGATGGGGGGATTAAGGGACTGCACAACGAGTGAAGAAAGAAGGAGAGAAAGACAGAGAGGCATTGTGCTGTGTGGCAGCCCCCAGTCACTGTTTGCTTTGGTTGCCGCAGCAACCGCAAGAGAGAGGGCTGATAAGTTAACCAGATGGTTAGAGACTGAGAGAAGAAGCAGTGTGTGTGTGTGTGTCTGTCTGTGTGCATGTGTGTGTATGTGCATGGGTGTGTGTGTCAGCTAGGGTCCTTTCTGAATCTTTGGTGATGATGGGTGACGGGTGTGACGGCTGTTTGAACTTCTTATTAGTGTTTTAATTCCTTCATATTGTTCCAGAGAACAGGTTGAGGAACTCAGGGACCCTTTTTCAACTTTTCTTTTTAATTCATCTTTTCTTTTTTTCTTCTGTTTTTCTTCCACCACATCACTTTTTTTTAATTCCCTTTCCCATTGCTTATTTATGTGAGATGTGTGGCCAGTGCCAAGGTGTGTGTGTGTGTGTGTTCCAGAGAGCGCAGGTCGTTGTCAAGGCCAACTAGAAAGAGAATTTTATCAGTTTAATTTAAACGTGAGAGAAAATGTGCGTGGGAGTGTGCGTATGTGAGGGAGGACCAGGGGAGATGAAAGCAGGAACTTTTTCTTTCCTTTTATGAAGATTAATTTTTACAACCTGAAGGCCTGAAGCAGAGAGAGGGAGAAGAACGGAGAGAGTCAGGGAGGGATGAAGGAGGTGAGGAGCAAAGAAGGGAGGAAGGGAGACATCCACAAAACAAAAAGGGAAGAACATTAGAAGAGGCAGTGAAGAAGAGTGAAACACATTACAGTTTCAACACTGGTTTGTGGATTCATTGTAACAACATGGCTACCCTTGACCAGTGAAAATGTGTATCCGATGGGTGCACAGGTTTATTTCCCAGTATCACCACCTCTGCTTTGGTCGCATCTTCTAGCAAACATAATTATTCATGGGTGGAAAGTCGGTCAGAGATCATCTTGCAGCAGCAGCAGCTCCTTCTGGTTGTCTAGGCACATGTATGAGATGAGGTGGGACCACCCACACGTTTTGTCCAAAGTGCCGGGAAACAGAGTAAAAGTCACTCACACTAAATAAAGATTTACAAGTAATTTATGAGTTAAAGTTTTATGCTAAAAGGAATACTTACATTTTAGGAAATATGTTAATTGTGTTTCTCGCCAAAAGTTATATGTGAAGATCGATACTACTCTAGCCGTTCAATATTAAGACGGAGCCAGCTGCCAATTAGCTTAGCTTATCAAAGAGACTGGAATATTTCTTGGCCAGGCAACCTCACAGTGATATCAAGACTCTAGGCAGAACCACAACGTGCTGTCTTTCATTAGTTTTTGTGCTGATTAAACAAACATGACAGAATACGTTAATTAGGAGTGTTTTAATATCTTTAGACAAACCCAGGCTAGCTGTTTCCACTTGTTTCCAGTGTTTATGCTAAGCTAAGCTAAGCTTGCCGTAGATTCATATTTACCATGCAGACATGATGTTTTCATCGAACTCTCAGCAAGAAAACGAAGTGAGCTTATTTACAAAATGTCAGACTGATTTATCGGTGGATATATTACTAATATGCTCTAAGTTGTTCATGATTGATTCATCTTTTAAACTTATATATTCATACAGCCTAACCACCTCTGAGGAAAGTATGACTGTGAGTCTTTCTGTGTGCGTCATATGCATGTAATGAGGCATACACATGTACAGTATGTACATATATAACCGCTGTGAAAACATTCAAAATGATCATTATTCATGATCCGTTTGTAATGTTGATATTTAGCTTCGTTTATTTAAACAGCTTAAATGATGAAAAATCCATCTGAACAATACACAACAAACAAACTGTTAAAAACATACAAAAATATAATGTTATGATAAAAATACAAGATCGTAAAATAGAGAGTTTAATAGTTATTTTTAAAAATGTCAGATTATAAATAATGATCATTCTGAATGTTTTCATTGCGGTTTACATACTGTATATGCACATGCCTCATTACATACATATGACGCACAGAGACAGACTCAGTTATACTTTCCTCAGAGGTGGTGGGGCTGTATGAATATGGATTATAAGTCTAAAAGATGAATAAATAAAGAAAATAAATAGAAAAACAGGTCAGCAGCTCTGCAATTTATCTGGTGTATGTGTGCATGTTTCTAATTCTGTCTCTGTCCAGTCTTTGAGGTGTGCCACCCTGATGCCAGTCTGGCTGGCAGTGCCATGGACACACACACACACATGCATGCACACACACACACACACACAAACAATTAATTTGACAGTAGTCGCTTTTACACCAGTGATCACACACATACAAAAACATACTTACAGAAATATTTGGATAAATGTGCACACACACACACACACACAAACACTTAAAATTACATGCACATACACACTGAGGTGTGCTGGTCTTGTGCCAGCAGGCTTCCACTGAAAGACAACTTTGTGCGCAGAGAGAGAAGTAAGAAGGGAGGCAAGAGGGGAGAAAGTGAGGAGTTTGACAATACAGGTGGAGAAAAAAAAGGGACGTGGAAGTAAGAGTGATCAAAGACGTGCATTATGGGACTTTTAGGAAAGAGAAAGAAAGATGCATTTTCAATGTGTGATCTTTAGAAAGAAAGGAAAAGGGAGCGAGTTGGGAAGATGTAGATGGGGAGAGACGTGCAAATAGAAAGCTGGCAGATGTGTGGAGATAAAGAATGAGAGAAAAATAAAATGAGTGGCGAGATAAAGGAGGAGAGAAAACAGGGGGAGCTGCAGAGAAACAGAGAGTGTGTGTTGACAGTATGGCAGCAGTAGCAGTAACATTCCTGGCTGAACAGATCAGCTGGCCTGAGGAGAAAGACAAACACAGGAGAGGAAACCACGTCTAGACTACTGCAAGACACACACACACACACATATTAGAGAAACACACACTCACGCAATCTTGTGCTCACACAGTGAGCAGAGACACAGAAAATACACACTGAACAGACACACATCAACCTGCTAGTTAGACAAGGTGGGCGACTGCCAGGCACTGCCAAGAACCTGGTGAGGGGGGGTGGAAAAAAGGGTGGAATCGAGATAGGAAGAAAAGAAGGGGCCAGGAAGAGACTCAGGGAGAGGTGGAAGAAATGGGCAGAGGGTGTTACAATGAGACACCAGTTTAGCCTCAAGTTTTGTAAACTTTGCTTTATGGAAATCCAAGTTTCTGCAGGACAAAAAACTGCAGGATGATTTGGAAAAGTACTGTGGGTGGATAAACAATAAAGGAGGGTGAAAGTGCAATTCCTGCAGTTTCTCTTGAATTCAGGACTACTTAGGACAATGTGTTACTTGGTGACTCAGGCTTTAAATCAACGTTTAATAGAAAATGGTATTTTTGAGATTTAACACTCAGAGTCTCAGAGTGCAATACCACTGTGGTAAATATGGGCAGCCGTATA
The DNA here is from genome assembly GCA_023373845.1 of Nibea coibor. Taxonomy (NCBI): domain Eukaryota; kingdom Metazoa; phylum Chordata; class Actinopteri; family Sciaenidae; genus Nibea; species Nibea coibor. The sequence goes on from CM041735.1 coordinate 4,032,507, forward strand.
TGCATATTTGTCATGAATACATACTTTTGATGAAAAACTAGCAAGTGGACAACTTTGCTAACAGCCAAACATCAAGCAAGGTCAACACCACAAGACACAGCAGCCAGCTAATTACTTACTAGTCCAACAGCAAAAAGTCCAGTTCAGTCACTTTTATTTCACCAAGCTCTCATTAACAACTAAAAGTCAGTCCCAGATTTACTCTTGAAAGCGACTTCTTGCCCAGTCAACATCATTTTCTCTTCTGAGCACCTAAATTAACATCCTCTTTGGTATATTCACCTCTTCCTATTCACCTGTCATTATTTCCATAGAGGCTACTGAGTCTGTTTAAGTTGTCTGCTTGCCCAGCTCCAGTTCTGGCATGACACTGGCTCCAGAGTGCTGAAAACCTCCTCTTGCCAGTGGTTCAAAACACCTTTGGTACAAACACTAACACTCCCCCAGCTTACAAACTGAGCTACCATTAATTAACAGCTGCTATGCAGCTATAGAAAATCTATACAGAACATATTGTCACATGATGTTTTGAAGAAATATGATATGTCTAATTTGCATTTGTTAATCCATGCTCCTTTTAAAATTAGAAATGAATTCATTGTGTACTTATTTGTACTTGCTGGCTAAATCCATCACATGGATGGAGTTTACATAGTCTCTCCTTCCTTTCACAAACACTGTACTGCTGATCCAATTTGTTATCCCACTACCTATTTGTCATTAAGAATGGGGACTTCATGTGTAGCCTAATGTGATAATCTATCACTATCATATTAAAGATCACATAAAAAATAGATCCATCTTCCATCGCTACCTCACTTTTCCCACAGTCTCCACAAAATGTGACAACCCAGGAGTGAACGAGGCTGTTGTCGCTGTGTAATAAGAAGCCAAGACAAGCAGTTTGACATTTGAGCAAAGAGTAGGCTTTACTGATAAGTCTCTGGGGCTGTGGGAGGAAGAAAGTATAACTGAAATGAAATTTCAAATGGCCTAGTGTATTCCTCAGTCAACTGAAGATGTACAACCTTTATAAAAATATAGACAAAGCAAAGAGAGGGATGACCCCAAGTCTTATTAGGTCAGGTATTGGCAAGAAGGGGGGAGTGAGCTTTCTCTAGAATCCAGCAACTACATCCTCACTGCCATTAAAAGGAGCTGTCACTGACCTATGAGCTAACGGTGTAGGATAGAGATGTGTACATATTGGCCACTCCATCCATAGTGGCCTCTGGGAGAGTGGCAGGTCAAACAGGCTGTGCACTGATCGTTAATTGGCCGCAGGTAAGCCCATTCAGCTACAGGACCTGGACTGGAAAATAGACTTCCTGTGACACTTTCAAGTTTCAGACAAGTTGCACCAAGCAGTGTCCTTGAAGCTGACCTGCTGCACTCTCTGCCACCTTCTCCCTGCTGCTGGTGTTTGTTGTAGTGTTTGATGCCTCATGAGATGCCATTACAACTTAACATGGAACTGCATTCAAAGTACACGGGGCATGTGCAAATAAATAAATAAAATATACTGCTAACTGACATGTGTGCTGCAGATTGTAAAATGGCTTTATTTTGTCAAAAGAGAAGCAGGGCTTAGTCCCCTTCAAACAAGACTTTTATGGCAATATTGGAATTTTAAATGATTATTACAGAAATATGATAAAATACTTTAATTTATTTCTCCAAAAAGTGACACCTTTGCATGCCTGTTTGCAGCCATTAGAACAAACCTTAGGTAACATCATTTATCTGTCAGTCTGTTATTCACAGTTGTCAGTAGACTGTATTATATGCCAGTGTTCTGTGTCAAAGAAAAAACTCAAGGCTTCAAATCTGCTCCAATAACATCAGTGTTACACTGTTTACACAGTCCATTATTATATGCAGTCATTGGTCCCAAAACTCACTCCACTGTTTATTGGCCCATATTAAAGACAACATTGGTTTAAATCCATTCTTTATATAACCTAATTGATTCAATAATAGTAGATAGAGTTTAGCTTCATCATGTCAAAGTGAAAAAGGATCCACATCCTAATGTTTCTGCAGTTATCAGTGGCTTACTGAACCAGAATCAACACAGTTCAACTGTAGTACCAGAGAGAGAACGGGCGTGAACGTGAAGTCATTTCTGATGCACGCTTTCCGTTGCTTTGCTGGGTGTTGTTGCTAAATGACAGAGTGACACACACTGCTTATTCATCGCCCACAGCAGCTCAGTGAGACTGTGCCTCCAGGGACGAGCTGCTGCAGATGGATAGCTTATTGATAAATGTAGCCTTTCTCTTATTTTGATGTGCTAGGTTTATGGAAATCCATTTAAATGTCACCACAGGACACCAGACAATCCATTAAGACATGGCTGAAGACTCCACTCACGAACCCGAACCAAACAGGACAAAGGCGGTTGGCTCAAAGTGTTGGGTTCATATCAGCCTGGACGCTTTCTCTTTGACCTCAGCGTGTTGCCTTCGATGAGTCACAGTTTGTTTGGTAAATTACTCTATCTTCTCCTAGAGTTACCTGCATCATTTACATTCACATTTAGCAGACGCTTTTATCAAAAGCGACTTACAGAAAAGGGAACAGCATCATGTGTATAATGTTGTGACCATACTTTTTCTAATACGTTTAGCTCTTGTTAAGGCAGAGATTATTTAGTTGTTTGTTTGTTTTTTTATCTTAGACACACTTTAACCCATAAGAATCCAGACCCATTTAAAGGAAAATTATGTGGGTTATACCACAGACCAAGTGGACCACATAGAACACATTTCTAAAGTTTTTTTCTGAATAACACTTTTTATTCTCAAAGATCTGTGTTGTCACATTGGGATTAATAAGGGGCATAAAGCTTTATACAGAAGTCAATGTGCTTGTTACACTGGTGTCACCATGGGTTCTTATGGGTTAAGTGTGTGTTTTTCTTGTGCGATCACTTTGCATTTTGTGCTGTTTCCACCTACATTCACATTAAATTTGTACCTTTAACTGGAATGTACCTTTGAATTTTAAAAAGAATTAAAATAAAATACAGTGATGTGTTAAAATGTGTGTAATTAAAGCTTTCAGCATTCTCAGAAATCTCTATCAGTTTGGCACATCTGGGTTTGGGGAATTTCCTTTTGTTCCTCTTTGCGGATTTGCTTAAATGCCATTGTATCTGATAGTGAACAGTTATCTTCAAGTCATAGCCACATATTTTTTAATCAGTTTCAAGTCTCCGCTTTGGCTGGGTCACGCAAGGACTTCCATTATTTCGTTCTGAACTCTTTCCAGCTTTAATATGATTCTGTTCTTAGGAAATCATCGTCCCATTCCAAGATGGCAATCACGGACAGGTTTTTCTGAAGGATTTGCCAGCATTTGGCACAATTCACTGTCTCATCTTTGCTTTCAAGGCTTTCATTTACCGACACTGAAAAGTTCACAGTAGTAGGATACTATCGTAAGTGAGTCAGGTAAAGACTTTGTTTCATAAGTGGTAACCTGTGTCTGATATCTGCCAGATGTAACACTTTTCAGGGGAGCATGAGTTCAGTTTTATCACAGACCACCATCTTTTAGCTCACTCAGTTTTAATCATTGATGTTTTTTTTTGTTTTTTGGGGTTTTTTTGTTGTTGTTTTTTTTGTTTGTTTGTTTTTTTGTTTGTTTTTTTTGCAAAATCACTGATACTGTTATATGAGTTAAAATCTGACCTGCAGTACTGCAGGAGACATCAATCAAAATAATTTTAGATGCACATTAGCTCTTTCAAATTCTCTTTAGCATCGTGTGCAGATTAGAAACAAATCCATATTTAAACCATTTCACCTTCAAGTTGTAAGGTTGTGGAAAAGATGGAAGTGGTTGAATAATGAAAGAGCTCAAAGAGTAAAGAGTCAAAAACTATTGTGTTCTTTCTACAGAGCTTGTATCTGGGGCTGCTGTGGCCTCCAGTCCTTGTTTTTAGCCTAATATGTCCCTGTTCTTCTGCAAGTGAAGTAGAGTGGCATGTTTGTGGTTTGAAGGCCACATTTTTGTCATAAAATCTCCAGCGTTTAGTATTGCTCTCAGGTCTACCCTGATCTGTGTTCCCTGTTTATTTCCTTCTAAAGAATTGCCTCAAATTATGCATGTCATCTGAATTCATTGTCACAATTAACACCGATAAACCAGTGACAGCAAAATAAAAGAATCATCAGTGTCTGTTTGTGAAACCTGCTGAGGCGATGTCAAATTAGTGAGCATTTCTATACAGCCTTTCAAACATTCGCAGAATCATTGTTCAATAAACATTAATCAACATTCAACATGACATCATCATTACATCATCGTCAGGCCTTGATTTTTATGTAGATATTGTTTACGCTTCGGTTATGATGCCAATTAATGAGTCATCACCGGGATCTTTGTTACGGCTCTCAACAATCCTGTTTTCTAAATGCGAATAATCAATTTATATCTTGCTACAATGGCTGAAGTCTGTCCAAGCGTGACAAACAGGTTGTCTCTCTGAAGGACAGGCTGGTGCTGTACCAACTCCGTAGCTCATTCCGTTTGAGAGATATCACAAAATATGAATCATATTATCAAGGAAGGCACTTTATGGATTTCCCCACCCATACTGAAGTTATGTGGCCTTAACAGCCTTTTATCCTCCTCGATCAAATAATTTTCACCACAGCCAGAAAATAGTTCATTGCTTTGTCTATTGATTTAAACACTGATTTTTCTGTGTTAGAAAAGAAGGCCACTTCAGAGATTAAGAAAATGATGCTTTGGCATTGATGTTTTTTTAAAATATGCAAACCTGCTGCTAGGCATTTTGAGGATATCTGCAGTATTTTGGGGAGGTTTGAAAAATGTATTTCAAAATAACACATTAGCATAATATATGCTAATGTCAGTGCAATGTCAATAATTTGACATTGCACTGACATAATTTTGACTTTGCTCCTAGATATAAAGTTTCACAATCACCAAACTTATCCTCCGGGGATCATGAATCTTTCAACCAAATGTCCTTCACATTTCATTCAAAACCAGAAATCTCAATGTCCCAGTGGCGGATCATCACAGTCATTGGGCTTTGTCTGTGGGAATGATGGAAGTTCATCAAATACTCATCCAAGTGGTGGACCATCCAGCCAACCAACAGACCAACATGGCAGATGTAGAGGCTGTCAAATGCATGGCTTATACACATTTATGGACACAGTACAGCAGCCTCTCTTCAGTCTGTAAACCTACACAACACTGCCTCACTAAACAAAAAAATACAGAATTTCTGTTTCCATTAAATATGAATTTACAGAGCACACAACCACAGTGTGTGTTACTTCCCCATTTACGATACCAACTAACATTCCCAAGCATAGTTTTCTGAAGGCTAAATGTGTGTGTGGTCTCTCCAGACAGGGCCTGCCGCCCACTCCCCTGACACTTGGGTGAGATATGAAGAGTGCGGAGGAAATATCTATGTGTTGACACACTCCCTTTTCCCTTTCCTTTCCTCCCCTCCGTCTCCCTGCCATCTTCTCCCAACCTTTCTCTCTCTAAGCGAGAGACATTTAACCACGTGAAAATAGGTACTATTTCATCTTTATCTGAATGTGTATGTAAATGGAGCATGTTACATCTCTGCAGCAGGTTGGTGCACATTATGAGAGCTGAAATACCTTTGCTCAGCAGTACGTCAGCAGTATTAGGCACCCGAGAAATCGTCTATTCTAACTGGCCTGAAATACAGGAGCTGAGTGTTTACACAGGTTACAGGCAGGTTTTTTTCACAGTGATAAAATGTTAAATAGAGGCAACCAGCCTTGTTTGATTCATCTAGAAGCTCTGTGGGCAGTAACACAACTTTTATTTAAAGTATTCTATTTTTCTGATAATTCAAGGTCAGCTTACTTTGAGCTCTTTTCAGGAGGTGACATTGAAACACTTTGTACAGAGAGCATGACAAATGATCTGTTTTTAGGCCTTATAGTTTATAGGTTTTGCACTGGGCAGCGGTACAAGGTGTTGGGAGGAAAGTAGTCTGGCTCCTCAAGAGGAGGAGAAACTATTGATTTGGATCTCAGCTTGAAAAGCTGAAGAAACCCTGACTTGCAGTATTGCAGATGGCCAAACAGCAGGTTCTGTGACTGTTATTGTTGACATATCGAAAACTGAAGAAGAAAGGCTTTTTGTGGACTTTGAGAGGTTAGCTTTAATAAAGACAGCATATTAATATACATTACCAGAATTCATTTAAATATGCCATGGGAGTTATTGTTTAGTCATATATTTTTGGGTAGTTTAACATAGAGAGACGTAGAGCAATGCGTCATATTTTGAATACTGAAAATCTGCAAAACTAATAACTGAGGGAATTTAAAAAAAAATGTAGTGAAGGAAAAAGTACAGTGCAATATTTGTATTTGATATCTAGTGCTGTAGAAATATTACAAAGGTCCAGTAAGTAGGATTTAGTGGCATTTAGAAGTGCAGTTGCAGAGTGCAACCCTCTCGTTTCACCCTCTCCAAACAGTTGTTATTTTCAGGCGATTATACACAAATGAAAACATCTGGACACAGTGGTGTAGTGCAGGGTATACACATGTATACACATATATACACGCAGACTAGTTTTTCAATGGATATACCACCACTTCCAAGGATGACAAAGGATTTTTGGATGAAGTATAAGGAATATTTCACTCCAAATGCATGGTTATGTAGTTGTCTCGTACGTCTGAAGGTCAGTATTTATTGTAAAGTCTGCACCTCTTCTGTAGCTAATGTTAATTTCATAATGATCCTTACTCCCTGAAGTCAAGCAGGAGGAGTTAAGTGACAAAGTGCAAATACTAATGTGAGCTAAAAATGTCACTGTTTATAACACAGGGCGTTTATCATCTGCTGGACAGGCCGCTTTAAAAAAGAAAAAAAATAGGGGCATAAATTAACAGTATACCCGCTTCTCTCCTTTTTTAAAGCCCCCTAAATCTTACACATGCACCTTTAAGGCATGAAAAGCAATGTACTTCTGACATTGGTGCAGTTTACTTACAGATACAACTTGAACCCAGCCGTATGTCAAAATATTTTGTTTAGTGCTAGCTGGTTTTAATACCTGTCCTTCACACAGGATTGTAGATGTATGACAGTTAGGTGCACTTCCTGTGGGAGCACTGTCAGCAGCAGCGGTATTGGCTACTGTTGGCGTGAGGAGTCAACCAGCGCCGTTTGTTAAATCAGATGTGATGGCTGAACTGTCACAGCTCGGTGTCTGGGGCCAAACTTCGCAGCCGTTTTGTGTCCTGCTAAACGAGCAGTCAGCCACACTGTCCTCGCCACTGACTTCACTTAAAAACGTCCTCGTGCAGAGCAAACTGCTTCCCGGTAGATTAGAAAGTTTAAGTGTGTTCGTGAGTTCGTGAGTTTGCTTTTGTTGAGTCAGTGCGATATTAAGCTTCTTGGCAATAATCGTAGCGTTTTAACTGTCAGCTTCACAAAAGAGCAAATTAGCTTTGCTGTTGTGTTTCAGTGGTGTGTGTGCCTGGCACTCCTTACTGACTCACCGATGATGAACAGAGGTCAAACCTGAAATTCTGATGATGAATCATGAGCATTCTGCAAATCATGATCAAATGTTTTACTTCAGACAGGCTGTCACTGGGGGGTCCTCTCCAGTCATACACACGGGTGCTAGTTTAGTAAGTACATCAAGTGAACAAAATACATTGATGAAGGGCATGATGTTCAGTTTCTGATGAAATATGTTAGAGAAGCATAGATTTAACATTCTGGTCAATTTGTGGCTGTAGTTTGTTTTAATATTTAGGATGCCATACCTAATTAATAGCTACCTAATAAACTGCCAGTTAACAACTACATACATCATGATATAGGGTAATAATAATTAATTATATTATTAGTTATTCTGTCAATTGTTTTAGGGGGTTAATGGTGTAATTGCTTCTGTAAAATCATGTAAAATTTAATTTAATCAAGTAAAAGTCCAAAACTGAATAAGATGAACACAAATTAGAAAAAGGGAGAGAATCTTTTCTTGATTAAAGGACTCAAATGATGAAGTAATAATTCAAATGTTTGTCACTTAATTTGAAACTAATTCTCTCAGGTCCAAAACCAGGATAAACCAGGATAGATCAGTCTGTCACATGTTACTCTGTGTACAATGAGTCGATTGTCACCTACTTGAAAAACGACCCATTTGGTCAGTTTGTCATATGACTCCACATATTGGCAGTTGGAAGCAGACAGGGTGAAAACCATAGTGTCACAGGCTGACAGTTTGTACTCGCAGCCACCTCTCCAAGGTTTTGAGACACTAGGACAACATCACGCTACTTGGCGCCTCAGCTTCTGAGCGGGGACAGTCACTGGTGGCACAACCACGCGAGGTGACTTGACAGTAAACGCAGGTCGTTTGAACAATCGGCCGAACACTGTCATTTTTCCAGTGAGGACAATCTCTCGCTTGTATCTGCGTGTCACCAGTGTGTGTGTCTGTTTGGATAACCAAGTCAAGATGATCCTTGGATGAAGTGCATTCCACGACACGGTGGAGATGACTTCAAACTCACACATAACTGTTCATATTTGATTTTCGCCTCGTTCTGGGCGACGGCCTCCTCACGAGGAGAGATTTGGTGACCAGGCAGACGACACTTTATACCCCGCAGACAGAATAAACTGTAGGAGTGGTGACTGTGGGGTAATCCACTCTCCTGAAGCGCTCTCTTCAGAAAAGCACTTCACCACAACAACAACAACAAAAAAACTATTCCAGTGGAGCTGACAGTCGACGACTGCAGTAACTTGCAGCTTATGTGAGTGAATGTAACTGATGCAAGTGTATAAATACGAAGCAAGGTTTTGCAGCCGGTCTGTCTCTGCAGCAGCAGCAGCAGCTTATGATTACATGCTACAGCATTTTTGTAATTTGATAAATCACGCATTACTGTATGCCCAAAGTTAATCTTTTTGATTTTCCATCACTCAGCTGCTGTAACAATGGGTTTTAGTATTGTGGATGTCTGTTTTAGTAATAACGATATATTACAGTGGATGAATAGGCAGAGGTAATGTAAGTGTGTGTGTGTGTGTGTGTGTGAGAGAGAGAGAGAGAGAGAGAGAGAGCGAGAGAGAGACAGAGGCAGAGAAAAAAGAGAGCATATGTATGTGTGTCAAAGAGAGAGAGAGACAGGGAGGGAGGGGAAGACAGACAGACAGACAGAAAGTGTCTCTCCATCTCTTGAGCCTTAGGTAGGGTTGTGTTTGCCAATCTGTGCTGGCTTGTGTGTGTGTGTGCGTGTGTGTGTGTGTGTGTGTGTGTGTGTGTGTGTGTGTGTCTCCGTGTGTGAGGTGAGATATGGCAACAGTGCCATCTAGTGCACGGACTCATTTGAAGAGGGGGATTATCTTGAAGTTGTCCCCACACTGTGTAAATACAGTGGAGACGCACAGACTGGATCACATGTGATAAACATCATGAGTCACATTCAAACCCGGGAAACTTCCTGAGGACAGTGTGTCTGTTTCATTTTACTGATTCTGTCTCACTTTGACAAACAAACAAAAAAAAACATTCATTTCTGTGTGCTATGCAGATGAATGTGTAGATACTTGAAACTTAAGATGGGTAATCCATCACAGCGACATTTAATCAGCCTTATTTTTTTATCAGAGTTACATTATCATTGCATGGTACTGCAGGTGAGAACAGAGACTGTTTATCAACTGCCCTTTTTGGTGCATTCAAGGATGCTCAGATGCCTGACACTTCAGAGTTGGCTGCCGCATCAGCATCCTGAATGCAATACTTTTAAGCGCCTCTTTTATGTCTTCTATGTATCTTCTATTAATCTTCCATAATTTGCTTCCATAATATCCAAGTTCACATAGGATCATGTCAACACTGAACTGACATACTTCTATTACTTTTAATTTGCCCTCTTAGGACATCCATACATGTAGTTTTGTTTATTGCTATGTCAAAATTAATGGTGCTCACGTGTACCATCACTCATCGGGAGACTCGAGGGATCCGACTGTCAGGCATTGTGTCAACCGAGCATGCTTGGAGCAGATGTTACTCGAAGGAGGGAGGTGAGATGGAAGAGGTGTGCAAAGAATGAAAGGGAATAAATAAAAAGGAAGGAGATGATTCATTACAGATTCATTCATTTGCAGATCATTTTAATTAATCAGCTGATGGTTTGCTTTATAGAATATCAGACAATGACCAACACTCCAAAGATATTCAGTTAACTAATCCAACTTTTTCCCTGTCCTGATGTTAATTCTGAAAGTCGAGCTCAGCGTTACTACTGTTTCACAAATTCATCTTCTGTAAACCTTACTGTGTATTACTCAACTCGATCTTTTTCTATATAAAGTAACATGAAGCCAGAGATTACTGTGGGACTGAAAACTCAGCAGCTCACCATGACTGAATGCAATTAACTGATAATGGAAACACTGAATTTGATTGAATTTTATAATGACACTGACAAAGGCATTGCATTAATGTGGAAAGGTTGTGTCATGGCCAATAACCGATTTGCTTAATAAGGTCAGTACTGGGGCATCTCTATTTATCACTACCCTATAGAAAACAAAAAAACATGACAGACCTTCATATTTGAGAAGCTAGAAGAAAAGCGACTTTGTCCTTTAGCTTGGAAAATGTATTAGAATTCTTATCAGCATAATTGCTTATTATCAAGATGATCAAATATTCACTAATCATTTTTGCTCTAGATGGATGGACATGTGGAAGGTTGAATAAATGAAGGTGGAAGATGGTGATGGGGTGAGAGAGGGACAGGTTAACCAGGTACAACAGGGTTGATAAGTAATTATAGGTGTGGATGAGGTGTAACCTAAATCTCCACCCAGTCCATTGTTGATGTTTTAAAAACTGAATTGTGTGCACAATAAATCCATTTAAACAAATCAAGCTATAGTTCAAGTCATTTAGATGACTATATATTGTGCAAACCAACTGAAGTAGAATTTGTCATTGTGAGCTGTTCTGACAAATAAAAAGAAGAGCAGCTTTCAGGCACGTCAACCCATGAGTGGGCGCCAGCACTGTAGCATTAGCAGAGTAGCATCACAGCTAAGCAGACAGTGGCGCAGAGTTAGCACTGTCTTTAGGGAAACTTGCTAACTAGTTTATGAAAAAGTCAAAAGGAAAGTCAAACAATGACCTCTTCAATTTTACAACCCTGTGCTTGACATGTCAGTCAGGTAGCCAGCTAAAACAGTTAGTAACCAGTCGTTTTGAAGCTCAGTGTGGTGGCCATCTTGGCAGCTGTGCCTCTGCCACCCCCCAGCCAATCTAAAAAGGGGCAAGATGTGGATGGATGGTGGACTTGATGTAGGCTGAATAATGCCTGGCTGCTAAAGCAAGCCATCTGTTACAGCAGGCAACTGTCAGTCACCCTCAGTACAGTACAGACCAAAACTGTTTCTGCTGTGAAGTTGGACATTTTAACATAGGAATTTATGGAGACTGTCTCCATAATTTGAAGAACTGCAGTTCCGCATGGCTTCATTAGCCACTTGCTTCTTCACTCTCATTCAGGGGTCTTATGTTTCACTCAGGAGCAGCGGATTCATATGCAACACCTGGTGGTAAATTGTAACAGTAATGGTTTTGCACAGAAGGATATGCTCTATGGATTACATCTACACAGACCTACAAGGGGGTCACCAAAGTTTCAAGAGAGGTCATCTTGACTTTAAGAAAAATAAATATAAGAAAACTGAAAAATATACAACAGGCCTATGGCTATGTTTCTAGGAAACTAAATTAAACTATTATTTTTAAAGTTTAGATGATTATGTAACATATAAACTTAAAAAAATATAAAAATTAAGAAATGATCTCACAAAATATGGGCACAGTGAAGACCTGAACACAAACTATATTCACATAGCCTCCGCTTTATGCTATACAGGGCATCCTGCATTACAAAAGTAGGCAGTTGGAGCAACCTGGTGACTCGCCTGGTGGGGCATGTGCCACATGTGCAGTGGGCTGGGTCCTCGCTGCAGTGACCCAGGTTTGATTCCTGTCTGTGATCCTTCATCGTCCTCAATCTGTCCCCACTTTCCTGTCTGTACTCAGCTGTCCTGTCAAATTAATGCAGACAAATCCCCTAAAATTGATTTCTTTAAGAAGAATAGTGCACGGTTAAAACAAAGAGCTAATAGAACAATGGTCAAGCATCAGCTAGAATAAAACACTCAGAATTAGAATTTCTGATCGTATCAGATAAACATGTATAAGACCAGATCACTTTATATACATGCCGTTCAGAGAATCGGATAAACGTCCGGAGCATGGCTGACTCCGTTGCGCTAGGTGGTGCTGTAGTCCTCTCAACAAAGAACCACTTTCAGTTTACCTCTACTTATCAGCAACAACAAACTATCTGAAGGCAATCAAACAAAGATGGCGTACAAGGAGATGGACAATGCTACAGCAGCGCAGAATGCAAAATCTGCTTCAGATCCGATTGCTGAGTATACATGGTGTTAAAAAGCCGTCTATGAATGAATTATCTAGGTGTTCTTAACCGATTTTGAGATGTCTGATGTGGTCCGAAATAGGTCAGAAGTAGGTCGGACTAAGGTGTTTACAAGCACTTTAAAAAGTCTGAACTAAGTCTGATACGATCAGAAATTCGAATTCCTTGCTGCATGTAAACGTACTGACTGAATTTGTCAGAAAAAAGCACCTATGATATGAAAAAATACAAAAAAAATACATTATAGGTACAGAGAGCATACAGAGTACCTAAAAAGATTCAGAAAACTGGAAATCAGGAAAACACTGAAGAGAAAAGGTTAGGAACTATAATCCAAGCTAGTTGACCAAAAAACACTCTTTTTCTCAGAAAATCAGCACTTTCAGAGGTTTGCTGTGACTCTCAGCTGGGAGCTGCCCAGTGTAGTCATGCTCTTTTAGCCGCCAAGCTATTGGAGCACTTGAAGGTCAAGTGCCTGGCCCAGAGGCACTTCAGTAGGAGAGTAAGAGCAAAGAGTGCTGCTCACTTGCTCTTTTACACAAATTGTACGAGCAAGTCCAAAGATTTTAGACACAGTGGATTTGTCTGCCCATCAGGCTGCAGGAGTCAGACTAACAAGTCAAACACCGGGGTCATACTTCATCTGAACATGCTAATTGTGGAACAACTAAAAAGTAGCACTGCGGTGTTAGTTATCTGAAAAGCAGCAAGTTATTCTTAGCAAGGTAAGAGGTAAAGATTAGGATTGAGGATGGCATTGAGGATGCTTTTTGTCACCTCACTGTCAGCGGCCTATTACAGTGGACTCTCTGAATAAAGTATTATACCCATTTTTTACAATCTTGTCACAGGACAGACCATTAAATATCAGCCACAGAGTTACAAAACAAGATGCTTGGATTTGACATTCTGAAAATGGGGCTTAGACAGGAATCTGGGAGCAGTGCGTATTATAGTGAGTGCGCTGTTGTGTGTGGGCTCAGCCTCTTCATGGAGATCTATTTCAATGCCTTCACTTCACAAAAAAGTAATGTTTCGGCGCTGCAGTCATTGCTGTTTTTGAAATATCAACTTATAAATATGCTGATAGCTTTTCCTCTTCAAAATGGATTTAAATCATCTGCTCTGTGTATGTGTGTGAGTGTGTGTGTGTCAGTCTGAGATGAGGAGAGGGTCATCAGCAGTGCTTATGTTTGCCATCCTCCTCCCCTAAGACACACTGAAAGACTGGCACACACACACATAAACACACTTTGTCTGCGTGGCCTTTTCCCTTCACGACACTGGTTGCCAGCAGCAACGTGCCCTGAGCTGATAAACTTTATCAACCGACACACACCTGTGTTTGTGCACAACCGCACACACACACAAACATGCGCACAGATCCACACAGACACACTTCTTGCTTTGCTCGACAAGGTACCTGTGTGCTTATATATATATGTGTGTGTGTGTGTGTGTGTGTGTGTGTGTGTGTGTGTGCATGCGTGTGGAAACCGTATAAATGATGTTAGAGCGGCCTGAGGTGACAACAATACACTCCTGGCTTGAGTACACGACACACATCATTGCACACACACACACAAACTCACAATCATAAACACTTAAATACACAAAAATACGAACACACACACAGACTGGCACACACGCGTAAAAACGAGAACGCAGACGAAATGAACTCGAATAACATTTACACGCCTCTTTAGAGCTTGCCATTATCACTGCAGTCCACCGTGCAAATATGAATTTGTGCGTGTGTGTGACTGTCTGTCTCGCTGCGTGTGTGTGTGTCTCTCTTGCTTACTCTGTGTACACTTGAAACTGTGTGTGTGTGTGTGTGTGTGTGTGTGCGTGCGTGCGTGCGCGCGTGCGTGCATGGCTGATCAGAACTGTGTCGAACCTCAGTACTTTTGGATTGCTGGTCTGGGCAGCCTTAAACATTGCCTCCAGCTTTAAACTACATTTAATACAGTTTATGTGACACTGATGCATTGAACGCTCACTGATCTTTAAATGAAAAAAGGTTGATACACATGCTGATCTGCTCAAACTAAGGTACAAGTATTTATTTACTTTTTTTTTTTTTTTGTCTTTTGTTTATGAGGAAAATGTGATTAACTATTCATAACTATTCATCTCTGAATGGTAAAATTATATATTCACTCAAGTTTTACACATGACAGTCTCATACACACACAAACACACACACCCACAAGGGGCCATTAGAGCTGCCAATGTGGCTCTCCACATGGTGGAGTGATGGGCAGCTATAGGTAACAGAGTACTGGGAGTTCAGGTATCTCAGCAGTGCCAAAGAGGTGAACTGGCAGGTCCATGCTCCATACTGTGGTCCATCCTGAAACTGAACCGTTCGCCCTCCAGTTCCAAAGCCAAGTCCCCATGGACTGAGCTGCTAGCACTGCACACCACAGTGTTTAGAATATAAATTCTGAATAATTGTCATACATAAATGAATTAATACTGGACGGTCAAGCTGCCAATTCCATGGCTGTGATGTGAAACTAATGAGAAGCAAGCTTGAGACTTGCTACAGAACGAGTTAGTCTCCATAAGTCCCCATGTTAAAATGTCCAGATTCACAACAGAAATAAACATGTTTACGGCTTGGGACAAAAAACTGTTTTGGTCTCTGTAGCTATGTCTATGACAACTGTACTGAGGATGAATTTTTACAGAGTGCACCCATTCAAAGTTATGCATATTTAAGAGCATGGCCATTGATTGACAGGTGGGTGCTGTTAGAGATGGCTTATTAACACACCCAGGCGTTATTCAGTCTGCCTCAGGTCTAACAATGATCCACATCTTTGCCCATTTTTTGGATTAGCCAGGACTGGCAAGGAGGCAACAGTCAGAGCTTCACAACAGCTCTTCAGGAACCTGTGGCTGACATCACGGATACAACGTCCATGTTACACCTACTGTTTAAGCAAGTAGCTACAAATGAATCTCTATCAGATAAAACTGGAACAAACTGCACTGATCTACTCTGAAACTACAGCTATGCGTTATTTATATACAACATGCTGTCCATGTCTCCATATACCCAAAGTTGCCCAACTCTGCTGTGATCACAGTGGGAGTGGATGATCCATCTGCCAGTCCATCACTGTGTGATGCACACAGTGGGAAGTGTGCAGATGCTGGTTTGAAAATAGCTCATACTTTTAATCATTTTAATATAAGAGTGAGGCATGTTGTTCACATCACAGCACTAGAACATTTAGCACTTAACTCTGACTGAACAAAATCTGAATACTTTATTCAAATCAACAATAGGTGTGCTCATTAAGAGGCTCAGTACATAACATGATAATGAAAAAGTAAAATTCAAAACTATCTACAACATTTCAAAAGATAATATTTGTTGTTTTGTTTTTTTTTGCTACAACAAGGTGCATTCATTTGTTTTTCAGTGTTCTAAAAGTTTTAGTTTTACAGTAAGAGAATATGCAATGTGGAGACAAGGTCAGCAAGGTTACTTTCTCATTTTGCTTCATCTACGGGTTTTTTTTTTTATTCGCCGTGAGCACATTATTATTTATTATTTATCACTCAAACTAAAATAATAAAATGCAATTCACTCATAAATCTGAAGGAGAAATTATACATATATTAAAAGACATCCACTGATGCTCAGCAAGTCTTCGCCTCAGTCGGAAACATTGCAGTGATGAACGCCAGTCACTCTCCTTTTGTCACTCTGTCAACCTTTCTGTCAGTCACTCTGTCAACGTCGACTAGCTAGCTAGCTCCGCGCGGATGGAAAACCGGCATCAATCAGGCTCTGTCAGTAGCCGGGCCCATTACTTTAAAGGGATTATGATATCGGAGATCGTAGGCCTGTGGGCTAACAGACAGAGAGACAAATACATGTTGAACTTTTGAAATGTGCCTCCACGAACGCCTCGTGCAGCTCATGTAACTGTGCAAATATTTGCAGTCCTAAAGCCTCTAAAGTACTTCCACACATTGATAATACTGGGGACCTTGATGGTTTTAATCTACACATATAGCACAAACACACACACACAGAGGTGTGGCCTTCAGGAAGTCATAAAGGAGGTATGGGTAATGAATTCAAGTATAAATAAATTGGAAAATAAAGGAAGGGGACACCAGCAGAATGCCATTTATTCAGCGTGGATGGTGTTAATTTGAAATTATGTCTGTGTGATCACATTAAGGTGCCATACTGATTCCCGCTCGCAGTCCAGCAGTGTCATGGAAACACACGCTTAAAGACACACACAAATACATGTTAATAGCCTTCCATCACACACACACACACGCACGCACACATGCACGCACCCCCCCCCCCCCCCCCCCCCTCCTCTTTTCCTCACAGTGCCATAGTGACCCTAACTGGTAGAAAAGTGGTACTGCATCACCAGGCTGTGTGACTGGCATCAAGTGTGTATGTGTGTGTGTGTGTACTGTAATTACTAGAGACGATAAATCTTGTTAATGAAACAGACGGAAAGAAGAGGGCTCTAGAGAGGGAAGGGAGGAGCAAGAAGAGAGGCAGCAAGAAGAAGAGAGATGAGGGGAGAAAAGGAAAGAGGGAGGAGAGGGAGACTGACGAGAAAGAAAGCAAATGGAGGAGAAGGAGAGGGCGAAAGAGGCAGTCAAGAAAGAGAATGAAAGAATATGAAGAAGAGGAAAGGAGCGAGGAAAGGGAGAAACAGCTCTGAGGGGAATAGGGTAAGGGGAAAAAAAGTTGACTGTCACGTTTTGTTTCATTGCATCATATATCAGTATTGAGAGAGTGACGCAGAGGAACAGAGGAGGAAGACAAGGATGGCAGGGGAAGAGAAAGATGGAGAAGGAGAGACAAGTGAGTGCAGACACAGAGAGGGGGAGACGGATGAGGAAAGAAAAACAACCCGGAGAAGCCACATTTCCTTTTAGAAACAATGTGTGTAAGCGTGTGCTGGCTCGAGTTTAAACAGTCGAGTGTAACTGGTCACGCATATTAATACAAACAAAGTGCGTTAGATGTCTACTGGAAGGACACCGAATAAGTGCATAAAGCCTGCAAGACACATAAGGTATAACAGCGTGTGAAGAGCAGGCACATGAATGTGTGTGAGTGTGTGTGTATGTTTTTTTTTTTTTTTTTTTTTTTTTTTTTTTGCATTTGGAGGATAAAAGGAGCATGAGCAGGCAAAAAGAAGTAGAGCCTGGAAAAAAGCAACATAGAAGAAGTCATCATCTGCTTGGGGTGCAAACTTTATAATTTACAGAAGATAAAAAGAGTCCTGGAGTTTGACTCAGAGCAACTCAGCTAGCGCACAAAACCTTCTTTGTCCCTGGTGGTTAAACTTAGCTCACAGTATATGCATTTAATGTAAGTTTAACACAGGCAGCAGTGCACGTTCATAAGAAGAAAAAAAAAGTGCAAAACGTGAGGCACAGTGTGTAAGTTCTGAGCGTACAGTAAATGCAAAAGAAACACTAGATTAAGGCTGCAGACAGTCCACCACAGACGACTTGAATAATCACTGAAAACTTTTTATTCATTTGTTTTTATAAGATGTAATTACCTGTCTACTGCTCAGTTTTTTTGTATTTCCCAAACACGAGGCACTGTGCTCCTTTTCTCCACATTTCCAGGGATAACATTTTAGTCCTCATTTTTTCTACTCATTTATTTAGACTATTTATAAGCCTTAAAAAGCAGTAGAATTTAAATATGTAGGCTATGAAGCTACTTCAACACTGCTAATGTTCCATGAAATGGCTGACATAACCCTTGAACACTCTGGTGTAGAGATGAGCAAAACTTGGAGTGACTGCTTAACTTTGAAATTTGCCAGCTTTGTCTCAAAAGCCTGCAAAAGAAGGCAAGAGTTTTGAGACGTTTAATAATGTTTAATTAGCATTCATTCAACGTGGAGAACTACATAGCAAAGGATTCAGTCAGTGATTAATGAATTGAGTTATTCTCAATGATGTTATGAATATTTGATTGTGAAATATGTCTGTTCCTTCATGCTGCACTCTAGTTGGCTGTATGAATCTATGGTGTCTTATGAGCCCATGTGGACTGGCCATATTTTTATGCACGATGCAACAATAAAAAACATGTTCACTCATTACTACTTCTACAGGAACCAGCTTATTTAGATACTGTATATGACTTAATGAGTCTCCGAACTATCTCCCCAACATAAAAACTTGGAGAGGCTGCATTCTGTCACTGTTTATCACTTACTCAGTGGTGGAATAAAAACATCATCACTCAGCAAGGTGCAAATGAATCAGTAAACAACTGCAGGCCTCCTCACAGCCTCCGGAACAGCATATCACACACTACAACAGCTCTATCCATGGTGCTCAGTGTCTGTGTGTGACCCTCACCACTGACCAAAGCAAACATAAGCACATACACATTGCACTGTAGGGTTGTGTTCAGGCACGGCGGGCCATTTTTACCACAGAGCGAGCAGATAATGCGTTTCACCTACAGGTATTTGAGGTAGATGATGCACCCTTCATGGTGGAAAAACACTCCGCTCATATTTAAGTGTGCAACTCTCTGAAGTGTCACCTCCAGAGGCACTTTGTGCAGTTTCTAAAAGTCCAAAAATCAACCTGCAAACTACCAGAAGTAGTCAGAAAAATAATGTTAGCTACCTGCTATCAAAACTTGTTTATTTGCAGGTTGTTCCTGTTTCTGCTAACTGTCTTTGGGTAACCATCAGTTCACCGTGTTTTTCCACCAGTCTGTCCATTCATGGTTTCCCGGTTGCTGCTACTAGCTGAGTCAAACCAGCTAGTAGCTCTACCTGGCTCCACATTGGTATCATGTGAACCTCAAACTGACTGACGTTATTCACACAGTGCAATTCAGAGGAGGGAGTAAAAGCAGCAATACAGATTACAAAAATCTCACGAGCACATCATGATCATTGCTTTAGCTTGATAATCTAAAATATAATGCGTAGTTGATTAATCCATTAGTCTGTAGACAGAAAATTATTCTGGAGCAATTTTTAATCAGCGATTTTTTTAGATGTTATTGTCAGTTTGTTTTGTGACTTGCAGTACTTTCTTTCTGACTTCTCTCTGTTTATGTTTATTATTGTTACGCATCATCTCACCATGGCAAATTCCTTGTATGTGAAAACGTGGCTCTGACTCTGGTGACCTGGGTTGACAGACATTTTCAGTTTTCTGGCATTTTTGCTCTGTTAGTTCATCTTTAACATCTATGGTGTGATTTAAAATCAGAACTGGGTAAATTGATTCAGCAGATGATTTGTAGCGACTCTGGGCTGTGAAAAGTCATGACAGCTTCCACTAAAACTCTTCCATATGTTGGTGTTTTGTTGGTAACCTGAGAGCTGATCCCCATAAACAGACTACTGCACGAGCAGCTCCACTTGTTGAAGTGTCTTCAACAGGGGCTGACGGAGGGAATTAAGGCAGTAACTTTGTGGTTATTAAGTTTTTCTTCTATACACTCTAAAGTTTGAGGTTATAAAAGGGCCAAAGTTAAATCTACCTTTATAATAATCATATGACAAACTCTGACTTATCCAACTTGTTCAAGCAGAAGCCTACAAAGTCCGCCATCTAGACACATATAGGCACTCACCACACGGACACCCTTTGAAAAGTACGTGCAGGAATATGTGTGTGTGCATGCGTGTGTGTGTGCATGTGCATACGTATGTGTGCGCTGGTGAAATTGAACTGTCATGGCCAGAATGGGCACTTTGATCATTTTATGTTCACAGGAGAGGAGAGGAAGAGAATATAGAACATTTGAGGAGAAAGGAAAGGAAAGGAAGGTGCGGAGGAAGGAGAGGAGAGCAAAAAAAACAAAACAAAAAGGTAAGGAAAGAAGAGGACAGGAAAGGAAAAGAAAGAAGGTGAGAGAAAAGACAATGCACTGAGAAGAGAGAGAGGAGACAGAAAAGAGGAAAGGACAGGAGAAAAGGGCAGAGAGAAAAAATGTAGAGGAAATGAAAGGAAAGGGTGAAGGGGAAGAGTCAAGGGAAGGAAATGAAAGGGAGAAAAGAAGGAAATGAGGGAAGAAAAGACAGAAGATGGAAGGAAAGGAAAATGTGAAATGGGAATAGGATGACGGAAGGAGAAAATGAGAGGAAAGAAAGATTTAAAGAAACTAAGTTGAAATGAAAAAACAAAGAATAAGGAGAGAACAAGGAGAGGGGGAGGGAAAGACAAGACAGGGAAATGGAATGAAAATAGGAAAAGGGACAGGAGAAAGGAGGATAGGAAAAAATGGAGGATGAGGGGAAATGTAGACATTGAGTGGAAAGGAAAGAAAAAATGGAAAGATAAAAGAGGGAAGAAAAGGGCAGAGGATGGAGAAGAATTTAGAAGAGTGCAGAAAGGAGAGCAAAGGAGAAGAGAGGGCTGAATCAACAGGAGAGAAGAAAATAGGTATGAAGATGAGCAGAAGAAATGAGCAAGGAAAAGAAAAGACAAAAAAACACAAGAATGGAAAAAAGAAGAAACTAAAGTCGAAGGAGAGAAAAAAGAAATGAGGGTGAGGTCGAGGAGAGTAGAGAGAAAGGGAGGATATTGATAGAAGGAACGGATAAGGGATGAAAGCCTTCTTTGACTGAGTGATGAGGATGTACTCACATCACACGCTACTTACCCAGGATTCATAGCATGAGATGAGTTCCCAGCATCCCTTTCATCTCCACAACACCCAGTAGTGGTCTATCAGAAAAAAAGCCTGAGGAGAGACTCTGCAGCAGACAGTCACACATCTGGACACACGAAAAACACAGACACACACACACACGCCAAGAGACAGTCGAATGAAGACACACATGTATCATGTTTCTTTCTCTTTCTGTAGACACACAAGAAAACATCATTACCACACACACACACACACGCACACACAACACTTTCCTCTGATTCCTGTACAGCTAAACTAACCCGGTCTACACAAACACACACAAGTACACACAAACGGACACTACAAAGTGGTCAGCTGTCTCACCATATCTGCAGTGATCACAGAAGCCACTCGTTGCCATGGCGTTTGATTTCTCGGTTGGCAAGGTTGCCCGAACAGTCTGTCAAGAGTCTTACAAGAGTGGAAAAAGAAAAGAAAAAGACAAAAGTGTATGTGTGTGTGTGTGTGTGTTTTTTTTACAAGTGTATGTGTGTATGATGCATCATTTTAAAGAAATTTTAAAAAAATAGCCCAACTCCATCCAATGGTAACGTGATTCACCTGCGGCCACCTCTGAAGCTCACTAATAACACATTGTGACTCGTTTGTTCAATCTTTACAGTTGCTACGCAACCAGCGGTGTCTCCAGGAAGTTACACGGCCAGTTGTTATTTTTATAATTTAGTCTTTGCATATAAGAAACAAGATGTCATAGTGAACTTTAGAGTTGCTTGTAGGTGGACTGTGTTAGCCATTAGGCCAGGGGTGACCAAACTTTTTATGAAGAGGGCTAGATTTGACAATGTGAAGATGTCCAGGGGCCAATACTAACATTTGAATGAATAATAATAGTTACATACTTTTCATTGTCACACAAAAAAACGGTAATGTAACCAAATCTAAGACAAGGCATGAAAAAATCTAAAAGCCAAACATCTGGAGTCAGATAACACAGAATAAATGATATGGAATACATTAAACTTGCATGGTGTTGATAAATCTTAACCTCATGTTCATTTTAAACGTGACTTGTTATGAGTAATACAAAGTCTGTTAACATCTGCAAAGTCTTGCTCTTGTCTTTCACAAAATCAGTGAGAAAGTAATATTTTGTGTCATATCTGCAGATATATAGCACCAGCAGAGTTTAACATTTACGCAATATCTCACAATGCTAGCAGGCCATAAATAATATATTATAAAAATGAAGCTTCGGCCCGCATGAAATCTGACCGCAGGCTGTGATTGGCCCCCGGGCTGGACTTTGGCCATGCCTGCATTAGGCTGAACGAAAGCATCTGTCAGCTTTAGCTTCATATTTAGGTATAAGTATAAGAGTGGTATCAATCTTCTCATTTAACTCTCCATATTTCTGAAACAATTATTTCAAGAATTAAACTTTGTTTACCATCTTTCTCGCTTGCTCATTCTCCTTGTGGCTAAATGAAGTACACATATCATTTATATATCATTTGTCAAGGGATATACTGTCACATTTGCACAGAAAGCAGAAACCAATTTCCTGTTGTGTTAATTTTCTCTGTTTGAGAGGGCACAGATTTCCCCTGTGTTCATTTCCCTAGTGTGCATGTGTGTTTGTGTGTGTGCGTGTGTTTACAGATTGTAACTACACTCATGGCTGCCCCAGCGAGAGAACATCAGATGTCTCTCCAACGCTCCTCCGCTATCTCTCGCTTGGTGCATCTGTCCCTTCGGCCCTCCGTCGCGCCTTCCCTCCATGATCCGCCCGTCTCAGTATCACCACAGCAACGAGTGCCACTCCATCCAAACTGACACACGTTGAGATGAAAAGATTGGAAGTGGTGGGAAGAGGGGAGGAGGACAAAAGAGGAAAGGGCTAGTTGTGGAGAAGCGAGGTCAGGAGTAAAAGAGTAAAAAAAGACACAGAGGAGAAGCAAGGCTGAGGAAGTGAAGGGGAGAATGGGGAGAGATGAAGAGGGAAACAATCGAAGATTCACACATACACACTCACTCACACACACATAGATACAGTATAGAGGCCAACGGTCTGTGAAAGTGTGGAAGTCACGTCTGAGCGAAGCCTCAGTGAAGCGAAAGAGCAGCCGCATCGAAAAACAAAGAGAAAGGTAGGAAGAGGGTAAAGAAGGAGAGTGTGAGTGAGTTTCTATCTACATGTTTGTTTTTAGTGCAGATTTGCAGTGTGCTTGAAAAGACACCTCCAGTTTGAAAAGACAGGTCAAATGTGTAAAAGTGCGATGGTACGAGATTGTGTTTGGATGCATGCTTTTGTGCAGCATTGATGTTTTGCTGCCACCTACCGTTACATGCCTTCACTCTATTTTAACCTAAAAATAAGTCAAGACATCTTTACATTTCTATCAAACTATGAATATTATGTGAGGACATTCTATTTTAATGAGGAACGACCAAGCGATTTGACAACGTACGTATCCTCAGGTCTACAATTCCTTTCTTCTCTTGTTGGCAGCTGATGCATGAACTTTTTATCACACCAAATGAGTTCGGGTAGACATTTACTGGTGAGGAGGAGAGGAGATAGAAAGAACATCATAGGTTACCGGCCTTAATGTGACAGCACTGGCAGAATTAGCGGTAGATATGCTAATTCAACCCTGGTAAAATTGTATATTATAAAGATAGCAGGCAAAAACACACTGTATGTCAAAACATTTTTTGTGCATGGTTAAAGAGACGCACGAAAGGTCCAAGATCAATGCCCACTGAGTGGCTATAACTCCAGGCAAAACCAGCGTCGACATGGATATCGTCCAGGTTCCTGCTCTCGAGTGTAAAACCAGGTGGGAGAACAAGCTCGAGTTTGAGAAGAGGTACAACCTCAGATTTTACATTCACTTGGTCTCACAAATGATTGTTTAAAAATGGGTGAAACAACTGACAGTTATCTCGTTATCCTGCCACCTGTCAGTGGGTGGGATGTATTAGGCAGCAAGTGAACATTTTGTCCTCGGAGGTGATGTTAAAAGTAGGAAAATTGGGCAAGCATGAGGATATGAGAAATTTTGACAAGGGCCAAATTGTGATGGCTAGACAACTTGGTCGGATCATCTCCAAACTTGTGGGGTGTTCAGTACCTACCAGCTATAGTGGTCAGTACCTGTCAAAAGTGCCCCAAGAAGAAAAATAAGCATGCATGCATGCATGGGCAACGAAGGCTGGCCCACGTGGTCCAATCCAACAGACAAGCTACTGAATGCTGGTTCTGATAGAAAGGTGACAGGACACACAGTGCAACACAGTTTGTTGTGTATGAGTCAGCCTCATAGCACTGGGATGCACTATGGGATAAAGGCAAGCCTGCAAAGGCAGTGTGATCCTTTGCGAAATGTTCTTGTAGGAAACCTTGGGTCCTGGATTTCAAGTGGACATTACATTGACACGTACCACCTACCTAAGCATTGTTACAGAATGATTACAGCCTTTCTTTGAAACGGTGTTCTTTGATGCCAGTGGCCTCTTTCAGCAGCAGATAATGAGCCCTCGTTTGAGGAACACAACAACGAGTTCAAGGTGATGACTTGGCCTCCAGATTCCCTGGCTCTCAGTCCAATCGGGCATCAGTTGCTAGACAAACACGTCCACAGATGCCACACCACAAAGTTCACGTGTCTTCAAGGATCTGCTGCTAGAAAGTCATGGTTCCAGTTACCACAGCACACATTCATAGGTCTTGTTGAGTACATGCCTCAATACAGTATGTTAAATATTGAGTTTTAGGATTAATTTTGGCTAACACAAGTAACTATGGAATTAAAATCCTGCTGTAACGCCTCTGCATTTTAAAGCACCTCCTTAAATTGGGAGTGCATGTTGACAAAATAGATGGAGAATGAGAGCAAAAGAAAGAGAAAGGGTTGACTGCTGCTTTGAAGAGTTCCTGTTATTGTGCCTGGAGGTGAGGTATTTTGCCTTGCGCGTGTGTGTGTGGGTTTGGTCTCTCAGATCACTACTGGGATAGATGGCTGACAAGTCAAATGAGACTATGTCCATCCTCTGCTCTGCTCTCGGTTTCTGCTTGCCGTCGTCTCTCTCCGTCTGTCTCTCTCTCTGTCTCTCTCGCTCAGATCGCTCTGTCAGCTGTGCGACAGATAATTGACATATTATCAGCCAATGACCTTGTGTCGCAGGCGAATCCCCGCCAATTAAAAACTGGCCCATTTCCTTGTCAACCCCGCATAATGGAAATTCATATGGTCCACAATCTAAACGAGCCAGCCACACATACTCACACACACGAATATGCATGCGAACATGCAAACACACCTCACAAAAGGTAATTGTGTGATAATAGATGTTCGCCATACATTAAGCCAAGCATGTCAAATACCAGCAAGAGTGGAAAGACCTAAGAGCCAATGAAAGGATGATGTACACAGAGAGGTCAGTGTGTGTGTGTCTGTAGTGTGTGTCTGTGGTTAACCTTGGAGGACAGTAGAAGGGTATCCAACTAACTTCTCAACTCACTCAATCACAAAGAGACAGAGCGAGGGTGGCTGCAGACCGACAGAGAGAATGAGAAAGATGGAGCGAGACAGACGGAGAGTGACAGAGAGAGAGAAATAGTGACAGAGACGGAGGATGACACAGAGAGACAGATTGAAAGAGGTTAAAGATTCAGATAGACGGTGAGAGAGAGGGCCAAAGAGAGAGAGATGGGACAAATTAAAAAGAAGAGTGGCAGCGTGAGAGAGTTGGAGAAAAATCCCCAGTGTGTGTGTGTGTGTGTGTGTGTAGGTGGGTGGGATCGCCTTATCGCATGGAGGAAGGAGAGATGGAAGGAAAGAAGGAAGGAAGTCCACAAGGATGGAAGATAGGGAAGGAGGCAGGGAGGATTTGTATGTGGATTTTGAACAAAAATCAAAACTTAAAAGCAAGCAGGTATCATTTGCTGCATGCCATTCCCCATCTCTCTCTCCCCACATTCCTGTCACTCTTCAGCTGTCTCTCTACAATAAAAGCTTGAAAAGGCCAAAAAATATCTTTTAAAAAAAACCTTAAAAGCAAGCAGGTAGGGAGGAGGGAAGAACAGAGGAGAGGAAGGAAATGGGAAAAAGGAAGGCAGGTAGGAAGGGAAGGAATCAAAGAACATACAATGGAAGGAATGATGGGACGAGGAAGAAAACGATGAGCAAAGTAAGATTTTTAACAAAAATTGATGGCCAGTGGATAATGATAAGAATGGAAGGCAGGTGGGAAGGAAGGAAATTAAGACAGAATGGAGGAAGGGAAGAGGGAAGAAAGAGAGGGAGGCAGAAAGAAGGAAAATAGGAAGGAGCAAAGAAAGAGGAGGAATAAAGGAATAAAATCAACTGAAATATATTGTTGGAGGAAGATGACATGAAGATGAGGCGAGAAGGAAAGGTAGAACTGAGAGGAGGAAGTTATAAAGAAAGAAGTGAAGGAAGGAAATAGTAAAAACAAAGGAAAGAAAGAAGGAGACATGCAGGTTTCACTGATCCGACATGTTCTTGGCCATGGCAATATGTACAAGTACACCTTTCAATCATAAAACTATGACTACTGATGGGTGAACTCTTATCTTGTTATCATGGCATCTGTCCTCAAAGTTGATGTTAGAAGCAGGAAAATTGGCAAGTATAAGGATTTCAGTGACTGTGACAAGGGATACATTGTGTTGGTAGACGACTGAGGCAGAGCATCTCCAGAACTGCAGCTCTTGTGGGTTGTTCCTGGCCTGCAGTGGTCAGTACTTAACAAAAGCGATTAAAGGAAAGAAAAGCAGTGAAGCGACGGGGTCTGGGCAACCTCAAGGCTCACTGATGCACATGGGGAGTCCCGTGTGGTCCAATCCAACAGACAAGCTACTGTAGCTCAGATAGTTGAAAAGGTGGATGCTGGTTCTGTGTGTGTGTGTCAGAACACACAGTGCATTGCAGATTTGTGGTCAGATCAGTCCACACTGACTCCTGTCCGCTGCTGAGATGGTCACATGAGCAACACTGGAAGAAGGTGGCTTGATCTGATGAATCACGTTTTCTTTTCATCACATGATGGCTGGTTCCGTTGGTTACCTGGGGAACACACGGCAACAGCATGTTGGACAAACAAGTCCAATCCACGGAGGCCCCACCTCACAACTCATGTTATGCCTGGTTGGTGTATGTGGCTGTGGTAACCAAGCATATCAACCTGATGAGGATGCAACTGGAGGGGAAACACAATTCAGTTGTTGCGCTGTGCATAGAATTATGCTCCTTATATGATTTGCAAAGAAGCCATTGTTCTCTGGCATCGTGGTTTAAAAAAAGCCTACTTACAGTGCGCGTTACTGTCACCGCTGACAGGGAAGGTGTAATAGAAAAAAAAGAAGCATCGGTAATGATTTTCAGTCATGGCAGCAGTGCAGACCACTGTTTCCTGCCTATTTATGCAGCATCACTGGGCCACAAAAGATGCATGAAGAAATAAAAGATTTTTATGGGGAAACATGGTTGGGAATCTGTCTTTGTGTCTGATCTATGAGCTCTTACAAAATATATTCCATATTCTGCCAACCTGTTGCCATCGTACTGCATCTTCCGCTGAAGACAAATTAGCATTTAAATGAGGCAAGTTATTTTCCTTTTACGCCCGCTCTAAATTACTAACGCAGTAGCTTTGATTGAGATGAGAGGGGGGAGACCGGTGGCTTTTTTAGTGTTATTGACCCAGAAAAGGTTGAGTGAACACGCTTTTTTTTTTTTTTTTTTTTTTTTTTTTAAGCAACAGCCCTTCATCAAACTCACAAAGTTGCACCGGCTCACAGCTGAGAGCTGAGCTCAGTCGCCTACAACCAGAACCTCAGAAGTTTGGCAGAGAACAGCTTGACTGATGCAAGCTGTCTTGCCTAAAGGATGACTCCACTGATTTTTCTGCCTTATCTTTAAGGTGTACGTGTCACAGAGAGATTCTTTAATGCACCTGTACACTTGGCAGGACTTCCACCTCCCAAAATACTGCACAGGATGATGTAGTCCTGGGCTAATAACAGGCAAGAAAACATCACTTCCCCCAAAGTTTAAATGTTGGTAATGTGAAACAAAGAATTATTCAAAATGTATTCCACCAAGTCAAACGTTGGATGTAGTGTGTATTCGCTGTGAGAGACCAGAAAACACTCTTCTTCCTCAATATTACTTTTTAATTCACCACCCACTGTTCTCCAGCTGTGGACCCAGTGGCTCCACCTGCTTACTTACCATTTTCCATCTCCGTACATACATTTATTACACATCACAGTATGAATTCAGATTATCTTTATGTGCAACACGTTCAGCTTTTTCTATATGGAGTATATATACATTTACTACATTACTGCACCTGTTCACATCACAGTTTATACATTTTTACTATTATATATTATATTTCTCTGTTATTAATGTAAAGGTCTATGTAATAAAGAAATAAGAGGAGATGCTTTGATATTTTGAGTCTCAGCAATGTCAATATTATAGAAACTTACCACTGGCTCCACACATACAATATTTTCCAATAAGCAATGCAATGAAGCTGTCCTTGTCATCTCAGTCGACAGGTAAGTAAATGACTCATAAGATTGATGTGATGAATTTTTATATTACGATATATTATGTGGCTTGTCAGTCTGATGCAGCACAGCAGACAGTAAGCTCCACTCCACCCATCACACTGCTCAACTTATCAGCCTCAGAGAGAAAACTTCACACAGTCCACAGGGTCAGTGCTCCCCTGCTGCTGCTGTGACTAACCTTTGCTCTACCACCTAAGCTTTAATCAAAGTGCTGGAGCAGTCAGGCACATGCGGGATGTTTGTAGCTGAGTGCCACATACATGTACCAACTTTATAACCTCCCAGCTGCCAGCGTGGAGCCTAAAAAACCGCACTGCGGATTCCCACTTCCCACGTCTTCTGTCATGCATGTGACACCTTTAACATTACTGTTATTTCATTTCTCAGTGTTTTATGCCATTTCTTCCTCACTACTGTGCCAGAAAATTATATTACCTACTCTCAAAAACAGACTGACAATGCATAAAATACTATCATATCCAAATTGTTTTTTGTTTTATTATTTCACATGTTACATATTGTAGAAGTACAATAACACATGCTTCCTCGTACCTCTCTGGACATATTAATGTCCTTGGATCTGGATGAAATAATTAAATATTATTCAGTATCTGACAGCGAGGGTTTGCATCAGACAAAGGTGATATGTCTCTGGAACTATTTGCTAAAAGGCCATTTTTTCAAATAAAGAGAGAAAATCAACAGGGCACTCCCAACCGGAGAGCCAAAGGTGTCTGGTTAAAACCCCAAGACCGGCAATTGAAAATGTGTGGACAGGGACACATTCTTTCTATCTGGGAGGTCATTTGGAAATAGAGTTCTGAGTAGCCTTCTCTCTGCCCCTGACTGGAAGGCTGTCTTTTTTCTCTCTCCCATTTTCTCTCCTCTGCGCCCCTGACTGCGAAACTCCATAAAGAATGATGGATGTCAATGGAGACACACAGAGTGGTGATTATGGATCATGGAAGGACGGAGACAGACAGATGGAAACTGAGAAAGAGGAAGACGATTGCAGGCTCAGAATGGTTAATGACAGAATCCATCAGTTTTTTGTAGATGGAGCTGTTGCGCCACTGAGTGGTGAAATGTTTAAATGCTGCGATCGAGGTTCCTACAGCTACAAATATTCAAAATTGTTCAAACTAAATCTCAAACCAAGAATGTTAATGAACTCCAACAACAATTTTTTTTTACATGAAAAACATTTTTTAACATTCCCCCTTCAGCAGGGTCAGCAGATACTTCCTAAGACAGTTTTATCTTGAAGTCTGTATCAAACACACACATACCCTTAAATAAGTTCAGAAGAAGTAAAACAAAGCATTATAAAAAAGTATCAGAATGTATGCAGCAGAATGATCCCTGTCACAGTTATATCATAGAACATATGATTCAATGATTATTAATAATCCATGTAAGAAGCATTGTTGTTTTTGGGGCTAATTCTAATAACTTAATTTACTACTGGGCTGTTTAATCTACAACAAATGCATCATATTGTTGAAACTAATCACACTTTGTATCTAAAATCTTAATGTGAAAAGTAACTCTAGCTAGCAAACAAATATAGAAGATTAAAAAAGTACAATATGTCCCCATATGTTCCAGAAAATGGAAATACTCCACCGCCGTATTAAAGAAGATACATTAAACACAAGCATTAAAGCAAAAAAAGTGTCATGAACTGATGATTAATGAATACAAGTAAGAGGAGTGATTTAAAAGACTGAAGTGAATCTGCTGCTAACATTCCCCAACTGGGTGTTTCAAAAGCGGGAGGCCCTGAAAGCAGAGAGCCCGGTCACCTCTAGTCTCAAAGTGGAACTGAGGAACAGTTAGAAGAATCTGCCTGAGGATCTCCGCCTGCTCTCCGGCTCACAGGGGACCAAAAATTCAGTAATTTAGCTAATGTATGTGACTCAGGTTTCCTGAGGGAAGGGAAGAAGTACATCACTGGTATGGGATACGCTGAAGCCTTTTAATCACTTCTGACAAGCAAATGGGCGTGGAATGCATCAGGGGAAAGTTCTGCCCTTCTCTTGGTCATATATTCAAAATGGTGCCATTTTTTTCTTTGCCTTGCTCTTGACGTACTGTTCCGCCCAAAGGCTCAGAAACACAGGCTCAGTATTTCATGACATTGGGAACCTTGATTATAATGCAGATCCCTTTTTATTCATGCACTCTTTGTGGCCTGAATTCCAATCATTACTGTAATGGATTGAGTCTTCAAAATAAAACTCAAAACTTGTGAAACACCAAATATTAGACTGATTCACCTGTAGGGGACATCTAATCCCACTGATGAATTCACAGTGGTGGATTTAGTACTAAGGGAAAAAAAATAGTTCAAGTATCAAAAGTTCTACAGAAAAATAACCTTAGTAACTGATGAAGTATCTTATATATTGATCACGTATATCTACATTTTTTCTGCATTTTTATTTTGATGTAAGTCACATTTTATATACAGCAGGGCACGCACATACTGGCCCTCAGCGTGAAGCTCTACCCCTCCATCTGTTACTGAAATGAAGAGAAAAGCATTTCCTATTGCAGCAGAAAGTCCTGGCAGAGGACCTCCTTCCAGACCTCTTCTGGACTGCTTCCAGAACTTCAATGGCCTCCATCTCATAGCCCTCTGCCTGGACCCTCAAAACCATCTCTTCATCTAACATTCGAGTGAGCTCCACAATGTCTCTGACAAGAGCTTCCTGCTTCTCCTTCTCCTTTTTCAGCTCGTCGTTGAGCGCCTGGCTTCCAGCTGAAAGCTTCTCTGTGAGTGTTTGGGCCTGCTCAAGTCTTCGGAAAAGTTCCTTTGCAGTTTTAATGGCCTCCACTTTGCTCCTCTCTGCCTCCGCCCTCAGTTGCTTCTCATTCTGGAGCTGTCCGTGACACTCTTTATAAATGTCTTCCACCATCTCAAAGTCACTGAGGTTTTCAGACTCTGCCTGCTTCCTCAAATCCTGTTCTGCCTGGAGCATTTGTTGCAGATCCAGGATCTCGTAATGAAGTTGATCCTGTTTGGTTTTCTTAAATTTGAGCTCAGATGAACTCTCCTCTGAGACCCTCTGCAAGTCTTCCAGTGTTTGGAAAAGACTGTCAGCAATCTCCACAGCCTCCAGTTTGTCATTCTCCACCTGCTTCCACAAGCGTTTTTCATACTCAAGCTGCCAGTTCAGATCTTCTATCTCCCGTTTGGCCTCAGCAAGCTCAGTGACGAGCTTCTGCTTTTCGGCTGAATGCTGCCTTTTCACCTCCTGGAGCTCATTCTTAAGCGCCTCAATTTCCAGGAGCATGGCATGGTTCTCCTTCTCAGCTGAGATCAGAGCTTTGTTTTGGTGTTTTAGCTCATGGTTCTTCAGCTGAAGGGCCTCCATTTCTTTGGAAAGGTCCTTGATTTCTTCCTGATAAATGGCACATAGGTCCATGTTGAAGTGTTTGGCTCTCAGTTTCTCCATCTCTGATCTGTTAGTGTCTCTCTGATAACACGAGATGAGGGTTTGTCTGTAACTCACTCAGTGGACAGGGTATGAAGATCTGTGATTCTAACTTCAGAACATGAGGTAATCCAAAGAACACCTGAAAATCTCATAAAATTCTAGAGCTTCATCATGAGCTTCATCTCTGAGTTCACCTTGACGACAAGAAAAATTGAAGATGAGATATTTAATGTTTAAACTCAATGAAATTTATTTATGTATACTCATTCTGACAATAAAATTGTGACAGGATATTGTTTGGAAGCTCATCATTCACAAGGACGGGGCGAGGTTCACCATTTCGTGAAACATTGAAATAGTCAACAACGTTTGTCAATAAATAGTTTGAATGAATTCATTCACCATTTACAATCCATGGTATGATTCAGAACATCCAGAAAATCTCGGCAAGTAAGGGACAAGGCCCAACACCAAGACTGAATGTCTGTGACCTTGATCCATACAATAGTTATTTCTGATCAAGTAAGTTGAATAAAGAGTCATTCTATGTGTGAGTGCTGATATATGGCACAGCATCACTGTGACTTTTAAATGCATGTATCACTCCACTTTGCAGATGTCCTAAGAAATGTTAAATTAACGTTACATTTGCAGCCATCATCATTGTAGCACAGGCTCATCTTGGTGCTTCTTCTACTCTTTGCTGAGCTTTAGTTTAGGTCCGTGTACTAAGAGTTTGGACTCTTTTTAGAGAACAGGGGAGGCCCTCCTTGTCATCTCACCTTGTCTGTTTTATAACGTGGTTTAGGTAATATTGTTGCTTTTAATTTGACATTTTAAGGAGCTGTTTGACGTTTTTTTCACATCATTTCAGGAGTTAGATAAAAAGATTAATACCATTTTATCTGTCTGTTAAATATGAAGCTGTTAGCTTAGTACAAAGAGTGAAAACAGCTACTGTAGCTTGGCTATGTCTATTTGAATCATTGTAAACAGTATGTCTGTTTTTCATTCTAACCTAACCATGCTGCTTGCATCCACAATCTTGTTCTTTCGGGTCATAACCCAAATCTCATGACCATAGCTCAGGGTTGGAATGAAGATCAGCTGGAAATTCAAAAGCTTTGTCTTAAGGTCTGATGAAGACAATAGAACCACATCATCTGCAAAGAGCAGAGAGACAATTCAGAATGTTTTCCTTTTATGTGAAGTGGAAATGTTTCTATTTCGGGCCTAAAACAAATATTTAAATCAAACTATATAATAATAAGTAAGTATAATAATAGTATAAATATATAAATAAAAGTATAATAATAAGTAACTCGCAATTTTATTTTTATATTTATTATATTATTCCCCTGACAATGTAGTGAACTGGAATTATATAATAACAAAAATAGTCAAAGTACAACCTCAAAATTATTACTCACTGATTACTGCCCTCCTGACTGGCCTCCCAGCCAGCACATTAAAACCCACATATTGAAACCCTTTCAGATGACCCAGAACACGGCAGCACACCTGCTCTGTAGCATCCTCCATCCATCCTAAATTTATGTCATCATTGCTACAGACCAGCGCTCCTCCAATGAACAATGCCTGGCTTGACCACCTGCACACTCAGGGCAATCCAAACTCTTCTCTGTTGTTCCCTGTTGGTGGAATATCCTCAGACCTCTCTACCTTCAAAAAAACCCTGAAGACCCAGCTGTTCAGAGAGTCCCTCCTCTCCTAGCACTACCAACAACATGCTAACAACAACAACAGCACAACAACTGGACATGCTATATCTATCCCCTCTAGTACTGTACTGATTCCATGTGAATAGTACTTATCGCTGCACTGACATGTCCTTGTGGCACTGTACCTTGATTGTTTCTCTTTTTTATTAGCTTTTTTATTAGCTTTACACTAAAGTGTCTGCTACATTAATAGTACTTTGTTTCCTTAGTTACTTTGTACCAATATAAATGTAAGTGATACATTTATTTGTCTTTGCAATTGTATCCTCACATTTATTTGTGTTAGTATTTTCAGCTACTGATGGCAGATCATGGCATTAGATTGTCCTTTTCAACAGTGTTCATGAGGCCCTAAAGCGTCATAGGCCATCTGGTAGACAGGAATCTGGAGATGCACTCATTGGTGCGCAGGGAATAGAGTAGGGGGCTAGAGAAGCACATCTTTCTTAGTGACACAGCAATGACAGGTGGGGTCATGGTAAAGGTAGTCTAATAATATCCACCATCACATTTATGAAGTGATGCTCAGCTGGGAAATTTGCCCATGGAGCACTTCCAGGATAATGGGCGCTGAATTCGCAGATACTGTATATCACACATGCAATATCCTGATTGCACTGCTGTTGGGGTTTTACAAGAGTTCTTGGACAAATTACTGGACCATGTTGACACAGGAGACACTTCACCCTGCGGGTCCAATTGCAGAGGATCAAGGAGTGAGGCTGTAATACATGAGATAAGAAAACACTGAAAGAACACTAAGAAACACTGAGAGATACAAGGACTTCATTAAGATTGAGGTCAGTGGCACTGACCTGATCTCACAGGAGCAGGTGAGCTCGACCTTCGTTGGGACAGGGATGATTAAGTTCAGAGATCAATTGGGGACAAATCTGGTTAAATGTCACTGTCATACTAAGTATATTATTATACAGGCATAAAATCAGTTAAAGTTATTTTTGTGTTTTTCCTGCCCTGAGGTTATGTGAGAGAAAGTGGTTTTAGCTGTTAGATCTTTTTACCCCGAGGCAACTAGAACCCTCCGTGAGCCTGTATTGACAAGACTGTTGTTATTGTTCTCTGTGTTTAACACAAATCCTCTGCACTAGTTTATTTTTAATTCAAATAAATTGAAGGAAAGATAACAGAAATCAGTTGCTTCTGCATGATACTTCTGCATGGTTCTGTAATAAACAGGATGTAGCTCAGTTTATATCTGGTTGATTGGGCTGGTTGGGTCGATGTGGATTGGAGGGAGGTTTGGTGTTAACTGGGGAACACTCAGGTGGAGAACAACAATGTCAGAAGCTGGAAAATGTGCCGCACTTGGTCTCGCTTTGGTGTAACCAAAACTGGATGAGCTTGGATTAGCAGGATTATCATGTCTGATTTACCGAGAATGAGTCATTATATAGATTCACATATAAATGCGCTAATTTCCGCAATAATTGTAATTCCATGGAAATTACAGTTGGGTTTATTACGTGTATTTTATTGTTGGCTTTATGTAGAGTGTGAGTTCATTAAGAGAGATGTGTTTGTGACTGTGGTTTCTTTGAGTAGCCACAAGGGGCGCTTCATGTACAGCTGATACGGGAAATTCAGTGAGGGTGTGGGTGGGTGCTGGGAACTAGACACGCTAATCAGGCGCCACAGGGATCTGTTACGAGCAAAATTATTAACATTTATGGGAGGAATGTTGTTTTATTTTCGTGGACACGAGTTGTATGTTTTCCGAGTAGTTATGAGCGTCCCGGAACGGCTGTGATTTGTTTTCTTTACCGAGGACTCCAGTGTGTTTTCTGGTTGTATGCTACGTGCTAATATGCTAATTGATAAGAACGTTATCAGTCATTATGAATGCTAATACTGAGTGTTCTTATGTTACAAAAAAACAATCAGAGATTGACTGTAACGTTGTAAAGATGTTTCAGTGCGTTAATATGGGTTAGTTGAGTTGTAAATGTAATTGTTCACATGACGACCGTAATTTGTATGTGCCATTTTTGGACGCCATGTTCAAGGTTGATGAGTGTAAACTGTCCACTAAGGCTTACACGGGACTCACACCGGGGACATAAGTTTTACTCCGTCCTCTGCCCGGCGTCAACTCACACTGGACGTGTACTGGCAGCGTAGCCAACTAGCCGTATTCACGCGAGATCACCAGATCAGACCAGATCCTGAACGTACACGAGTCCCCGCGATAAACTGTGTATAAAAGAAACAACAACAACAAACAGCTAACTTTGCTTCTCTGACGTGGGAGAAATTATAAAAAGGATTTGTTATGTCATAAATTATTGTGTGCTGTTCCACTTCAACAATTAGTCTCTCGTTGTTCATGTTGAGACTCTTTGATTGATTGACAGCTGACATGGTGCCACCGGTCATGACGTAATGTGGACATGAAGCTGTGACAGGCGACATGAACTGCATATTGTGTTTTATTTTGAAAGGGGCGGAAGTGTATTACACTGATTCTGTCTGATGCATTCTGCTCTGTTGAAACTGTTGCGTTAAAAAATAAAAATAAAAAATAAAAAGTGCTGCAGAAAGATAGTGCTGCGTTTCAGAAGCCAGCGTTTAGCCCGCCAGACTTTGTTTACTTGCTCAGATTTACCCATTTTCCTAGTGAATGTTCTTCTAAATATGCTACATAGTTCATTAGTTTGTCTATTTTTATGACCAGCAGTGTTCACAGGGTATTTTATTTTGAAAATCCACTGGATTCTCTTTGCTTTTCCTGTGTCTAGCCTCCTGCCCGCTTGAGGTGCTCTGTGTAGATTAAAGGGATAGTTCGGGATTTTTGACATGAATTTGTATGACATCCCCGCCATAGTTCTGTCCAGGTTTGGTCAGCAACGAAAGTAGTCCGGCAGGTTTGCTGGGACACTTAAATAAAAAGTTTTTCTTCTCAAAACAGCATGTGCTCAAAAGAGTGATTTATTTGCATCACAAAACCGATGTCCACGAAAAAGTCCCACCTCGTAATCAATTGGTCCTACTTTCTCTCTTTTTGTATCTCTGCGCTGCTGCAAGATGACAGACAAGGGCTGGGCTGCCCGGAGAGAGCCTGGTGGGGCTGAAAGAGCCAGGTCGGAATGGGGCGCTTGAAAAAGTGCCCCATTCCGACGCGGCACGTCCGCGAACAAAACTAAACAGTAGTAGCCACTTGCGGCCCACAGGACACTGTCGGGGGTAAGTCGGTGTGGCTGTGCGATACTACTGACGGGGATGCCATACAGATTCATGTCAAATATTCCGAACTATCCCTTTAACGTGTGCTGCTGGCGTCAAGCGTCAAAAACAGAAGAGACGCGTATTCAGCGCGTAGTCGAGCTAGAGACGAGATGTCCAAGATGTCTGCTTAAAGAGTGTGAGACACCGACTGATAAAAAGATAAATCAACAATACTTGTTGGTGTAATAATGCTCACATTTCCTGGCCCATAAGGTTTGTTTACAATCTTTAAGTCAGCTACAGCAGTTCATGGCCAGCCGTGATCGTATAGTGGTTAGTACTCTGCGTTGTGGCCGCAGCAACCCCGGTTCGAATCCGGGTCACGGCAGTCAGTTTTGACAGAAAGACGGATACAGAAAGATGAGAAGATGTCAGGTCATGACACCCTGCCTTCAGTCAAAGAAGATGACAAACGGAGTGAAACATGGAGCAGGTTCCTCCATACTGATTCATTGGAAAAGGTAAGCAGCCCTTACTAATGCATGGGCACACAATAAGTAATAAGTAATAAGTAATCAAAACGGTCCTATCCTTTACAAACTGCAACATTAATATTAAAGACACATAATCCAGTGGCACAATCCAGGCTACAACAATGGTGTTACTGTTTGATAACATTAAGATAGACTGTCCTGACGGAAAATGAGTTTAGTTTTTGAAGATGAATTCTCTGTTGCCCTTGTTTCACCATAGCATCACTGTACTGCATTTCATACCTGTGGTGTGGTGGTGGGCACAAGTTTCTCCAGGACCTCAAACACTCCTTCCCACTTTGGCAGCTTGTTGTTATCACCGGGGAGGAGCGATGGCACTATGTCCAGGACTGAAGGATCTCTGCAGGGCTGACTGATGATAGCAGGACTTCTGATGTTGTTTGAAGTTTTCTGAAGTTTTTATGCTTTACCACTTTTTTACGATAAATAAATATATTTATCAGAACTGAACTTTGACTCAGTGTAAATAATGTTATGTCAATGTTCTATCTAGTTGCTAACAAATCTGCTAACAAATCAGAGATATTCAATAGTGTCTGTCCAGACAATGGAGACTGTCACTGACTCAGTAGTGTGTCACATCGCCTCCTCATCCCCGGTGGCCAGCCGTGATCGTATAGTGGTTAGTACTCTGCGTTGTGGCCGCAGCAACCCCGGTTCGAATCCGGGTCACGGCAGTCAATTTTAACGGGGAGGACTCACGTACACATGACCATCCTGAATTAAATTAATGTTTCCATGCAGCTGTCTAATTAGAAACACTTAACCTAACCGGTAGATATTAATATCACTGTTGGGAACTGAGCTGATTTTAATGCCATGACAATTAAAAAAAAAAAAAAAAACTAATGTCATAATGCTGAAGCCATTAGCTTAATTTACCTTTGCTAAAGTCTCACTATTCCTAGGTAATATCTACTAGATTATAACACTTAATAAATACTACGTTTTTCTTCGAATAAACTAAACTAAACGTTTTCTGTGCCTCTTCTACGTGAAGTCTCGCGTTACTTCCCCCCGCAAAATCCCGTCCAAGCTAATCAACCAGGAAGCGAACGGCGGAAACGTAAATCCAGCTCATGCTTCGAGCTCACCGTTTCTCGGTTCGACCTGTTTTGTCCTGAATGGAGAAGCGGGCTGAGCGCACGGCACACGTCTTCGGTTAAACACGGTGGACGCTTTTCAAAGGGAAACGATGTGGTCACCTCTTACTACATGACGGTGAACGGACGGATAGCCAGCCAATGATCCAGCTGAGAGTGTCCTGTCACTGACAGCCTGCCACGGTAAACACCGGTGCGTTCAACGTTAACCGTTTGACATTCTATTATAATTACGCCACCACAACATGTGCGAGTTAAAATGCGTGTAAAAGCGTCAAATCTGGCAACAGCGGCGCTCTGTTAGCAGATTTCAGCAGATTTCAGCAGAAAACAAACACCCGACTGATCGTGGACAGCAGCACCAGAAAGAAGCAACCATATGGACAGCAAGTTGACAGCAAGTTTAAGGAAGTTAAACGGTTTCAGATTGTGCCCAGCCTCCGAACAGTCAAATATTGTCTGCTAAATCCCGGTGGCTGTATTTTATAGCCCGAGGCAAGTAAATAAATCTGTTGCATGCAAGTCTGACAAGTCAGCCAGCTGCAGAAAGGTGAATATCATTTTTCAGTCATGCTATGCTCTTAACCCCCGCCATCTAATGCTATATGTAGATGTGAGGCCTGCTTCACTTCATTTGTGCAGTAGTGTAGCACAACACTGAATGAGCACGCTCTCAGGAATGTGGACATCTTCTGAGATCATCAGTGCAATGAAGGCCCTTCACTGTTCCAACATGATGAATCCCCCCCCCCATGCTCAAAGCATGAAGCTCTATGAAGTAATCTGTGCAGCCAGGCTCCAGAGTAAAGGGTGAAGCTTGTTATAGTAACATATGGAGCTCTTCAGTCAGCCGTCCACATATTTTTGGCCGCGCATTGCAGTTTAATTTCTCAGATGACAAGTTGGTAATCAGCCAGAGTTTTAAAAAGAGAGACCTCTGCCAGCTGATAGACACAGTCAGCGTGGATTTTTGGCTCTCATTATGCCTCCTCACCTCTATCTGTGACTCTTCATTCGCAGACATATGGCCCTGCTCCTCAGGTAACCGCGGGAGACGACATAACGACAACAACTCTAGCATCATGTTCCTGAAGACGTCGTTCACCACCCTGATTGTGGGGGTGTTTGTGGTCTACGTGCTCCACACCTGCTGGGTCATGTACGGGATAGTGTACACCAAACCCTGCGACATCCCCAGCGGTGACAAATGTATCACGCCCTTCCTGGCAGGGAATCCGAAACTACAGGTCAGTCTTGTAGAGGGAGGGATGGGTGGTGCACTGTGCGGTTCCATTATGCGTTCACGTTGATTGGCTTGTGTTGGTGGTCTGGTTTAACTGGCAGGGCAGGAATGAGGCCTGTAGTATTCTGTATGCATGTATGTAATAATATCTGTAACATCTGTGTGTGTGCTTCCAGTTAAGTATCTACACTGCACTGCGGCCCAATGCAGAGGGAGGACATACCCTGATCCACAGAGAGGACAAATTTGATGTTGACAGCAAGTTTGAGAGGTTGGTGGCACTCTGCTCTACTCTGCTCACCTTTTTATTAGAGTATCTGACTCCAGTTCCACGTTGCTCTCGATGCACGTACACAAAAAATCTGAATTTAAACAGCGAGAATACATTTTACAGGTACGGTGATGTTAGAGGCACAGGTGGGTTAACTGTTAACAGAGTGGTGGCCTGTGCGCTGTTCTTGTGTCTGTTTGTTTTGGCGTACAGTGCAGAGAGTCTCTTTAGATACATAGAACAGAGTTAACGTTACAGAGCCTGGAAAATAAGTTTTCTCTTCCCACAGATTTGATTGATTAAGTCAGATTCAAAGCTGTAAACGAGCTGAACCCCAACGCATCAGTGCATTATTAAGATGAGCAGACAGAAGTCTTGCTAAATATGCTCCAGTGCAGTCATATTTTAATGATAAATTGCACTGAGGTTTTTCTCTGAATCGCCCTCCCTCTTTCTCTCTCTCCCCTCCAGGATAGTAAATGTGTCCCTGCCTAAGAAGACCCGGAACAACGGAACTTTATATGCACTAATATTTGTCCATCAAGCTGGAGTCACTCCATGGCAGGATCCACGACAGGTCCACTTGGTGGCCCAGCTCACCACGTACATGGTCCCGAAACCACCTGAAATCTCTTTGATATCCGGAGAGGATCAGACACAGCAGGTACTGAGCTGTTCAGGCTGGAGGTGAAACATGATGATGATGGTTTGCAAATAAACATGCGGGCGTCAAAGAGCACGGGGAGGAGCCTTCAGTCGCTACGTCAGTGTATTATGTAACTGATGGAAACATACTGCAAAAATACTGATTGTGATTGTTATCATCTTTTTTACTGCCTTTATTTGTCTTTAATATTCATTCTTTCTTCTTCTGTCAGTTTATACAGGTGTTTTATCTTGTAAAACTGTTGATTGGGGGTGTTTGATTTGATTCAGTTTTTGTGATCACACAGGGTCAGAAAGAGGAGGCCCAGCAGAAGAAACCACGCGATGGTAAAAAGGCGGCAGGGGGTGGAGCTGGAGGCGGCTCCACCTCTACGTCAGATCACCCAGCTTCCCACTGGCGATCCCGCCTGACACTCAACGTGGTCAGCGACCACTTCGTGTTCGACAGAGAATACCTGCCCAGTGACGTCCACAGATACCTCAGAGTGTAAGCTGGTGGACACACAAACACTCTTTGGAAATGGACAGCAGTCCTTAAGGGTTTATTTAGGATCCAGAAGCATCAGACAGTTTTTGTTTTTCTGTCTTTCAGATTCCAAAATGGTAAAAAGATGGTTTATCTACCTCTGCTGTTTGTGGATGAGCTCAGCAACCGGGTCAAAGACCTCGTGGTAAGTTTTTACATTTTTACATTTGACCGCCTGGCAGATTTTCAAATGCACTATTTATTTTCTTACTGAGCTGGTTCAGAGGAAAATGCAAACAATTACTGTAACCCAGTGATTCAAGGTCCTTGTTGATATGTTTTCACTGACCTCAAAAATAAATTGCTTCCTGCCTCTGAATAATATGAAGCCTTGTAAACACTCGTCTGCCCTGAATATCACAGAGATTCAGCGAAATGCAAACAAACACAACAAAAAGTATTCATGATCACACTTTACAGACTTTTGGAGGCCATTACACACACACACACACACACACACACACACACACACACACACACACACAGTAAAAACTGTATAAGATAAGATTATGTTGATCTGCCGCAGGAGATCAACAGTACTTCCATGGAGCTCCCTCTGACCATCTCCTACGACTCTATCTCTTTGGGGAGGCTACGATTCTGGATACACATGCAAGACGCTGTTTACTCTCTGCAGCAGTTTGGTATGTGCATCTCTCTCACTAACACACACACACACACTATCTGCAAGCCTTGCGTGCCATTCATGTATATGTGTCTGTTTTCTTGTATGTGTTGCAGGTTTCACAGAAAAGGATGCTGATGAGATTAAAGGAATCTTTGTGGATACTAACCTGTACTTCCTGGCTCTGACCTTCTTTGTGGCTGCCTTCCATGTAAGTCATAATGACACATCCTAAATTCTAAAGCTGTATAACCACCAACAGGTCTTGATGTCTCAATAATAAAAGAAAGAGAGAGGAGCGCTGATGTGAACTGATTTTGAATAATGACTGTCAAGCTACAGCTTGACAAACATGAGTTTCTAAAAAGAGAAAAAAC
This sequence comes from Nibea coibor, assembly GCA_023373845.1. Lineage (NCBI taxonomy): Eukaryota > Metazoa > Chordata > Actinopteri > Sciaenidae > Nibea > Nibea coibor. The sequence continues at coordinate 4,075,026 of CM041735.1, forward strand.
ATGAATGTCTCTTGTGTTTTCAGCTCCTCTTTGACTTCCTGGCATTCAAGAACGACATCAGCTTCTGGAAACAGAAGAAAAGCATGGTGGGAATGTCCAGTAAAGCCGGTAGGTGGCTTGGCTCTATGGAAATACATAATATTAAATGACAAACGCAGAACAAAGTTAGAAAAGTGTGGAGATTCAGCTGCACGCTATACATTTGCTGTGACTGATTCAACGGAGCGTCTACAGTACAGAATGTGTAAAACAAGTGAATCTACACGAAATCTGGCATCAACCGCGTGTCATAGTATAATCCGACTCAGTGAGTCGGGAGTGCTGGGTGGCCAGATGTTGCGTGCTGCTTCCTTCTGCTCAGCAGCAGAGTGAGGGATGCTCTTACGTGATCGCTGTCAGGTAATGGAAATAACAGTCTGCAAAATACTGTGGAGCAATATTTCCCCCAGAGCGGCCTATGCAAGAAGCGTATATTTAATGATTCTGGATGGTTGTTCAGACCTTCCCCCTGTACTGCAGCTGTGTGTATATTCTCGGGGTGCGACAGCTTGGCTTATAGATTTTTAGACTAGAAAATATGATAAGATCAGCGTGGGCCGAACATGATCGGGTATGACCCTGCAGATGCTTCACTCTGTGGAAAATCTATCACCTGCTGGATTAGAGGATTAAATCTTGACCTGCAGCAACTCAGACAAAGCCGTCATGTTTTGTGTTGGTGTGTTTTTGTTTTGCAGTGCTCTGGCGATGTTTCAGCACTATAGTGATTTTCCTCTATTTGTTTGACGAGCAGACCAGCCTGCTTGTCCTCATACCTGCCGGCATCGGCTCCATCATTGAAGTAAGTGCACAAACACAGTTAAAAATACATGGAAATACACACCTGCATATCTTTGAAAACCCAATATATATTCATTGAACCAAATTGTTTGTGCTTTAAATGTGCATGTATACAGGCAGATGTCATTCAGTATTATTGGGACAGGCTCATAAATTATGAAGTGTTATGTTTGTAATCTTGAACCTGAGGTTGTTTTTGTGCCTGGTGAAGAGTAACAAAATCATTCTTACATGAAGCTCAGATATTATTGATTATATTATTTATTTATTTAGTGAAATATTTTGCTCTCAGGTTTATCTGATTCTTTGTTGATTAATGCGTGATACTTTTCTTATTTCAGGTATGGAAAGTGAAGAAGGCTTTTAAGATTCAGGTTTTCTGGAAAGGAGGCAAACCAACATTTCTGGTGCGTGTGTGTGTGTGTGTGTCATTGTGTACTCTGTCATTTATTTTTACAGCTCCGTCTCAGTCAGTAAATCAAATCTTGCCTAACTAGGTTGCTCTCTTCTCTTTGACTGTTTGTCGATGGTACATGATGAACGCCTCTTGCTCTAACAGAACTCTCTGTAGCGGTTCTCAACCTTTTTAGAGTTGCGACCTCACAGAATAATAAGGTCGGTGTTCAGGGATTACTTCAGGGATTACTTGAAATTACGGTCAACAGTCAATGTCCTCTGAAAGCACAGTAATAGATAGATGTACATTCTCATATTGCTGAGGTAACTGGACCTGCTAACATGTATGAAAACTGTGTAGTGTTTTTATAGTGAAAGTCACTGAACGTCCATTGACCTCGCTGAGAGCGCCTTCCTGTCTCTCATTCTGCACTGTTTGTCATAACACTCTACACAACCATTTGGTGACCCCAGGAAATTACTTTGCAGCCCCCTCAGGGGTCCGGAACCTCTAGTTTGAGATCTGCTTTACTAAACCACTGTGGGTTGAAACTGAAAGCACAGAGCAGACTGAAGCTACAGCCACACTCTGTAACACAATAACTAAAACACGTGTAGGTGCAGTAGTGTATGTACGATTAGTCTACACGTAAAAGACAAAGTGATTATTGGCTTTTTTGGCATTCAACATTTAATATTTAACATTTAGTCTAAGCTTGTAAATGTCTCCACAGCATCTTCACCTGTGTGTGTGTTTTCTTTCTTTTCTGTGGAACAGTTCGGCAAATTAGACGAATCAGAGAGGAGAACAGAAGAGTACGACACACTGGTAAGATCCTCTAAACCCGGGATGTCACAACACGCAACCCAATTTGATCTCATATATCCTGTAAATAATGAGACCTCCACATTGATGATGAACATGAAGATGATCATCTTCATGTTCATCATCTGTTGTGTGAAGAGTTGATTCATGTGTGCCATTACATCACAGATCACTGTGGATCTGCACATGCACACACACCGTCCAGTCACATGTATTTTTGGAACTGAGCAACAACCTCCTGCCATAGACTCACCCACTTGCACATGTACAGACAACACAATACAGTAAAACTTTAATTCAGTTCAGGCAAGTCACAAACATAATGCATCTCAGCCTTGTCTTGTACCTGAACGTACACTAATTATTATGCACGCTGTGTTTCTCTGCAGGCCATGAAGTATCTCTCATACCTCCTGTACCCACTGTGTATCGGAGGGGCCGTCTACGCTCTAATATTCCTACGATATAAGAGGTAAGGGGTTTGTCTGCACACATAACATGGTCACTAATCATGTGGCACTGATGCTATCAGTCTCATCAGTCATTGTTTCTCTGTGTCTGTTTATAGTTGGTACTCGTGGTTGATCAACAGTTTGGTTAATGGTAAGATCAGCACACGAATGACATTTTTATTCCACACCGCTACTTTTGATTCCCATTATTTGATTGACAAGAAACTCTTCAGCGTGTTCTTAATCATTCCAGGTGTATACGCCTTCGGCTTCCTCTTCATGCTGCCTCAGCTGTTTGTCAACTATAAGGTCAGTTCATCACGTGCTCTTACTTTTCATGTGATTTTAACAATTCATATTGAACAAATTACATTTATCATACTGTGTATCATACGTCTCAGCTTTAAAGGAAGACAAATAGAGTTGAAGGTTAAGGGGCCCTGTGGGGTTTCCTTGTAAACAAACAAAAGGAATGTGTCTGTTCATCACAACACATTGTGTGTATCCTCGAGGTCAAACACACACGTGTCAGGTGTATTCCTTTCCTTACCAACTCGGGATACATACATGGAAGAAAAAAAAATGAAATTCTTTAGATATTGCCTCAAAGTTCTTGAAAATATAATTTTTTGTTACAGCATTGCATTTGATTCACTGTGATTTACTGTTTTTGTCTTTCAAACATCCCTCTGACTTAATATGTTTCATTCATCAGCTGAAGTCTGTGGCTCACCTGCCCTGGAAAGCCTTCATGTACAAGGTGAGGAGACAGCTGCAAATACTGAATTATGTGACAAAACAACTGATTTCATCATTGTTCTTTTCAAATGTTGAATTTAATTGAAGTTAATTCAATTTGTAATTATTAATAGACTGATATTGATTACTTTTGTCACCAGGCTTTCAATACCTTCATCGACGATGTGTTTGCCTTCATCATCACCATGCCAACATCCCACAGACTGGCCTGCTTCAGAGATGATGTTGTGTTTCTCATTTACCTCTACCAGAGATGGTACGCACACACACACAAACAAACACACACGCACACACACAAACAAACCCATACCCAACAGCTTCCTAACTTAGAACTCTCTCTCCCCCTCTCCAGGCTCTACCCAGTGGACAAAACAAGAGTGAATGAATATGGAGTTTCTTATGACGAAAAGCCCAAAGGAAAGACGCACAAGGACTAGAGGGGAAAGACGAGTTATCGGCCTCCATCTTCTGGTATTTGCAGGTTTTGTCTTCAGTCCACTGATCTCATCTGGTATCAGCTGAGCTGGCTGAACGGTCCAGAGGCACCTGGAAAAATATTTGTCTGTCTCTGGGCAGTTAGCTGTAAATGGACCAGATGTATCAACATGCTCGTGGTTTTTGACTTTTTCACCCTGTTTTGTGGTGAAAGGTTAACATCTGCCTGTCTGCCTATTGCCGTCTGGAGGGGGATTTTTTTTTTTTTTTTTTTTTTTACAATGTGTGATGGGACAGGAAAATCAGTGAGATAAATCTCACACAACAGCACGAATGAATGAATGGCCAGCACTCTGCTCATGATGATGACCATGTCTACCACAGGTCAGACACTGCTCAGCTTTGCTATGAAAGAGTACGCTCTGACTATAGTAGCTCTTCTACAGTAGATATTGGCTGGTAGCTCTGAGCCATGAATTCTGCTCTCCCTTCTTTTCAAACATGTCAATCCACAGAGCCAGTCACATTCCTCGTCTCCGTCATTCCAACAGCTCTAGCTTGTTGACATCACTGGAGTTTGGATTTTTTTTGTCTTAGAAAATACTAAAGTGCAAGATTGATTTCACTGGGTTGGACTCCCATTTTAAGATGAAGTTGAGAATCGTTGTAAATGTTATTTTCAGAATTTTAATCACAATGTTAACAAGGGATTGATATCATTTTAATGTTTACAAATTCCAATTAACTTTGAGTACTGAGAGCTATTGATTTTCCATGTTATTCCAACAGCACCAAACCTGATATAGCCGAGCTTTCTGAAAAGTTTCCCCAATCCTAATTCTAGCTTGGATTTTGAAGTGAGCACTTTTTTCACGCTGATATTATACAGTGCACAATATAACATGAAGCTGTGTAAAAATGGGCAGGACCAACACACGATGACAACACATGGATGGCTTGGCTCAGTTATATATTCCTGATTCATAATGTGCTTTTGTATAAACAATCTGAAATGCTAATGATGTTTAAATTTTGCTCACTGAAAAAAAGCTCTTAACAATTTGCCTCTTAGAAAAGGACCAACGTTCAAAGGACACTGACTTTTATGACACTGTAATGCAGGAGGGTGCCACTGGAAACCTGAAAACCACACTGTCCTTTCCATCCACTCTAATTTTGTAGTTTTACCCGCTCAAGTATTTTTTACATATCAAGGCCAAGAAAATACGTTAGTGCCAAATGTTCCGGATGATTCTTTAAACAGTTTGTGAGCTTTGTGTGTTCACCATAAATATTCCATCTGAGGTTTTTAAATAGACACTGACATTGTGTGTGTGTGTGTTGAGGGGGGGGGGGGGGGGCAATAAATGTAAGACTTGAGGAAAGTATTACTACATCTGAACTTTCAGTCACATTTTCTTTCTTTTTGCCATAGTTTTGTTGTCATCTTGTTTTTTTTTTTTTATGAAATAGAGAGACCACTTGGAATCAGCCTGCTCTATTTTCAGACGTCAGGATACTTTAGGTCTGTGTACGAAGATCCAGAGCAGGTTTTCTCTTCCTGTGTAAATGCAGAAATTTGCCTTGGAACAGTTTTACTTATTGTAATGTTTCTGTTTTTGATTGAGATGAAATAAAATTGACTGACTGAACATGTTCTTTGCATGCACTGTATTAAACCAAAAATAACAAAAATCTTTTGTCACTTAAAAACACTATACTTCATTTAGTGTTTTGAAGTGATAATAGCAGCAGGAATCACCTGTGTTTATTTCAATATATATACCGGTAAAAATAAATTGAGGATTTTTTTTTTAAGGAAAGATTTATAGCTCTCCAGATTGAACAACTCTATTTTCATGTGTACTACGTCTGTCGTCACTTCATGTGCGTCCTGACGTCAGAGTCACGCCGTCGCGACGCAGAGTATATGTTCCAAGCTCCCGCCCTCCCTCTTTCCTTTTCCGCTGTAGGAAGTGAACGTGCCTAAAGGTGCTCGGTTCTTCACCAGAAGCTAAGGCCCACAATCCGGCGACTAGCACCGTCTAATTTAGGCATCCAACGCGAGAAACCCAAAATCTATCATCTACGATGGCCTCCGTGTCCGAGCTCGCCTGTATTTACTCCGCTCTGATCCTCCACGACGATGAAGTCACCGTCACCGTAAGTGTCCCGGTTTATCCCCGGCAGCTCAGCGCGTATACCTCTTTACGGGATCCTCGGCAGTCTTGTGCTGACGGCGAAAGCCCTTCATAATAAATATGACCGAGGAGGAACTGTACCGACAAACGTGGATATTAAAATGTCTGTTTTATTTTAACAGACACGTCTAACGTGTCAATGTGTCCATACCGGTCAAAAATGGCGGCATGCTTGTGGCTAGCTAACGCTAGGCCGCGTTTGTGTATGAGGACAGCTCACCGTGCGGTGTGACACTCAACACTTACATGTCCAACACGTGGCTGTAGTTGTTGTTACTCAGCACATGTCAAACATCTAAACTAGCTGCTGAAGTCTCAGGTCACTCACTCACTGACAGGAGCGCGCTAATGCTAAGTTAGCCAGCCTTCAGAGCCGCACACATGCTGTGTGTCACTACAGGTGGTTTGACTGATGTGTATTACCGCCTTATAATGCGTGGCTGCTGTGTTTTATTTAGTTGTAGTTGGTTATATGCAGTCATATAACGTTATCCTGTCAGGTGTGATACACGTGCATGCTCACAGCTCCATCACTCAGCTAGTATGTGAGGTGATGTTTTACACCCAGTGTTAGTAATTAACCTGTAAGGACTGCAATAAATGTCAGTCATTATTAATGTAGTCAGAGTCCAGAGTTAACTCACATGTGAGAAGCTGAAACCATTGAATGGTTAAGGTGGACGTTAATGATCCCACACTGGAAAAAGATTTGAAATGATTACTAATTACTGTTAATTACAAATTAAACCAACTGTCAGTTCCATTTGTGTTTGAGCCGCCTCAAGCACAACCAGTTAGAATAGAGAACACAGGAAGCATGTGGAGTAATGGAATGATGGTTTTATCTATATTTTGAGTCAGTCATCGTTGCTGTTTCTGTTTGTAGGAGGACAAGCTGAACGCTCTGATCAAGGCTGCAGGAGTCACTGTGGAGCCTTTCTGGCCAAGTCTCTTCGCCAAGGTGAGAGGAACACACACACACACACGCAGCCAGTCAACACATTGTTTAGCCCTGATGATGTGGAGAGGTTCTTAATATCAACAAGAGATTTCTGTTCAGTCGTGTCATGGTCTTTATGTCCTTGTATCTGAAGTGAGCGATCGCAAGAGTTTGATGTCAGAACATGTGACAGAAAAAATGGCAGAAGCTCTGTGAACATATCAACATAAGAGTTTACAAAGGGTCTGTGTAGACTGCACTGAGTTTCTACATATTTGAAATTGGTGCCTGGTTTTGCTCGATTACCAACTGAGAACTTTACTGTTGTGGATTTTGAATGAAGTGACTGACCTGTGAATGTCGTCATCTCGTAGGCTCTTACCAGCGTCGACATCGGCAGCCTGATCTGCAACGTCGGAGCCGGAGGTGGAGCTCCAGCTGGAGCCCCTGCTGCTGGAGCTGCTGCTGGTGGTGACGCCCCAGGTAACTGGACAGATGGCTCAATAATCAGACGATGGAGACACTTTATTACAGCGACAGTACAGTATTCATGATATGGCTGCATGTAGCTGACATGCTCACAGGATAGAGAGATGAAAACAAACACGTGGTCTGCTTCAGAGCTGTGAACTGTTGAGTAGTAACTGAAGATGTGCAGCAGTGTTGTAGTGATATAAATACTGAATGTTTCTCATGTCAGAGGGGAAACATTTTAAATTTTAATTTGTTGCCATGAATGAATCACCTTACTGTAGCCCATATTTGACCATGTGTTGCGTGCACCCTGCATCTTTGACTTTATTAACCATACTCCATCTTTTTCATCCCTACAGCCAAGGAGGAGGAGAAGAAAGAGGAGAAGAAGGAAGAGTCCGAGGAGTCCGATGACGACATGGGCTTCGGTCTCTTTGACTAAAACAGCTGTTTTTCTAAGAAAACACAATAAAACTACAAAAATGACTGCTGCTGTCTGACTCTTTGTTCTCCTGCGTGATGTAGTCTGTGGTCACCTTACCATCACATTTTAACACACTGCACTAGATGCTCAATATGCAACAGCAAACATCAGGACATGGTGGGCAATAAGTGTTATCACTGTAACGTTTGCATTGTTATTTTGTGAGTCTGTCACGATTGGTGTGTACTGCTGCATGGGGAAACCTCTAAAGTAAACCATTAACCTATGTGGCACATGCATGAACTGGATGAGTCTTATGAAATAAAACGTTAGTTTGAGATGATGAGTGAAAGCCCTCAGCCCTGTAAAATGAACATGGTGGGGCATGATAGGGCTGGAGGAGCATGGAGATGAAAAATATTGTATTGAAGCTTTTCTCAGGACAAGCCGGGAGAGGATTAACTCACGAGTGGATTCAGGAGTGGATTCGCTCACACGGTGGATACTGGACTTTCTAACCAACAGGTCACAGAGAGTTCGGGTCAACAACATGCTTTCCAACCTCCGACACACCTCGACGGGTTCCCCTCAGGGATGCGTGCTCTCACCTCTGCTCTTCATCCTCTACACCGATGACTGGTCCACCCAGCCTCAATGTCATCTGGTGAAGTACGCCGATGACACAGTTATCCTGTCCCTGCTCTCAGGTCCCTCACGGCCTCATGGATCAGCTCTACAGGAGTTTGTGGAGTGGTGCGACAGCTCATGTCTAGAGCTGAACGTGAGCAAGACCAAAGAGATGGTGGTGACCTTCTCTAAAAGGCAGAGAGAGCTGGATGACGCATCCACCACCTCCATCCACGGGGAGCCAGTGGAACGTGTTGAGGAATATAAGTATCTGGGTACCATCTTCGACAACCAGCTTAAGTTCTCCTCGAACACAGAGGAGATCCTTAGGAAATGTCACCAGCGGCAGTATCTCTTGAGGAAACTCAACAACTTTGAAGTGAGCAAAAACATCCTGCTCATTTTTTACTACTCTTTCATCGAGAGCATCGCCACGTTCTCCATACCCTGCTGGTTCCACTCCATCAGCCTGCAGAATAGGAATCGCCTGGAGAGCATTGCTAAGGTCTGCTCTAAGATCATCGGACTCCCAACCAGATCACTATCCTCCATCCATAAACAACAAACACTTGGACTGGCCAACAGGATCATGCAAGACCCCTCGCATGTCCTACACTCTGCCTTTGAGTGGCTCCCCTCACGACGCCGTCTCCGCTGCCCCGGCTGCAGGACTCAGAGGAGGAAAGTCACATTTGTTCCCACAGCTATTAACCTTCTCAACTTCTCCTAAGACTTTACCTTCCCTCCTACACAATCTTAATACTCCACCTCGCCACCTACATACTGCACTTTAACAGTCCGCTTTTATACAGTTTTATTTTATACAGTTTTTTTTATTTATTTTTTTATATTATTTATTTTATATTTATATTTTGTGAATACCATTCACACTGCACATCTTTATTGTACATATGTGTATTTATTGTGTATTTATCTGGCAGATAATGCTTGGTCTTGATGTCTGCTACTCTGTGTGCCGTTAATTGCCCCTCGGGGACAAATAAAGTTTATTGAATTGAATTGAATTGAATTGGACCTCCCTGTGTAAATGTCCACGGCGTAATCAGGTAATTTGGTAGTTATGACATCTAAAAATTGATATGCAAATGAGCTCCAGAAGTTCATTAAAGGTTAAGCGCTTCCTTGACTACGTCCGTTTTACGTACTTTTTCCCAGCCTCCTTCCCTTTGGAACAGAGGGGGAACAGTATCTGACAGTAATATTCCAGGCTGTCAGGATGTGCTTCACCTGTCGTAATGGAGCTGGATCTATCTATCTTGTGCATCCATCACGCACATGCCCCATATCGCTCCTATTTGTTTCCTTGCATCCTGATTGGCTAATTTGGAACGGGGTGGGGCAGGGCCCGGGTAACCTTTGTACTCTGGCAAACTATTTTATATTAGAAGCTGTATCTGTGCTTTTACGAGCCAAACAATACTAGTCACCACACATCTTCACTCACTCTAAAAAAACTGACTGCTGCATTTTGATTTGAAATGAGTGTGCATTGTTTATCAACTGCGCCATGTGGGAGCATCGTCGCTACCTGCCAAATAGTTGGCCGCTGACCACCAACGTAAGTCAGTTTTTTCCATAACCTACATTTTCTGTGTATGGCTGCAGTAGGCGTAGGCCTGTTGCGTTGCTTAGATTTCATTTAACTGCGAAGCTGCGCTAGTTTTGTTTGTGTGTGTGAATTTGTTTTCAAAAGCCAGTATACATATACAGTAACCACACCAGGCTATACAGAATATACATACACCAATAACATTTCATTCTGCGCCTGTCACAACACACGCAGGCTATCACTCGTGCAGCGAGGCAGTTTGTTAAACGCTGCTATGGCAGAGTGACAAAACCATATCTAGCCTACGGCCTGAGGACATTTGTTTTTTTACCGCCTTACTTTTATCAAAAACGTGGGAAACAGCGCCACCAAAATCCCATTTGTGGTTCAAAATATATTAAACTCTACATAGAACCAATAGCAAGTAACTGTTGGCGTACGTGTACGTTCATGTTTGGTAGAGCGGGGCGGAGGGATACGTCAGTTTCCGTAGTGTAGTGGTTATCACGTTCGCCTCACACGCGAAAGGTCCCCGGTTCGAAACCGGGCGGAAACACGTTTTCATTTTTCATTGTCGAACAAAATCAAAAAGAGCAGTGAAAGCAGCACGGTGGTTGCTGTTAGGTTGCTAAATCCATCTCACAGGAGTTTTAAGCCGCTTCTATTGACTTCTGGACTTCTGGACATGCTCAAAAACAACTCCTCTCACCCCCCGCATGAGAACGTAGGCACCCTAAGCAACCACAGACTGCCACATCCACCATGTAAGGTCTACCACAGGTCCTTCTCTCCAACAGCTGTCGGCCTCTTTAACACCAGCATGACTTCATGTAGGGCACTGTACGACACTGTTAAATTACACAACTACTTTTTCCTGTGTTAATGACATTTACTTATATAAATGTGCATGAGGCAAAATGATCCAACATGTACTTGTGTATAAGGTGTATATAGTATAACTAATTTTGTTTTTTCTTTTTTTTTGATATGTTTCTTATTTATGAGTATCTTATACACCATGTGACAATCTAAATAATGTGTGCTGTATTTAGATCAGACTCTGGAAGGTAATGACACTTGTATATAACTCTGGGACAGACACTCTTAAAGAAGCAGACACACAGCTCATTTCTTTAATGATAACAGTGTTTTATTTGCTTGGTTTAGCAACTGTACAATGTGACTCCTTCCTGAGAATACCGCTCACCTCAGAGGAGAGGGAGCAGTGGAATGGAGAGAGAATCAAGAGAGGGAGGAGAGGAAGACGAAGCCGAGGGGAGGGATGACAACAGGGAGGAAAAGTGAAGACGTAGGGGAGATGGAGCAAGGGAAGAGAGTGGATAAAAAAGTATAAATAACTCCAGTGGAGGGAGGTAGAAAGACGGGGAAGGAAAACAGGAGGAGTGTTGGAGGGAGATACAGAGCAAATCATGTTGGACATGAACGAGGTCTGCGGCGCATTTTGGCCCCTGACCCACGCTGTAGAACACTGTTTTTGGTGTGTGCAGCTATAAAACAAGTGAAGACTGAGCTCATTAACACTCACTCCAGTTAGCTGTAAATGAATCTGTAATAAACACTAACAGATTGTTATTAATGTTGAATTCTGAATTTTTGTGAATATTGTCCCTGAAAATATTCCTGGTTTGACTAAACTGAAGAAATTTGAGAAAGAGGGTCTAAAACTGCAAACTTCTGCACCGCATCTTGTGGAGTGAACATTTATGTGAAGACAAACAGGACAGAAGGAACCAACGGCATGATGCAGTAACACAATTTGGCTTCAATATACAAAAGCAAGCCAAGAAACTGTCGTGAACTTTACACTTTTGAATACACTAATGGAAATATCAGAGCGTTTTGAGTGAAATGTTCCTTTTTAATCAACTGCAGTGAATTTGGCACCTCCGTAGTAACTCAAAAACCAGCCTCCCCTCCATCTCTCACCCCTCTCTCCCTTCACTTCCTCCCCCGTTCGTCCCTCTCCCTTGTTCACCAACGATTCATGCCTCAGAAACGTGTTAAAAATATAGCTTCTTTGTATATTTACTATGCAAGTTAACTTAAAAAAGTGGCCTGTGACATTTAGTTTGTTCTTCAAAATTCAGCTTTCATATTTCATTTTTGTATGCCATCTCTCGATGCCTGAGATAAAGAGATTTAGAGAAGATGAGAAAAGAGATGAAAATATGACATTTACGAGGAGCTGTAAATCAGTTGACTGAAAAACTGACATACTGTAAGAGTAAAGGCTGAAAATAGTAACAATAATAATTAATCATGATATAAAAGCACGTTTAAACAACAACAGTATCATATCATCTTCATCCTCCTCCTCATCCTGGCTCTTCAGTTCCAGTTGTTACGTCCTGCATATGTGGAGTGTTAGTCGAAGATATCTCTGCAGTCCTTCACGCGAGCCTCTTAAACCTTTGTTTGATTCACTTAAAGATTAAAAAGTAGTAATGGATGATTAAAAAAAAAAGAAATCATCTTTGAGGATACGTGATAGGGGGGGAAGAAGAGCGTTTCTCTGGATACAAAAGCAAATAATGCAACAAAAGTACAAAACGACACAATATTGATCATGACCGGCGGCGGAGAGAGAAAGGAAAACGATGACTCATGATTGTTTCAGTCAGTCATGTCTGTTGTCCATCGGTTCATCTGTTCATCCATCCGTCACCGATACCCATCCAAGTGTTCTCTTCTCTTTGTGATTGGCTAAGAAACTCTCGGCCACTTGATTAAATCCTGATCATCTTGAGTCGTGATTGGTCGATGACATCCAGCAGGTTCTTGGCGTCGACTGCGAGGGCGTGAGCTGCCATTAGCATGTGTTTCTTGTAGTCCTTTTGTAAACTGTAAAGAGAATCACTGTCAACACTGCTGCACAGTACAGTCATCATCATCATCATCATCATCATCATCATCAGTCAAACGCAGGCGTTGTGTTCGTACGTACCTCGTCATGACGTACTGTTGGGCCAGTTTCATCTTCGATATCAACTCAGCCAAATCTGAATTCAACAACTTCTGAGCCATCTCGATCTGTGAACAAACAACACACACAACAACAGTTCACAGAAGATGAAGAACACAGAATAAAAAGGGTAAAGCTCCAGGGTCACTTCAATACACGCTCCACCTGACTTACACCTGAGCCAAACACGTTCAGTATTTCACAGCCTTAAAGTTACAAGACCCACAATAAATAATAAAAACCAGTGATGCTGTACCATCATTTTTAGTCTCCACACATATTTTTCCTCCATAATTCAGCCATGTGTTCTGCTCTGATAGCAATGTTTGAGAACAGTCACCTTGAGTTCACTGTAGGAACATGCAGCGTGTCAAAAAGGATAAAGTATTCGATGTACTGCAGGACGGCATGAGTCAGCATTGAATACTGATGCTTCTAATGACTTTAATGCATGTTGTACATTTTCTGCATGTATAAAAATGTATTTATTTTTAAGAAACTTGTAAGAACAAAAGAAGTGTTTGCTACACTCCCCATCAGGATTTCTCACAGTGATTTTACTCGTTCAGAGAAACTGGTTTGTACTTTCAACACACTTTATAAATACTTAACTGTGTGTGTGTGTGTGTGTTTACCTCTCTGTGTGTGCTGGCTGGCAGCACAGGAAGTGTCTCATCCACTGTCGCTAGCAGAGTCCTCAGCGCCAGACCAACCTCCTACCACAAACACACACACACACAGATTTTTGCATCAGTTAACATGACGGTTAGTGATGATGGATCTTTACTTAAAAAAAAAAAAAAAACTTTGTCAGCACTTTGTCTGATCCTACCTTGACCATCGGGACGTACTCCTCTGGAGCGGCAGGCTGAATCCTATTGGACATCTCAATCACAGCTTTAACCAATCCTGTCACGTTCTCATACACTTTGTCGTTGGAGCGATCCAAGTTGGCGGTGGGGGGTGGGCTAATCTCCTGAGGCTGCAACTGAACCATGAGAGTCACAATGAGCCACTGAAAACAGAAACCTGCTCTTAAAAATGAGTGCGTTCCTTTTAGATATGGAATTATGAGTTCAATCTTTTTGCTACCAGAGTGAACACATGAGGCTGTAGTTAGTCAGACAAACACTGGGAGGCAGTATCTGACTACATTTACACTACGCGCTCTATCGATTGTACAGACTGTACATGGTGACTCTTCTACTATGACAGTGTGCAGCGTGTTAGTACAGAGCGATGGAACAACAGACTCAAAGTTCAACATGCATTAAGCAGATTTAGCAGCTGTGAAGCTCTGTGTACCTGCTGAATGCTAATGCTTTGTTTGTGGGCCCCTCTGGTCACAGACTGCTTAATGCAGGTTTAGTTAATGTAGACAAAACAATGATGGTGATTAAACGATGCGACGCAGCCATAAATGTGTGGACATAATTAAAGTGATTTGTAGGCCGCCGCTGTTAATGAGAGAGGGCTCATTAGAGAGCCTGATTGAAATGAAAAATCGTGACTATTTTTAAAGATGCAATGGAAGACACACAGTGATGAGGCGACAATGCTTCACTAAAGTCATTTATATTTTCATTTTATTCTCCTTTACCAGATATATTTCACAACACTCGCTACTATTCAGAGTTAAATATGATTAACTCAAGTTACACGCTTTTTGGAGCTTTCAGCCACATCGCACAGTCTTCACCATCTGTTCTGATGACCATGATACACGTGAAGGCACCAGGAGAGACAAGAATGATCTTCTATGCTCAGGTGTTTTTTGTCTGGTGTGACAGCAGTGGTACTTTGTGTCGTCTCTGGTAAAGAAAAATAACTTGACTACAGTTCAGAGTGCTTCAGAAAGCCTCTCTGCACGTAATGCTAGTGGGAACTATTAACTAACTAAATCTACGATGACGACAGACACACACATAGATCAGCTTACCCTCCACGGCTATAGGGAGGTTGAGGAGATGGGAGGGAGGTGTGGTCGGGGGTGTGACAGGAGAGATATTGAAGCAGTTTGGGAGTGTGCAGGTCATGAAGGGAAGGGAAAGGGTGTGACAGATGCAGATTGGTGGGTGGATGGATGCAGAGTGACAGGTCAGAAATGCAGGATAAGGAGGGAGGATGTTAAAGGAATGAATGCATGGACGTTAATGAGAGGGGGGAGAAGGAGTGAAGAGGGAGAGAAGAGGGACAGCAGATTAGCCAAAGCCAACCACAGGCAGCACAGCATGCAACCCATCAATGCCAAATAGTGTTGAAGTCAACTCAAACACAATATGATCGAATGGGAATGTCCAAACAAAGCATGCAAGATTAACAAAATAAAATACACTGCCAGACCTCCAGAAGTGAAAGCGGCTAAATAAGAGCAGTGAAGTGACACAGCTGATCTTTACGGCTACGTCTGACCATTTCTAAACTAGAGAATACATTCTGTATTATTTCTTATGTGTGTGTATGTGTGACATATATACCTTTACCCCCTCGTTGTAGCTGTCGACAGGGCAGAGGCTGGCCAGGTTGCCAGGGTGACCAGGAGCTCCTGGACGGGGTGGTTTCTTAGGAGGAGCCACATGTTCTGAAAAAAAGAAAGGATATGATAGTATTACATGGAGTATGCTAACATGCTAATCATTGGTACATAGTAATGCTGTAGTATACTAAGTAATGCTAATATTATTGGTCTTATGTTAGCATGCTAGATAATGCTAGTATTCTTGGTATGTAGTATGTTAGCATGCTAAGTAATGCTAGTATTTATGCTGGCATGCAGTTGTGGAAAGTCACTACAAACATTTACTCGAGTACTACACTTAAATACATTTTTAAGGTACTAAGGTGCTTTTGTAGTTTTTTTCCATTTAAAGCTACTTTAAACTTTAAACTACTTCACATTTTAAGGTGAATTACTGTATTTTTTTTTTTTTTACAGCTTTACTGGTTATGATTTAACACACAATCTATCAGGTTATGAAATGTGAGATTTTATTATCCAAGTGTATAAAGCCAATTGTAATATTCCAATATTAATATAGTAGCTACAATAATGTTGCTGATTCTTCTGTACATTTGCTTAAATACATTTTTCCATGTAGGACATTTATTTTAACAGTGTTTATTGTGTGTGTTACCACTTCTTTTACTTCAGTAAACCAGTATGCTGCATCTCTCACCTGGTTTCCCTACAGGCTGGTAGATGTGTTGGCTTCCACCCTGCACAGAGACAAACACACACACAGACACATATTTGAATAAAGAGACAAAAATGAATGTAATAGTGATTTCCCTCCAGCAATGTCATTACTCAGCTACAGAAAAAGTAAAATGTGTGTGACTGTGCAGTGCTTCTGGGTTTAAAGTTCCCATGAGCCCTCTGTGGTCATGTGGTTGGTGTGTAGGCAGTACCCTCCCTGGCACACAGACAGAAATACTTTCTCTCTTCCAGCCTCTGTATTTCCGCTCTCTGTCTCTGTCTGTCAGTCGGATTGAATACTTTCCTCTGCCTCCCTCTTGCATTCTTTATCTCTGCTATAATCAGCCACTCTATCAACAAAACTGACTTACTGACTGCTAAACAGCCCATTTTCAACATTACACACACACACGCACACAGTGACTGACCGGTGCTTGTAGTGTGCCGTCCTCTCTGTCGATGCTTCCTCTGCTGTTTCTGGACTCTGTCTTCTGCAGAAAGACACATTTAATTATATTCAAACGTAAAAACATAATTAAGCACGGTTTCCACGACTGTAAAAACGCAAGACTGACTCTTAATTTGAAAAACGTGATGCATTCCCAAACAAACACAAAGTTACTGCAAACACTTTGACACCTGCAAGTTGGACAAATAAAAATCAGTGCGAAGCAGCTACAGTCATCTTTTCCTAAGCAAGCTCCACATTTCAAGAGAAAAATGCACATTAATCAGCAGAAATAATAACGCTGAGTTTAAATTCCAACAATGACTACGACCCGAGCAGAGTCCCAAAACTCTGTCCACATCCGCAGCTCTAAAACCAAGCTCGACTCCAAACTCCTCTCTTTCCGTTTCAGTACCGTTTTGGTGAAGCACGCCTTGAAGAGATGCATCCTGGGAGAATAGAGACTGAAGAAGACGGGAGGAGGAAAGCAGAGAGTGGCGGCCATCGAAAGAAGGGCGGAGATAGGGACAGAAAGTATGAGAGGAAGAGAAAGAGAGAGAGACTTAAGACATAGAGAGAGGACGAGTGATGAAGGGCAGGAGAGCAGAGAGACAGGGGGAACTGAGAAGGTGGAGGATGGAGCAGAGACTGAGAGAAATGAACTGAGAAAGACAGAAAAGTTGAGTCAGAGAAGAATGGAGGGGGAGGAAAAGATAGACAGAATAAAGAGAGAAAGTTTTTCCAGAGGAGGAAAAGCTCCACTGAGCCACAGAGACAAAATCCTGGAGAGAAAAGATCCAACTGCCTCACTCTCCTCTCGGCTTCTCTCCCTCCGTCTGCTTCTCCCTCCCACTTTTTCCATCTCTGCATCTCCCTCTGTTTCCCTCTCTCTGTTTCTCTCTTTCTCTCTCTCTCTCTGATGGCTGACTCCTTGTTCGTTCCACCCTCTCTGTGGCTCTTGCCAATCCCACTTCCTTTCTCCCTCCTTCTGTCCTGCACTCTCGTTCCTCCTCACAAACTTCCATCTCTTTATTTTCAGGCCTTACTTTCCTTCGCTCTCACAGCTTTCTGTTTCTAGTCTCTTATTTCACTTTATCACTAACTTCACTTGCACTTCAGACAGTACTCTGTAGCGCTGAAAGACATCAGTAGATGTATCAGCAAGTGGCAGTCCTGCATTCATTTGATTTAAGTACTCATGCTCAGTGTCATATGAGCAGTAGACTGTCAAAGGATTAGATCATTACATAACTTAATATCCATTTATGAGGCAGTGCTGACATGTGTACTCAACATTTATTGTATCTAGTTGAAGTGATGCTAATTTTAACGTTGAGGAGATTATAATAAAGTTGCAATATTTCATAAAGTGTAAGCAGATTTAAGCTGCACGTAAAGTTCCAGTCTGCACATTTTCTCCTAAACTTCCCACCTACACTTCAAACTTCAACTAAATCCTGAATAATTCAGCAACAGCCCCATCCTCACGTCTGGTTTTTAAATGAATGAATGTGTGTTATATTTGTCTGTATACAGTCTAACATGGTTTTACGTCACTGTTTAAAATCTTTCACGTTCGTAAGAGCCTCTCCAGGGACAGGTCTCTCACTTTAGCATTCAATATAAAGACTATGATGCTCACATCATGTGTGCTCAGCCGGCGTATATAACAAAATTTGTAGATTTCAATGTTCTTTCTAACACATTTAATGTTAGTTCAGCTTCACTTTGATGATCCTGATTTATCTGAGTCCTAAGAATCATTAATTACTTTCCTTCCATCTATAAACATAAGACATAATGAATGCAGGCAATTAATAAGAAACGACCAAGCTCCATCACTGTTCAGACCTGAGCCAGAAGTGAATGATACAAATATATTTATATAACATTAAAAATGTGGTTTGTGGCTCTCAGATAAAGTTTTCTTCAACATGAAGTCATCACACTGAGTTTAGTCAACACACATTCCTTCAAACAAGTGATGACACAGTGTGCCACAGCAACACAAAGATTAGAAACCGCACAGCCTTAAAAACGAATCCTCACAGATGATCCGTGTGGTTAAATCAGTGTCCTAGCTGCTTGTCAGTGAGTCCATATCAACGCCAACAGATTAACTTTGAATTCAGCGCACTGACGTTCTTGTTTGGATGAACCCGCTTGTGGTTTTTACAACTGTGGTGCATCAGGGGAAAAAGTCCCTGGGCAGCGGTCGCACATTAATCCTGCGATGTATCAAGTGTCAGGAATGTGGCTGATGGAAGAAGTCATCAATGAGAGCGATATTTTATTTAAGGAGGCTCCCTTTCACTTGTAAATTTCCATGAGCGTCCAAGGTCAGGACCATAAAACTGCTGAGGATGTGGTGTAGCTCTTAGCAATGTTTGCAAAGGTGTGTGCAGAGAAGACGTGATCATCAAGTGAGCGTACAAGCCAGGGGAAAAAGGACACACCAGCAGGTGCCAAATAACAAATAAGATATCAGCAAAAGTCTGCCAGGTATGAACTCAGATTTCCACTTCTGTGAAGCAGAAATATGTCTTTCAAACATGGCAGGCTGACAGGATTTATCAGTGAGGTGGATAAAGAGGGGGGACATCACATCCTCCATCACTCATCTCTGTGGTTTTCTCCCTGTCTGTCTTTCAGATCTCCTACACCTGGCTCAGAAATGAACATCAAGGCAAGAGGAAAGCGATCTGCTCTGGAGAGAAGAAGAAAAACAGACTTGTTTTTTTTGCAAAAGTGGTGATTTGGCTCCTTTCAGGGAGCTGTTTCTGTGTCTGATGAGATAAATCAAGCTGAGCCAGTTTCAAAGATCTCAGAGATCTTCTGCAGCTCCTGTGGCAACAACAGAACACACGGAGGGCTTTCACCAAGTGGAAAAAGTGCTGCAGTATGTTATTTCTACATCAAAATATTTGTTATGGTTTATTTTGATCCACCTTGCCTGCCATGACAACTACGGTTAGTGACAGTTTAATATCCAGGGAATTTTTTCTTTCTTTTTAGTTTGTCATTAGGGATTTAGTGAGCACTTTGATGATTTTTGGTATTTTTCATGGTCCTAGGTTGTTGTGCATTTGGTTTTAAGTTTCAACACCACAACCTTATCCATCATGACAGACAACTGCCTTTGGATGATGGTCATATACCAATTATTAGATAACACAATGTTTGCCAATGCTTGTATACAGTATACTGTATATAGACTAAATAACCTGCATCGCACAGCCTCACATATAAACAGCATGTGCAGTCACACAGGCAGCTAATGCTACTTCAGTTGTCAAGTTGCCACAGTAGCAGATCCCCATGGAGTTAGACACAACAGCTCACTTCTGCTGTACAGCTGGTTTCTGTATTTACTTTGAGTCTGACAGAAAAGTAAGTGAAATTGTTGCAGTAAAACTTTCAGAGGCTCATGCCAGTTACCCGTTTGAGGTCGCTGAATCTCTCCACCAGAGTATTAATGACGACCCACAGACTGAATGACCTTTCAGGGTCTGTTTGTTACTGGAGATGATGTTTTGGTAAAAAAAAAAAACAGAAGCTTATAAATATCTGTGTTACCATGAAGCTCTCCTCCTGCTCCAGCCACCGCTGATCGTCCTCCATCTGTTGCTGCTGCATCATCAGCCTCTCCTCCATCATAGCCTGGCCTACACATCCACTGTCCTGTAGCAAACACAGACAATATTTTATATCAGCTTTTTTTTTGCATTTAGTCAAATTCAAAACTCACTGTATTACTTAGACTGTGAACAGGTACATGTTTTAATCCGTACCTCCATGTTTGGGCTCCACAGTGCAGTGTGCTCAGGTCTGTGTTGACTCCAGGAATCAGTCGGAGGGTAGCTGCCTCCTACTCCTCCCACGCCACCGTGAGCTGAAGGCTGGAGGTGAAAGAGACGCAGAGAGACACAGAGAGAATATAAAAAATGATTCATAATAGTATCCAAAGTGGAAAAAAATTATGTATATATACTTGTTTTGACTCGTTTACTTTCATATGGTATAAAATGTAACCATAACTTAGTTGGTTTCTGGTTTTTAGTGCAATATTTCATTAGAAATATATAAAAACTAAAACAGATTTATGAAATGTATACATATGAAGGTTAGAGTGTAAACTGGCTGATTTTTCTTCCAGAATATTTCAAGCTGCCTCATCCTTTCTGTTTGGATCACAACATAAAATATGATGCATAAAATGGACAAACTTAAATTAGACTCAAAGAAAGAGTTGAATCACTGTAGAATCAGAATAATCAAACACAAGTCCTGATTTGGCATGAAGCCTCAAAGAATCATGGGAGATCTTGCACAGTGTTTCAGCTGCTCTGTCTAGCATGTAAAACATGCGACCAAAATATATAGACGTTATTCTTACTCGTGATATGATCGAGTTTGACTTAAATAGCAGTTAAAATTACACATTCCTTATAAGGACGAGAGAGAGAGCTGGAGAGTGGCTTTGATTTGTGTGTGTGTGTGTGTGTGTGTGTGTGTGTGTGGCTTTTAGCACTACAGGAAATGCCTGCTGTCTGCTCAGTTTATGAGGAGAGGAATGACTGTGCTCAAAATCTCCCTCGTTTTCTGCCTTCACATTTCTCTTTCTGACGTTGACGCGTGCGGCACACGTCTGCCGTGACTGAGTCTGCCGTGCTACTGATGACAGCGCTTAGCCTGGACAGCTCAGAGATAACCCCGATAGTTAAAATGACGAATTTATAGAACCTGATAAAACAAAGTTCCAATTTTGAAGCATGAAATTTTATTATGTTTTAAAGATGCGTGATTAATGTGTCCGTCTTGAGAGCAGCATTCCTTCAAAGTTCAGATTTGACACTCTTTGTACTTTTTCCAGACTTAGAAGATTTAAGGATCTTTGTCAGTGTTGAGTTTTGTGTTGTGCTGATTGGTTCATTGTCCAGCTCTTTGATCACAATGATCTTTGCACTGAATAAATCATAAAAGTGGAGATGAGGTCTGAAAATAAGAAAAGAATTGTTGTTTTTAATAGTTAACAGTCATCTTGTTGAGGTTATCTAAAATCTTTTAAATGCAAATGTGTTCTAGTCTAGCCAGTGCTCTTGCAGATCTCTGGAGGAACTCTATGCAAAATAGAATAAATGATTGTAATCCTAATTAACTAGGACACAATTTAACTATTTGATTCTTGAAGTAGACTGTTAATGAGAAATATTTTGACTTTTCTTGGACATAATGGTGCCTAGGTGTCTCTGAAGCACTGTCAGTCAACATGAAGCACGATATTTTGTTGAAAAAGAAGAAAACAAACATACATTCATAGCTTGCACAGCACAGCTACAGGGGAAAGGCAGGATGAACATGAAGTCACTATAAGTGGAAGTGAACACACAACCTCGCAACCACAAACTATTTTGTCATCCATTCCTGATACTGTAACTTTAACTGTAACTAGGTGTCATTGTGTTTTCTTTGATCGGTGTTTCTAAATAGATTACAGTCTGTTTGTTCTTAAAGATTCCTGTAAGAGTCTTAGATTCAGACATCCTGCTCTCTACACTGCTACAGCCACGCCGATGAGACAGAACAGAGGAGCACAGTTTTCTCACTATGGGAGCTGTGTGCATTTGTGTGTGTGTTTACCGGGAAGTGGTTGAGCTGGGGGCTGGAGAAGAAGCCTTCGCTGGAGCGAGGACTGGGGTAACCTGGTCTACTGGGCTGCAGACAGAAAGAAAACAGTTTGTTCCTTGTTAGTTCACCAAACACTCGGACAGAATAATCACACAGAAGTGAGTGAAGAAGACGATCACCAAAGTCTTACTTTAGGCGGTGCTTCATCAGACCCTCCAGAGTCCCACGACACAGTGACTTGTCTCCTCATCTCCATTCGAAGTCTCTCTTCTTGTTGAAGCTTCTCTTCCTCCAGTATGGTGCTACAAGTTATACACAAAGGACTCTTAATACGATCCTTTAAAAGTACTGATACATAAAAGTCCTGCATTAAACATGTTAGTTAAGTAAAAGTATGTAAATATAATGTACGTTAAGTATCTTATAACCTTTGTTGGTTCAGATGGATCTAATCTTTAACTACCCGGACTGCAAATCACTAAAATGGTGAAACATGCTGAGCCAACTACCCAGAGCTCATTAAAAGTAAAGTAAAATGTTCAATGAATCCACTCAGCTGGACATTTCCATATCTTTTGTGTCCATATATCTTAAATCATAAAGTAACTAGTAACTAAAGGTGTCAAATAACTGTAGTGAAGTAAAAATTATAATATTTCTTGGAATTCTGGTGTAGTAAAAGTGACATGAGAAGAAAACGAAACCAAACTGCTATTTTGGAAGAAAAGTGAGTAAACCTGAACACATCACAAGGCATGAGTGGACGACTGTGGAATATTTAACAGTTATTACAATAAATGATATTGTATGTGGATATTCACTGACCTGTTATGATTCATATTAACCTGACAAGAATATATTCATCATTCACTACACACTGAGCTCATTAGTAAAGCATCACAGTATCACAATGTTTACACCTTTAGATGAATTAATATTCAACACAAGCAACATTTATTACCTGAGCTGTGTTTTGAGTTCGGTGAATCGCGGCCGCTTGCTGGGGTCGTACGACCAACACTTGGTCATCAGGCTGTACAGGGTGGGCGGGCACTGAGGAGGCATGGCCAATCGCTCCCCGTTCTCTATCCTGCCAATCACGTCATTGTTCTTCACTCCCTGGAAAGGCTTGATGCCGTACATCAGGATCTCCCACATACACACACCTGCAGAGAGACACACGGTGCTTCTTTAGGACAGAAGATTACTGACAAACACACACACACACACACACACGCTTGATGGTGTCAAATACAATATATAAGCAGTTCTGGAGGTGTGTCGTGTTGTAAAGAACTGTTTCAGACACATGCACACACACACGGCTGTGTGTGTTAACTCACCAAACATCCAGACATCACTGGCAGACGTGAATCTTCTGAAGTTGATTGATTCAGGAGCCATCCATTTGATAGGAAGTTTACCTTTAGAAGCTGAGACAAACACACACATTACAATCTATAAAGTACAAAATGATTTTTTTACTGCATCATATTTTGAACTCTGTCACTTGAATGCTGCACTCAGTCAGACGGGTGGAGACTAGAAGGAGACAGCTTTCATGCTAATATGAGCAAAAGGTGACCTAACTCTAAATAAACTGCAGTACCCTGATGTCACCTTTTGATGGTGGTAAAGTACTGGCAACCACACACACACTCAACTACAAGTGCTACAGGGACAACAAACTGATCTCAGGTCATTGAAAGTTTTGAAAAACCATAGTGCCTCCATGCTCTGTGTCAGAACAGAATACAAAGCTGTGCATGATTACCTTTGTAGTACGAGCTGTCCTCCATGTATCGTGACAGACCAAAGTCTCCGAGCATCACACAGTCGACTGAAGACACCAACACATTGCGAGCTGCGATGTCCCTGCGAGTCAATACGACTGTCATTAGACCTGATGCAGAGATGCTGTGTGTGGTCTCTTCAGACATCAAAGAGGTACTGTGTCTGAGAACCACTTCCTAATTTGCTACAGAGTGTGCTGTGTGTGCGCGTGTACCTGTGTACAAAGCGTTTACTCTCCAGATAAGCCAGTGCTGTGCTGAGCTGGTAGGCAAACAGAATGAGAGTGGCCAAATCCAAACTGTACTTCCTCACCTGAAGGAACGAACGCAGCTGGAGACGGAGAGCATGAAGAGGAATGAGAGGTTACGGTAGAGAAACAGCTTTCTGCTGTGTATTTATAGAACATAGCAAATGTTTACGTACCTCTCCCAGAGTGCAGAGCTCCATGATGATCCACACGGGGTTTTCTGTGATCACCCCGATCAGCTTAACGATGTGAGGGTGATCAAACTGACGCATCGTCACTGCACAGGACACAAACATACGCGCGCACACAGACAACATCAACACACCAAGTGCGTACAAGTGAGTCATGGTTTGCTAAAACGACAAGTTGATACACAATTATAAACTGTGGTTTAAAAAGTGATTTTTAGCGTAAAGACTCGGCTACACTGAGTGTTCTGACAGTTACAGTCAACAAAGTAGCGACGAGTTAAGACTAACGGTAACAAAGCAGGAAAAGGAGCACTGTGTCGTTTACAAATGTAACGTTCGCCACAGAGAACAGCACATCCCTCAAGGACAAAACACCTGCATGAAAGATCTTTTCAAGTTTTCTTTCATTTTTACTACTAACAATGCTCATGTGGTTGTATTCATCTGCAGGGTTGTGAAATAAATGTATGCTTTATGATGGTGAAACTGGGACTTTTCCTCAGACTATAATCGGACCTTTAAGCCTATAACTGTTGAATCCCTATACACGGTCACACACACAAAAACACACACAGCGTGGTCTTACATGCTTCTTGTAGGAACTTTTCTCTGACGCTGTCTGATGTACAGTTCTTACAGGTCTTGATGGCGACGGGTAGAGCCGGTTTGTCCTGCAGAACACACACACACACCCACAGTCACAAGTTAGTAGATCATAGATGATACAGTACAAGGCCGGCCGAAATCAGCATCACAAAAGAAGAATACTGTTACACTGGATAATGTGAGTGTGTGTGCGTGTGTGTGTGTGTGCATTTCCACATACCGGGCTGTTGTAGACTCCTTGGTGTACATCTCCAAACTGACCCTCTCCTATGCAGCGGCCTAACTCTATCCTGTCCCTCTGGATCTCATAATCCCGCGCTGAGAGAGAGAGGAAGAGAAAAGACAAACGGAAAAAGTGAGATGGGAACGTTTACCAGCTGTTTTACATACACAGGAAAAAAACATGTTTGACATGTTTCTCTCAGAACTCAAGGATGGGGCTTACCAGGACGACACAATTTGGAAGGCATCAGGTAATTGTTTTATTCACAGAAAACTAAGTAAAGCAACTCTTAGATAACTTGAAATCATTTCTAACAGTCAGATTATTGTCCTTTTTGGTAAGCCCCATCCACTGGCAGCCAGATGACACTACAATAAACCAACAACAATACATTTCGAGCCAGGTTTGTATATTCACATCTTATTCCGTTCCCCTAATACCTCTAACAAGACACACCTTGACTTTGACATGCACACTGACACACACCAACATATGACAAACCCATTTAACAGGCAAACAGTAAGGAACATTCTGTGTTTACATGCACACCACAGTCCCTTTATCGTCTCTGTTTACTCCTGTATACTGACACTGTGACAGTGTGGCTCTACAGAGGAACATCAACGCACTGTTCTCAATACGATCATTAACAGAGATAAAAAGCTGCAGGGCTCCGTGCATGTAAACAGTCCATTTCTAAAACACTCTGCTGAGCCCTGAAGAAACATGCAAAATATGAACTGATCCAATGGATCTGAAGTGGATTCACAGTGTCTGCAGTGACCTTTTCAGAATTCAGCGAGTGTCCGAAAGAATTTGAGTCAATCCACATCTTTTGATATGCGCCATCTTGAAAAGGTCATTCCTACAGAGGTGCGTTAACGTCAGCTGCCAAGCTGCCGCAGTAAAACTGGACTTCACGCTGAGTTCAAGAGGTTTTGCAGGACACTGACCAACAGCAACTTATCCTGTAAAATGTGACTTATCTGCAGAGCTAAACAGAGTCTGGCTGTCAGACTCATCCAACAGATAAACAGTAAAAAAAAAATTACAAATGTCAACATCATAACCAAAACACATTCCGTACAAGGAAATTTACAGCAGTTAATCCATACTGCAGTTTGCTTGCAGGAATCTAATAATTGCTTCAAACAGAAAAGAACCCACAGATGACTGAAGAAGAAGAAGAAGGGAAAAAAAAAAAAAAAAACACATACGACCGTGATGATAAATCACAATTAAGAAATAAAAAACCGACATGATGGTGAAATGAGAACCAAGCCGACAAACAACGCAAATACTGAGAGGGTGTTCCAGGCGATTCTCATTCAACTTTTAATGAAGAAACATCTTGCATTGTTTATGGATTGGCCCTCCCTTTCATTTCCAACACCAGACCCGAATAAACTGCATTCTACCAAACACCAAGAACCACAAGTCAACAACATTCTGGATATTAGGAACCTTGAGAATCTGTATTTCTCTTTGCCAGATACTAATGCTGAAAAAAGCCATATAATTGACACTGCTACTCATGTAAACTCGTGTAAATCAATGAGTACTGTCAGGTTTAAATGAACTAACTTGCAGTCAGGTGAACTTCAATGTGTCCGGCAAAGAAAAATATCAATCTCAAGGTGTTTCAGTGGGACAGAATGAGAGAGACAGGGAGTTTTACCTTCGACTACTCCATAGCTGACTGTGTTGGCGATGGGAGAAAGAGGAAGAAAGAGAGATGAAGAGAGGGAGAGAGCCAGACAGCTGCTTTAAGACTGAAAATAGCTCAGATAACACACACACACACACAATACAGACCCATTTCAAAACTCTTTATCTCATGTTTAGTTAATAAATAAGTTAATAAATGAAGAAGCGAGCTGATTCTGACACAGGCTGATCAAAAGAATACGTTTGCCGCATGATCACGAACGTTACACAGCTTCATTTTAAACATACAGCAGACAGCTGTGACATGAACACATACAAGCTCAGACGCAGAGTAGGAAAATATGTCTGCAGAAAGTCTGTTTAGAGGAAGTCGCAGGAAAGAAGGAGACCAAAAAAGCAAAGTGAAAGAGACAAACAAATAAAGCCAGACAGAGAAAGATAGAAAAAGGACTGTGGGAGGAAAGAAGAATACAGTCCATTTTCAAAGCTGGCCACGCAATCAAATACATCAGTACTTTGTACTGGCCCAAATAGCCACATCAAATGTGCTGGAACACGGGGCTAAAGCCACCATTACTTACAGAGCTATAGCCAAACTTAGCAGCACGTTCAAGATTTTTTTTTTCAACCTTCATGAATGAATTTGACAGATGAGTAATGCGAGTCCAACCAACTGGAGTTACACAGCATGAGCTGTAGCCTCTCTGACCTCCAGCTGTTTATGTAAAGGCACTGGATCTGGCTTGAATTTGATCAGCCGCTACCTAAACGAACGCGGTTCAATGCGACTTCTCTTGATGTTCGCCGCATGTGTGTGTGTTTCTTGGAAAAGACTCACACACCACGCTCGGCTATTAGTTAGCAGAATGAAATGAAAGTGTGTTTGAGGGCGAGAGCCTTTGACAGAAGAATAACATTAAAACAGTTATTATATAGTTCTCTCGCTGCAGTGCAACAGAAGCTCACTTCTTTAGTTGGTAAGTAAGTAAAAGAGAAGAGTGAATAAGGTACTTACTGGAGGGCATGGTGTATGTGTCCTCTTCATCAACTATCTCTGCATAGTCATCAGTCTCTGTAACATGAGAGAAACACAAATGGTGAGAGAGAAAATGGCACAAATACATAAACAATAGTAACATCATGCACATTTTCACTTTACCGTGTGCCCACTATGGCATGAAGGGACCCTGATACAAACAAACCCTGCGTGAAAACAACAAAAACTGCAGCAGAAACCTAAGAAATAACGTGTGAAGCTAACTCAAGAGTTTCGACAACTCCTGTGCAAAGCAACACCCACGTAGCAGTCTCTCCCTCCCTCTCTCTCTCTCTCTCTCTCTCTCTCTCTCTCTGACACTCTCTGCCAAACTCACACACGTTTGGCAGAGAGTGTCAGCTGAGCATGTGTTGTGCATATCTGTGTGTGTGTGTGTGTGTGTGTGTGTGTGTGTGTGTGTGTGTGTGTGTGAGTGTGTGTGAGAGAGAGAGAGAGAGAGAGAGAGCAGCTGGCTGCAGGGAGTAACTGTTGTGGTGGTGGTGGAGGCATGGAGGGAGAGACAAAGACTAAAAGTCCAAGAGAGACGAGAGGAGAAGAAGAGATAGGAGAGAGAAACCAATCAAAATGATGCAAGAGTAAGAGACAGCAAGACAGAACCACAGAGGGGAAGAGAGAGAAATAGTGGCTCTAGCTGTCATGTAAGCAGATGGTAGCAGTTAGGATCAAATCTGTGCAGAATCAGACAGATAGGCAGAAAGAGGGGGAGAAGAGAGAGTGAGAGAGAGTGAGAGAGAGTGAGAGAGAGCGAGGCAGCAGGAAAAAGGAAAGGAAAGATGGACCGAGTCTATCCTAACCAGATGGTGGTGTTTAAAATAAAATCAGTGTGCAGACTCAGCTGTTGGAAACGAGAGTCAAACATCTGCTGTCCCAAACGCTACCCTCACAGCTCTGCTCAGGATTTATCGGGCTCTGTGGGAACGTGTCCCTAAATTTATCAGAGATCCTTTTCTTAAGCCTGTGGCCAATTTTCTCAGGACGAGCTCTGCCATCAAGAAATCAGGAATGTAGTATAACCCGGAGAAAGCACTACTGGCTGGCTCTTTAGCTGTTATTGTAAGGCTGCTCAATAACACACTGCGTGGTAGTAAAAGACACTGAGAAGTGTTTAATGCTAAAAGAAACACTACATATGTTTGCTTTCTTGCTGGATGAAAAAATTGATACCACTGGTGTGTGTATAGTAAATATGAGGCTGACAGCTAGCCTAGCTTAGCATAAAGACTGGAAGCAGGTGGAAACAGCTAGCCCGACTCCAAAGGTAATAGAAATCCTGTTAACACCCCGCGCTGAACTTCACTGATGAATTATACTGTTTTTGTAGCTTTGTTTAAGCTTCAGACAGAACCCAGGCTAGCTGTTTCCCTCTGTTTCCAGTCTTTATGCTAAGCTACACTAAACAGCTGCTGGCTCCAGCCACATATTTAACAGACCGACATGAGCATAAGCAAAGAAAGCAAATACATATTTCTTCAAATGTCTAACTATAATGTATACAACAGGCCATGGCAGAACAGGTTGGAAAATGTTAAAACTTTTAATCAAACAGACATGACTTTAGCTAAACTATTGCTGTGCATGATTTATGCCTCACATGGGAGGAAAGGAAAGACTTTAATGCGCCTCTAAAAATATCTTCGTCTGAGCTGGAATAAAAGCAGCAGCTCTGCTAACTCTGCTGATGCTACTAAAACGTATCAGATTGACTCATCATAAACAAGAGTGTTTGGAGCATTTCAACAAGTGATTTTCATCAGTCAGCCACAGACGAGCAGT
Organism: Nibea coibor; assembly: GCA_023373845.1. Lineage (NCBI taxonomy): Eukaryota > Metazoa > Chordata > Actinopteri > Sciaenidae > Nibea > Nibea coibor. The sequence continues at coordinate 4,104,784 of CM041735.1, forward strand.
TTTTTAAAAATCAGTGTTTCCATGGATACAATAACCAAAAAAAGCTGCCAGCTGATTTCAAACTGTTTCTTTAACTTCTTTACATAAATGTTTGTTAACTCTTTAGATCTTCAGCTCTCTTAAGTGGCTTTGGTTCTATATATTAACATTTGTAATACACATTTGTTAGTTTGCTCTGTGTAGTACAGTGTTTGGATCGCTTTGCAGCACATTCGCTCCCATGTGGTTTGTCCTAAAGAATCTATCGTTTCTAAGTTTGACTAGTATAACTGTGTCTTTCTGCTTTCAGCGAAGAAATAGTGTGTGTGTGTGCGCGTGTCTGTATGTGTGTGATCTAGTTAGCCCATTATAGCCAGGAATGCACCCGCTCTTGAATCCAGCAAACCTCTCCCTACTCCACTCTGTGTGTGTGTATGAATGTATGCGAGTACACGTGTGCATGATTTTGCGTGTGTGTGTATTGAGCGAGAGAGAGAAAAAGATTTGGAGAAGTTCCCTTAAAGAGAAATACCGCTAAATTTTCAAATTCTGCTTTTTTTGTGCGGCGTTCTTGTGGTTAAAAGCAGACATATTTCAAATTTAGTGGTAATCCACTTTAAAAAACGATCATGAACAGACAGTCACAAGCACACAAACGTGAAAACCAAAAACAACTAAAATAGAAAACCACTCAAGCTACTGACAGATCAAGCTACTGCATTTCTACTCATGTTTTCATTGATTGAAACATGACAAACATTCAGCTACAGAATCATTTCATTCTGAATTACTTCAATCACTCTACACTAGGTGGACTGAATACAGCACACACACAGCGCCATTGTTAAAGATGTAGGAATGCATGCATAAACATCAGCCCACACACCAACACACACACGCTACCCTTTCCCAGGAGGTTGCAGTGTGTTGGTGGAGTGATGACTAGAAAGACGGAACAACAGAGAGAGATTGATAAACAACAGCAAAACTTTACCATCCCCGCTAAGATCTTCTGCAGGGTCCAGGAGAGCATGCAGGAAACGGGACAGCAGAGGAGGAGGAGGAGGAGAATGGAGAGAGAGAAAGCAGCAGAGAGAGAAGAGAGAGAGAGAGAGAAGAGAGAAAAGAGAGAGAGAGAGAGAGAGAAAAGAGAGAGAGAGAGAGAGAGAGAGAGAGAGAGAGAGAGAGAGAGAGAGAAGCAGAGTGGAGAGAAGCAGAGTGGAGAGAAGAGAAGACAGCGGTTAGAGCACGAAAAGCCTTGAAACAACATGGGAGATGTTGAAGGATCTGCGAAGCCAAACGCTCGGCGAGCAGTTAGTTGAGATCCAAAATATCTCCAGTGAAAAGGCTGAGTTAACAACTTTCATTAATGCTGTGCAGACACATGAAGGTGCAATGAACTCCAGCATGGTTTGAACAAAGTATGACGTCTGTGTCAAGCTGTAAACATTTGTGAGTTGGAGAGTTAATGTACAGTTAGGAGACAGAAGAGTTTAACATGAGTAAACAGCAAGCAGAGTTAAGTCCTCAGTCAACGTTCACACATTTCACAGATTTTAAAGGTCTCATAGACTTTATTCTCAGGCAGTGTATTATACAGGCTAGACTGACTTATTCTAACAGTCAACAAGAAGGGAAAACCCACATTATTCTACATTACACTTCTCGATAGAAGAGTTTTACGATGTACACTTATAGCTGTCTTGCTGAGTGTTATATGAGAGTACAGACACCACTTTCATGTCTGCATGGTGAATATACAGCCTGCAGCTGGTTAGCTTAGCTTAGCACCAAGATTGGAAACTGTGACAATGACAAACAGCTAACCCAGTTTTGCTTGAAGCCAACCAAGGCAAGCCATCTGTTTCCCTACTAGCAGCTAAGCTAAGCTAATCTATCTATCATGAAGACACATTGCTGTTTGCTCTGTGCTTTACTTAAATTCCTTTACTGATATCCTTCTGGTTTTTAGAAATTATACACACGTTAGCTATTTTTCAACATTTCAGCAAGCACTTTATGTTTTAAAAAAGTTCTCAAAGCAGGATGTGGACCATGCCTGTGTGTCATGTTTGGATCCTCCAGCAGAAAAAGTTTGAATCATTTGTTAAAGTTTTCAACAACAAACCAGCTGCTATCCAGATTCATGACTTTCTCTCAGCAGTCCTGCTGGCTGCTGAGGAGAGCTGCCAAAGCCATAGAGGGAGACACGAGGACAAGCACTGACCCATTTAGCATGTCCACTTTGGTGCACGACACGTATGTGCAGCAGATTTGGGGAGAATAAAAAGACTCAAGAGCATTTATAAATCATTTCATTGGAGGAAGTGTTTTTCTCAGCTACAGAGCTACATCTCTGAGCTGGCAGTGATCGGCTGCTTGAGGACACTTTAACAGGGCAGATAGTTGGTGGTTGGACACAAATCTTTAAAATGGAAGAACGATCTTTCTAACCACTTGGCAACCCTGCCACAGATTAAGCTCTGCCTCTTTGACTTAACGGACATAAAACACTGAATATAATGATTAAAAATAACCAAACTGTGACCTCAACAGCAAAGCATGTGCTGAACAGGGACTCATGAGAACCATTTCACTCTGTATGTCCATGCTGGGTACTACCAGTCAGATTCTGTTGAATGAAAGGGAGATTTTTTACAAAGAGGAAGGGGAAAATGACCATCTTTAGTCAGCAGGTAGGCTCCAAACTGAATACCGGTTCTCAATGCGAGAGGCAAAATGCAGAAATTTGTTGCTCCTAGTATGAAAAACACAAGCCTAGAGTTTTATAGAGATACCTCAGAAAGCACTGCGGCCTTTTCCATCTGTTTCACAGTCTTATATAAAGCACATTGGCTTGGTTATGAGCAGCAACACACAAGCAGTTATTGTGGTCGAAGTGTGTGTGCAAAAGACTGAATTAGTCAAAACAACCAAGCACTGAGCACAAGGACAGTTTAGTAGAAGAGGGCATCTTTAAAAATGAGATCGATTGTGATGCAGCAGATAAAAGTGATTCATCCATGAAAGCATTCAAATTACAAATATGGAAATATGGAAATATCCAAAAATACTTTAAACAGTATATTTTCAAACTTTTTCTGAACCAAATTCGAGCTAAAAATCAAAGAATACAGACTAAAACTTTAAAAACAGCTCTACGGTTACTTTCTCTGTGGTTTTTCTGCATCTCTGTGTCCCTTAATGCGAGGTAACATTACCCAATAATCATGATCATCATATCAGGCATTTTATTCCGCCACATCACAATTTTGCGGACACGCTCCTCCACTAACTGTCCAATGAGAGCCGAGGATACCATTGGGCGGCGAATCTGAACAGAAGACAAAGGGGAGGAGGAAACGCCGCGCCTTGGTTGGCTTAGGAGGTGTCGATGTCACTAGATCTGCGGCCAATCGGGCAGGAAAGAAGGACCGGAGTGTGAGGGGAAGAAATGAAACAAAAAAAGACAGAGTGAATGGATGCGAGCGCAGAGGGGAGATGTGGCCGAGAGGGAGAAAGCAGGAAGTAAACAAAAGAAAGCAGGAACAGAGAGGACGGGATGAGCGAGAGGGAGAGGCAGTCCCAACAGAGAGGAAAACAATGAGAGAGAGAAAAAAACAGATGTTGGAGGAAATGAAAAGACAGAAAGAGGACAGTAGTTGGAGCCAAGAAAGATATCAGACTCCTCCCAGTCCATTTGTGAGTGGATGATATCCATCTTACCTGACACAGAGATAGCTCTTACTCCACTCCTCACCGCTTCTAGCTTTTTCTCATTATTAGATACTCTGTGGAAGAGGAGAGAAAAGCACAAACAAATTACACAAGTTACACAACAGTCAAAGTGGTTAACACTCAGACACAATAAAGGAACATACGTTCATACATACATACATACGTTAAGTCAAAGCCCCTCAAACATCCAGAGACTTTTAAAGTCAGGTCTCATTGTGTAAACTGCTCCTGTAAACTAACTCTCGCTGTTTGAATTATCTCCCTGCCTTTGCTGCGGTGTCTCCGTCTGAGCTCTACTACGATCTTTACATCACAGACCACGACAGGCACATACACAGAGAGGGAGAGAGGGAGAGGGAGAGGAGGGGACTACCCAAGTGTTTAAAAACCCTAAGTGGAAAATATTTGGCTCCTAAACTTATCTCCTTATTTGACCAGAGACAGAGAGAGCAAGAGACAGAGGAGAAAAAGAGAGAGAGCGATATTTGAGCTGAAATGATAAGCAAGACGTTGGTGTTTGAATTTTGAACAAATGACAGTGATGTGAACACAGAACATCCAGACTTCTAAGCTCACAGATAAACACACTGTTCATCTTTAAAAATCGTTTTTGAGGCTCTGCAACCCTGTTCAGGCTCGTTTATGGAGAAAAACACTGAACTTTGTATTTCCCTTTTTCTAAGTGAAAAAAAATCGCAGGTTGAATTATTGCTAAACTGTTTGGCAATAAAACCTTTTAGTCCTTTGATCATTTATACATGACCACATTGAATTACCATGTTAATGTGAGATGGATGATTATTTTCATTACAAGTTAATATGTTGACATTTCAACAAATCAAATTCATTTAGTCAATAAAATGACAGAAGCAGATGCCTTTGTTTTTAAAAGAGATTTCATTTATGATGAGATGAGGAAAAGACTGGCAGCAGGGAGCCTATTATGTCCTTAAATTATAACCATAATGATCCATTATTAAATCATTAACAATTAAATTCTTAATCAATAGTCAATGATTGTTTGTATCATCGCTACACTTATTTCCAATTTGTTCCCAACAGAATAAATGAGACACACAAAGAATTCAGCGACAGAATGAGAACAAACTGAAGCAGGACTTTATCAGTAGTAATGTGTCACCTCAGTTCATAATTAAGCCTTTACCAGAAGAGCCAGAGGTTTCCCAATAGAAATGTCAAAATGTCTCACTGTGTCAAACAGAAAGTTCAGTTCACTGGCACACAGATAATACTGAAGCAACAACAGTCTCTCAGGAAAGTAATTAAGCCTAACCATCGATAAAATGATTGCTGTTTTGATTTTCAGAAGGACTCTTGTGTAAAGGATTTCTAAGGTAATGACCCCCCTTTATTTTGAAGCAGAGCTGCTCAAAGACTCCAAGAAACACACAGACAGTGATTTGTCATGAATGTTGCCATAAAAAATAGAATTATTAGATCAGAGTGGCTGTATGCCAACACTTTACCGTTAAGATCAAATACACGACAGTGAGACGGCGTGTTTCTCTGACCTGCTGAGGATCCTTTTTTGTTTAAGAAATGTCAGGTTTGTGTGACAAGACTGCTAAACCTCATACTAAATCACACAGCTCACACAGCAAACATACGTCTTTGTGTGAGGCAGATCTGATGACAGTGGAACTGTTGTGGTAGAAGCCAGTTTACAGACTTGTGTTATTTCACTGCAACATTAGTAAGAAGACGGGTACTTACTTTGGGATGGAAGGCAGCGCTCTCTCTCCCTCTAGAGGACAAAAACACACATCAGGATCAGTCAACAATGCTAGCTAGAACAATTTAGCAGTATTGGTTGTTGTGATGTAGATATACACTATATATTCTTGGATTATTGTGAACATTGGCATAAACTCCACTCCTGAAGCTGTTCTGTGGCAAATCTTTGTGGATTGTTCAGTGAAATTTAGAGCTCACAAGTTTTCTGAGGCATTATTTTGATTCATCTTAAAGAGAAGCGGCAGAAAACGAGCAATCTGCTGCAGTTTCATACCTTTCTGGACTCTGACGATGAAGGAATGAGTTTCCATGGAGACCAGCCGACAGTAACCGTCAATCAAGTCAGCCAAGTTTTCTGCCATGGTCAATGATGCTGTGGTAACAGTGAGAGGCTGCACACACACACACGCAGAGTCAGGCCTGTTACAAAGAGCCATTATCCCCAGAGATATATACACACAGTGGGGGTTTCCAGCTGCTCCTTATGTCACGGGAAAACTCCTCTCTCTCACAGTAATTGTGTGTGTGTGTGTGTGTGTGTGTGTGTGTGTGTGTGTGTGTGTGTGTGTGTAGTAAATCCAATACTATAAAAGCCAATAAAACAGAAAGACTGCACTCATACAGCTGCGGGTGTTACGAAACCCTTCCTCTGTGAGTGGAGCCATTATGTGGAATCTATACATGGAAAACCATTAGTTAATCCATCTGAGTCACACACTCACACACAGAGGGCCAAGTAACTAAGCTGCACACCATGATGGGCGCAGCTTATGGTAGCTTTTTAGTATCCATTAGATGCCAAAGCGTTCATTATACAACAAATAGCAATAAAACTCTTTCAAGAGTGAGAAAATGTGATATGAATTACATTCTTCCTTTTCATAGATTGGAGTTTGGCAAACTCTGATAACACATACTTTTGTGTGTCTACAGACAGACAGAGAGACAGACAGACAGAAAGACAGGCAGGCAGATGGCAGACAGACAGACCAACAGACAGACAGGGTCTTCGTACCTCAGCAGCTCCAGCTACGTTGAGTTGTAGCATCCCTTTCCTGTCCTTCTCCTCCATAGCCGAGTACTGGATGGATTGAACTTGGTTAAAGTTAGCTAGATGGGTGGGCTGAGGGAATAAAGAAAGAGTGGACAGTAAATCATGAAAACTATGCTCCTGTTCAGTCATACACCAATAAGTAATACTAATAATAGTAAAGTCTGCCTATTTAATGTAGAACCTCTTTTTCCTTGGAGGGAACTCACCGTGGATCCTTTGTCAGTGAGGTAGCTGATCCCTTCCTCTGGCCCGATGGCTAACTCCACCTGGATCACCCAGCTGGACTGTTGGGAAAGACGAGAGGGGAGACACAAGTTAAAAGGAGGAAGAGTCTTATACATGCAAGACCTGCTGCCACCAAAAGGGGTCAACCTAACACAACTAACAGGAGGCTTCAGAAGCACGTCAGGACAGAGTAGAGCGGAGGCGAGGGTGAGAGAAAACCTACCCCGAGGGCACATTTGAAGCACTCCTTGTCGTAGCGGTAAATTGGTGCCAGTATCTCCAAGAACTTGAGGATGCACTGCTCATCGTTGAGATTAGCTACCTGCTTAAACGTCTGCTGGATCAACTTACGGAGAGTTTTAGCCTGGAGAGAGAGGAGAGAGGACAATTACAATTGAAATTTACTTTATTGAAAATATAATCTAGCTGAGGGAGCAGAAAATCTGTAACCAGGGAGAGAAAGTGGAAAAGGCATGATTGGATGTGTGTGTGCAGTGTGTTTGTTTGCGTGTGTGAGACATTGATTGACTAATAGGCCACTCTGGTTCCAATCAAATTGACCTCAGCACTTCATTTCAGGGGCACTCTGAGTTCAGATCAATATCTTAACAAAGGCCCATTGATGCTGTTAGTCACCACTCAATTAAACATCAGTCTGCTTCCTCATTCATCTGCAGTGGAACTTCCATCTCACTGTATGTAATGCATACAGATTTTTCACTGTGCACTTGATGTTTTGCCTGCTGGCCTCGCAGTCACTCACAGACATGAGTTTTTTAGGTCTGTTACGTCACCAGAGAGCAGACAGATGCGGCGCTGACGGGAGGAGAATCCATCCAACAATCATTTACAATCCTCTCTATACTTTACCAGTCTTGACATAAAGATAACGCACCTACTTTATCATACGTAATCCTCTTTATCTGATGTACATCTTAAAACACCATGACTTACATGAAGGAATTCACTCAACATAATGACCTTTTTAACCCTCTGTCCCCCTCGTATGACCTTGAGCTTTTATACGCATTGAGTATGCTCAAACATGCAGCATTACGGATATTTAACTGCGTTATAATGGCAGAATTAGGCACGCATACAGTAGAGTCAATCCCAAGCTATAAATATCTCCATATATAGATTAAGATAAAGATTAGAGGAGATTTAGTTCACTACAGACGAGGCTTAAAAAAGCATGTGTGGATTTACAGTAGACTGCTTCAGCACATTTAGGTCATTCTACACAGAATAAATAAAACTGTGAGGACCAAAAGTCAACCTACAGTTATTGATTTATTGACTTTAAATGTAAATTAGACACACTGACTGACTCAGGTGAGTCTAATGAGACAGAAAAATCACATTTATTGATCACCTTTTACGTTTAGAAGGTCAGAATTATTCATATGATTATTAAGTCGTATTTCTATCTGTGTGTCACTCATGTTATCATTCATTCATACATAACAGCATCACTCTGCCAGATGTCTACATGTTAAACCTCAAAGAATCAAGAAACCTGCAAACACACACACACATATACAGTGTTCCTGTGTGTGTGTCATTTCAACAGATATGAGGAGATTCTTGATAGGATCAGTGTCAATTCCTAGAATTCCATGACACACACACACACACACACACACACACACACACACACACACACCCTTCCTGAGAGGAAATGCTGCAAGTGGCTATCACTGTCTCCATCACCATGCTGACGTTCACAGCACTCACAGACAGGACTGACCCAATGCTGTGGCATGCATTTGGTCTGTGGTTCTGTAGCTGTGGTGGCTGGGGCCTCATTTGGACTTTTGGTGCTACTTTTGTCTCACTACTTGTTTTTATATCTTTCCTGCAGAATAATCCAAAACGATGTCGTTTCATGGTGGCCTAACACGTCAAACACAGAGAAGAAAATGATCTTCAAGGCGAGCGTAGACGAGTTAAGACTTTTATTAGTCGGGTTTCATACTCACTCTTCCTCATCAGGGAGAAATAATAACAGAACTACCTTTTACTTAAAAATACTAATATGTTTTATTTTGTGTTCTTCACTCTAACTCCATTATTAACTTATCAAATAATATGTAAATTAATCCAAATGAAGCTCAGCTAGCCAGTACTGAATAGTATCTAGATCCACTGCAATAAACATAATATTATGCATGCATTACAAATGCGTAAATTAACAAATGAATTTGCATACACTGCATAAACAAACCGTACTGGATTCTTTTTTAAGCTTTTGAATATTCATTATGTAAATAATACAGAATTAGAGGCAACTATAGCTAACTAATAACTTCATTTGATCTTTATTCCAGAGTTAGCTAGTTTAAAGACTTAAATATTAAATATCAAGTCATCTCATCAACATGATTTTTCTTGTTTATTCATTTCTTAAAAGGACTGTGGTTTGTTATTTTGTTATGTTTGAGTTTGTTAAATATTTCTTCACACACGAAAGAAGAAATAAGTCTCTCACAGCAGCATGCAGCATCACCAAACTGTTTTGTGCTGATCCGAGTTTCATGCAGCTGAGAGTATTTTAAGTTGTAATTAATTAATTATTAATATGATGAGGGGGAACAGATTTTTCAGCTCAATCTGGGCTGTTTGTTCTAACTTTGATCTCTGAAGCGCTAAAGGTCAGTTTGAGTAAACCTGCTGCCCGGCCTGTCAATATGAATGAACACACTCTGCTCTTTTATAACGCTTTCACCATGGCTAACATCAGTCACTGTTTACTACCACGGCCATCTGCTCTGGGGAGTGTGTGTGTGTGTGTGTGTGTGTGTGTGTGTGTGTGTGTGTGTGTGTGTGTGTGTGTGTGTGTGGAAGTGGAGTCCATTGAGCGAGAATAATCCCATTAAATGACTACCATTCTTTTTCACCAGAGCAAACGACTGAAACCTAAATGACAGCTGCGCTCTCTCTCTGTGTCTAACACACATCTATGCATGAATGTGAGAGCAGATGTGTCACGCACTTATCACTTGCCTAACATTAACATAACTGTTTTTAACTGCTAATATATGAGATAATTATACAGCTTATTATACAGATATTCCATCTACATCTACAATCGAGTCAGATTTGCTCATTTCTAGATGTCTGACCGCACGTGTGTGTCACTCTGTGCGTCACTGTGTGCGTCTTCGTGGCTTATAGAACAGGCCAAAGGGGAGTGTGTGCTGTCATGTCTGCTCGAAGAGCAGAAAATGGGAGAAAGAGGAGGTAAAGTTGGTAGGTGGGCAGCTGATGAGGGGGGAGTAGGCAGGGGTTGACAGACGTGGGGAGGGGGGAGAAGGAGGCGCACATTGACGCCTCCCCCTCCCTCCTCATTGTTGGAAGAAAAAAGTGGGTTTAAACATGACCTGAGGGTCACACACACACACTCAGTTTTAGTCCCTCTGCAGAGCATCTGTCCGCCCGCCTGCTGACATCCAGACCTTTTCGGATCACTGAGCCGTTCCTTCATGCACCCACACACACACACACACACTTAGACACACACTAGGACCCTCCCCATAAACACGTGCCGTAAATTTATCACTGACACAGACACTGCTCATTATGCAAGAACACACAGCCATCACATACAAATGTAAACGACCAAAATCTGTCAAATCAAGTGAATTTTCTAACTGACACGAAAGCCTCTTTACATTCGAGTTCATCTGCTGATGAATGTTATTAAAGCTGACGGTTTGTTAACCATCAACATGGAACACACTGGAAACATACATTACATGAGCTGTTGTGTAACTAATCCTGTTTCATATTACATGTAAGATGGAAAATGTTCTGTAGCTAAACTTTAGATTTTGTGATTTTCATTGTGGTTATTGACTAATTTGACTACAGCGTTCAGATTTCTGATCATGAATTTTAAGTCTGTAAAATCTCAACAGTTACGGATGACCACAGTTTGTTTCGCGGCTGTCTGAACTCTCCTCTCGTCACTTCTCTGGATACTGAACAGAACTTTTTCAATCTCATCACTGAAGATGGAACTCTAAAGCAACATATGCTCCGCTTTACTGAGCTCACACTTTTCCATTTATTTCAGCGTGAATGAAATGATCATATTATTTGTTTAAACACCTGCTCACATGCAGACAATGGCCAAAAATCTGGATATAATTTAGTCCAGCTTGGATAAGATTTCTATATTCACTGCACTCATAGCTTTACAGACTGTAAGTGTTTTTTAAACTTCTCCTACTCATCTGCATTCATCTAAACGTCACTGGCTAGTTGGCCAAGATTATATTTCAACTCTGCTGAGTCTTGGACTGCTTCACGCTCTGTCAGCCAGACCAGACTGGCTTGACAACACATGAAGTCACACGTTTAAAAACTGGCCCAGAGAAGCCTTCACTTAACACTACGAGGCTGCCCATAAAAACACAAGGTTTGGTTACTTTTGGTAACTGAGCAACTTCAGACAAGCAGCTGGGACACCGTGATAGCAGCTGCTGAATGAGGGGAGAGCACTGCTTACTGACAGGACACCTATAGTCTGACACGTTAAACTTTGTGTCCTCTCCTTTTATCTTGTCGTTCTCACCTTGACTGAATCCAACAGGTCTTTTGGGAAAAAACGCCTCAAGCCGACGTCCTTCCTGCAAAGAGACACAGACAGAGATGCCGCATGTTTATTATGCTCCAATTACACTGAGAAATTCTAATTGACAAGGCCTTTCATGTTTATCTGATCTCAGCAGATGATTATTTCCTCTGCAGAGAAATTACTAGCAGCTACAGACAGATACGTTTAGGCAGACGGGCAACTGAAAACAGAAACAGAAAGCTATGACTAAGTGCTGACTGCAGAGCACTACTCATCTTTTCCTAAGAGACGAGACTGAGGGAAAAACAGAAAGTGCGTAAAGAGAAAGATAGAGAAGAAGAGTGAGGCAGGGAGGAGTACAAAGAGGCAGACCGCAGAGACAAAGAAAGATGTGCAGAGCTAAAACAGGAAGCTAGTTAATGACTCAAACTCCTCTGGAGAAAAGACAAGCTCTGGGGGAGATGGAGAGCGTGAGTGAAGAGAGAGTAAGTAAAGGTTAAGAGCTTACACCATCCTATATTACTTACAGAGGTCAAATAGCAGTCACAAGTTGTTATTTTAGCATTATTACTGTGAGTGGTGTACAAAGGGGTCGGGATTTTCAGAGAGAAAAATATAATAAACTTTTGGAGGCAAAAACCCTTACATATATGATCATTTGCCTGTCTGTGAGAGGATAATTTTAGAAATCGTGTATGTCACCATTAAACTGTCCTCTCTCTCTTAAAAAAAAAAAAAAATCAAAGATCTATCCATCAAAGGAGCATCCAGAAGCAGAAGCAGATAGACTAAATAAAGGACTCGGAGAACGAGCGCTGACAAAGGCCCACTGATTACACGCTTTGCACTAGCTCGCAAACCACAAGGGCTGCAGCCAGCTCCAGCCAGCTGATCTCCGACGTGCACATATGTTGAGTTCATGAGAGGGACTGAGCGGCGAGCGCTTTCTGTACTTCGAAACTAAACAACAGTGCGGAAATGCAACCGAACCTGATCAGGCTAACATTTTAACACTAAGGTGGATCTGTTGAGACAATCTTATTATACACATTGGAAAAATGAAAGAAGGTTCCAGATAATTTCCCAAGAAGTTCCCTGAAACAAACGTGTAATTGGTGCAAATTTAACAGGAATTGGAGGGAGTATTCAGCTGGTGCACTTCCAGTCAATTAATTGCGAACATAACCTGCAAACTGAAGATGCAAAACAAGAGAAGTTACTGGAAATGTCTTAAAACTAAAGCATTTATGTAATCTGTAAAGCTGAACAAACAAACCTCTCACTGGTTTATGGGCCAGCAGTTTAAAAACATCAACGGATAATCAATACGGGTCGACTCAAGCCGACAGTGCCAGACAGCAATGTGTACGGGGCGGCGGTCCACCAACACTCAACAAGAGTCCTGACAGCCAACTGTCAGCTCGCTGTATCAAAGCCCCAACAGCACTTTTCCTCTCCTTCTCCTGCTGGTTTAAAATATGCATGACACAACATCTTTTTCCAATCAACAGAGAGAGGCAGCGAGGGAGAGATCGAGAAAAAAAACAAAGAAAACAGTCAAAAATAGAGGATGAGAGCATCGAGATGAGAGACAGGCAGAGGAGGACTGAGGGGATGACGGAAAGGAGAGACAAAGAGATATCGTCGGAGAGACAGCGGGCATTCTTCTCTGCTAATTGGAGAGCTCGTTAGGCTGAGGCACAGTAAGAAAGACTTCATCGGAAGAGGGCAGCTCATTAGAATCAGGCCACGTTAGAGCCAAGCCTCGTTAGGGCCGCGGTTTGTTAATGTTCTTCATCAATTCCATCCATTCAACAGGGAGCAAGCCAGACAGACAGACAGACAGACAGACAGAGAGCCTATCCCACATAAATCTACAAAAATGAATGAGGATTCAACAGAGGTGATCAGGTGACTGAACACACGCGGTGTTGAAAACAATAATTGTGGCAAACTGAATGTAAGAATGTTGACTTTTGAATGGTTCCAGACTTTTGTACTGTTACCAAACTCTTTCAAAACTCCAGATTTCTAGGAACTTCAGTAGAAACTGTAAAAAAACTGAGAAACTGTGTTGTATTTCTGTTTTTTCTGCTCGGTTACGCAACATATTTCCAGGTAGAGAACACATATGATGTAGCAGAGAGGTTGTAAGCTGGACTGGAAGCTGGAAAGTGAAGAAAATACTTACTCGAGTAGTTCATAGTTAGATTTCTTGTCCAGGGCGTTTCCTCTCATCTCTTTGAAGAACCGCCTGAAATTGAAAACAGTTGGACAGAGACAGAGAGAACAAGGTCAGCTGCAGTCACTGCAGACACACCCACATTAAAGGGACTACTTGGTAACTGTGTGCCAAGCTCAGTTCAGGTTTTAATCGTTTTTCTTGCAAAACATCATGAAGGGAAAAAGAGGTCAAAACTTGAGCAACATTTGCTGCCTCACTCGTGCTGATGACGACACGTTTTGAGTTTTGTTTGTGCAGAAAAAAGCACACTTGGCTGTAAAATGATTACACTTAGCGGGTTTTATGTTAGTATAAGAAGTAGGTGCTGCTTTGAATAATGAACATGACCAGTGTAACTGAAGGGTTTGACACAAAAGCAGCTAAACTGATGAATAAATCTATCATAGGCACCATTTCCACTGCTAGTTCAGGGGGAAAACGGATGAAATATGAGTTGGCAAACTTGACCTCTCACGGGACCAAACTTTTGCATTTGATATAAATAGAACAACAATCAAGCATAAAGAATTCAAGAGGTTAGCTGTGTTGTAGTTTTAACTTATTCATGGACAAAGTCCTGAGAGAAAGCCACTCTTGCATAGTTCGACTGCTTCCTACCTGATTTCTAAACAGCCCAGTTTGAGAGCTATATCTTGTTCCACCTGTTCACCGGTCTCCGTCATGTAGTCATTCTTCACCTGCGGGGCAAAAACATGTTTATTTCAATATTTAGCTCTACAGACGACAAATGGCTGGGCCATCTATCTGACACACAAACACACACACAGTCTTTCTGACCTAGATTACCAGAAGGCAAACACATACAGTCCTCTAGCAGTGCCATATGTCTCTGTGCTGGTGAGCTGCCGGTAGAAAATGAAATATGTTTGTGTGTCTGGGTGCCTCTGTGTGTTTATACGCCCGTTTGTGTGTACCTGGTGGTAGAAGCAGTTGAGTGTAGGTTTGTCTTCTGTAAACTGCTGCACAAAGCCTTTTGGAAGATACCGGATCCTTAACTCATACCTACAGAAGACGAGAAGAGAGAGAGAGAGAGAGAGAGAGAGAGAGAGAGAGAGAGAGAGAGAGAGAGAGAGAGAGAGAGAGAGAGAGAGAGTGTTAGGCAACTTTCTGCAGTTAAAAAACAAAAAAAAAGCCTTTCATATTGTACAACAACTTTTATATCTACTGGGGAAAAATGGAGTGAAGTCATGTTTGAGTCGTCTTATATGTGGTGAAAACACTCAAATAAGTGTCAGAGACACAAGAAAGTGATATGCAAGTGTGCAAATGACCGATTGCTCAATGAGTGGATGACAGACAGAGACAGAGAGAGTTGTTGACTTAGTCAGACAAAGCTGGCATCTGGTTCTCTCTCTGTTTATGTCCATGGTGCAAAAGGTCTCCACCTCACAATAGCATTAGCACTGAGGCCGCCACAATAAAAGTAATATATACCAGAGCATTAACATCCAAACTGCCGAACCAACGCAGCCACACAGCGCGGCGTGTATACGGCCTCCTATCACCGTATAGCAGACGGGTCATGCTGTTTTTCACGACAGTGTTTGCGATAAATCACTTCTGCCTCTTTGGTGTACAAAAGAGCAGACTGCTGAAGATATCTGCTGGAGGAGACAGTGACTTTGACTACGTTTACAAGGCCAAATAATTCACATTTAATGTCCGTGAAGCTGGTTATAAAGTGTAACCTCACAGCTTCTCTCGATTGTTCTTTTCTCAGGGAGCTTCAGGCACCTGTCACAGAATCTGAAGGCTGGACTGCATTTTCTCTGTGGTGTCTTAATAAATAAAGCTTACCCGCTACGCTGCCTAGTAACGTTGGGAGATCATAATATTTTTACACTTCAGGTCACATCAGATTCACTTACTATTCATTTCCATGAGAAACATTTCAGTCAGTTTCAACTCTGACACACAAGAAAAGCCAGTGTGAGAGAGAAGGTGAGCCTGACCTCTTGTTCAGGAACTATCCGCTCCTCATTTATATAACTACATGGTGAAATAATGAAAGCAGCAGAGAGGGAGCTGCTTGGCTGATAAGAAGCTGGATCATTTTTACAATTTTGTGGATCGCTGTTTCCACACTGTTTCCTGTCCTGTCGCAATCAATCAAATCACTGGGAAACACCAGCTCTGTGTCAGACTGCTTTATTTGCAGCCTGAAGCACCGACACCGAGCATCTTAGGTTTGATGCATAACCTTAGCATAATGACAACTCATCAAACACAACGATTCATCAGCTGAAAGACACACTCTTTTTAACTTACCTCCACTCCTCGTTCGGTCGCGCCTGTTCATATTTCTCTCTGACGTGGGATACGCCCATATCAGGGTGGAGCCAGTGCACCTGGTCTCTGGATTGAGTGTTGCTGAGACGCAGACCAAAACAAGACGTCCAGCGCACTTTGTGGATGTCCAGAATCTTCTGGATGATTCCCTGGAAACAAAGAGTGAACCGTTTTATTGTGATTCACTTTTCACCCACTTCCCCTGAACAGCTAAAAATATGAATTCTGCAGATATTACTCTCAGAACTTGCACTTTCCCCTTCATCGACAGCGGTGCTGTCTAGTTGATGGCATAAACACATGTATGTGAGCGCGGTGAGTGCTAAATAAAATAAAGCAGACCAGAACAATCTGCCAGTCTATGAGTGTGCCATACCTCAGTGCACCAACTGTGCCAACGTTTATGTCGGGCATTTTGTATGAGGTCAATGAGGACATGAGTGTATCAAGTGTATGTGTGTTGGAGTGAGTGTGTGTGTGTGTGTGTGTAGGTGACTTGAAGCAATTTAACATAACATTCCCACCCAAACAAGTTGACAGACATCATACACACATGCACGATAATGCTCACAGCACCATGTGTGTTGCCATGTAAAATGCTAGAGGGACACTGACCTAGATAGAGGAGAGGAGAGGGGAGGAGAGGAGAGGGGAGGAGAGGAGAGGAGAGGAGAGGAGAGGAGAGGAGAGGAGATTCACAGTGACATGTCCTGCATGACCACTAAAGTTTGAGCAGTGCTGAGTAGTTTCTGCGTCATGGGAGAGGATCTAAAAGCATACTGCCAAGTAAACCTACACTAGTACACACAGTGTTCCTCGAGGGTATTACATATACAACAACATATTTTTAGAGTGCTCGGTGCCCTTTATCAGAGCAGACAGCTTGGACCTTGAGCTGAGGACAAATAGCAAAAATCCACCTTTAAAATTACTGCTGGGGGTAAACTGCAACATATAGCCAGTGAAGGCAGAGTCACTGACACCACACATAACAGCTGAAGGTTATACTGTTCAGATGAGTAAGACTGGGGATACTGTATATTTCTCTGGTTGAGAATAATTCAATGAACAGTCTCAAATCAATGATGAATTGATCCTCGTATTGTCTGCGTGATCAAAGCCTTATACTTCATAATCTCTTTAGCCGCAGAGCTCCATTGTTGTCCAAAAAAACATTAAAATGCGTCATTGAGCCACATTGTTGCACTGGATGATACATTCCTTCATCACAATGAACACTGAGTCGATCCCACACACACCTTCCTGCTGCTGTAAATACTCACTAGGGCACCAAATGAGTGTGGCTGAAAAAAATGTTGGTGCACTACTAAATGGAATGCCATGAAATTTATTGTCACCAGAGGATGAATCCCTCTGATTTTGGTAATCCCCACACTTTGTGGTTTTGAGTGAATGTTTCAATACAAAAAGTACATTATGATGTCAGCATTTATCTCTAATAGCCACAATGTACAGCCTCAGTAGCTTCTAGCATGCCTGTCACTCTTGTTTAAGACTGTAGCTCTATACTGGTGAAGTTCTGATGATTTAGTTTGATTTAGTTTGATTTTGAGTCTTCAAGTGGATCAAATGTTCTCGTAGACACACAGACAGGATGGGACACTCGGAAAGAGTGAGGTGAGAGGCAAACTAACACATTGCTGGCTTGGTCTTTTCATGGAATTGTTGACAACAGGAAAAAAGTAGAAAAACGCAGCAGATTCTTACCCTGACATCGGTTGCATCTCCGTATCTGATGTTGGAGGACCAGCAGCTGTTTTCAGTGTTGGTCTCAAAGTGATGGAAGACTTTCAGAACCCTGTCCACGGAGCCGGCCATGGTTCGGTCCGACCCCCCCGCGCTCAGTCGTGACTTTGCGCCTCCCAGGAGGGCATGGTTCAGGTTGGGGTCCAGATAGGCCGTCGCCATGGTTTTCCCTGCTGACACTGCTGCTGCTAGGTGTCTGTCATATTCTGCGCAGGAGAGGAGAGCAGATCAGACACAACACAGGGAAAGATTATTTAACTTATATAATCCTAAAGTTTAGCCCGTACACAAACATTCATTAGCGCCTCACATACACATACACAGGAGAGGTGAGCATTAGGGCTCACAACAAACAATCATGTTCATTATCGATTCATCTGGCAATTATAGTAAAAGGCCAAAATGATGCCTTTATTTGTATCAATAACTATTTTTTATTTTAATTAACTGATGCGTCATTTGGTCAGTATATATCCTAACATCAAAGGTGACATCTTTTGTGGAACCAACACTCCAAACCATACAGATATTCAGTTTACACTGATATAAAACAGAGAAAAGCAGCAAATTTACACATTTAACCAGAGAATATCTGGTGTTTTTGAAAGAAAAACATGTTTTTTATCAAAATAATGAATTTTCTGCCAACGGGCTACTTGAAAAATAGATTGTTTCAGCTCTACTTCACATTGTTTCACATTCCAGAACTCAAAAATACGGAATTCATGATTATATAAGAGACAGAAAAGCAGCAAATGTTCACACTTAAGAAAATGGAAGTGTTTGACATTTCTGCATCCAATGTAATAACAAATGTTATTATATAATAATAATGATAACAGTTAAGCTTGTTGTTTCACCTTCCAATGTGTATCATGTAATAATACACTGATGCAACATGTTTTCTCCTTGTCTCTGCTGTCAGTAACAGATTGAGGCTCTTGTGATGTTGTGAACCTGAATCCTGCTCTCTTCTTACTTGGAACAAATCCTCGTACAGCGAATGTCAGTTTCTGATACGATGCTTTTTGGCAAGAAGGTTGAAAAAGAAAGATGAAAAAAGCACCGAACAATAAGACACCAGAGAGAGAAATCGGTGCCGTCAGGGTCAAGGCTCCCTGTGTAAGCACCTGTGTGTCTAACACAAAGAAGACAATGCACCTCAGGCTGACGATTTTCCTGAATAAGAAGTCACGACATTGACACACTTCCTGGAATTTCCTGGTAACTTCATCTGGAAATGCCAGACAAGAACTACCTCCTCTGTGTCAGTGTGTTTGAGTGTGCAACAACGTGTGTGTTTTTGTAAATATGTGTGTGTGTGCGCGCTGTTGTAATCATGACACTGTGCAGAAAGAGATACTGAGATCTCTTTCACTCTGTCTTTTTCTGCTTCCATTTTGTTCCGTGCTTCTCCTCTCTCCTCAATTAAAAAGGAAAATTGATATGTTCTAGTAGGTAATTACACCTGAGAGAGAGAGAGAGAGAGAGAGAGAGAGAGAGAGAGAGAGAGAGAGAGAGAGAGAGAGAGAGAGAGAGAGAGAGAGATACACATACACACACACACACACACACACACACACAAACACAGTTGTTGAGGGATATACACAGTAAGATAAAAGCGTACTCCCATGCTCCTCTGCCAATTTCAAATGCTAAAGACTTTTTTTATTGACCAATAACTCCAACGGCTTTCAGCACTTTAACCTGCCTGTCCTTCTTTCCATCTCTCACACACAGTCACACACAGTCACACACAGTCACACACAGTCACACACAACTTCTGCGGAGCAACAGTAGCTTTGGCTGTACACCAAGTCTGTTCCCATGGAGTCAGATGTCACACTGCGGAGGAGCTTCATGCTACTTCTGTTTGAGTTTCTGTGTGTGTGTGAGTGTGTGTGTGTATAAAGGAGATTTCATTCATACCTCTGTCCCAACACATTGGGAAGGGGCTACAGCCGCTCATCGCCATGGAAACACATGTCTGTCCCTCCCTGTGTCTGCCTGCACTGAGGACAGATAGACAACTAGCGGCCTCGCACCCACGCATCACATGCGCGCACACACACACACGCTGAACGTTTCGTGTGCAGACGTTACATAAATAAATACACACAAACTCCAAGGTCCTGACACAACTGCAAGGACACTAAGACGCACACACACACACACACACACACACACACACACACACACAGAGCAGAAATCAACTTTTGTCAACAGCTTTGTTAGCCAGCAGTTACTTCCAGAGGGATAACAGCAGTAATCCTCAAACAGGCCAGTTTTCTGCTCTGTTGACACTTTGTAAAGAGCATAAAGATGCTAAAGAAAACGCATCAACAGAGAAAATGTAGAAAAAGCCCATCCTTTGTTAAGTCTTTTCTTCTTTATCCTTTCCTGTTTGTTGCACAAATCAAGAAGAGATTCCCAGAGGTGTAAAAGTTAGATTCATCCACAAGCTTCCCTCCTAAATTACTCCTCAGCGGCTCCTCTCTGATGACAACACACTGTTTGTTTTTTGCCCAATTTCTGCCCCATGCCTGCACTCCATAGTTACACAGTTGCCGTGGAAGAGTGAGGCGTCCGTCGCTCAGGAGAGGGTTTCGCTCGGCGAGAGTCCCCGGGATGGTGAGAAGGCTGTCCCTCCGGCAAAAAAAAAAACTTCACAGCCAAATCCAACTTGTACGGCGTTGATCCAATGGAGATTGAGTCAGTTGGCAGTCACGGAGACTGGGAGACAATTACGGTGCTCAGTGATATACAAGCAGAAAGTTATCTTCTTCTCTTGGAAAAAGAAAGTGAGAGGAAAAGAGGGAGCCAGGAAAACAAAGGAAACAGACGCACCGGGACGAAGAGGGAGAGAGAGACGCGGGCGATTGTTTCAGGATGAATTAGAGGAAAAAGAGGACAGAGCAGCACGACTGAAAGAAAGTTGAGTGGGGAATGAGAGAGATCAAGAGAGTGAGGGCTGCTGGAGAAGCAGGAGGAGCTACCAGCTATTAATATGCTAATCTGGCCAGTCTCTTGTGTTCAATGAGAGAGAAAAAAAACCCTCTCATTTCTGTTTATTAAGCTGACCTCAGAACAGATCTGATCTTGTACCATTATTGCAAATGCATCGAAAAGGAAGAGAAGAAAAATCTTTAACTAATCACTGAAGCTAAAAGCAAAAACAAAACAGACAGAAATCACCATTAGAGATCCGAAGCACAAAATGCTGAATGTCTCCGTGCTGTCCACCATTTCATGACTATATATCAACTGTAAGACAGACACCATCCTCTGAACTCTACTCTTTCTGGCTGTCCAAAAATGGCCCAACACAAACACGCTTCTCTCTCACTAAATATCTGGATTTTTTTTTTTTTAAATCAGATTTTTGCAACTCAGATGTTTCCCTGGCATGTAAACCAGCAGCTGCTTTTCCAGCATGCCAACCATTCCACTCCAACCTCAAAAGGTCTCAATCAATCACACTTCATCCTGCACATTCAGAGTCATTCAGCCTGTACGCTGTCATCCGCTCTCTATCTCTCAGAGCACTCGGGGTGCTGCCCTGAAGGCTCATCTCCGGGGCAACGTGCCTCCAATATTCTGCTGCGAAGCGAGTGGCACCTATCTCTGAGTGTTACTGCTGACCAGATGCCAGCCTCCATTAATCAAACGGACATTTATACGGCTGAGCACATCCTCCACCGGAGAGCTGAGTTACTAAACACGCAAACGCACACAGCAAAGTTGCAGAAACTTGAAATCGTAATGTTTGTGTGGGTGTGTGTGCGTGCACATGTGGGTTTCCTATAATTTGTGCTCTAACACAGGCATTGGCCATTGTTATGAAAATCTGGTGGGAGGAGGAGGAGGAGGGGGGGGCTTAGTGGGTTAGTGGTGTGTGTGTGTGTGTGTGTGTGTGTGTGTGTGTGTGTGTGTGCATGCGCACAATTGAAAGCCCTTTGTCAGTGGGCCGGATGTTGCCATGAATGGGAAGCGCTCTTTTTGGGACTCAGCCAAAATCTCTCTCTCCTCTCACCGTGTTTATGGACACATGATTATTTTAGCAGGGGAGGGAAACACATGACTCACTATCTGCTAAACGCAAGAAAAAAAAAACTCAAAGATGAAGGTAAACTACAGAACTGTAGGAGCTATTTTGGTGTGTCCTTGCATATGTTCCTATCAGTGAATACTCAGGGTGTTTACATTGATGGCTTGGAGTCAGAAATTGAAGGCTCCAAACAGATCTGACTGTCTGTAATCTGCATCACTCTGTGCTCAACTGCTCCACGTTATTTTGCTGCTGACACAAACTACATGTGACAACAAAACATTTGTTTGTACCTGCATGTCAAAGGAAAGCAGAATGCCACTGTCATTTACAGTCTTACTCTGCTTACTTAATATAACAAATGTACTACTTTACAGCTCGCCCTGTCACTGTGTAATACTAATGAGGTTGCAGTGTGTTCCATTGTTCTTAAAAACACACACTCTACAGTTTAAATACATAAAACCTAAATCAGTTTAGAATTTTATTGATCTAGACGAAGATTCATTTCCAGTTTAGTCAACATAATTTAAATAAATGAACACATTAATCAGTGCTCCAATAAGCATTAACTGAACAAACAATATGAAGACTATGTGTTGATGAACTGCAGTAATAGCACTGATGAAGACCCCACACCTGAAGATAACACATCGATTCTTTAACTGTGGCATGTGACCTCCTTGTGGTGGGATCTGGAAAAATCTCTGAAATTATTTTTGAAAAAAATAAATGATTTGAATTATTTTAAATTATTTAAAAATATGTAATACTATGAACATTCTGTGGAACATCTTTAAAATAAAAGTTTTTCATTTTCCACACATCCATGAGTAGT
The DNA here is from genome assembly GCA_023373845.1 of Nibea coibor. Taxonomy (NCBI): domain Eukaryota; kingdom Metazoa; phylum Chordata; class Actinopteri; family Sciaenidae; genus Nibea; species Nibea coibor. Next base: position 4,127,304 of record CM041735.1, read on the forward strand.
TACAAGCTCAAATTTGATGTCAGCGTAGTAAAAATGCAGCAATCGTGGCTCCAAACCAGATCAGGAGTACCCCTTTATCACCACATTAGATCTGATTCTTGAATGCAGAACGAAAATATTCCTCTCATTATAAGAATAAATCCACCACCTGTGTGAACTGTCTGTAGCCCAACAGGGTGGATTGTATTTTAACGTCTGTTATGATGGAGGTACGTGGACAGCCAAATGTTTTCTGAAGTGGTACGCGGTGAAACAGAAACACTGGACTAAGGCATGGAGGAACAAAGGATAACTAGGGTGAGGGTTAAGGTTAACCAATCAAACCTTTAGTAGCATTAGTACACACACTGGAATTACTCTTAAAAAACATCCTGTTCAACCTTGCTTCTGACACTTCCATTGTTGTTCTCTTGCTTCCTCAAGCTGGCAATGAGTTGTAAAACCCATCCAGATGAAAATGTCTGAAGTTGAAGGGAAGAAATGGCTTTAAATGGTGATATTATTTATCTGTGGATGTGCTAATAGTTTGTATGGGAACATTTTAGATCGTTTCAGCTGCAGCATCGTGCTCCAGGTCAAAATATCAAAGGGATTGCTGATCTGATACGACTGGCCAGCGAGACATGACACATAAATACACTTCCCAGTTTATTTTAGTTCAAAAGGAGAAAAAAAAACAGCCTCAGGTTGCTGGGGAGTTACACTTGGACTGTTTTCAAAGAACATATTTTGTTTCTGGTATCTGCAGTGAGACGATAGAAATTAGTCACACCCTGCAACCAGAGCGATGTTCGCTCTCTCCTTCGCTGCACTGCACTAATAAAACCAACACACTCAGACACACATAGATTAGATAGTTGGATAAATTTCTTTCTCGTTTAACTGTCATACAGAAATATGATTGTGCAATTAGTGCATCTCATTAGCACTAACACATTATTAGCACCTCGAGCTCTTGAGTAAAACAGTTTACTTCACACCTCTGGTGATAAATAAACTGTTTTAGTGTCATCACACATGTACACACAATAAAACACACAGAGCTACTCCTACCACATATTTACAGGCTTGTTTCCTTCCCTTAAATCTTGACTTGCGTTGCCTCTTGCTTTTACATGAAGAGCTCTATTTGAGTCGATATACTACAGCACAGTGTGCAGAGTAATCTCGTAGTCATGACACTTGTTCTTGCAGTTGTGTCGCAATCCCTTCTAGGAAATAAAATAATATGAAGGATCCAGATAGTTGATCCAAAAACAGAAAAAGCTAGTAAGTGGTCCTTGAGTCAAGACTGTATGACCACAGTTGGTTTGCTCCAAACTGTGTATGAGTGAGTGAAGCAGCTGAATGATCATCAGTGCAGTGCAGCAGTGGGTCAGGTACTCACCTGTGTAGTAGGCAATCCTGGAAATATCTGAAAGACAAACAGGAAAAACACAATTAGCTGCTTTGTTTGAATAAAGAAATGAAAGAGGTCGGAGGAAAAATCTATAACATTGGTAAGTTCCCCTGGCAGGTGTTCAGCTCAGTTCAGTTAATGAATGTGAAATTCAGAGGGGACTATATTGTCAAATCTAATAGCTGTAATCAATATCCTGTCAACTTTTCAACAGGATAATGATTGATTTTTTTTTTCCAGAATCAATACCTCATTGTTACGTGATTTACCACCCCCAACACAGACACACTGGCGCTTTTCTAGTTTAAAGAGCTAACTGGGAAATGCTTGATTTGTAATAGGTTCATGCATAGCAGCTGTGAAATGAAGACGTTACAGGCTTTGGTGGGTAAACTACAACATGACATGTGGCTGACATGTGCTTCACAATCATTAAGATGCTACACTGACTTGTATTGGGTCAATGGAGCTTCTGTGATTCCCGCTCTGTGCCCCTCACGCCTTTTCTTGCACTATGTAGCTTTGGGCTTCCGGTCACGTTGGAGTTGACCAACTATGTCACTGATTTTAGTCAAACTGGATCATAATTTCTGGAATAATTGTTTTCTGGCTTCCCCTCTGACTTCCTCCAGCTGTTCCGCATCAACTCTCTACTCTCTGCTGTTAGCTAATGTTAGTTAGCTGTAATGTCACTGCTGGGAATGTGTGTTGGGTGTTTACACTGGTAGGACAAAAACTTTGGACCACCGGGAGGTGGATGTTTTCCAGCCCGGGATGTGGGAGAATGCTGACATAGACTGGCGCCAGTGTCGTGCCAGAACTGGAGCCAGGAGAGTGGACAATGTGACAGGGCTCATCAGCTTCTACGGACATAGCTACTGGCAGAGGCAAAGAGATGGAAGAGGACAACGAAGGAAGCTAAGAGGAGACAATAAAGCTTTTCTTTGTGACTGAGCAATAAGCCGCCGGAGTAAGAGTAAATCCGGGACTGGGAAAGTTATCGACTAAGCTATCGATGAAGTGACGCGATCATAACAAATTGACTCTTAAACTGAGGTTGCCATATTGCAAAAAAAAACAAAACTAAAATGTACATAATGTTGTTCTAAAGGTTGCAGAGTTTACGTGCCCCAACAGTGATGGCATCCATGGTTTTAAGGCTGGCTAAAAGTGACGATCCTACTCCATTATTGAGTGGCTAAACTACATCTATACTGCAACTCCCAAACTCCCACAGGAAGCCCGGAAGCCTTTCTGTAAACGTGACACCGAGTTAGAGCGGTGATACGGCTGTGTGCGGGAGGAGGTCAGGAGGATAAGTGCCTAAGTGCTTCATACACCCTGATGTATGCACATACACGGGGTGAAAAGACAGCGGGGATGTCAACAAAGATGATGTAATGGTGAGAAGGAAACCCACAAACCAAGAGGAAATACCAGCAAGGTGACTCATGGTGTGCGTATTATCGACGTACCCTTCGTAATATGACCCTGCGACCCTACAGATAAGTGTGTGTGAGAGAATGGTAGTGCAGCTGGTAATGGGATCCAAATAAGACACCATTACTGTACAGCATAATATTGACAATCCCCATTTAGAATTCTGAACTTCCCTCTCTGCTGACACAATATTAATATTAAGATGATCCTTTGCCAGTTTCAATTTTAGCATTTAAATTTCATGTAAATACATGTGCGATGTCAAATGGTGCCTTGACAGGTTTCCCTTTTCCACGATTAAGCCAAAGACGACCATTGTAATAGACGGCTAAACCATACCGTGCTGCTAAAGTCTCTGAGCTTCTATAACGACATTTACAGTCCATCGATCTAAAACCCTACACACACCATCTGTTCCACGGATGCTCACTCTGACTCTATCTGTCTCTTCCTGTCTCTCTTCTCAGAGTTCAATGTTAGTTAAGTGCTATGTAGTCAGGCATCAGCAGCCAAACTGGCGTTGCTACAGTCTAGACTAAAAACCATAAGAGACTGTGGCCTTTTCATGTCTGACAAACAAGATTAGACAGCACCTGACGGGCTGCCAAAACATATCGCCGTCTTCACACAAATTATTAGTTAAAAGACTTTTTCTAGACGTGCATTTTTATCCTTTTTTGTGATTCATGAGTTATTGATTAACTTCATCTTCAACACTGCGTTGAAAGTGTTAACAACAGCTCACAATGTGAGTTTTTTTCTCTGTAGAAGATCCTGCAGGAGTGCTAGCGTGGTGCTAATTACACACCAGTCTGTTTAACAGCCTCCACTGCACATATATCAAAGATGGCCAGGGGTCTTCTTACACACACACACACACAGACACACGCCTGTAGACTGGCAGGTGGCCCAAAACACCTGCTCCTCAAGCTGTCCTCAACAATCAGACACACAGCAGAGAGGAGCAAGCTTTCAGATACACTGCTGTCTGTCCCACAGGCCTGAAACTAACAATGATTTTCAATGTCAACTGATCTCTCAATCATTCCCTCGATTAATCAATCAGCTGTTTGCTCCATAAAATGTCCAAAAATGTTGATCACTGTTTCCCAAAGTCCAAGGTAACCTTCTCGAATGTCTTTTTGTGCCCAACCCAAGATAATCAGTTTGCAGTCTGACAGATGTGTGATTTTTTTTTTCTACTACTAAAACTAATCACTGCAGTTTTGTTATCCTACAAAATTACTCAGCGTGCGCTGTTGAACTGACAGCTGCTCTTTAAAAGACTGGTGTGTTGGCAGTGTGCGGGTGCCGTTTCAAGCATTAGGGAAAAACTACAGCGGCCACAAAACTTGCAAAACCCCCCATCTAGAATCTTTATTTGCTTTGTCCATTCTGGGCTGGAGTGTCAACATGATCCAACTATGGAAGAGGACCCATGGTGGCTGTAGAACATCGTTCTTATTTTCAGGTGATTATACACTAATGAAAACAGAAAATCTGTTTTATTCATTTTATTGACAATTTTATATTCCATTTCTGCCTTAACAGAGGCTCTGTAAATCTGGCACACGGTCTTTAAATCCACATTTTATGTCGCTGTCCTTGCAGTAACTCCAAATGTTTTCTTACTCTGAGCTTGTGACATACACAAGCTATTGTAGAGGAGTAAAAGCTAAATAAATAAGAGAGTTCAGGCAGCACAAAAACAATCAGTCTCGTGCCAAAACACAATTTCTCTCAGAATTACAGCTCTGTTAGCTGAAAGAGAAAAGAACTGCTCAACACAAAGCTGAACAACTTCTGCTAATTCATGCTGTCCTCCCTCACGTCTGCGTCAGTACAGGTAAGTCTGCAGGTGATGTTACTCGGCCGTTGTTACTATACACATTTAAAGTCCAACTGCCATCACGCACACCTTTAAAGGCAGATATACACACAAACACACACTCTGCGGACAGTCTCTGTGTCTGCGAGCTGTGTATAATTGCGCGTTAACCACAGGGTTTTTTTGGTAGCGGTAATTAGACAGAAGAATCAAGAAGGGAGTCTGCTGTGTGATGATGTCTAAACTGCTGCTCTCAGATCAGTAGTTAGTGAAATTGACAGTTTGAGGGAGGTCAGAGTAAAAGTTTTCTTTGCTTAGTGATGGAAACAAATTAAAGACAAAGTCCTCTCAAGCTGACGGTAAAATACGTTTTTTGTTGCGTGTGCTCGAAATTCACATCATCCAAATGAAATGAGCCAGTTATCACATTTCATCATCACAACCAGATGTTTTTCTTTCTTTTTTGGTGTTGGCTTGCATCAGAAATCTGTGTTTTCACATGTTCAGATTCAGTTTGTGTTTCTGAATTTACACGTGCGCATAAAACAGAAAGACTGACGCAGCTGTTGGCTGCCAACAACAGCTGTCATGTTAAATGGATGACGGCAAAACTTAAGAGAAATTTAACAAAACTGTGCGCGGCTCAACACAACAGTGACAGATCAAACTGGCTGAGGAAGATACAGAAGCAGAGAAAAAAAAAAAGTCCTGCGAGAATCAGCTGAATTAATCTGATGAGAGCAGTCAGCTGTTCTGCCCCGTTGCTCCGTATCTAATGGTTAAACTTCATGCTGAGCTGGCACACGCTTGAGTGTGTATGTGTTTGTGCGTGTGTGCGTGCGTGTGACCCTCCGGACAATGGGGTGTTACTGGAGCGTGCAGTCTTACGACGCAACAACATAACCCCTGAGGCACCGATCACACCTGCCAGTCACGCTATCATGCCGACAATCACACACACACACACACGCTTGCGTTTGTGTCCATGAAAATATATTGTGCAAGAAAAGGTTTGACTTTGAATGTGACGCATAATGCAGCAGAAATTGTTTTATACCTTGAAGTCAGTCTTTTCCGTGATTCAGTTGTGAGTGAAAAACGTAAAAATACATGCAGGTAATGTATTCAAACAGAAGCATGTGTGTGTTTTCTCATTATTCACATTCGAGCAATTATTCAAGACCTGTCACATTATCGCAAAATGCATGGCACACACACACACGCATGGAGGATGCACACTCCAGATAACTCCTACACGCGTGCAACATAATAAGGTCACGTAAAATGCATGACTGCTCATACACATTTATCTGTGAAGGCGCACACGCACCAACACACACACACACACACACACACTCAGTCGAGTGTGTGTATAGTTCAGGTGCAGTGATAAAGCTAACTGGTTTACTGGAGCGGCACGCATGTTAACGTATCACACTCAGACCAGATACGCGCTGTATAATTCATCACAACAGATTTAGGACAAATTAACTGGTGAGAGAGCTCGGAGTGGTTCTGTTTAAATCATACTAGTCTGCTTTATGAATAAACCAAAACACATTAATGACCAATGAAATCGCAGCAGCAGTCACTGCTTTGAGCATTTATTCACACTTGTTTTCCCTCTGAAAACATGCTTTCAGAGTAAAATAATAATCAAACACAACATTAAATATTTAACTGTTGTTGACTTTTTATGGAGAGGAGACACTGATTGAAGACTAAAAATGAAGAATCTGTTCTGATTGGCTAACAGAGGCAGGTCCATACTGTGCTATATGCTCTGTTACATTAGAGCAGTAATGGAATATGCTTATGGACGTATAATGAACTATGCTGAAATGGCATAACATTCGACTAACATTGCTTGAATGTATGCGAGTGTGTGTGCGTGAGTGTGTAGCAGTGAAGTTGCTAGCTATGTTTCATGTTTGGCAAATTCTCATCAATTATGAACCCAGATCAAAATATTAAAACACACTGAAATATGGATGATATAACCTAGAAACAAAACGCTGCAGGGGGATTTGCTACTTCGTGTCTACATTCACCGCACACGCACACACACACACACACACACCCGCGCGCACACACACAAGCGGGACACAAAACTGCACACTTACACCTACACTCAAAAGCCATGTGGGCAACGCTCTACAGAAGGATGCGCACTTGTATTCAAACACAGCCCACTAATTTGACACGCATATCATCTCACACACATTGCATCCCTCCCACACACCCGCACACTAACACACACACACACTAACACACACACTAACACACACACTAACACACACACTAACACACACACTAACACACACACTCCTTTCACCGCACATACACGCTTCAAGTTGAAGCCTCCTACATACAGGCAACCAAACACTTTCATGTCCTTTTTCAAGCACACACACACACACACACACACACACACACACACACAATCACACGTGCGCGCACACACACCCATACCTCGTTCATAAGGGTTGCAGATGATAAACAAACCTGAATTTAATAGAAATATTCCATTCCATTCATATTCCAAATATTCCATTTCAAAATAACTATTGATTAATCTTGGAATTTTCTTTATTGATCAACCGATTACTCCAGAAAAATCATAAAATCTATAAAATCATAAAGACCAACATTCTAATAGGACAATATGTTTCATTTAAACGACATAAAACAGAGAGAAGCAGCAGAATTACACACGAGGATCAGAAACTAAAAGATTTTTGCTTGTGCTTTACATAAAAAAAAATATGAATCATCATTTTTATAAGTCTATAACTGACTTATAGCTTCAACTCTAGTTTTAGTCAACTGAAATGTGTGTGTATGTGCATGCAGGTGTGTGTATTTTAGCTCCTCCTCAGCATCATTGTCTCTCCTAAGTCCTGCAAAAACTGGATTTATCAACAATCCATGTCAATATACTTTTTAGCACCTCTTCCTCCATCTTCATCATCACCACCACCATCGTCATCATTTTCATTTTTGACCTACCAGAAAGCTGCACTTAATGTTTTACACTTCAAAAAATAACAACTATACGTGGACGGAACCTGTCTGACATACGTCACATGTTTCACACACATGCAACCACCCACTCACTCACACACACATACACACACACTACTGTATGTTGAAATTCTCACCATGGTATAGTCCTTCCATTTAAAGTCCCCAAAAGAAGACAGAGAAGACAGAGACAGGCAGCCTGATTGGGAAAAGTCTAAATCCTTTGGCTTTGGTGGTCTTTGGGCTAGCGCTCAGATGTGCTAGCCAGCAAACTCAGTAATGACAGCTAACGTCAGCTTAAGACTACAAACCCTGCCTCCTCCTCCACCGCCTCCTCCCTCCACTACTACAACTGCTGCTACTACACTGAGACACAGATACACAGAGTGGGAGTAGAGTAAAGGGAGGGAAGGAGGGGAGAGGAGCAGTAGGGCAGCCCACGAGTGTGAAAGAGGGGGGAGGGAGACGGAAGGGAGAAAAAGAGGAAGGAATAGGGGGGTGGGTGGGAGTGGGTGTCTTTGTGTCCCAGGAGAGGGATGGAGGGGGAGAGAGGGAGCCAGATGTACAGGAGACAGAGGGGAAGACAAGAGAAGAGACAGACGTTATGAAAAGATGTGAAAGAGGCATAAAAATAGAGAGAGCAACAGAGGAATATGAGGAGGAACCAAGAGAAAGAAATAATATAGGAGCCAAAGGCAGCTGAGAATGACATAACAAGGGAGGGAGAGGAGTATGGGTTATTTAAACTGTGTGTGTGCGTGTGTGTGAGCTGTGTTGCCTTTGGCTATTCTGCCTGTCTGACACAAACGTAGCCCTCAGGAGCTACTCAATTAATCATAATCCAATGTTCTCCGCTCAACTTTGTCCTGCAGAAATCATCTATCTTCAGAACAAAACAAAAAAAGACAGACAACGGGAGACAGGGGGAATAACAGTCCGTTGTTCCACTGACTTGGTTTTTGCAAGGGGTGCACATTTAATCCACTTATACTGTAATCAAATTACATGCGGGGACAGAGAGGGGAGAAACCCTACCCTAAACTAATTTTACCAGCAGAGTTTACACACCCTATGCTCTTCAAAACACTGAAAATCACTTCAGAATCACATTTTGAATGTTGAAAATATTTATTTAGTTAGTTTATGAAAATCACCAATTGAGGTCAGAAGTATCTTCTGCAAATTGAACTCATGACATGTGATCATGAGTAAACTCACAGAGACGCTTGCAGCCAATCAGCCAACTCAGACTAGTTTCTACAATCAACAATCACAGAATTCCGCCTTCAATCGAGGATTTAATTCAGTTTGTTTCGTGTTTTGCCAGCAAATGCACCGGACTAACTGTGTGCATCTCATCAGTGCTAATAACAACAACGATCGCAGCTTCTAGTTGAATAACTGAATAATGAATAATTATTCCAGCAATCTCTGATTTTTTTGAATGTTAAGCTTCTTCCCGGACTCGTAAGACTGATTTTAAAGATGGGACACAATGTTGGTTGACAAAATAAACACAGTGATTGAAATCTTAAGCACATAAGAAAAGTCTTCCATGTCAGCAGTTTTTTTTCTAGAATCACCAAATACTGAAAGGAAGTCACCCTCTGAGAGCATGAACATCCTGATCCTAAAGGCAGAAATCTGTTATCTCTGGAAATGCCCCATCTATGGCTGTTTCCCACTGTTAGCGCCCAAAGATATGGACCATCAAAGTGCCATAAAATCACTCGGGTGTCGCTGATTCTTCATATTATATCCAGTATGTCACACTAAATTTGCCCTATATTGACACTGGACATAACGCTTGTGAATGAGCCATGATAGAGGCAAGTACACACACACACACAGACAAGATGAGAGTTGCTCAGGAGTAAAGCAGATTAATGGGCCACTGGATTAGTAGGCCAAGATGTCACACACACACACACACACACAGCCTCCAGTATACTCCTGGCTCTCATTTAGAAGGTAGATCTAAGCTCTGCCTCCCTCTGCTTGAGGCGGTGTGTTAACATCGCCCTCTAGTGGTAATGTGTTCAATCGTGTGTCCCACAGTCCGCTCCTGAACTCTGCTCCTGAACTATACGTTCCACTGGATCTGTCAGCGAACGCAACACATCCAGCACATTCATACTTTCATCAGTCTAGTATGGTTCGTTTGGCAGTGGGTTCTTTCTCGATCACATTAGCTGACAGACAGAGAGAGACTCATCGAGACTCTTCTTCAATGAACCTTTGTTGCAGGAGTGTGTCTGCTGGTGACTAACCACACAGACAGACACATATACACTGACACACACACACACACAGAGGCAGACACACACTGTGGCATTACAACCACATCTGACCTCAGCAACACTAGTTTATGGCAGCACAGCAGTCTGTGTGTGATGTCATACCTATGGCTCGTATCCAGGTGTTTGACTCCTGATCTGTGTGTGTGTGAGTGTGTGTGTGGGACTGTCTGTTTCCCTGTGATCTATTATGTCTCTGTGTTTTTTTGTGGTTTTGTGGGTGTGTGGGTGTGCACGAATCTAAAAAAGAGATGAGGTCATATGATTGGCAGAGCAGACGCTGGTGTCTGCCTCATTCTCTCAGTAAAGTACCTGGCCTGTGCAGCTTCCGCTCACTTCTGCCGAGAGATCAATATCTCCTCATCGACTTTAAAAAGTATTTGGCCGAATAACTGCAAACAATGTCAGGGACCAAAGTTTGAATTCATTTAGTAAGTATGAAGTCAATGCCAAGTGCCAAAATCTGCAGATCCTTTAGGCTGGCTACACAACGAGTCAGTCTCCATAAGTCCCCACGTTCAAATGGCCAACTTCACAGCAGAAATAAACATGTTTACGGCCCGGTACAAAAAAACTGTTTTGGTCTAGAGCTGATTTCGCTGTTCGTGCCAACTGTACTGAGGGTGAATTTTAATAGAACTCACATGTTCACATCACAGGTGGCTCGTTTAAGCAACCAGGCCACAATGAGCCAGCGCTGCATATTTTGAGCTTCAAAGCGGCTCTTCAGAAGCCTGCGGGTGACGTCACACATGCGCCGTCTATTCTTTTAACTGTCAGTGGGCGCACTATATTTACCAACCATTTAAATTTGTGAACCACTAGATTAGACAAACTTTTCACACCACAGACAATGTTTTGTCATTGTGTTGTTACAGTTAGGACTGTAACAGCAATATTTAAATATCATTATAATGCAACAAATAAGAATTAAAAGAATTTAAAATGTTTTATATTTTAGAGTGCATGTTCCACTATTTGCTCTGCCTCTTTTATGTTAACAAGTGATGAAGGCATTAGTTGCCAATCTTGGTTGCCATGGCAACCTGGCAATAATTACTTTTGAGCCCTGTTTATCTCATAGCATCATGCTGTCAATGACGTTTCTGATGGAGATGAAAGCACAACTATTTTAAACCAGTAAACAAACATAAGTAAGAAAACTGTCATCCTCCATCATTACACATTTAGTGGTCACATTCATTCCATTTGAATCTATTAGCTAGATCTATTATGTAAGCAAACAAACAAAGTGAGGCAGCAAGGTTTAACGTGGGGTGTCCTTTTTACATTCTGGTTTGCAGGTGGATTAAACAGCCGACATATATAAGGTGTCATTAGCTTTTAGGACATAGGGGACAAAAGAAACCTGCCGCCAAGCCTGTGTTTGAATCTAAAAGAAGATCTGTGTCCAGTGCGTAATGACACATTTTCTGCATACACGGATAATGAAATGATACATGCATGTCAAAATCTTGGGATTTAATACATCCTGGGACGCTCCCTCCTTGTCCTTGTCCCCTGTCCTCTAGCCTCATCTTTCTATTTCTGTCTTTCTCTGTCTTCTCTCCACCCAGCTTTCTCCTCCTCCCACCTCTCCTCTCTCTCTGTCTATATTACAAAGCCCAACAATTACTTCTTTCTCTGTCTCCCTCTCTGACTCACTGCAATGTAATTACACTGACTGTCCGCTCAAACACGACACACACACACACACACACACACACACAAAGGGAGAGGGGCAACTTATTTACAATATCTGTGGTTGTAATTGTTCCAGACTGCAGTTCAGTCACTGCTTTGCTTTGAAAAACTGAGGGAACATGAGAGCTGCATGAGTTTGTTGAATCAAGGAGGCAGTTTTATGCACACACACACACACACACACACACACACACACACACACACATATATAAATATATTCCAGAGGGAATCACTATATTCCGGTTTCATTCATCACTAGTTGACATGCTGCTCCAGTGACCTGCATGACCGAAAGTAGCTATATCCAAGTGTGTGTGTGTGTGGGTGGGTGTGTCCTTGTGTGTGCATGTCCCAAGGAGGGATAAGTCATTAACTATGATGTCATTTCCTGCCATTGTAGCAAATTTCAGTACACGCAGTAAGAATACTACACTACACGGGTCTGTCTACACACACACACACACACACACACACACACACACACACACACACACACACACACACTATAAATCAACTGTTTGAGGACGAGCTGAGAAAACCTGATGATATATCGTCTTCCATTAAACTCTGTATGTTTGGCCAGGACGGCAGAAGATATGCAATACTGCATATTACAGAGACACCTCCTTGAACAGACAGACTGTAATAAATCCAACACACACACTCAAACATTAAATGACACTGCGTCCAGGATTCAACAGTACAGAGTTTCAGGTTGTAAGAACTAATAAGGGATACACAGATCTGGATTTTTGGCCCAGTATGAAATATTCTGCAGACATTTAATCTCATGCATGTATAAACAAGTAAGTGAACTCCTTTCCAAATGTTTGGAAGCTCCCGCTCTGAGGAGTTTGATAGCTAACATATAGACTGCACCATGACTACATAATATCAGCACTAAGTTGCAGTGCTCACTACAATGTGGTCTCGTGTTTTAAAGGAGCACAATGGGAAGTTTTTGAGCACGGGCCCAGAGGAAACAATGGATAGGAAATGGATGGAGTCTTATACAGCCAATCCTTCCATCAAAACAGATGCCTGTATCAGTCATAGCTCCACTCATTGTATCTGCTAATGTCGAGCATTCCCCCCATACCACGCTGTCTTTTTTCAAATATTAAATCTGTACTCACAGCGTGGAGCTCTTCACTCTCTCCCTTCTTTATTCTTATTACAGTAAAACCAGAGTCTGCTGTGTCACTAATAACTAAGCCAGCAGCCCACTGTGGCTGAATGAACGTGGAAACATTGATTTAATCGCACTGATAAAGAAAACTGGATCTAATGTGGATTGGTCACATCATGGCCACTGGCCAGTCTACTTAATAAAGACATCGCTGATACAGATCCAGCATATCTGATCGATGCATCGCTACTCAAGACGGCCTCTTTAAAAGATGAATTGATTATTAACGTGTCTGTCTTTTTTACAATTACTATCCCTGTTAGAGTGAAAGGGGGAATGGTCAGACAGAATGTGTTTGAGTCTTTGGCTGACGGCATTGTCAACAGTGCAGAGAACGAGGATTTAATAACTGAACTTTGACCCTGAGGACGCCTGTTTATTTCCCTTTACTGTATGGAAATCAAAAATGATGAATGACGGTATTAAAATGTGGGTCTGGCAGGTAAGTTATGGCACTAATGTAGGCTGATATAGAAGTTTAGTGCAGGGTGGCTGCTCTGCTGGTGCACTAAACTGACACTGACTTGGCAGGAGAGCGAAATAGAAGAAAGACATCGATAATATGGTTTCTAAATGAGCTAGACTCTACTCTGCACCACAATCTCTGATGACTTTCTGAACATTTACACAGATACTGACATATCTGCCACAGAGCTGCAACGATTAGTTGACTGTCAACTACTGATATAATCACCAACTATTTTGAAAATGGATTGATTGAATTGAGCCAGCCTTTAAGAGAAAACATCCAAAGTCTCTGATTTCAGCTTCTCGGATGTGAATATTGGTTTCGTCATACTTTATACTGGTTTCTTTAGTCCTCTGTGACAGTAAAATGAACATCGCTGGCTTGTGGAAATGTGAGGACGTCACCTTCGTCACCAGTTTTTTCCATTCATTTTCTGACATTTATGGACCAAGCAACTCACAGAATAATCGAGAAGATGATCAACACATCTATCGATGATGAGAACAATCATTAGTAGCAGCTCCGATCTGCAACGAGCTAACATCGGCCTGGTCGAGCTCGATGACAGTTACACACGGTGTGTCCACCGCCCGGCCATAATTGTCAAATTCCACCATAACTAGCAAACACACAAATGCAACCACAAGAATGTACACAGATCACTAAACAGAGTTATAACAAGTACGAAGATAGTTTCATCTGACAAAACTCAGACAGTGTTTACCCTCGAGTAAACACAGTCATTATCACAGTGCAGCAACACAAACACGAACACACACAGGTACACACAAACACCCCAACGCACACATAAACACTCAGAGAGATCTGAGCTGCCGCTGCTGGGAGGAAGAAGGCGTTTTCCTCTCAGCTCCTGTGGGACGCAGCATGCTTTAGGATGTACAGTAAGTGCTCTGTGAATGTGTGTGTGTGTGTGTTTGCATGGAGGGGTGTGGGGGCCGCTTCCTGAATGCAACCAATCCAGAAGCAAAGGGGAATGGACCTTCATTCAGCCTCCGAAAACACACACACACACACACACACACACAAACACACAAACACACACACACACACACCCACACACACACTGCTCTTCCTTCACAGCTGAAACCACATGCGAGAGGATGCAGGGGAATAAGTCCCACGGAAGATAGAGGCTGAATTTATAGAATCAGGACACAGCGCACACACACACACTTATTTCCCAATGAAGTTATTGGTGCAAAACGAAGAACACCATTTGCTCGCTTCAACTGTTCATTCATGTTTCTTTTCCCATCCTGAGGTGAGCTCGCAAACAGCGTTCATTCATTTTGTGCACGGTGTGAGAAAACAGCTCGGACGGCCACACAGCTGCAAGTATTTACACAGTAGGTATGAAGTAGCCAATCACTGGGGGGAAAAAAAAGAAATGCCACCGTGTTTGCTCGGAAAACAGCAAACTACTTTTGCTCCGACCGAAAACTGAAATAGAGAGTCCTTCTTCTCCCTCCTCCCAAGACAAATTGCTTCATTTGGTATCATGAATTCCTCATGACACACATATTAAAAAGAACACACTTATTCAGGACTGCTACATACCTCCACACACAGAGTTTGTGAGCAGTGATTGCGATCACTAGTTAGAGTCATTGTGAGTCACACCACACGCTGCAGTCTACGGACACTACAGACTGCTGGCTTTGTTGCCCTCTTGTCTTTCTCTATGTCTCTTTTCTGACTGCCCCGATGGTCTAAAATAGAATGAACACACACAGCAGTTGAGTGCAAAGAGTAGAAAAGTTGAACTAATGCATTAAAACAGAGCACAACCTTGCAGCAAAGTTAAAGAGAAAACCGTTTTCTGTCCTACTCTCTGTAAAGTTCTCTGCACAGTAATGAACTGCTCCTGTAAGATCTCTGAGTGTAGTCAAGTGTTTCTATAAATACAGGCCTCCTGCACTGCTCTGCAATTTACACACACACACAGAAACACAAGCACACACACACACACACACACACACACACAGACCACTGCCACGCCTGTATTAGTCTGCTGTAGACCAGCCACAAGAGCAGTCCTGTCAGAAAGGTGTCCACTCTCTAAGAAGGGAAGGAGCTATCGCATGAGCCTGAATTCACATTTCTACATGCAAAAACGCTAAAAACTGAAAACTACGGGGTCCGTGTGAAGGACTTTCCCAGAGCCACATGACGTATGGCACAACTCGAAGCCAAACAACGTTGTTCTCTGCTCGTTTCACACACTGAAGGTAATGACATGTTTCTGCCGGAGATAATGGGAGTACGCTGCATTCATTTTGGTCTTATGACGCCAAATTAGTAGACTGAGGCTGCAGCTTACCACATGGCTCAAACACACAGGGACGGGATGAACTTTAATGCAATAAAAGAAATCGGACCAGCTTCATATCCGGCTTGTTTGCATGAATTGGCAAACAACAAAAAAAAGCCACAGCAAGCTGTCGCTGCCAGTATGAACGTAGCACTGAAGACCAATTAAAAAGGAGAGTTCTCCGTGCGGTGTGGGACTCGGTTGTAGTAAAGTGAGCTGAACGAATGCAGCCCGAGCAAGCTAAACACAAGCTCATCAAATGGACGAGCTAATTAGCACTGTGAGACTGGTTTGCTAATTCAGAAATACCATCTCCAGCCCAGTGAAAACCTCTGAACGTAATTTCCAATCAATTAGATCTAAATGAATAGTTGGGCGAGAGCTTGGAGTTTTAACAGCTGACAGCGTTTAGTGCTGTGTGCTCGGAGCAAACATGTGAGGCACACGCCATTAAAACTGCGGCTTGTTGTGGGGTAGGAAGTGATGTCTGCAGGACGTCGTCCTCGCACACTTTCATCTCACCAGAATAGCTGTTATTCAGATGACAAGAATTCGCCAGAGTTCATAGTCACACCGTGGCAGCCAATAAATGTGGCTTGTGTCAGTAAGCAGTTCATATGTTTACATTTACACCTCAACCAAACAGTGACCGACTGCAACATGACAGTATCTGTGCCTCCAGAGTGAATCTAAAACCAAACTATTACACTGACAGACATGAATCACATCAGTACATAAAGGTTTAGCTCGTCCACAGTCCTGCAAATCTAAGTGTGCGGAGCTGTAGTACGCTGTGGGTCTGAAGCCTCAGTGGCCTCAGGATACTGCAATTCATTAGCATTTTCTTGCATCTGGAATATGAAGCAGAAGCAAATCAGGCTCACAGCAACCTTTCACACAGGCCAGGGTGTATCTGAGATGCTTCACTATCCGTTTGGTTACACAGGCGTATTAGGCGTGAAAGGGATTTTTACACTGGAGGAGTTTGAGGTGCTCAAACATGCATGGAAATATGAACAAACTGTAGCACCACTGGACCAAAGACATATTTTACACAGATTTGATTAGCTAAGCAATTGTTTACTAGATAACATGTAAAAAAAAAACATCACAGTGTGTGAAATGTCTTCTCTGAACAAATGTCCCAAGACACCAAAATATTCAACTTTAAATGCTATAAAACTGAGAAGAGCAGCAAACCATCACGTCTGAGAAGCTAGAAATAGAGAATATGTGTAGACGCGAGAATATCTGAAAGGACTGTCCAAATTGTTGCCTGTCAATGAACTGATTGATTATTTGACCTGTTTTAACTCTGGTTAGCAAGAGTCCATTTCTGGATGAATGTCTCTCCATAACTGATGCACCTGATCTCCTGTATTAGCCTATAAATAAGAGCAAAATGAGAGGCAGTGTAGGCAGACGCATCATATCATACACATAACTAATTAACACAGTTGTTTTATAATAATAGCCAATAGCCCCAAATAACTGGGTCAATTTTGGGGGTTTATGAAAGTGTCCAGAAACAAGTGAACGCATCAAAAGGAGACATGGGTGAAACATTTAGAGAGGAAGAGTTCAGTAAGTTCACTTTGATCCGGAGGCAGATGAAGGTAACCACACAGCCTTGAACCCACGACACAGTGAACAAATAAGGCTTGAGACACAGATTAGGAGTTGGATGTGGGTTAATCCAGAGCATTTATTTAACGTTAGGTCAAGAGTCAACGTTACTCCACATTCACTCCATGTGACTGTGGCGACGAGTTTAGTGCCACTAGGTCACTCTTCTTTTCAACTGCTCCAAGTTACCAAAAGGGAAAAGTACGACCCAGTCATGGTGGCGGGAAGCTAAGCTAACTTATCACTTATTTCCCCGCAGTTACGACAAAGTGAACACATATTAAGAGCGCTTCAAAAGCTGGGAGAGGAAACAGCTAACGCCAGCCAGGACGAAACGTAAAACCAACCGCATCCCATACTTTCTTTTAGCTCTTGAAATAATCCCAGAAACAAAACATCACTCACGTCGACTTGTTCCAGGGGACGTCCGACAGGTTTGTGTCGACTTTACCGGCGGGAGAAGCCGTTAACAGTCGGTAAATAGTCCGTTATTTCAGTCGTAGTTGAAGCAGAGCTAGGAGTTGTTTCAGTTACTGTTTTTTCGCTCCTGCCCTGTCTCCCCCCTCTCTCTCTCTCTCCCCCTCTCTCTCTCTCCCCCTCTCTCTCTCTCTCTCTCTCGTCGCCTGTTCCTGCTTCCCCTCTCCACATCCAGCATTCCAATATGGCTGCTGCAGGGAGCGACACACACACACACACACACGGGGGGAGAGAGAGAGTTGAAGCTGCTCCCTGTGAGGAAAACGCTGCCGCAGGCTCAGGAAGCAGCACCCATGAATGAATGAATGAATGTGTAGATACTCTACACTTTTTTACCAGGCAGTTATACTATAGCAAGATAAGCAGTATCGTAGTGTAGTATTAATTATTCTATTATATTATAATTATTCTATTTCATCTTGACTGAACAGGCACTCATTTCTACTACAAGTACCAGAACAGAGAGCTTTAAAGGTCCAGTGTGTAGAATTTAGTGGCATCAAGTGAACCAATCCCTGCATTGCAATCTCCTCACATCACCCTCACCTTCCTAGTGTAAGGTAGAAACAACACTTTAAGAGAGTGTTTAGAGTCACTATTTAGTTTGTCCATTCTGGGCAACTGTAGAAACACTGTGTTTCAATATGGCGGCCTTCATGGAAGAGGACCCGCTCCCACTGTAGATATAGAAGGATCTTTTTAAAGTAACAAAAATAAAAAGATTCTTATTTTAAGGTGATTATACATGCAGGAAAACATAGTTATGAACATTATGTTCCATGTTTGTGTCATTCTGAAAGTAAAGTCCCCAAATCTTACACACTGTACCTTTCAGTATTAAAATATTAAACTATACTTAAAGCAGTGGTGGAAGGTAACTGAGTACATTTACTTAAAGGTGGGGTAGGAGATGGTGGGAAAACGGTTCCAGCAAGCTATATTTTGAAAATACACACCCATGCCTTTTCTTTAGACCTCCCCTTAAAACCACACCTTCAAAGTAATGGAAGGCTCTCAATTCGTTCACGAATGGGTGAACGCTCAGAGGGGGAGGGAGAAGCGGACTGAAGTTTGATGGACATTTCAGGATCCAATTGTAATGAGCAGCCTCATCAATGTTATTGGATGGTGTTTTCCCATGATTTCGCCCTCTAGACTAGACTACAGCATTTAATTTTTTTTGACAAACCTTCTATTTTACTGGCTGCAATGGGGCCATGAAGGGGTTTTCAAGCAATATGGTAAATAAATGCTCCAAAAAACATCTCCATACCCCACATTTAAGCGCTGTATTTATGTATAATTTTACTATTTGTATTTTTTGAGTGATTTTTAAAAATTGTTTTCTACTTGTAATGTCTATGTCTATACTGTGCTACTTTTACTTAAGTAAATGATTTCAAAATAATAATGAAGCATTAATTTGATCCCTTACATGATACACCAGTTAAGGTGGGGCTCACTTTAATGACTTTTTGTACTGCAGTGTAGCTTGTGAATTTACCCCCATGAATCAGTCAATTATATTTTGTGTTCATAATCTTAATTACATCCACTCTACTAAATAACTTGTAGTGGAGTGGATGTACTTTACTTTAAGTAAGCTACTTGTTTTGATCCCTTCCAGAATGGGGACACGGGACTGGGTCAGAATTCATATCTGTACACTTCATATTATACTAAATTACTAAAGAAATCTGCAGTTGACAGTATGTCACTTGACATGGAGTGATCTTTGGGCTTTTGGGGGATTTCTGTCCGTGTCAATGTCAATGACAGCTTTACATGAGCCTCTCCGCTCTGTGCACATGTTCAACGACGACCTCTGGTGGTCACTTCTTGTTAATTCTGTATGTATTTATGCCCGTGGGATATGAATTTCCACATATTTAATGATATGAACTTTTTTTTTTCATTTCATTTCCATGTTCCCTGGTTGGAGTAACAAAATGTTTTTTAGCAGCCACTCGAACTTTACATCAGGTCAACATCACAAAGATCAATATTTGTTTCCTCAGGTTTATTCAGGTCTGTATGGCCAAATGGTGACTGACTGACTGAACAGAACTTGTGGACAGTACAACACAAGAGTCAAAATGGGCTTTTTAAAAATGACCGTCCGTGGTAAAGCTCGTCTAATAACTTAATTGTTTGGATAATTAGATCAATCAGTCAGTTACAGTAATGAGGTTCATAGTAGCACTGTTACTTTGACTGAGCTGAGCTGAGTGTATAGTATACTATAATACTGTATGTTCTATTATTAAACTTGTAGTCACCTCCGCTCTAAAGGAGACCGCTCATAGACTGCCGTGACCCGGATTCGAACCGGGGTTGCTGCGGCCACAACGCAGAGTACTAACCACTATACGATCACGGCTGGCCGCTATGCAGAGCCAGCTAGTTCAAATATACGTGACTTTCAATGCATAGTTCAAATTTCAAACTGAAGCAGTTTAATTTCACGGCTCAGTGAGCTGGGTAAGGAGTACTGTGGCGCCATCTGCTGTGCCTTTAGTGTATTGCTATATGTACAATCAAAATCTTTCTAATATAATAACTGATTGAACAACAAAACATATGCAGCCTGTTTTGTTATTATACATACACATACATACATTCATATATATGAAATAAATTTACATTACATTCAAAACAGATAAACAACAGAGGAGCTGTTGTTCACAGCAGCTTCTAATCGTTTTATATTTTGCAATCTAAGTTTTGTTTGAAAACCTGTAGACAAATTGAAAATCTCCAGGAACTGTGAATCCAGATGCAGTTTATAAACAAGGATTATGAATCAGATCAAGACTACAGAGTCAGGGGGAAGTCACGATTTTATGCATTTATAATATATAGAATAAGGTGACCTCTGTCTGTTATCAGTCTGTCCTTTTAGTGTTTTATGAATTATTTTTCACTAATCCATAAATATAGAACTACTTAATTTACTTAATTCTGTTCCAGAAATTCCATTCTGGAATACTATTCTACTGTTAAATAAGGCTTATATTGTCTGGAGTGAACTTATTTTGTAGTTTTATTTCACCATCCACCCTGACACAGGAGCCTTTAAGATATGGTTATGGCTCTATGTGCAGTTACAGTTTAACCTGCATGTCTTTTATTTAAAGAGACAAGCAGTGGCAAAGAAGTAACTGGAAGATCTGTGTTCAGACAGAATGTTCTTTTTTCATCTCCATCATCAATCTGATCTCTGGACAGACAGAACACAGTATCACACAGAATGAGAAGTTTGAGTGTCTTTCATCAGGACTCGTGGCCAGCCGTGATCGTATAGTGGTTAGTACTCTGCGTTGTGGCCGCAGCAACCCCGGTTCGAATCCGGGTCACGGCAGCTCGTTGGACATTTTAAAGCAAATTCAAGGAGGACACATTTAATCTATGCATCTAGCAAACTGTCTCTATCAACAGAGTAGGCACGAGATGGCCAGTTTGTTTCTGCGTTATGTACTGTGTGTTTATTCACACATGCATGTCTATACCATTACACACCTCTATATGCTCTATACCGTAAAGTGAACACACAGTTTGATGTTCATTATGTCAACATGTTGTGTGAAAGGTAGAAAATGCAGGATAAACAGAGCAGCAGCTACACTGCTAGAACTGATTAACATCAACATCAGTGATCATGGCTGTCGTATCCGCCAGGTGACCGTGGCCAGCCGTGATCGTATAGTGGTTAGTACTCTGCGTTGTGGCCGCAGCAACCCCGGTTCGAATCCGGGTCACGGCAGTCTGAACTCTGCGTTTTAAAAAGAGATTATTAGCTCCGAATTACCATTGCAGCAACTGTTATATTGTCATGGTTGTCAGAGTCTGAGAGCACCTGATATGACAATGATTGTAATATATATAATAAATTCTATCATAGGCACCTCTGTCAATAATACTTCATCTACATAAAGCTGTATGTTCACTTTAGCACGGTGTGTGTAACCACGGTGATAATATAGACATGTATTGTAGGCCGTATACAGCACAGCATATAATCACTTCAACATTGTGTGCTTACAAGTATTCTCTTCAATGAGACAGTTTGCTAGATGCATAGATTAAATGTGTCCTCCTTGAATTTGCTTTAAAATGTCCAACGAGCTGCCGTGACCCGGATTCGAACCGGGGTTGCTGCGGCCACAACGCAGAGTACTAACCACTATACGATCACGGCTGGCCACGAGTCCTGATGAAAGACACTCAAACTTCTCATTCTGTGTGACACTGTCTTCAGTCTGTCCGGAGATCAGATGAACGATGGAGATGAAAAAAGAACAGTTCTGTCTGAACACAGATCTTCCAGTTACTTCTTTGCCACTGCTTGTCTCTTTAAATAAAAGACATGCAGGTTAAACTGTGACTGACCTCACTTTCAACCATCACATTGTGTTTTATTGACCTCATATCATACCTAACATTTAATCTATGTACCTTCAGCTCCTGTGTCAGGGTGAAATAAAACTAAATAAATAATAATAATAATAACAAAATAAGCTCACTCCAGGCAATACAAGCCTCATTTAACAGTAGAATAGCACTCACCATTACTGAGAAAAATAGCTAATTATATCCTCTTCTTCTCGTGTGGAGGACTCAGAACGAATGAATGTAATACATGTAAGTTATACATAGAAGCTAACAAAGTGGGCTGCCATGATTTGGTTGTTCAATCAGTTATTATATTTTAAAGATCGCATACATGCACTTTTATTGTTTTTTACATTAGCAGTACACTAAATACACAACAGGTGGCGTCACAGTACCCTTCACCCAGCTCACTGAACCGTGAAAGAAAACTGCTTTTATTTTGAAATTTGGTGCACAGGAAATCAAACGCAACGTGGCGCAGCGCCGAGTTTGACAGACCAGCGGCAAACCACAGAGAGAGAGAGAGAGAGAGAGAGAGAGAGAGAGAGAGTGTATTAGAAACCGTTGAATCTCAGCTTACTGTAAAAGTTAGAGACCACAGTGAAGTCAGTGCTGCGGCTGTTTAGACTGTTTAACACCGAGCTGGAGCTAGCCGACTTCTCGTCCGTGTAACTTCACCGTGTGCGTGTGGAAATGATAACCGAGTAACCGAAGGTCAGTGTTTGATTTAAGTCTTGCTGAGTCAAGAATCTTGCTCTACTGGCCTCTACAAAGTCAGTGTCGTGCCTCACTTGACGGTAATGTCGCCTGTCAGCTCAGAAATGCTCCAACTTTGTGTGTGTGTGTGTTAAGATGAATGCTGGTGACAGCTTGTTTTGCTTGTTATACAGTAAAATGAGCATACATGTGTGTAAACAGCTGCGTGGCTTGGTTAAAAATGGTTCTTTTTCACTTACTTCACATTGTGTTGGCACATAAAGCACATGTTTGTCATTTTTTTAGTAGTTTTCCACCCACCTGCCAAAGCAATGAAATCATTTAACTGATGAAAATAAGTGTGTCCACAGGTGGTGTGAACATTCATGTGAAAAGTTGTGGTATAATGGACTACATTCATTTTCTATTGCATGATTTTTTTTTTTTATATTTCATGGTACATGATTAGCACTCATATTCTCAGGCTGGTGCGCATGAAGGGGGCTTCCTGTGTCTCAGGAGGAGAGCTCCGTAAACTCATGGGAACATGCACTGTCCTGTGATTTCAGGACACCTCATGTTGTGATTCACTGGGCTTCTCCGTTACGAATGAACATGCAGGTGACTGTGCAGCCGCAGGTGATAGATGGAGTACACAAATCTTTCCAGTCTGAAGCAACCCTGGCATCGCCGCTGAGTTTGAAGCCAAAGAATGGAAGGCTCACTGGTGCACAAAAGGCAAAATGACTGTTCAACAAAGTCATTGACCTCGTTTGCTCCCCGCAGCTCTGTGCCAGTGTAAAACTCAACAAAACACTTCTAAATTTGGAGAACATTGTGGGGCGCCGGCATCACATTGACATTAAGTGAATTCCGAAACTGACTTTCGTTACTCTGTATATGTGTTTTAGTTCTCTTAAGCACTTCCACGTGTCTTTTCAGTTCTATAAAATACCTGCTTGCTAGGAACTGCTTGGTGAGTTATTGTTGCCGGCTATACCAAAGCTGCTTAATCTCTGAAATATATGAAGACAGACTTGTTTGTTGAAGTGCCTGTGCAGTCTCTGGATGTCTGCACGAAGACTACCTCCCCCTTCATTCCCACTTTCACTGTGACTCTACCTGCATGGACCTCAACCTGAACTTAACTTTAAGCCTTGACTATTGTTATCAGAGTTATCTCACTCAGTTTAGTTTTTCTCCTGTGTCTTTGTGATCATTGTGTAATGACGACATGAGACACAAGCTCTGCTTTGATTCAGAAAAGCTCGCAGTATAAACGTCTACAGAGATTTCTTCTTCAGTCTGTCTCAATCTCACATGCGTCTTATTAAGTGTGCATCGCACATCTGCATTTTATTAAGCCTTGGGTGTGTGTGTGCACGCGTGCAAGAGAGCTGCCACGATTGGTGTCGGATGGTTCTAAAGAGATGCAGGACGTGAGTTGAGTTCATGAGACGTGTAAACAAAATGTCCCACACGCACAGGGTTTCCAAAATGAGGGGTTTCAAGAAACAAATGACTTGAGTTCGTGTGTGTGTTTCCGTGACACAGCAGGGTAATTAGTCAGAGGCCGGATGGGCCTAAAGAAAGAAAGAAAGAAAGAGAAAGAAAGGGTGTCAAAGGTAGAGAATAGAGATAAGATGAAAAACAGGACAAATCTGGGATGATAGAGTTGAAAAGCAGGGTGGTGAAATGAGAGAGAGAGAGGTGTGGAGGCTGAAGCAGGACAGTTGAAAGACACATAAGAGACAAGCTGAGAAAAAATAGGGGCGAGTATACAGGGTGCAGCTCTCTGGGTTTTGCCTGTAGCTGCAACTAATGCAAGTCAGATGTTTATTCTGGGATCTGCCTGACCCAGAAACAAACCTAGATAGACAGATAGGTAGCATGTTAGTATGGTATGATGATTGTTAAGAACTTATTAATGTCGACGTCCCTGAACATATATACCCCAGGGGGTACTTCTGCAGTTTCTAGGGGGTACGTGGAAAGTAGTAAAAAAAGTGATTTGGTAAATGAACTGTAACATGTTATCTAAACCTCTGTGTTGTTGATGCACTAATTACTTAGATTAGGAGAATGTTAACTAAAATCACTTTTTTAGTCAAAAACTGCAGAGAGGAGTTGGCTACTTTTCCAGCTCTGAGTAGTATCATCGGGTTTTCTAAATGTTAAGGTTGCAGTGACCCGAGCAGCCTCTGCAGATGCGTGGGGGGTCCTGTCCGTCCTTCTCCTCTGTTCACTTACTCCGTTACGGTAACTTGGTTTTCCCCATCTGTGAGTGTGATGACAAAACTGCTTTATTGCAACAGTGACCAAGTCTGTGTGTGTGTGTGTGTGTGTGTGTGTGTGTGTGTTGGATGTTTATAAATGTGTCTGCATGTGCCCCCATAAGTGCGTGTATGTCGACACACATCTGGAGGAAGTTGCGGGAAAAACAGTTTTGTCTGTGTGTGTGGGGGTGTGACGTGCCTAATGCTTTAAGTCAGTTTCTGCTGTTTCTGTCGTTCATTCTACAAACTAGATTGCTCAAGATCTATCTTTATATTTTGTCTCGGAAGAGATCAGCATCTGGTTTGGGAATCTTTTGAGTCACAGTCAAAGTAGGAAACCTTCGACCTGTCACCACGCTTCTTTCTGCCCATGCTGTCATCAATATTGCCCAATTTTCCCAGTTGTGTTCTGTAATCATATTAAGCGTAGGTGATGAAACACTATGTGATTTGATTAATAGAATGTACACATTTTAAGTCACTTGTATTTTCGACTTTGTCGGCTATATTTTGACTACTATTCACTGTAGCAGCAAGGCAAACTTGTATGTGAAAACATACTTGACTATAAACCTATTTCTGATTCTGATAATTATTATTTTCTTAAGTCGAACACACACACACACACACACACAACCTCTTCTTTTCTACTGTTTTTTTCTTTTTTGTCCTTTAGACTCTGTTGTATGACATGTATTAAACTGTAGTCTGCATTTCTCCTCAGTCAATCTGTTAGTTAATTAGTTAATAATAATTAATACCCAAAGCACAGCTGGTGCAGAATACATTCTGTGAAAGAAGCAACTGGAAGATCTGTGTTCAGACAGAACTGTTCTTTCTCCATCTCCATCATCCATCTAATCCCTGGACAGAATGAAGACAGTATCACACAGCATAAGAAGTATGAGCCTCTTCCATCAGGGCTCGTGGCCAGCCGTGATCGTATAGTGGTTAGTACTCTGCGTTGTGGCCGCAGCAACCCCGGTTCGAATCCGGGTCACGGCAGTCTGAACTCTGTGTTTTAAAAAGAGATTATTGGTGTGTAACAACGGTAATAATATAGTATTGTAGACCGTATAGAGCACAGCATATAATGCAGAAAGAACTTCAACATTGTGTGGTTACAATATTCTCTTCAATGACACGATTGCATGGATGTATTAACCTTCTCCTCCTTGAATTTGCTTTAAAATGAGCAACGAGCTGCCGTGACCCGGATTCGAACCGGGGTTGCTGCGACCACAACGCAGAGTACTAACCACTATACGATCACGGCTGGCCACGGTCACCTGGCAGATACAACAGCTATGATCACTGATGTTGATGTTAATCAGTTCTAGCAGTGTAGCTGCTGCTCTGTTTATTCTGCATTTTCTACCTTTCACACAACATGTTGACATAATGAACAACAAACTGTGTGTTCACTTTACGGTATAGAGCATATAGAGGTGTGTAATGGTATAGACATGCATGTGTGAATAAACACACAGTACATAACGCAGAAACAAACTGGCCATCTCGTGCCTACTCTGTTGATAGAGACAGTTTGCTAGATGCATAGATTAAATGTGTCCTCCTTGAATTTGCTTTAAAATGTCCAACGAGCTGCCGTGACCCGGATTCGAACCGGGGTTGCTGCGGCCACAACGCAGAGTACTAACCACTATACGATCACGGCTGGCCACGAGTCCTGATGAAAGACACTCAAACTTCTCATTCTGTGTGATACTGTGTTCTGTCTGTCCGGAGATCAGATTGATGATGGAGATGAAAAAAGAACATTCTGTCTGAACACAGATCTTCCAGTTACTTCTTTGCCACTGCTTGTCTCTTTGAATAAAAGACATGCAGGTTAAACTGTGACTGACCTCACTTTCAACCATCACATTAACTCTCTCACAGAATGTCTGTCTGTCTGTCTGTCTGTCTGTCTGTCTGTCTGTCTCTCTCTGCAGAATTTAAGTTGTGTTATATTGGCCTCATACCTAACATTTAATCCTTAGACCTTCAGCTTCTGCTGGCTGGCCACTGACTCTGGCAGGTTGATGTTTGCATATTTCTTGTCATACCTGCGAGCAATAAACTGAAGGCTGTGTTTGGCTTGTTTTGGCACGTGGAGAACACCGAACACAGCAGCAGGTTGATACTTGAGTGTTGAGTTGTGTCACATCTCATCTGTTGTTAAATTCACTTTGTGCAGTTCAAAGTGTGAAGCCAGAGGCAGCTACCTCAATAGAAATTGTTAATAAAACTAACTGCTAGCTGGCTAATGTGATACGATGGTCTCATCTCATCTAAATGCACCTTCTGCATGTGTGTTTCTGGCAGTGTGTGTGTGATGGCAGAGCTCCCGTCTGGACTGCTGGAGGCATGTGTAGTGGTTGGAGCCTCCAGTGATAAGCTTCGAGACATATACCAGGTATACGTATACATATGTACACACATACCATCCCAAGCAAAACCATGTGCACTCAAAGTATGCAAAAAACCGAAGCTCTTCCACCTTTCATACATCTTGTGTCTCCATACATTAGGTCTTTTGCATTTTAGTTAACTCTAATCTCCACAGTATGAACAGCTGGAGCATGTTTATGACAGGTGTGCATGGGATATCTTAGACATAACACACATTCTTTGAAACAGCCAACGCTGGACTAGACTAAATCCGATTGGTCAATTTCATGTTTTTTGCAAGAATTACAGCCACTGTAGTTTCTCCTAGCTGCTTGAAAGGGTGAGGCGAGGGATATTAAGTCAACTGCAGTCTGTACCCTCACTGCTCGATGCCACTAAATTCTACACGCTGGACCTTTATAATGTGTACAGTGACTCCTAAGTTGCCAAAACTATAACGCCAACTCTTTCCACGCTGTGTCACAGCTTCATCAGCAGAATAAGTTAAATGAACTCCCCCTGCTTGAGGCTGAGGTACTTCAGGTCCATGCCCCGCCCTTTGTTTCCAAAGAGACCAACTCCAGCCAGTCGATTGGTCCAGCTTTCAGTCGTGTCCAGAGGAGGAGGAGCTTCATCAAGAAGGTAAACATTTTCATATATGTCCAACTTTAAATATATATTCATACTTTATGGTCAAGAATAACTTGGAACGTAACGTGGAACATGGTTTCATTTCTGTTTTTCGGGTTTATCTAACACTTCACATGTGGATTAAAGAGCGGGCACGTCAGATCAAATTTAAAATGCAGAAATAAGATCTATATTTGTCGTTCCTCTGTTTGTCTGCAGAAGAGGCGAGATCGCGGTGCAGAAGTGTTGCCTAATGGAGAAATAGCCAATCGTACAGAAGCGTCCTCAGCAACAGAGGACATTAGTGTCCCAAAGGACCTGGACCTCATCGCTTTGCCACAGCTCTGTTTTCCTGGTATGGTGTGTTTCCTCTGTGACATGACTGTGTTTTGAATTGAACTTGACAGTCTGTACCTCAGTAAGTCCAACATGTTTCTGGGAACTGTCTGTATCTCCAGCAACACAGTTTTACTTTTGCCTGCTATGCATTGTTTCATTCTTTAACACATAGCATTGCATGTTCTCATGTACTGACATGACATGAATGATGTTGCAGCACAATGGATCGCTATCTTGCCAGTCTGGCAGCCGAATAACAAAGTTCCTAGATATATAAATAAATATTCTGAAGTAGTTATCTTACTATGCTGGCTCAACAGCCACCGTCATGGATCACTGTCTTTTATTTTAATGATTTGGTTCCACAATGAAGACTCTGCATTGTCTCCATAGTTTCCATGGTTACAACTATACCATGTAAACGGCACTGCACACCTCTCATTGTCATGCGTGTTTCTGATCAGGCTTGCTTTATCTTTCTATTTTCAATCATTCACTTAGAGCAACATTGAATAGAAGCTTGTGGTTTAGAGAGCTGTGCAGGTGCATTTGACATGATTTTATTACTTCTGATCAAAAACTAGTGACAAACATCAAGCAACGTCAGCAACACAAGACATAGCAGCCAGCTAATATTACTTACCAATTATTTGCGTATTGCCATTCTCAGCAGCAGCCATGTCATCTCCAGGTCTCCATGTCTAGTGTGTTGGTATTGTGTTCTCCACTGCAGTGTGTTCAATACAAAGCTTTAGCACACAGCTCAATTCTGCATAGTAGCATCTCTTGAGACTTGCTGTTTTCCATTGGTTTCCCAGGTGGTCTTCAGTTAGCCAGTGAGCAGAAAGAAGACAGTTATCACTTCCTGGTTTTCACTGATCTTTTTGGGAACCGAACCCATGGTGTCGTTGTGCAGTACTACAGACCTGTACAGGTACATACACATACACACACATAAACAAAACAAACAAAATATGTTGACTCCTATGAATGTAGACGGTTGGTTCTCATTGGCTGTCTGCCCTGTCAGTCCTGTCAGGAAGGTGCTATCCAGAATGGCCACAGATGGAACTCGTCAAAGAACCGTCTCTATACACCTTTTGCTGTGTGCATCATCTCCAAATTCCCATACTACAACGCTCTGAGAGACTGCCTGTCATGGTAATCATTTCTATTAAATACATAAAGCTAATGGACAGCCATAACCATGGTGACAAGTTAAACCCTTTCTCTTGACTCCATGTTCTCAGTCTCCTGGTCCAGTTGCGTCCTGTGAGACAAGCAGATTTTGAGGAGACGATAAAGGAATTTTCAGCCAAGCTGTCTCTGGTGCCTTTACCACCTCCTGGACAGCTACATGTGGTGAGAAAACACTTTGTCCCTGCACTCTGGATTTGTGTGATTGATTTCAATTTCTAGAGCTTTGTTAATGTGTGTGTGTGTCTGTGTGTGTTAGTGCTTCAGCCTCCGTCCTCTCCAAGTGGTTCTTCCGTCGAGGGAGGATCAGGACAGTCCTCTTATCGACATCGACCTGCATCTACCTTTCCTCTGTTTCACACACACAGCCCTTCTCCAGGTAACAGGAATTCCACTGATTCACATCTTGTTGGAAGTCATGTAAATAAAATTCATTCCAGATGAGATCGGATCCTCTGAGTTAACTCCACGAGGCCCTCCTCTCTCTAGGTGCTGTCCTGCCTGCTACAGGAGCAGAGAATGGTGTTCTTCTCTGCTGACTGGGCCAGACTCACTCTGGTCGCAGAGAGTTTGCTGCTGTACCTGCAGGTCAGTGGAGGAGGAACATGATGTCTTACAATTGCATTTTATTTTACTTTGAAGAAATATTCTTAAACTTCCCTCATCCGTTTCGTGTTCTTCTGCTCGTGTCTTCCAGCCTCTGTCCTGGCAGCAGCCCTACGTTCCCGTTTTGTCTCGAGGAATGTTGGACTTTCTCATGGCTCCTACAGCCTTCCTGATGGGCTGCCACATCAGTCATTTTGAAGAAGTCGCTGCAGTGAGTTCAACTATTCACTGCCTCCGTTCAAGCTGTAGAAATTGTTGTTTATCAGCATCGAAGTCTGAGCTGTCTTGCTTTTCGGCAAACCTTATATCCAAACTGTTATTCCTCCCTAGAGAAGGGAGCACATGTGATTATCACTGGATGGAACTGATTGTTTCACGTCTAATAGATAAACAAGAACAACTTGTCTTGGCCTTGTCTTTCCCAGAGTGTGCAAGCCTCTTTACCATAGAGTTAAGAGCAGATTTAAGTAATGTTTAAATTACTTTGTGTAATTCACTTGTCCAGTATTTTTCTAATTGTCTTGATTGACATGCAGTACTTAACAATAACTGTTTATTCTCCCCTGCATTCATCTTCATTCAGCGTCTTACAGTAGCTCACTTCACATGTTCAACAATAGTTGTCTGTTAGCCTGACCCAGCAGGGCACAGTCAGACCACATTGTACTCATTGTACCTACAATACGTGTGTGTGTTTGTGCATAGGAGACGGAGGAACTAATCCTAGTGAACATCGATGATGGCATCATTCAGTCGTCATGGACTGAAGCCATCGACCTACCAGTTATCCCTCTGGCTGCAGCTGAGAGCTTTGTATCGAGGTAACACTTGAGCTACACCGTAAAATCAGTATTACCACTGACGTTCTGTTAATTAGAAACCGTTTTGGAGCTGCTACTGTCAGTACAGCCTCAGCTTGAGGAACGGATTTGGAACTAAAATCAAATCTACCCCCCTTAACCTCTAGAATCAAATTACAAAGAGAATGCAGCTTAAACTGAATTGAATTAAAGTTCTGTAAGGCTCTTACATACTTGTCGTGTCGGCGTGTGCAGGGCAGAGTGTCTCCAGCTTCATTATGACTTGGAGATGTGTCACCTTGGAGCGGGCACCGATGCCAATGCCCTGCGATGCCAACGCAGAGACTGGCAGACACGGCTCAACACGCAGATTCGAAACATCACCCTGGAGCTAGTAGTCAACATCTTCAGGTAAGTGTGTGTGTGTGTGTGTGTGTGTGTGTGTGTGTGTATTTAAATCACAAAAAGATACATCAGACAGTTGAATCTGATTGAAGCCATTTCTTTCTGTTCTGTCATTTTTCATCACTTCATCAGCGGAGTTCAGGACTTTCTAAACCACGAGCACCGAGTTTTTAACAGTGAGGAGTTCTTGAGGACTAGAGAGCCATCGGACCAGTCGTTTTACAAGAAGGTACACGCATACATACAGTGCATAGACGTACACACTAACACACACACAAAGAATTCTCTGACAGTCCGTGCCGCATGTTTCTCTTTGTTGTTGTCCCCAGGTATTAGAAACGCATATCTTCCACTCGTTCCTGCGCGACAGGCTCAACAGGAAATGGGACAGCTTCAGCCGCATGGAGCAGAACATGAGTAACCGTGCACACAGGTATGACGACATCCTGTTAAAGAGCGTAACCAGGCAACACAGAGGGGATACAAGTGAAAGCTGAGTACAGTAATAGTTTCCAGCGTTCACAGTGAAGAAAGAAAAAAGCCTGGGTTTGAAATCTTTTCTCGAGCTCCCTGTTGTTGAACTATTTGTGTCAGATTTAATGTGAACAACCAAGTTGCAACAGTAGACACTGACTTTGCAAGTGTGGCTATAAACTATAAAACACTTTTAATTTATAATGTGGCCATACAACAGACTAATTCCAGAGCTGCCCAAATGTTGTTATACTTCTTAAACCCTGTAGAGTTGAAACAGATAATTTAAAGACACCAAGTTATTCACCAAGTAACTCACTGATTGGCAGATTAATGGATAATGAAAATAATCAGCTGGAGCTGTAAAAACATAAAAAAACACATCATAGGAAGAAAGGGTCAGGTAATCAGGTAGTCAGTAACTGGAAGTGATGTCCTCACAGCTCTAAGCATGAATCATCATGGGTTTATTGCACCACATAAAGTCTCATTTGTAAAAATACAAATAAACTTGCCTTCAGATGATCATATAAATATTGACAAAGATTATAATTAAACCTGCTTCATCTATCTCCATCTTATCAGCTCAAACTCAAAGTCTGCCCTGTCTTTGTCTCTCTGCAGGAATCGGGCGATGTCAGCATCTCCCCGGCGTCCCATCATGTCCGACCTGACCAGGAGTGGCTACAGGAGCTACACCAACCCTGCGGACAGACTGAGCAAGAGGCTGGGAGCCAGCCTGCCTAACTTGGATCAACCTGACAATGACACTATGCCTAGCTTCACCAACAGACCAGCCTCTCTCAGGAAAATGACCCCTGATATCGGTGAGTGCTGATGGAGGCAAAGAATCAAAATCACTTAAGAGATGAACGGTTTCTAATTTCACTTGTCACCTTCCAGGGTTGAAATCGCCTCAGAAAACGGTGAAGGTTTTCCGTCTCCCAGAGTTCCCCCCTCCGTTGGCCTACCATTATGTCCAGAACTATTATTCTGATATGGTTGCTTATCTGGGGAAGGCTATTAATGCTACACCACCTGAGGAATCTGCGTTGTTGGCAAGGTACACTGAGGAGAAGAAACTGTTGGAAGAAAGCAAATATCTGAATGATCATGGTCATCCAGAAATACTTATACAGTAAAATAGTATTTCTAAGACGATGTTAGTGATGAATTTGAAGTTTCACATCCTGAACAATGAACTTTAGACGATAACTCGATAATATTTACTTCTAAATCTTCATAAGTAAATAAAATCTTTAAAATGATCCTGCAGCATTTTCTAATAACGCTGTGCTCATGTTTGCTCCAGCTTCTTTTTTAAATACAAATCTGTTCCAGCAAATCTTTGAAATCTAGCTTTTCTCTCAGATTTTCTGCTGAGTCACTGTTTTTGGTTTCAGGATATCCTAAACTAGAAAAACAGGTTGTGTCCTCTGAGTTGCCATGCTTTTCATTCATACCGTCATGAGTGACAGTTTGACTGAGATCACTGACATTTCTAAAAATAGATCATCACCCAAAACCTTTAATTTAATGCAAATGAAGTTCCACACAGGTTGTGTGTATGTAAAAGAGCTGACTTCCGGGTGACTAAATGACTCAATTCCGTCAATGTCTGTCCCTTTAGATACCACTACCTGCGTGGTTTGGTCAACACCGTGTCCAACAGGCGCCTGGATGCACTTGAGGACTTCCAGAGTCTTTATAAGACCGACTCAGATATCTTTCCTTCCCAGATGGTAAAGTCGTTGGTTGACTCTCTGCCAGAGCTGGAGCGGTCACAGGTCAGTCCACTGTGAATGAAGACACTGTGTTGCACTGCATGATAAATGCTGTTATCAAGAAACCCTTCAGTTAATCAATTTATTGAGGTTTGTGCAGCATAGAGTTTATGACAAGCCATATTGATTAGCAATAATAACTGAGTAAATCTTTCCACAGACGGACAGACGGCCAGAACTGAAGCGCCTCATCAGTCGGGTAAAGAGGGACCAGGAAATGGAACGCTCGCGCCACAACAACGGGCACGAGGATGGTGCAGTGAAGCGCTTCCAGCTGCCGAAAAAATACATGCAGCTGGAGGAATTTGTGAAATGCATCCAGGAGTCCGGCATCGTAAAAGACCACGGAACCATACATAGACTCTTTGATGCGCTAACTGTAGGTAAGTAACACAGTATACTGCATATACACACATGTAAAGTTCACATTGTATACTGTAAGTGCACATCCACTTTTCTGATCATCGACTGCCTCAGCACACACACACACACACACACACACACTCATTCACACGAATTATCCCAATACCCCCTCCTCCTCCTCCTCCTCCTTCTCCTCCTCCTCCTTTTTCCAGGCAAACATTTACTCCTCAGGTTAATCATTACCTCACCCCTTCTTGAAGAAGGAGAGTTTGTCATGTGAGGCTGTTTAGTGTTGTAGGTGTAACCAGGACTGCAGTGGTCATTTACTTTAAGGCTGGTAATGCCTTTGGTAACCATTCTCTCATGTTTCAGGCGATGCTCTCACTCTGAGCAGGTTTAACACCACAGTAAACATTACAAGCAGCCTGTAGCAAGTAGTGCCAGCCTGTGAAACAATTGTAGTGACCTGACAACATTCCTGTGATCTCAGACTGGAAGCAAACTAGAAGGCAAGGAAAAGACATTTGAGTCATGAGAGCTGTGGATTGATTGTGGAGGCGTGTTTGTTATTAATTGAAGATAAAGGCGAGTGGAGGAAGCGAGTTGGAAGAGGGGGTGCTACAGTGCTATAGCCAAAACTACATACTGGAAATGTTTCTCTTTCTCAGGAAGAACATTTGAGCTTATCTTTCCCTCCATGCTCTGTTATTAGAAAAAGGCATTTCATGTCCTCTCCTGACCCACACTGGACATACACAGTGTTGTCGCCTGGTTTCATTTATTCAAAACTAGAGTGCAGAGTACGTGTTACTTAACACATCTCTTCAGTCTCTTTAATTTTAGTAGCTCATTGTGGTGGAATTTTGCGGGTAAACAGATTTTGGATGTATGAAACTCTTTTCTGGGTCTAATTTTTTGCTGTCTTGGATGACCCGTTTAGACTGACTACTACACAGTGAGAGGGAAAATATTGGACACTGTTAGTGAGTCATTTTTTTAATCTAAATTCCAAGACAGAAAAGAAAGGCTTGTGTGACGTTACTATTACTTAGTGGCTGCTAACACAAGGCTGTGTCTGTATGTGATGTTGAGTGAGTGTGGGGGAGCACACAGACTGTATACTGTATGTAGTCATTGTTGTGATACAGTGAGAATGGCAACCCCCCACTGCAGGCACGCTGGCAGATTAGTTTGCCTCCACTGAGAAAAAGCTGCCAGATGTTTGTCTGTGAGGAATAGAGGATGAAGCTGGGTATTTTTTATAAAGGTTGCACAGTCAACCTTTGTTCAATCTAGTTTTTAAACTGTTACAAATCATCAGTATGCTTGCAAATGATGTGTGTTTGTATGTTGCAGGTCATCAGAAGCAGGTCGGTCCAGACTTGTTTCGAGTCTTCTACACCATCTGGAAGGAGACAGAGGCCGAAGCACAGGAGGTCTGTTTGTGTCGTTTGTAAGATAGGACCCAAAGGTCCTGATATTTAAGTCTGGGTCACGGAGTAATGTGACATGTAGATGGAAAATCAACATCTCGTGTTGGTCAGCTGATTATAATTCAAATTCTAAGCTTATTTTACCTGCCTACAGCCATACAAACAGCATGATGCAGTGCTGGCATTAGACGGCGTCATAGCAAGCAGCTAACATGTTTTACATCATTTTCAGGTGTGCCTGCCGAAGTCTGTCTCAGAGCACATCGAGCCCAGCGAGTGCGTCTTCAAGCTGTCCTCCTCTGTCAAGACGAGCCGTGGCGTGGGCAAGATCGCCATGACTCAGCGACGGCTCTTCCTGCTCACCGACGGACGACCGGGATACGTGGAGGTGGCACAGTACAGA
Source organism: Nibea coibor (assembly GCA_023373845.1). Taxonomy (NCBI): domain Eukaryota; kingdom Metazoa; phylum Chordata; class Actinopteri; family Sciaenidae; genus Nibea; species Nibea coibor. The sequence goes on from CM041735.1 coordinate 4,163,281, forward strand.
GATTTAGAGGTGAGACAAAAGACCTTTTTGGAATGAATCAAACTGAGCAGATAAAATGTTCTGAGAAGAGAAAAAAAATGTTTTCCATCAAGACTAGAAGCTTGAAAACATCCAAGTATGTTGATTCAGCATATTTATCTACATCCTGTCCTCTGCAGGAGGTCAAAGTGTCTTCAGCTCCCTTCCTGCTCCTGCGAATCCCCAGCCTGAAGCTGCGTGTTCGGGGTAGGAAGGAGGCGTTCGAGGCCAATTTGAAAACGGAGACTGAGCTGTGGAACCTGATGGTCAAAGAGATGTGGGCCGGACGCACCATGGCTGACCAACACAAGGTGTTTGTCAAGTTTTCATTACACTGTGTAAACTACTCAGCTACTTTAAATCTTAATTTGAGCAGGCCATCCAGCCCTTTCATCTGCATGTTGTTGGACCGCTGGAAGCGTTGGCCGTTTCTTTTCAGCACCCACGTTAATCAGTTGGGTTCTTCAGACAGAGCATGGCCAGCTCGAGATGTAGTTTCACCATCTGTTTTATTTTATTTTTTATTTTTTTGCATGCCACGAGTGAATCTGGCAAAGAAAACACGCTGCAGCGCTACAAAAACCATGAAAAAACACTGCAGCAGGCACATGTTTGGAGAGGTGACCACACTGACCAGACCTGAATCATTTCAGGACTGAAGATTTGGAGAAACAGAACCCGAATGGAGTGCTTTGTTGAGAGAAGATATTTTCTACATGGTGTTTGAGAGAACACTTTGTACTTTTACCTAAGTATTTTAATAGCAGTACTTTGTAGTGGAGTAATATTTTAGGAATGTAACAGTACTCCTTTCCATCACTGGTCAGTATGAGAGTATCTGTGTGAGGGAAAAGAGAGAGAGAGGAGAAGAAGAAGAATACATGCATGAGATAATTTGGTGCTTTTGTTATTCATACCAGTATCAGTTACTGTGTGTGTGTGTGTTGTGTGTGTCTTTGCTGAAGTGTGTGTGTGTGTGTGTGTCTTTGCTCAAATGTGTGTATTTATATTATGAATGCTTCATGGAATTTCAGCCGCACCTACTAAGATCACTGAAGTTCACAATGACTGGCGTTTACACACACACTCTCTCTCTCACACACACATACACACACACACACACACACACACACACACACACACACACACACACACAGTGGGTTTCCTTTGTGAAACTAGACAAAGTAACTGTAACATTGTCTCTCACTCCTCTCTTTCTGCCTCATCATTACTCTCATTTCTCTCTTTCATATTTCCTTTCCCAATTATTTTGAACACGTATGCTTAAAATCTCTTTGACTTTAATTTAATTTACTGCATGTTACTGTAAATGTATCTCTCTAGGACCCCCAGTACATGCAGCAGGCTCTGACAAATGCCTTGTTAATGGACGCAGTAGTGGGCAGCCTTCAGAGCAGTAAGGCCATCTATGCCGCTTCGAAGCTGGCTCACTTTGAACGCATCAAGATGGAAGGTAGGAGGATGGAGGTGATGACTATTGTCAGATTTTGTCCCGTTTGGCTTTACCATCTGGAGCTCCATTAAAACCACAGATTCTGTCAGTTTGACACCATTAATGTCGGCTCTGGAGCTTGATGACTCAGTTTCGGCTGATTTTCATACTAAACGTGCTTCTCTGGAAACTTTAGGTGTTCCTTATGACTCATCAGAAGTCACATGGAGATTTTTATTGCTGTTTGTGGGTTTTCAGAGCAGAGTGTGTACATTCAGCACCTGTGTTAGGTTAGTTACCTGTCTTTGACATTGTTTTCTCTGTCTCTAGTGCCAATGATGGTTCCCAAGACGACCGCAGAGACGCTAAAGCACAAGATTAACCCCTCACTGGAGCTCGCTGCACCTCAGGCTGTGGATGTACTACTGTACACACCAGGTACACACACACATATGCATACATTACTCCTGAGTGTGTCCCATAACCAAGCGTGCCTTCAGTGTTCATATTGTCAGTGCACTGTCAAGTTTCCCAATCCAGAGTTTCAACACGCGGTTACGGACATACATGCTGACTGATAGATGCACGCACATGACCTTTGCTTTGTCATTACCTCACTCTGTTTTACTTACTTTTTCCCTTCACCAGCACTTCCTCTTCTGGTCTCCTTTAAAGGGAACCATAAGGAAGTCCACCAGAAATATAGAGATCTAAATGAAGATTATTATTTAGATCTAGGTATCTAGATCTAGATCTAATATATTATTACTGTGTCATAAATCATGTGAAAGAAGGCAGACAACGACCATATGAAATATTACAATAACTAATATAATATAATATAATATAATATAATACAGTGATCCCTCACTTTGAAAAATCCACGATGCCCTGAGGGCTCGAAAGGTGAAGTGCAAAGTAGCGAGGGATCACTGTATAATATAATATAATATAATATAATATAATATAATATAATGCTGTATGCCATTGGTACAAAAGTAAATAGTATTTAACAACCTTGTGTAGAAATTTGTGTTTTTGAAATTTTGCCCCCCCAACTAACAAACTGAGCTAACATTAGCTAACAGCAGCTACAGTTGGCAGCAGTTTACTTCACTGCCCATCAGGAGACTCTGTAAATCACAGAGAGTTGATGCACAGCATCCGGAGGACATAAGGGGGAAATATTACCGAGGGAAACTAGGAAACATTTTCTCCATTAAAATATGATCCAGTTTCACCAAAATCAGTGAGAAAGCACAAAGTTACAAAGAGCGAGTGTAACAGAGTGGGAAAGACAGAGACACTATTTACCTGATATTACAACAATGTAGCAAAAATGATTTTGAATCTATTTTATGACAAAAAACAACTACAATGTTGCTTTAAAATGAAAATGCACAGTGCCACAGTCTGTGTATACTGTGACCTAAAACAGTTTAATTGGTTAGGTATAAAAGCAGACCTGTAGATGGAGGAAATGTAGTTTACTTTTGAATAAAAGAAGTTTGAAGTTTGTTTGAAATGTTGTTTTTTGTAGTTTAATAGCTAGTTAACTGTTGGAGGTGGCAGTAAACGAGATGACGTGCAGTAAAAGGGCCGGACATGAAGTGGACACATTGCTGTTAATAGTCAGAGTCTTGACCCTGAGGCCAGTAGGGCGCCCCGTTACTGAACATTTTAATGAGAATGAATCACATGTTACATTCACAGTCACCAGATTTCATTTCGTGGGAGTTTTTAGGATGACAGCGCCATAAAAACACCAAATGAGGAGTCATCTTTACCAGAATGCTTCTGTGTCAGCTCGTGGTAGCCCAAAACTTAACCAACACCTTGATGTTTTTTAGTTTTTTTTTATCATCAGGAAATCTCAGTCATCACTTTTGGCCTTTAAACACAGGAGTCGCTCGCTGCTGTTCAGCCTTTGTACACAGTCTTGATTTTATTGTCCGGAGGGCAGACAGTCTGGCTCATTACATGGCAGGAAGAAGAAGAAGGGAACAGGCTTAAAAAGAACTATAAAGCCATGGCCTTCAGTGGACCGACCATCTGGGGCCACTTAGATGCCCGGCTGGTGGCAGACTGACCCCCAGCACTAACACACTCATGCACACTCATACTCAGTGGTGCCCACATGTGCAGACACTGTTGAGTTCTTCTGTAGCAGTCAGCTCTTTGGTGAAAAGAACAAATCTGTCTATTCAGATCCTCCCTCTCTCCCTGCCTCTCTCTGACTGGCCGGTTTGAATATAGGTCACTGAATTGAATTCCTGGCATATGGCCAGTTCACTCCTACTACTCCCTCCTCTCCACTCACTTCTCCCTCTCTATTTCACTCACTTTTTACATCCAACTTCCTTCCCAGCTCTCTCTTTCCCCTCTATGCCCCACTGCTCCTCTTCGATTCTCCTCCTATGAAATATAGGATGTTACTTTCTTTTTCTTTCCACCAGCGCTGCTTTTAAATAGCAACAAATACGTTAGAGGAAACATGACCGTTAGGTAAAGCTCGGGTGGAGTCAGGCTGCAGAAAAATAGTTTTGAACATGAAGCGTTGGTTGATACTCACATTTTTTTCTCTGCCTCCTTTAAGAGTAAACACTGGCAGCCGTGCACCACAAGACTGTGATAAGTTGTTGAGAAATAACTGATAAATTCTGTGTGTGTGTGTGTGTGTGTGTGTGTGTGTGTTTCAGGTCAGCTGTGGGTGTCCGTGAGCGGTGGGAAGGTGATGGTGTTTGATGCCTCCAGCTGGTCCCTCACACACACTTGTCACGTTGGGAATGCAAGACTGGTAAAGAACACACACACACACACACACACACAGACTACACACACAAACAAACATGCACAGCAGAACACAAACGCAAACTGGAAGGAGGCTCGTAGAGTGCAGACCTCCACCCAGGCCAGCAGTTCGCTCGACTTGACTGCCAAAACAAAACAAAAACAAAATACATATTCTCGTTCTGATCCACTAAAGTTGATCCACACTGTCTCCAGCAAGTGTATTGGCTCCTGGTTTGTTTTGGTTTCAGTCTGACAGAGCAGAATCTGAATCTACCAACAAAAATTCAGTTTTTGCAACAGCTGCATGAGTCAACGCGACGTGAAACACATTTAAGTTTGGCATTGTTTAAATTGAAAAAAGGGTAATGCTAATGTTCCAGCTGATGATGTATTGCACCTGGTGTTTTCTGCCGTCTGACTGCTTCACACCACTGCACAGAATCAGCAGATCAACAGCAGAAAGATGCCGCTCACATCAGATACAGAGAAAATCAAATTTGGCTTCACGTCAGGCAGCTTTTATGTTTTATGTTCAGACTTATGAACGCATGTTTTTGAGTGTACAGTGTTTTGGATAGTTTAAATCCTCCCTCCTGTTCAAATTTGGACTCTCATAAGAAAATAAACAAGTCAGAGTGCCTCCCCTAAAGCTGGCTGCAGACCGTTGGCGGTGAATGAGGTTAAGGATGAGTGTGAAGCTTTTAACGGCACCTCTTAGGACTGTGCTAATCACTGACCTCTACTCAGGCATGCAGGTCACAGTCACATGAAATATGTTAACCAGCGTGCACGAGAGGGAGACACACGGAGCCATAATATTTGCACATGCACACTTCACTTCATCAGGTCACGTATCAAACACCTGGACTGTGCTCGTACTTTGTTGTAGTTGCTTGAAGCATGACGTGTAAAAGTGTACAATAACAGTGGTTTTTACTTTTGTAAAGTTTGAAGCTGTACAAACAGAAGTTTATAGGACGATATCGCCACCTAGTGGAGAAGTTTGGTGTTGCACAATGAATTTCCCCCCTCACTAAACTTGCAGCATTTTCTGATTAACCAGAACCTAAAATAATACTTTAAATAATGCAAACCTCAATCTGCCCACTTTTATATATACATGCTTACTTAGCTGTTAGAACTACCAGTGATAAACCAACCTTTATTTATACAAAGGGAGTGAATAATGGTTGTTTTCATGACAGTAATCTGCTGGGTGTTTCTCGATTAATCTGTGAATTCCTTTGAAATAAAGCCTGTTTCCCAAGTTGGAATGCATCAGCCGCTGTAGAGAAATACTCCTCACAACATGAGGGTGTTTAGTTTGCTCCAAGCAGCAGTCCAGAGTAAGCAGTTAACTTAAACAGAAGACAAAGAAAAGTAGCAATTCCTCACAGTTCAGAAGACAGATCGAGCAAATGTTTGATTATTGAATAGTTGGCATGTATTTTCTGACTGAGTAATTAATTAATGTAGTAAGTCTTTCAGCTGTACTTTTGTTTTCCTGCAAAGAGAAATTAAACTGTGCACGTAAGTAGTGATTAGATTCATTTCATCCACTAACTGCTGACCTTAAAGGAAACTAGTGGCACTGATGTAAAATCTGTGCAGATGAACACAGTCAAATAACTATGTAGACTGCATGTAAACACTGAAGCGGGCTGCCGTCTGCATGTTTTAAAACAACCTTTATTTACTATTTATCCAGAACATGTCTTTCTTTCATTTCCTCAAATTTGTAGAAACCCAGTTCTGATGTCTCCCGTAGCTGTGTAATCCAAGTATCTCTTTGTCTGCAGAACTGCATGCTGGGAGTTGATAAGGATCAGGTCTGGATGGGCTCCGAGGACTCCGTCATCTACATCATCAGCATGGTGGCAATGGTGTGTAACAGACAGCTGACTGAACACAGAGCCGAGGTCACCGGACTGGCACTAGACACAGAAAAGTACAGGTAACACACACACACACATCCTGTCACACAACTTAAAGCTCAGTCACTAAATATTTAGATAAAGATATGATGACCATAGTACAACCAGCATAATACACTTTAAAGAGCCATAATACAGAAAACAATGCTCTCAGTGGAAATGTCTTAGCTTTCGTCCCATGGAAGTGACTTATACTGATGCTGTTTATGATTTTATATGATTTTATATGTAGTTTTTGAGTAGTATAGTATAGTATAGTATAGTATAGTATAGTATAGTTGTATAACTGTTCTAACTTCACACTTACTGCAGTTTTGTTTCTGTGCTTTCATGTCAGTAAGATTAAATTTAACTGAGCTGAAGTTAAAGACGGCTTCGGCCCCTGCAACAGTCAGACCTTTAAATCAGTTCTGCAGAGTGTTCCACTGTGCATGAATAAAACAACATTTCACTGGTGGACTTTGTTTTTCAGCCAGAAGGTGGCGTACTCCTGCAGTGCAGAGGGAAGCGTCATGGTGTGGGACGTCTCGACACTACAGGTCAGCTTCAAACACTGCGGAGGTGTAAACTGTTTTGATTGGTTCCTGTTTCATCAGACAGTTTTCTTGTCAAGCACTCAATAAAACAGCATGCTATGTATGTCATCTAATGTTGAATTAATGAATTAATAGTAGAGAACTGATTTTTAAAGGATGTAATAGTTGAAGATGACCCCCCTGGCTGCTCCTTCCTTCCAGTCATGTCTTTTGTTGTAATTGTGATGTATGTGTCAAACCTCTCAGGTGAAGAAGCACTTTCGCCTCTCCTGCGACCGTCTGCAGTCGGTCTTCAGCTGTAACGGAACACTGTGGTGCTGTAAGTTTCACACTCAATGGAGCATTAAAGACAGTGAACTTGAGAGCTGACGGTGGAAATTCATTAACGTCTGTCCTCCTGCCTTCCTCTCCAGGTTCCAGAGATAATATCATGGAGGTGTGGAGGACCGGTTCAGTCAAACATCGTCTGAATCTGCCAGAACAACAAAAAGGCTCCATGGTTACATTCAGCTATGTGCTGCTGTTACCTGAGGTACCACACACACACACACAGTTTGTGTTCATCTCTGCAGTGTGTTTTGAGTATCTGAGTGTAACTCTTTACCTGCTTTGTGTGTGTGTGTGTCAGGTGGAGGAGCTGTGGAGTGTTTGTAAGGACTCAGGAGAAGTGTGTATCTGGCACATTAAGGACACGAGCAAACCGTTCCATCGTGTGGCTCTACAGGACTGCACCGGATGTTACTGCATGATCAAAGTTAAAAACCAGGTTAATAAATAGTACCACACACACATACACATACACACACATACGCCTACGCATGTGTTATAAGCCTGGCAGTGACCTCCCTCTCCTCTCCAGGTGTGGGTTGGTGGTGTTGGCCGCAGTTCTACTAAAGGGAAGATTTACATCGTGGACATGGAACGCTACCAGGTACTGAAGGAGCTCCACGGCCACAACGACAAGGTGACGGCGCTCTGCTCTGCCGAGGATCGCTACGTCCTCAGTGGAGCTGGCAAACACGACGGAAAGATCGCCATCTGGAAGGTGGAGTAGAGCAGAAACGGACAAATGTTTGAGCGCGCTGTGAATGGACAAAGGACCCGTGCTGGGGGTGTGTTTTTGGAAACCTCCGCCACCTTTTGAAGCACAGATCTGACGGGATCACACGGCAGTCATGAGAAGCAACAAGTTTACATAAAGCGACACTGACTGAGCAGCTTCTGCAGCGTGCTATGAGGTCGTGATCCGCGATCATAAATACTAACAGTACTAACACGGGAATATGAAGGACAAACAAAGACTGAACAAAGAAGTTCTGCTGGATGTTTTTTTTTTTTAATCCAAAGTGCTTCACTTTACTGAAGGTTTCTACATTTTCTAGTATTGTCATACTTTATTTAATGCTGTGCCTGGTTTTATATTGGATCACACTAGTATTATATGGGAACACTGTGTGACTGAGCCTGCACTCCAGCTGTGTTTCAAAGGAGTCAAACTATCCTGAAAACAAAACTCCCGTCACTGCGGGAAGAAAAACCCCTGAAAAGGTTTATTTTGATGGAAGTTCTGCTTTAATGTGCAGTGGAGAGTCATGGGAAATATGATGAAAGATGATACCAAGTTAAGAGCTGGACCTGGCATCTGTGTGTCTGTGTGTGTGTGTCTGTGTGTCTCAAGTTTAGCCCTACAACAACTGAGTCTGACGAAAACACAACCCAGCAGTGTTCCGCACTTGTTGTACTTCTTACCTCATTGTTAGACAAAGTTTCTGCATTTTTCTATTTATTTCCCTGCAAGATTCGTTTTATTTGTGTTGGTTTTAACAAGTAAAACTGTTTTTAAACACAGATGTCAGAGTCTAAAATTCCCGCCATTCTAAGAAATGTAGTTATTTATCATTTCTAAGTGGAAAGATCTTTTCATTTCCTCTCCTGTGTTAGAATGTGTTCATAATCCTATGATAAGATTTGTGTTTACTCCTAGCTCTGAAAACAGTAGTGTTATTTGTAAGTAAAGCAGGACAGACTGAACTTTTCTTATTTTCTATCTTTCACAGACACTTTGAGCACACGTTCTGGGACTCTTGAACAAGTCAAGAAGGTGCACATAATTTTTTTCCCTGTTTAACAAGTGGGATATTTTTGGTTCATAACACCTGCATTCAAACGTTCAAATGATCTTTTATTAACGTATTTATACACTGTATATAACTGGTGACAATGCAAGCAGCTTAACTGTTGATATATTCTGTGATTTGTTTGATGAATATTGTCTTTAGTCACTTTATAAGACGCCATATGAAACTGTGTAATATATTTTCATATATTTAACCAAACGAACAAAGCAAATACACACTTTTAAAAAGAAGTCTTCAGATTGTTTTTATTTCCATCCAGGTTACTCTATGTCAAACCTGAATCTATAATGCAACTAATCAGAAGATCGGAGGTTCGATCCCCTCCAGTCTGCATGTTGAAGTGTCCTTGGACAAGATACTGAACCCCAAATTGCTCCTGAAGGCTGAGTCATCAGTGTGTGAATGTGTATGAATGGGTGAATGAGATACATACTGTAAAAGCACTTTGAGTGGTCAGAAGACTATAAAGGCGTACGGTACATTAGTACAGTCCATTTACCATTTAACCAACTCTTGTGCAACATTTGACAACAGAGTCATCTTAATGATTTATTACTGTTTCTGTCCCAGAGCTACAGTGTGTGAACGCCAAGCCTTTTTTTCTGCACTTCTTAGATTTCACCAGAAGATGGTTCTGTTTGACACAAAATAGGCTTACTATTGTTCAGGTTCCCAATATCGATACATGATCAACTGCTATGACTATAAATTGTTAGAGAAAGATTGTATTAATTATAATTCTCAACAGGTGAAGGTAACATCATCGAAGTCATATTAATTTTTCAGTCGCATGTGTCAAAGAGAAGAAAGTCATATTTGAGAAGATGGAAGAAGACTAATATTTGTCATTTGAGCTCCACGGCAAACATAGAAGCTGTTTGACTCCCTCTGTGTGGGCTGCAGGCTGTTTAGATAAGACTGATTGGGCCATAACGTAAAGCTAGAGCAGGCTGGGTCCACCCTGATCAGGTGTTCCTGAGCAAAACACTGAGTCCCTGCAGGCCTGCTGCTCTATGAAACACCTCTGACCTCCCTGTGGTGCCGGTCAGGGTGTTTTTCTCCCTTCCAGTCCGTGTGTGTTACCTCTCTCTGTCTGTGTCTATGTGCTGGAAATTGTTTTGTTACATAAAGCCATAAGCAGCAGTTAATCTCTCAGCGTGCAGGAGCACTCATGCCTCGGCTGCGGTGGAAGATAAGTTGTTTTCTGCAGTCTCCTGCAGGTCTTAATCAGTTTCCTTTAATCCATAAACTTTAACTTACAGGAAGCCATAGATACGTTCAAGAGAGGGGAAAACAACCAACAATCGCCGTTTGTGCAACTTAAAACCTGACTTGAAACAGTACATTTAGTCAACAGAGGCACAGTGCTCTGCAGTACAATGCTACAAAGAGAAATTCCTCTTAACTTAACTTCATTAGAAGTTAGTGCAGTTCTATTTCTGACTCTTTGTGGTTTCTCAAAAAGAAAAAGAACAGGCGTTTTGCTGTAGAAGAGGAACTATCTTATGACTGGAGGATAAGACTGGTGTTATTCTGGATTTTTACGTCAATAAATGCCATAAAAACATGTAAATCTGTCTGCAAATGTTACATATTTAAATATAAAAATTACAAAATGAACAACAATGAAGGTTAAAGTTTAACAAAACCTCTTTAGTTATTATTTTTAATACATAAAAGTTGAGCTAAACTGCTTCTTGCAAGAACTGTGTGAGCCTGATTTGATCATGCATGACAGTAGTAGCAACAAAAGCAAATAACCCAACAATTAAAGGCCTGTCCACTTCAAACTAAGAAAAGAATAGGATGTTCACGTAGAGCCACATCAGTTATTGAGACCGAATCGTTCATCATGTTTCATGTTTTTATTACCTTAAAATTAGCTTTTTATATCCACATATGGAACAGGTTCTCTTGCATGGAGTCATTGCAATCATGCAGTCATTTTGTGCTGTTGTTACAGTAGCCTAGAACAGAAGAAGAAGAAGAAGAAGAAGAAGAAGAAGAAGAAGAAGAAGAAGAAGTGACATTTGCAGTTTCAATACAGTTTCTAAATGTATCAAAGGGAACCTCAACACATGAGAGGCTACTTGTTGCAGATGAAGACAATGACATCTTTTGGCACATGAAACTTCTCCTATGCATTTGGAAATCGAGTGGTGAGCAGAGGACATGGTTGAAATGCGCATCCTCACCACTAGATGGCACTAAATTTTACACACTGGACCTTTAAAATCTAATCAATAATCATGAACATAATCTTTATTTATACAACAAAAACAGTGTTTTACGAGTTGAACCAGGTTTCAGCGTATTAGACAAATCCGACAACTAAAAAACATTACAAAGATAACATTTTAAATATAGGTGATAGTAGCTTTGTAGATCACTGTCAATCACTTTGACATACGCAGTCACACGTTAAATCCCCCAAACCACGATTTATCCTGCAGAGGTGTTTACACGCACAGAGATTTACTGCAGATAGCGTGCATGCAGGTTGTGACAGATAGAAGAAGAATGTCTCATCCTCCAGGGCAACACAAAAGATAGTTGGATCAAAATTACTACATGTCAGTGAGTTAGTGTGTTTCACCCTAAACATGAATTTCAGGCCACATGCCTCACGTCACGCCTCAGGATCTTGAACTCTACATGATAATTTTGGATGTCCATGTTTTAAATCTGCTCCCAGGAATCTAGAAAAACAGGTGATCAGGTCTCAGTTGACTAACGCTTGGTTGTATGAAAGTTAGTTTTGTAACATATTAGCAAACTATCTTTGTTTCCTCACTCCCATTTCACGTTTCTGTATGTTGGTATCAATTCCACCTCAAATGAAGATCCACAAGCTAAATCATCAGTATGGATGGTCATACACAGGGAGAGCAGAGCCCTCGGGTTTCAAGCCTGATGAAGCCCCCCCCCCCCCCCCTCCCCTCTGCTCTTTGTTGTTGTTTTTCTTGGTAACATGAATGTCATGTGGTGTTGCTTGAGCAAATTATAGCTTGCATACATTACCAAAGAAGCTCAACCTACCTGGGCTGCAGAGAAACCCCCTCTGTAATATCTGTTAGAGGTTATTACAGCCTTTACAGCAGTTTACTGCGTTCAAGTTTCAACAGAATTCACACATCAACCAAACCAGCGATTCACGCGTAACACACACAAGCACACACACTTCTTTTGCTCTTATACCTTCTATGAGACGTTTTGTCCACATTTGAAACATTTTGAACCTTGGACAGCTGAGATGAATCAACTGTCAGAAAATGTATTTAATTTCAGACAGAATTCAACAGTCCGCTGCTTCTGCCGTGGATCCAGAGACCTGGTTATGTTGACTAACTGAGAAAAGAGCTGCAAAGAGTTACAATGTCTCTTTGACATTTAGTCATCACTTTGTGGTCGTGTGTTGGACAGCGTTCCTGTGGCCGCCGACCTTTATTTGACCGGTTGCAAATCTGTCTGGCAAAACCGTGTTCACCACTAAAGCCCAGTGTGAACTGAAGTAATGGACGGTCATGCAATATTGAAGCCTCTGTTTATAGAGGAGCCATTAGGTCACATCTAGTTTTAATGTTTGTATTTTTTCACTTTATATTAATGTGTTAATGTGTTTCATAACCTAAATATTGTTGATAATTGATATTATTTATAACTAATATATACAAATTGCAGAGAGTGGAAGAAAGCAGAGCCCAGCAGCAGGGCTCCCTAGAAAGGGTAAATCCAGCCCAGTATTAATGTGATTTTATCATCAGGCTCGAATCAGTGAAGGTAAAAACAAGGAAAGAAAGATGACATATCTATGATATGTTTACTGACCTGAAATGATTATAGATTGTTGCTGTTTTTTTTTTGTTTTTTTTTACCTCAGTCTGTTTGAGAAATATTTGATATAGTTATATACATACATATAATGGACTTTAGTGATGAGCATTTTACTTTTTATGCAGCACCACAGAACTGAGGAAGTAAAAACACAATGGTGGAAGAAGTATTCAGATCATTTACTTCTGTACGAGCAGATATTTCACACTATGATTATTCATGTACATTCAACATAAACATCCCAACATGTTTCTGCGTGTGTACTGTGTGGCCCTGTTAGTTACTTTTTTAATAAACAACAACTTCATGTAATAGAGTAAAAACACGTTTATTCCTTTGCACTATTTGTAGAAACATGCATTGTTGCTTTTTGTATCTGTTTTTTCATGTTTGCACATAATAGTTATTTTTACCTGTCTTGGTTCAGCAGTGGTCCTTGTGTTTAGATGTACAGTATGTCACTTTACATCTTCCTGTAAACTGTTCTTGGGTCAGTGTAAAAGTAAAAACTGAAGCCCCTGCATGTGTGCACAAACTTTTTACCAAGTCAGATTCTAATGAATGTTTTCTAGTGTTATAATAGATTGTTGTTTGTTTATTGGTGTATGTGTGTATGTGTGTTTTCTCATAAATCTTCATTTATTTGGGCACTGTGGTGCCCAAATAAATGAAGTAAATATGAAAATAAAGTTAAAACTTAAAACTGTTAAAACTGTTTTTTGCTTACCTGTCAGAGAAATGAAATATAAAGTATCATTAAGTAGATATACTCAAGTGAAGTATAACTACAGCGGCTTAAACATACTGATCACAATATTTTTACGGTCTTCCCCTTTAAAAAAAAAATCAGCCTCTCTGCTTCTTTGTATACCACCGCCACGACCCCGCCTCTTTATGTAAATTAGCCCTGACGTCGGCGGAAGCCAGCGCTACGTCTCTTCTTCCGACAGATATTCCTTTAAAGGCGTATTTAAAGCCCTGGTCTCAGTTGCAGGAGCAGCGGACAAACCTATGCAACAAAAGCTGCCGCAGAGCCGAGCGACTCTCTGACCGCTCCAGCGGACACAAAAACACGGGAGCCGGCGGCTGACACAACCCGGCGAGGTGAGCTGGGTGTCCGGTTAACGCACCGGCGACGAGAGGGGACGGATATTAAACATTTTGTAGCCGCTGTTGGTCGGATCAGACAAGCGGAATACACAGCATCTCAGGTTGCTGCTGCAGAGAGTGGAGGAGGAGGAGGAGGGGGAGAATGGGGGTGGAGGAGGGGGAGGCATTTACAGTAGTTTGTGCAGGCCTGTGTCAAAAACAAAAAGAGACGAGAGGCTGCAGGGGACAGCCCGGGACAGGTCAGGCTGCACAATTAGATCGGTCTAATTATAAAGCGGGTTATAATTAGCTCCTGTGAGTGGTGTTTGAATGTGAGGCAGGTAGAGCGGGTGTAGTTTACAGTTTGAGGACACTAGTTGTAGTCCTCCATCACTTTGTAATTAATCAGAGAATCGTCAAGAGAGTGCGGATGTCTGTTTGGGTGTGTGTGGTAAATAACACACACCTGTGACCGTGAGAAAAACTATCCGAGGTCCTGCATGTAAATATGAGGAGCGCCCTGCTTTGTAATCCACTGCTCATCTGTGTTTACATCTACTACTCTTTTTAGATTAGTCATCAGCCGGGGGTGTGATGAAATTCAATCAGCTGGAAGACAATTAGTCAGCAACTATAATGACAAGATCTTGTAATCTGATTAATCATTAAAGTCATTTCTTAATCTGCTTCTAGCAAATGTGACCATATGCTGCTTTTCTTAGTTTAGTTCCCAGCTTTATGAAAGTAAACTGGACATCTTTGTATTTTAGTAATTCCAGTGTGTCACCTTGTGCCTTGGTTGTGTGATTAACTGGTTTATCCAGCAGTGAACCGGCAGGTTAAATAGGAAAATGTGATTGCAGTTATTTAAATCAGACTTGAATCAACCATCGAGCCCCTCCAATGTCTCTGCTGCCAGTAAACATTTCTGAGTTGTGTTTTATTTAATCTACGTTTGAAGGGTCAGACACACTGTGTATTTGATTATATATCTGTGCTGCTGCTGCACAGACAGAGGGATGGACAGACACTGTTTTGCATGTGTGTTCTCGCTTATTGGCAACTGCTGATCTATTGTCATTCGCATGGCAGAGTAAGAGCGGATGTGCGTATTTGCTGCTGTATTGATTTAATGTACAGTTCACCCCAACTTACTGTGTGTGTGTACGTGCACTGTATTGTGTCTTAACTCTCTGTTTTGTGTGTCCGTGTTCAGGTACGACTACAGGGCTTAAGATTGCAGCCTGGACCAAACGACAACGTCTCAGAGACATTTATGAAGCTTTCAAGGCCTTTTGGTGAGTACACACACACACACACACACACAAATGGAGGAGCTTTCTATTTTACTTGTATTTTCACCAACATTTCAACATTTTAAAGTCTCGTGTCTGCTTTTAAATCCAGTAAATCTGCACAAAAACATAATAAAAGTCCCAAAGAGAGATGTAAATGACCAACAGATGTTCTTCCTCTGTTGTCTTTAAAGTCTAATGTGTTCCTATTCTGCTGGAAACCACAACCAGCACGAGCAGAACAATGCAGAATAGATGCGCGGTATGTGGCGTGATCTAATCGTGGTCTTGGTTTGGATAAACCTGACAGAATGTGCACACTCATACCTTGCACACTTCCTCCTTTTTTAAAAAAAAAAAAAATCTGTGTCTCTTCGTGCCGGCCTCAAGATTTTGACATATTCGTGCCGCCGCCGAGGTTTCAGATTTTTGAGTGCCGGAGAGCTGCCGCTTCAGCTGAAGTGAGAGCAATCGACTTCCTCCTGATGAAATGTTTGCTGACGACGAACAGTGCTGACTCAGCGTCAGGTTATTACCGCACAGACAACCGCACAAGTGGTCACGCGCACACAGTCACATGAGCACACACACACGCACTCATGCACCTCAATGTACATTATGCAAAGAGAGCATACAAGAAATGATCAGCTGCCCACATACAAATATTGTGATGCTTTGCATGCAGAACTGGACTTCATTTCCATAAACAACATATAAATAATGTGTACTAGTGTGTGTCACTACATTTATTCTATTCTAACAGATGTACCTCCTGGTCTCTCGGTGGATCCATCCACCAGAACATACACACACACACACACACACACACGCACACACACACACACACAGTCCACATTAATGATTAATGACAAGTGAGGATGAGCTTTACAAACAAAATGGATGTTTTAGACGTTTAATCATGGCTCGGACACACAAAGACACAGACATACGCTCACCTGCCAAGGCCTGTCACACTATACATACATTTCCGATTGACTGTATTTAATACTGCACAGTGAGCCAAACCCGTGTAATTACTGTGACTCCGGATTTGTTTGTGGAGCGGTTTCCACGCCACATGGGGAAGCTTTTTCGTAAAAACGCGAAGATCTCCCGCTGTGAAGAGATTTCAGGCAAAACCGTCCAATAAAGAGCCGCAATGCCAAACAAAATCTCCAAAATAAAATGTAAGCACAGAGTTATTTACAGAACACTGTACGCCAAAACAAACAGACACAAACACAGTTTCTTCCCACAGGCCAACACACACTGATGAACAGTTAGCAGCAGACACACAGCGTCAGGAACAAGGCTGAAATAACCCCGATCCACTGTGCCTGTGAAGACGTTAATATCATCAGTCACACAGGATCTACGCATGCTGTCCATACTGTCACAGCCACCTACGTCACCTGTATGTGTGCTTATATCTGTGTATGTACACTGAAAGCAAAGTCTTCGCAGTTCACATTGTTACCTGCCTCACAATCGTGAGAGTTTTCGTCACTTTGGTTAAAAGCAGTGTGTTCTCCAGCACGTATTTGATCGGTCCATGCCGCTCTCCAGCGAGGATGATGTGACAAAAAGCTGAGTCAGGCTAAAAACGTCTTGCCAAAAGTTGAAGTGGTTTTACTTTTTTGGCCCAACATCCACTGTTTTGCCAAATTAGATTTCATTTGAAATAACACAGTCTGCGCCGTCCTTCCACACACACACACACATCTGATCTGGCTTTGTATCCTGAGCCCTGATCCTGTGTGCAGATAACCTGCTTCCTACCGGAGTGAAGTTTTTGTACACAAAACCTGAGAGAGAGGAAAGAAATGAGTGAGCGAATATGTTTTCCCACCTCTGATCAGAGAGCAGCTGTGTGTTTATGTACGTGTGTGTGTGTGTGTGTGTTTGTGTGTGTTGGTCGTCTCACTTACATCAATGCCATCAAGGGATCTACTTGTTGCAGTTCCATTTTTTTTTTTTTACACAACAGTCAGTGTTTACTTTATTCAGACATTATTCAGAGATGTGGACTAACACTGCTGCTGAGGAAAAACAGTGTAAATGTTACAGTTTGATTAATAGATCTACATGAAGGTGTGTGTGTGTGTGTGTGTGTGTGTGTGTGTGTGTGCGCAGCAGCACTGCATGCTGGGCTGGATGATTTTCTGGTGAACTGTTATCAAAGACAATATAAGACATCTGTGCTGTTTTTAGTCCTAACTTTGAGTTAGAGGACACACACACACACACACACACACACACCCACACCCACACCCACACCCACACAGATCTGTCTCTGTTGCCAAGAGAAGTTGTCAATAACTCAAACCGTCTTCTAAGAATAGAGACTTTCCACTGTTCGCCTCCTTCGTCTCCCGTCAGCTCTCCTCCTCTCTGTCTTGTCCACCGCTCGTCCTTCTTATTTGTTCCGTCTTCCTTCTTTTTTTTTTTCTGTTTCCAATCTTTCAGCGCTTTAAGCTCCACGTCGCCCTCAGAGGTCTTGTTGTGAATTCAGTTTCTTCCAGGTGGTTTGAATTCATCACTTGCAGCCACAAGAATACAGACAGATGTTCACGTTATCACCTGAGCACAGATCATTCCTGACCTTGGAGGCAGCAGTTGAATCTCCTTTAAGATCCATTTAGAAGCTCTTTGGCTCCTTTTCATCAGCTCTTAAGTTCTTCCTCAGCAGATGGAGTTTTCCTTTTTTCTGTCAAACAAGGTTCGTTCAAGGTTTTGTCTTTTAAACCAACATGGATAAGAAGTCTTAGAAATGTTTGCCATCTCCACCTGCTGAAGCCGTATGATTGAAGGCTCCGGATCAGCTCATGTTGTGGCGAACCTGTGAGTCATTCAGGGTTTTACCTGTGCTCACACTCCTCTATATTGAGAACAGCTGGCCTGTATGAGAGGGTTTCTACTCTTGTGCCTCTAGTCATTGCTGTCAGAACAGAACAATGAGCTGGCACATGACCCCGTGTTTTTCAGCAGCTCTTGGAGGTGTGAAATCCTGTTAATAGATCTGTTTATAATCACGTGTGAAGAAACAATGCCGTTCACCTCCAGAGTAGAATCGTTGCCAGATTGGCAAAGCCAGCGCTAGCAAGACCCAAATCAAGACTTCTAATAAAACAATGGAAGTGTCGGTATCTGTTAAAGGAGCTGTAAATCTGAATGCCTTGTTCATATTTATTTCCCGTGCCGTTTCAGAGAGTTGGACCAGCAGCATGATGTTTCTGTAGAGCTCCCATTGCAGCTTGAATCAACAGGAAAAAAAACACCCAAAGTTCTGATAGAGGTCATATTTTCCCTTCAGGGCAGTCTGAACTCAAGATAGCGTGAAAAGCTTGAACTAATTTGGCCTCGCCACATTTCTGAGTTGTTTGGCCTCCGCTGCCTGTGGTTCATTTTAATACTCCATCGGTGAGCTGTGTTCCCCTGTGAAACATCTGCGCTCAAAGCCAATTCTTCAGCGGACAAACTGCGGCATGTCATTAAAGCTTTCTCTCTCTCTCTCTCTGTCTGTCTCCAAAGTCATTTTATCCTGCAAATGGAGATGTCACATTGAAACCAAATAATGAAAAATCACTCTTCGGACATCTTTTTGGGTTTTCTCCAATCAATGTTCCGATCTTCTCTGACTCATCCTGAGCGGAAAACGTCCCGGGACAAACTGATGTCGATTTAATTAGCAGAGAGCTGACTGGATGCCAGGCGTGACTGGCAATTTTTGCAGATTTACTTTGTGTAGTGCATTTTGGTTTCCTTTCGGGCCTTCATGTGGCTGTGCGAACCCACACATCTATCTCTCTTTTAATTGCTGTGTCACAGCTAAAGCTATCTTTAACACAGCGTATTAATAAATGCACTCCGTATCCCGCATGGCAGTAGCTGTGAGTTGATGTCACGGTGGTCTGAAAGACTGGGCGTGGACACCGTTTGATATTTTATCAGCATGTCACAGCTGGAATGTTGTTGTTGTCACACGCAACAATAATGCAAGGCTTGGTGATCTGCAGCAGAACACCCACACACACACACACACACACTGTGTCGGTTACAGAAAGCAGCAAATATTAATAATTTAAAAAGCCTGGTTAGAAATGGCATGTTGTTTGTGGACTGATTGTCTGAGTTCTGGATGTGTTTATGTAAATTTACAGACTTTACAGGCAGTCAGGTTTCTGGGGGCGAAAGAGGAGAAGCGATAACTGGCTGTGTGCCAGTAATGTCATTAACACTGTTAGTATGGCTGCACTCAAAGTAATGGGCGCACTCTCATGCACACACTTGTTCACTTTACAGCTGATTTGCCTGCTGCAGAAGAAAACCGCGGCATCCTTTTTTTTTGGCATTTTAATGCGAGTTTATGGACGACAGAAGTGGATGGATTTCACAAACTCATCCTTTATCGCACAACTCAGTGTCACAAATCAGCTAATCAGGCATTGGGATGACTGTGTGCTGTCCTTCAGCAGGCACTAAATGTTTTGTGCCCAAAGTGTGTCATTTTGAAACATTTGTTCCTCTTTCATTTTCCGTCTCTGTTTGTCTCATTATGTTCTTTGTGTGTGTGTGTGTTTTTTTTTTTTTTTTTGTCTGGTGGATCAAGTGCAGTCAGAATGTCAGGTTTTATTGTGGCCTGCCAAAGATGAAAATGTGCACACTCAATCCACTTTAAAGCACTTTGGTTTGGTTTTAAATGCTCCGCCAAATGCTTTAATGGGCTCTGCGTGTTCATGTAAGTGGAATTTGACAGTTGGATTGTTTTCGTACTCTCTGTCCACAATCAGATGTTTTTCTTTCTTTCTGTCTTTTTCTTTCTGTTGGATGTTTATGATTGCTTCCTCAGGGAAAGTTATTTGCTCTGGTGAAGTATTTGGTAGAGTCAGGGATGATCATGAGTCACCGCACCGAGCCCGCTGCCAGCTCCGCTCAGAACATCGTGTTGTCGGTGCTGCAGGAGAAAAACTATTCTCGTATGTGGAAGTCTTTTAAAGTTTGTTGTTGCTCGTTGTGAAAAACTACTAGTGCATTACAATTTACAATGCAGTGTGGGACTGGGTATTGGCTCAGCTGCATATCCGTAGGGTATAATAATTCAGAACTTGGACAGCATCACAACATAGCAGACACGTTAACCCTCTAAAGGCCACTGCAGCACCTCTTTGGGGTAAACAGACTATTTTTCATTGAAAGTCTAACTACACCCTCAAATTCCTCCCAGCAAATAATAATAAAACCAAATGCAGCGGATGTCTGAACACGACAGCCACAGCTGCTGTCACACTCTGTTGTCTGAAACACACAGTCTGAGACACAGTCACTATAAACACATTCACAGCCGTTGGTACAAATTTCTGTGTAGCACCTGTACCTGAAGGAGCTAAGCAGCTCAGAGAGACTAACTGTACAGTGTGTATGTAAGAGTTGGGAGAGGACTAGCATTAGTGCAGTGTTTATCGAGGTAAAGAATGCAGTCCGGTGGTGCTTCTACAGCCGCCAAAAGCTGAACCACTGCCCCAAGACTGAAAAATACTAAATAGAAGGGTAGAAAAAAAAACCAAAGAAAGACATTAATTAATTAAACTCTTTTTCATAAAAATCCCATGATGTAATTTGTCCCAGGCGGTGTACTGGCCATTGAACCCTTTGAAAAAAGATTTTCTCAATAATGAGAATATCAACACCAGCACAAGTATGTTTTATCAATGCACAGTCATATAGCATAATTAAGGACACCAACACTAACATTAGTAGTCACATCTTGGGCACACGAACACAGAACATTTAAACTTTATAGTTTCTTAAATCATTTGACGATAATAAATTTCTTGAAGTTAATTTGCCACAAGCTACGATGACACACATCTCCAAACACATTCACACTCATTTTTCAAACACACGCTGTTTGTGTGTGTGTATGTGTGTGTGTGTGTGTGTGTGGTCAGATCTCTGTACACAGTTTGGATTCTATCATACCCAAAGATAAATAAGCTCCATGTGCCTGTCCTTATTCATGTCCTGCTCCGCCGGTGAAACAACATTCAAAGAGAAGAAAGGAACCAGGAACTTGTCTTTTAGCTCCTCGCATCATAACAACTTCTCATATAAAAGCTTTTTATCACTGATTGGCGGTTTTGAGTTCACCAGCTTGACAACAGGAAATTGTAGAGACGTCTAGAGATGTAAGATGTTCTTCTGTGGTTAAAAGAGTGCCAGTCTCGAGCTAATGTAACACTGCACCAAAGAGTTGGTTTCAAAGGTTCTTGCCATAATAATACAGGTCATAATAAGATGTCTTCATCACTGCAAATTTGCTTACATGATAACTGGCATGTGTCTGCACGTTTTAATGATTTTACCCTCTTGCTGACAACTAAACCTGCATGCGTCTGAGCAAGAGAGATGCAGGTCTAGCAGTTTGGTGCTGTTAATTTGATTTGAGCAGCATCAAATGTGTGTTTCTATGATAGGAGTGTGTGTATTTGTGTGTGTGTGTGTGTGTGTGTATGTTTGTGTATGTCGACTCGACAGTGGAATATTCCAGTAGGCCTGTGGGCGGGGTTAAAACTTAACCATAAGGGCTTGTGTAACTCGTGAACATGTCTGTGCGGGCTGGGTGTAAGTGTTGTCAAACCTGCTGTTGTGTTTGCTGTCTGATGAAAACAGCAGTTGTTATTGCTACGTTGGTGTTTGACCGCTTTAAGTTGGCCCATGCGGTGAGCTGATGTGGTTCTTAATTTGAACTGACTTAGTGGCAGGCTGGGGGTTGGTCACAACACTGACAACTCGAAAATAAAAAAAAACACACCCACACATAGAGAGCAGCATGATCTGTATCACCTCCTCACACACTCTCTTTTAGTTTTGTTTCCTATCTCCTGTTTGGCTCACTGCTCCCTTGTGGGTAGACCTCAGGGGGCTGTAGGGGGGGGGGAGGAGGATACTAACACACACAGTTCCCCTAAAAGGAGGCAGCCCTCTGAGACAGGAGACAGGATGCGTGTGGGTGTGGGGGGGCCGTAATGTGATGTTGGGTAGGGGGTACTGCAGTCAGAGGGGGGGCACAGATGAGGTTTGAGGTGGTGACTTACAGTCCCCCCTCTCCCTCCCACCCTCTTTCTGTGTGTGTGTACGTTTATGTGGGGAGGGTGACAGCCAGTAACGTGACTCCGGTGTAGAAGTAGGCCAAGGCTGCTGTCAGCAGCTTGTCAAAATCTCACTGTATACAGGCTCAAACATTCAAACCTGTAGCAGTTAACACAGCTTTTAGAATTTGTAGTCCGTGATTATTTGTTAGCATGCTAACTGTGCGTGGTGGGAAGATTCTGGGTCCTCAGACTGCATAAAAATGAAACAGAATTTATGAGACACTTGATACTATATTGACATTAACTGTCTAGACAGGCTCAGGTCAGCAGGCATGGATTAAAATAAGTGTGTGGGTGTTTATGTGTGTGTGGACTGTCTGCTGTTGCCTACAAACAAATTAAAATGTTAAAATGTATCACAAATTGTAAATACTACTTCCCATAAAACTCTGGTCACCTTCAGACAGTGCAGGATGCTATGTTTGCTTTAGCCTAGTAGCTTGTGGAAGTATAATGTTGTGAGAAACTGGCTAAGATACCAAAATTATGGAAGGGTAAAATCAATATCACATTATAACATGAGAAGTTTCACAATTTATTCATTTATTTATGAAATGCAACATGCTTAGTTAGCTAGCTAGCTGTGTTGTGCTAACAGTAAGTGTTTGGGCCAGTCAGTATGCTATATTGTTAGCCTGTTAGCTAGCTGGGCTGAAAATGAAGTCAAAGGGGCTATAGAGCTATAACTGGCTGAAAAGCTAACTGATAGAACAAACAGCAGGGGCCGCTCTTCTTTTACTGTCCAGCAAATTTTGCTAGCGTTATGCTGGCAATATCTAACTGACATCTTGAACCTCTCGCACCACAAAAATGGACCCAAGCCACATTTTTGACATTGGGCCTTGAACCTACAGAAGGCTTCAGGTGACATACCAGACCTGCTAACATGACAGTTGCCAGGGGCTGCCTTCAAATGGGGTCATGTTTACCACGTTGGTGGCAATTTTGTGAAAGCTCCAGGAGCTTCATTGTGAGTGCCCCAGTTTCCTTATATTTATTAGCCTGAGGAGAACCAGTGGAAAAGGCAGGTTTTTTGGTGATTGACCAAAAATACTCTGTTGGATTCACATATCTGTGTGCTTCACAAGGACTTAGTTAAACAGGCAACAATGTTAGTGAAACTTGATGTTGTGAAGACCATAATTATGAACGGCTGTGTGACATGAACATCTGGCATGCCAGCCTGCACTAAGCAAAATGACTGCAAAGGTGCCAGTGCCGACATTTACATCAAAATAAAACAGTTAATGAAGCGTGAAAGATAGCTGAGTAGAAATAACAAGTTTAGTTTATTTATATGGTGTTACTACAGAGACTACAAAGATAACTCAGAAATTTGATTGTTTGTGGCAAATGACATGCCCATTTTGCAACATATTTCAAAAAAGTTGTGAAATGCTCAAAGAAAACAGCTGGTGGAACATCTCACAAATAATTAGGGTGCCTGGCAACAGGTTAGTAACATGACTGGGTATAAAATAGACCTTTTTTGGAATAGTGTTGCATTAGTTTATTGTGTGTGTGTGTGTGTGTGTGTGTGTGTGTGTGTGTGTGTGTGTGTGTAGAATTTAGTTGCATCTAGTAGTCTAATCGCTGCATAGCAATCTCCTCACATCACCCTCACCTTCTTAGTGTAAAGGAGAAACAACATTTTAAGGGCCCTGTCTAGAGTCAGTTTGTTTAGTCTGTAGAGACACTGTTTCAGCATGGCGCCTCCATGAAAGAGGACCTGCTCCACTGTAGATAAAAGTAACAAAATTTTTAAGTAACAAAAATAAAAAGATTCTTATTTTCAGGTGATTATATATGTATTAAAACAGTTATGAATATTATATTCCATGTCTGCCTTATTCTGAAAATAAAGGGGTCAAATCTTACACACTGCACTTTTTAAATATATTTACTTACGTACTTACACATACTGTACATACTGATTGAACATTTCATCTCAGTTAAATCAATGAAACAATAGCCTGTTTTGTGATGTCACAATGGTTCTGTGCTCCGATTGACTTGTTACACTTGATCAACCTGTCAGCCTGCGAGTGACCTGACCTTTATCGACCTCACACCCAGAAACAGTATCAGTGTTCTTGTCACTTCATCAGACGTGAGTGAAGACACTGGACGTCTGTTTTGAGAGGCAGCTGTGAGGTTCAGGTGAGGCTGAGAGTGGAGATTAATTTAGAACTGTTAGAGCGTCATGGGAGATAAAAAGCACTCCAGTGGGAGGTACTCATGAATGTTTTAATATGCACTTGTGTGTGTGTGTGTTTGTGAGTGAATGCACATGTGTGAACAGCAGGTGTGTTACGTCAGAGTCATACCAGCCACTATAGTGATATAAACCCTGAGTTATGAGTAAGGGATTTGTCATTGATGCTAGTGCACGTTGATACACATGTGCCCCCCCTTGTACTCTCTGCACTGCAGCAGCACTGCACCATAATGCACACATCTACACTGTTTGCCTCCCACCACCACCACCCTCCTCTCTCTCTTTAGTGCTTATCCCTGCCATCTGCTTCCCAAAGCTGGGAATATGGTTATTTTTCATGGGAATACCACTAGCAGCATGGGTATGTTGAGGTGTTGTTGTGCTTGCATTGCTTCGCTGGGTGTGTTTACATATTTCTCTACAGGTGTACATGTCCTGAAACTGTGTTCTGGACTGCCCGAAATGTGTGTGAATGTTCGTGCGTTTGTAAGAGACGGAGGAAGCGTTCACAACTAAAGACTGAAGAGAGTCTGTACTCTAGTCACTCTATCCAAGTGAGAGGCAGAAAAACACAGAGGACTGAACATCTGTCAGTGACATTTAGCTGAATTTCTTTTCTCTCTCTCACACTCACACTCACACACACACACACACACACACACACACACACACACACACACAAGCACAGGCAAACAAACTTTAACATCACCTGTTTTACATGCCCACAAATACGTGTGTGACTTTGACACGCATCAGTTGTCCAACATTTTACTTCCCAACTTTCATGTCCAGTTAAAAAACCCTGACACATTTAAATTTTTTTGTGTATAAGCCCAATTTTATTCAGGCTTTTTCTCATTTACATATTTTCGAGTAACGTTATACAATAGATATGTATGTAATACTATGTAATGTACTGTATACAACAGCATAAGAAGGATAAGAAGATAAAACCAATTAGCCAACAATAACTATTGTACTACAGTATATAAGGATATACAGGTGCATACATATTTGAATATGAAAGAAGTGGAAAGGTCACAAGCAACCGCACATGGTGGAAACACTACATACGGCATACATATAATCTGATGTAAATGCTCACATACAGTATATGCACACTGTACCAGCTGATGTAATGAGACAGAAGCAATACTATGACGCATTCAGACAATCATGAGTGAATGAAAGGCAACACCAGACTGAACTGAAATGATCGTTAATAGAGGGCTGACATCAAACCAGATTATATTATTTACAGTTCTTTGTGCCTCTAATGTGAACCTGCGTGTTCTACCTGAAGGGCTTTCTTCCATTTCACGGCCTCTTCAAGCCCACAAATAAAAAAAATAAAAGCATCACATTAGGTCATCGGGTCTGTTTTGCTGGACAATTTGTAGTGTGGTGTCTCTCTCACAGTAACAAAATACTCCTCTCTTTATTTTCATTCACTGTAAGTACCTCTTTCTTTCCTTTTCTTCCCCTCACACAAACACCCATAGGCCACAGCAGTATGTGAACTCGATCCTGAAGTCTTCACACTTGTAATGATATCTAGCTCTGTATGGGTCATTGCGGTTGTGCGTCATGTTGGCGTTGGAGTGTTCACGTGCCTCGCAGGTGTATGACACCAAAACTCTGGAATTGTGATGTGGTTTTAGAAGTCAGATGACAAGAACTTGACATTCAGTATTTTTAGAATCATTATTTAGTCTGTAAAATGTCCTTACAGTTGACAAGCTGGAAGCAGGGCATCTTTGATGTTCCTGTCAGTTATTTCTCTTAAATGACTGATTGACTAATTGACTTGCTTAATTACACAGTTACAGCTCAAGGTTCACTTACTGGCTTTTGTTCTGCATCTTTGACTATATCACAATCCATTTCCGGTGAGTTTGCATGAGTCTGCATGTACAGGTTTAAACATCTATGCCTGGAACTAGGCGCTCCAGCACAAGTAGATCTCAAGTTAAGCTCTACTTAAAAGTGAGTAAGTGGACTTTGAGTTAAGATCGTCTTTGTCAGCTGCTGTTCTAGAAAAGTCTAGAATGAGCTGTCAAACAAACACCCTAAAGCTAACCGTTGGCAGGCAACAGGGTGGTGTCAATGTAAAATGCATTGTACACTCATCTACCTATCGTTAAATACCTGCCATCAACTCTAACCACACTAAATCCATATCACGGAATTCCTTCTTTTGCTTTAGTTCCAGGTGTTCATACCACTGAGCAACATGAACATTCAGTGGAGTTAAAACAAGTCAGCAGTTAGTCTTTAATTTATGTTGATTTTTTTTTTTAATTATTGATTTGAATTTTTAAGCATCTTTATTTGTCTTCTATGATATTTTGTCTTTGATTGTTGATTGGGCCAAAGAAGGAGTTTGAATACACTGCCTTTGTCTCTCGTTTCACTATTTTGGTGAAATTTAATGGATTGATTGGTTGGTTGGTTGATTAATTGATGCTGCCCACATGGCTGTGGCACCAACGTGTTTCTTCCCGAATGTTGACAACAAACTGTTGACAGTCACTGAAGCCAGAAACCTCAGTGGAATTTGTTTCCACTGTTATCTGTTAATCAAGCAAATCGTACATGTCTTCAAGCCTTAATATTTCCTGACTGTTGATTGTAGCTTTGTTGGGAATCATTCAAATGATCAGGTGTGTTTTTTTTTTTGTTTGTTTTGTTTTTTAAATAATAAAAAAAAAAAACCCTTCAGAGTCTTAGAATAAAGGGTGGACTGCTGAACAGAAACTTTTTATTCCAAGAATCATCAAAGTTGATGTTACTGTTAGGTTAGACCATACTCGTATTTATGCTGCTTCTAGTGGAGCTTTTGACCTCTGACAAGGTAATAATACTGCACAGAAGAGGTGTATGTGGCTATGCTGTGAGAATTAGACTGTGGTTGGCATTTACTCATCCCTCATTGGCCAAATAAGTATTTCTCGGCTTTAGATAACTGACAAGATGGCGGCAAGCCAAAACAGCCCACTCTGGAGAAATGAATCATGTCACCTACAGTAAAGGGGAGCCAAAAGAGTTACTCAAGAGCACGAAGACCATGTAGAGCATTTTAAAATGCAGGTCGGAGCACATTGACACTGTGTTCCATACGTGATGAGGCTTGCAGGAGACATGAAACTGTCTGTCTGTTTTCTCATGTTACCGGTTACATGTAAGAGAGCCACTAAAGGGGCTGCAGAAGAAGAAGAGGAAGAAGGAGCAGGAAAACTGCGAGGGTAGATGAAGTGAGAAAGGCTGAGCTTGCCCTGATTTCATGCCGGTGTCACAGGTAATCTGGTCTGTGGTACAGGAATAAACACTCACTAAAATAGACCGGGGTTAGGTGTATTTAGTGTGTTCACAGAGGCAGAAATCTTGTGTGTGTGTGTGTGTGTGTATGTGTGTGTGTTGACCTGTGAGACACAGAAAACGGCCGTCTCTTAATTTGTCCCTGACCTTGGACTTTACAGGCATCTCCTTTCCCTCCCTCCGTCTGGTTTTCCTATCGTCTTCTGTCTGTGTCTCCTTTTCACTCTCTGAAGTCTCTTGGCAAATCTTTAACTTGTTGACTGTTCTCCAGCTGCCTCTCCTATCTCCTCTTATCTTATCTCCATCCTTCGGCCTCACTCCTTTTCTTTCTTGGCTTTCCCCCCACTTCAACCCCATCCTCTCTCCCTCTCGGCTCTCACGTGAGACTCTGCGTTATTTATGTTGGCTCCCAGAAAAGCTGAGGTGAAATTCAATATAAAGTGAGCTCATGTTACAGACACACACATGCACAAACACGCAGAAACAATAGGACAACTGGCCGGTGCTGCATGTATACAGACTTCTAATCAGATAACGTTGACTATTTTGTGTGTGTCAGTGTTTTGTAAGACTGTGAATTACAGATACAGGCCAGATAGTGCTGTTAGCTGAGAGAAAGAGATGCATGGATAGCAGCACCTTGGCTGTCTTGTTTTCATACTTTGACCTATTATTTTTCTTTCTTTTAAAAATCGCACACAGCTGTAGTTACATATTCTGAGCACAGATCCACATGACATTTACACATGACACACTTTTAGACCCCCACCAGAAATAGATCTGAACTGCTCGACTTGATTGCCCTCAAACTGTCCCGCAGACTTTCAAAACAGCCTCACCCTGAAATGTTTCGCATAGGATCAGATAAATTCATCGTGTTCTTCTGTGTTTATAGAAGTATTCAAATGCATTCAGCTCCTGTTTCATCTTCGTTTGCCCCCTGACACGTGCTGCTCATTAGATCTAGCAGGTGTCCGCTCTCGACATACCCGACCACTGAAGCTAATATTGCTTTATGTTGTGTTTGCGATGTTGAACGACCACAACCTGCCGTATGGTAATGCCGTTGAGGGAAAAAGATTGTATCACCACATGGGTGTGGCATCACTGTTGTCACCAGTGTTCTTCTGCCCAACGGCAACATGTTGGCAGTCACTGGTGCCAGAAACCTCAGTGGAATTTGTTTGATTGAGACATCTATTCGTCAAGTATCAAACAAATCTTGCATGCCTTTAAGCCAAGGCAGGGCGTGTCATCCAATAATCAGAAGATCAGCTGAAGGCTGTGCCATCGGTGTGTGAATGTGTATGAATGGTTAACTCCTTAAACTGATGAGCAGTTGGCACCTTGCATGGCAGCCAGTGAATGATTTATGTACTGGAAACGCACATTGAGTAGTCAGAAGAGGAGAAAGGCGCTATATAAGTACAGTCCATTTACCGTTTTAATATTTCCTAACTGTTGGTTGTAACTTTCTTGGACTCTTGCTTGTTCGAGTGATCAGGTGTGTGTAGAAAACCTTCAAAGTCTTTGAATTGAAAGTCATCTGCTGAACAGAAACTTTTTATTCCAAGAATCATCTTAGTTGGTGTTTCTTTATTGTTAGGTTACAACCATGGACAGTATAAAACATGGACGTTTTGTGACACCACCCACAGTTTACCTGAAAAGCTGCTGTGAAGCCTAGAATGCGGCGGCTCTGTTGCCTCCCAAATCTAAAATTGGGCAAACACGTGGCTCGTTGGTGGACTGAGGCTCAAACAGGCCACCTGTAATGGCACCCACCTGTCAATCAAAGCTGCCACATTGTTAGTTATGTATAACTTCAAGTCTTATTATAATTTGAGGTGAATTCTGTAAAAATCCAGACTCAGCACAGCTGTGGAATGAGGAAAGTAGCTATAGTAACCAAAACAGTTTTTTGTACCAGGCTGTAAACATGTTTATATTGTGTAGGCTGCCTCAAGTGGCCGTTTAAGGAACTGCAGTTTTTGGCACTTCAGCCTTGGCTTTAGTTGACTGCCATGGAGGTTGGTGTTTGGTCACAAATATATGAGATTGTCACGGTACGATAACCAGATTAAGTATAATCGTTATTGTCATTATTATCATCCGGTACAATGACCCCTAACCCTCTGGGATCCTATAAATGGCCTTCAGTTCAACTCAATCAATTGCTTATGCAATCATGGGCTATGCTTGAATCACAGAGGGTTAAAGGAATGAAGGTTGAACCTATTACTTATTATTAAGCAAGTATACACAGTATAATAACCATCTGTTTTCCACAGTTCACTGGTGCAACTGAAGTCCAACTTGTTTGTCAGTTTGGTTTTGACGTGTGAAACTTAATGCCACTAATTCTGCAATAATACATTTTGATACTCGTCAAAGTAACCACCTTTTGCAGATATAACAGCCAAACACAATTTCAGCATTCTTTTAATGCTCGGAAAGTTTTTCCCACAACACTGTTGCAAATGTTTTGCAGTCAGTAGTGCCTGGAACGCTAAAACAAGCTGCCTGGAAATCCATTTATAACCACATGGCAATATTGCTTTGGTCAGGATCACTTTGGTGTTTTTGCATATTCAGACCAAATTCCAGCTGATGGTTTTTCATGTTGTTTTCATGTTAAACATCACATTAATGTGTGTCCCATTCAATGAGGCGTTGCAAACCAAAGTCATAATTTCAGCATCTCCACCCTGTTTGGATGTTCCCGGCATTCCCAACCTAATCATAACTTATGTTCCCATCACAGTGAAACTGTTGACTAAATCTGGACATTTTGTTGTCGTTGTTGTTGTTGGAGTGTTGTGACACGCCTCAGTGTCATCACATCGTGTTCTGTCCTGACAGTGACAGTCGTCTGTGGTCGACCTTTAAGTTTAGAATTGAGCTAAGAATGAGCGTGTGTTTGTTATGTATGTGTGCCTGTAAAGGAGAGGTGCTGTTATGTAATCTGCTGCAGTGTGTGAGGTCAGGTGGGGAGGGGTGTGTGTGTGTGTGTGTGAGGATGAAATATTCATGACCATCTTGAGTGCATCGTGAATGTTAATGGAGACATGTGAGAGCACTGAAAATGGAGAGGAGAGATGAAGAGTGGAACCGGAGAAAGTAAGAAGCAGGCAGAGAGGCGAATATTTTTGACCTCCGCCCTCCTCCATCTGCCTGCTTAACTCTGTTTCCTTCCCTTCCAATTTCCTCCATTCCTCCCACCTTCCACCTGTTCAAACCCTCCTTCCTTCCTTTCCTCATCCCTCTCCACTTTCCCTCCCTCTCTCTGATTTTGTTTTCTTTCTCATTTTCCCTCCTAAGAGGCTTGATGAAGGTCTTAGCACTGTTATGATGTGTGTGTTGTTCACGTGGCTAGCATTAGTGTGTGTTAGATGTGACGAAACGTGCTGTCCCCATGGGTTTTAATCCAGCAGCCCGGGGCACACAAAAACACACACTTTGGAATTTAACTCTGTAGGAAATCATATTGAACATCCATGCTGTGTGTGTGTGTCTCTCTCTCTCTCTCTCTCTCTCTCTCTGAGGCGTGTTATTAGCTGAAGGCTCGCACTCCTCATTCTC
The DNA here is from genome assembly GCA_023373845.1 of Nibea coibor. Lineage (NCBI taxonomy): Eukaryota > Metazoa > Chordata > Actinopteri > Sciaenidae > Nibea > Nibea coibor. The sequence goes on from CM041735.1 coordinate 4,194,640, forward strand.
ATTTTTTTCTTTTCTTTTTTTTTGGTTCTGTCAACACATCTCTCTCTCTCTTTGCACACACAGGCTCTCTGTTTTTGCACTTTCATCCTCTCCGTCCAGTTTGAAAGACTGTCTGAGTGTCTGCGAGGATGAATCATGTGCTCAAACCAATTACACTGTTTAAAAATGGACTCTTTTCATTGGAGAGAGAGCACATGCGTGTAGGTGTGTGTGTGTGTTTGTGTGTGTGTGTGTCTGTATGTGTGTGTGTGTGTGCAGTCTCAAACAACTCATCTCAGAGATTCAAACACGTGGGTTAGTTTGAAGTTACTGAATATTACTACAGTTAAAAACATTCTTAAGTAAAAGTGTTCTAAAAAACTGGAGTTTTAGCAGGAAGTGGGCAGCCACTCTACCCACAGCTACTGAGGAAGCCTTCAGTGGCCTCCTCAGTAGCTAATCATAATAATCAAGCTAATCAAACTTAAAGTCAAGTACAGAAACTAGTTGTAATTCATCACTTCCTGTCCTGGTTAAAGTTTGGAGCCTCTGACATTTATTCCTCCAGCTGAATACAAGATGGCTGGGATTTTGTTTGTGGTTCTTTCAGGCTTTAATTTCAATTACTATGTACAAATAATGACTCCATCTTTATAGATTAACCACACGCTTTAGAACCATCCATTTCATGTCCAAAAGTAAGTTTGATATTGATTCTTGTCAAAAGTTGCTTCTGAGTTATCAAAAAGCATTCATGAACAACACAAACATAATTCCACTCAGCAGTGGAAGCAAACATTTCAAAACTCTCATGCATGATGATTATTATTATTATTATTATTATTATTATTATTATTATTATTATTATTATTATTAGTAGTAGTAGTAGTAGTAGTAGTAGTAGTAGTAGTAGTAGTATATTTGATACATAATGCTAAATCTGTGTATAAATTCAGACATTCAGGCAACTATTCTGAAAAACAATAAAACACCCACCTATAGAAGCCCAGTTGTCTGACGTATATCAGCTCTTACAACACATCCTGGCTGCTGTGTCTTCATCACTTCATCTTTCTTCTTCTTCTGCCTCATCTGTTCATGTTGACACGACTAAGATGCTGGCAGGAAAAATACAGTGTTTTTGTCTATACGCTCACTTCATGTGTGAAAGTTAAATGACTGTGTCTAACTGGTGTTTCTTTCTTTCTTTCTTTCTCTCCCCATCGTCTCCTCTCCACCTGACCAACGGGACGCCTGCGCTGTGCTTCCGCGCTTCTCCACCCACTGGTCGTTGTCCTCCGCCGTCGTGCAGATTGATCAGCCAATCGATGGGGATTTTCAGAGGAGCTCCGCCCACCTACGTTGCCTGCCCTCCTCCCCCTCCCCCCTCCCCCCGCGCCCTCTTCTTCGCCCCCACACACTCCGTCATCCAGCCCGCCATCCAGCCCTCCATACACAAAATGACTCTGGAACTCACCGAATGGTCTTCTATATGGATTTTTACTGCTTGTAATAGACAGTAGGAAAAAGAGGGGGGAAAAAACCTCAATGACAAAAAAGCCATAAACATACACACTACACACACACACACACACACACACACACACACACACACACACACACACATACATACACACACACACACATCCACCCACACACATACACAAACACACACCTGACACACAAAGAAAGAAGCAAACGCACAAACTCACTCTTGGAATGTACCGCTCACTCTTCCTGTGAAAATTCAACTGCTTCCGTTATTTTTCTGGATTTTCTACAAGCCTTCGGAAAGCCGATTTTGATTCATTTTCTTCGACTCTTGGTCAACAAAGGAGGATTAAAACGTGTTACAGCTGCAGTGTTTTTGGAGGACAACTGATCGCTGATTGTTTTTCCTCATTTACTTGGTCTGTGTAGCCTTTAGATTTTAGCAGGACACAGAGTTTTGTTTTTTTAATTGGTGATTGTTCCATAAAAGCAGAAATAGATAAACTACAACAGAGCCAGCAAGTTACTACACAGGTCACAATCTGTAGCTTGTTCAGGTTGAAGTTACTTCCAGGAAGTCACTACTAGTTTTAAAGAAACTACAAGTACTTTGACACGAGTAGTTTGTGGAAGCAGGGAAGGATTTTTTTTTCGCTTGCTACAGGTTATTGGTTAGTGTGTTCGAAGGGGTGCGCTTGTTTTTCTCATTGCTTGCATGCCCTCCGCCATGCCTCCCCAGAACACAGAGGCTGACGCTATGCAGGTCGGTTCTGTGGTGGGTGGTGTCAACGCTAAAAACTCCACAGCAGCAGCACCGGGCACGGACGAGGAGAAAGGAGGAGCAGGCGGCGAGACGGATGGTTCAGGGAACGGAGGAGGAGTGGGAGGTGGTAGAGGAGGGGAGGAGTCAGCCAGTGAGGGGTCGATCGAAGGCATCACCCTGAAGAGATGGGTGATGCACGGGGCTGTGATGTTTGGCCGGGAGTTCTGCTACGCCATGGAGACGGCGCTGGTGACGCCCGTACTGCTGCAGATAGGTGAGTCCACCCAGACAGATTCATGGCATATATTCTATATTTACACACGAGCATCACATGAAAACAAAGACACGTATCACATATAAAGTCTGAAACCAGCACCTGTCAAGTGCTAACCTGTCGCCTGGTCACCTGCTACCTGTTGCTGTTCTCCCTTTCATCCTGCTGTCCACCTTAACAACCCTCTGACTCCACAAAAGCAGACATACAGCAGACTCAGCAGACTGATTGTTAAACTGGTTTCATAGAACGAAAAACCAGGACAGTTTATTTCATAATTGATTCATTTGCCAACTATTTTCTGATTAATTAATGAATGATTTGGTCATAGGATGCCGGGAAATTGTGACAAAATTGTAAAAAAAAAAATGTCCATCATCACTACCTAGAGTCCAAGTTGATGGTCAGATGTCTTGTTTGCTCTGACCAGAAGCTGAAAAGTCAGTTATTCTAATGATTAGTGTTCTAAAAGGAGAAGAAGGAAAAGTAAACCTGTTCATCCAAAGTGTGTAAACAGAAGAATAGCTCATGAGCTTGCTGTCGGTCCACATGTTGTTTTGACGTTTAAGCAGTCACCTTGGCTGCTGAATGTAACTCCTCCTGTTCACCTTGTTCATTTTGAACTTCTACTGGATCTGCCTGGAGATTAGCTCATTTGCACTCACAGAACACACACACACACACAGGCGCTGTGAGTGCACCCAGCGTCATCTTTGACAACCTTTGAGACTTTGCCAAGTCCAATTTTGTCTTGTCCACTGGAGGCCTTTGGGGAGACAGAGAGGGTGTGAAGAGTGAAAGGGAGGAGAGGAGGGGGAGGCAAGACGGGCAAGAATATGAGAGTGAATTATAAACAAGGTTATGGCTGTTTCAGCCTTTTTATCTGCCTCTCTCTCTTCCTTCCTCAAAGTCACTTCCCTTCTCTTTCTTGCCTCCTTTTCTCTCTTAATCCCCCCCCCCCCCCCTCGTCAGTGACGTAGTGTGATCTCCTTTCTTACATAACGGAAGCCACATGAGTGGCAGGTCGCTCTGTGGCTACCGTGACTCGTAGCTGGCTCACCAGGATGAGCCGACGCAGGGAACCGGGCTTTGAAACACTCACTTCCGACTTTCTGTTATTTTAAAAGGATGGTGCTGAGATCTGCCAGAGATTTCAGCTTCATGCAGAGGAGTGCTGCGCTTTAAATATTCATAAAAACAATCTGCATTTTTCATCATAATTACTGTAACTCTATATCAGGCTTGTCTCCTGGGGTAGCATCAGACCAGGGGAGTTGCTGCATATTTCTTTTTTTGTTCTATTTTTAGCCCTGATTTAGCTTCCCTAACCTATTTTTGTAGATCGGCGCCCGTCTTAGAAGATTTTGGGCCCAGTGGGAGCCGCAACTATTACAGATTAGTTCACTGAATTAAATCAAACTAAAGCAGACAGAGGCTTTGGTGTCTAGCTGTGATTCATCACTGATATGGAGAGGTAATCCAGTCATGTCAGGCTAATTGACTGCTGTTCAATCTGACCTTTTACGCCGATCATAGGTGGAGAGGATTGCCTCCCATCCAGTAGAAATAGAAAGTAGATTTCCACACAGCAACATCCAAAAGCACACTGTAGCTTTCAAGACACACCAGGCCAACGTGTTTGAATTCCATGATAATTTGTTGTAAAGTAAGAGACGCGCCCATTTACATGACTCTGCCTGTAATGTGAGAAGTTACAGTACATTGTAAAGCATAAATATGACAGGAATAACCAGGACTGCATTCACTGTGGGAACAGAAAGCAGCAATATAGTCCTATCTATATATATATATATATAAATCTACTTGTGTCTCATCTTTTGGCTCCTTTTTTGGTCTCTACCAACTCCAGATGAAAGTTCTGGATAAATCAGATGTCCGCCGCAGATGAAAAAAGGTTGAGAGTGAACCAAAACAGGCTGTAAAACCAAAACAACGAGCTGAAAGATGGTAAAATGCTCTGTAGAGCTGAGGGAAACCGTGGAGTTGGGTGCTAATTCTTTCATTTTATCCATTAATAATCTAAAAATATTGATTATATCAGGTCATCTAAAGGTCTGTTTCCCGCATTTTTGTTAGACCCCAGCCCTGAACAACTTTCTGTAGTTCTGTAGTGACATTCAAGTTGTTGTAATCCATCGACCATCAGCTCACTATGTTAGATTCCGTCACGTGAATCCACTTAGAAGTTATATGTCTTCAAATGTTCATTTCCCGCAACCCTCCACCTCTTAACCCAATCACGGCCGACCGTTCCACAAAGGTTTGTTTGTGCAGATTGTAACAGACAAACAAACAGGCACAGTGACATGATCCCCCCGCCACCCCCACCCCACCTCACTCCTCCCTTCAACTCTGCAGGCACATGTCCAAGTTTTGGGATAACAAATATCGACCCCCCCCACATCGTTAATGCTCCATGCACACAGGAGACTGACTGTAGCTACTGGAATTAGCTGTATAGCTGGTAAGCTGGCTTGTTGGCTCGCCCTGAGTGAAACCATTGTGTGTGTGTGTGTGTGAGTGTGAGTGAGTGTGTGTAACCCCCACAACACTGGGGTCAGAGCAAGAGAGAGTGTATGTGTCAGTGTGTGTGTACAGCAGACACAGTGTGGTCAAGGAGCCCATATTTACACAAGAGAGCGAGAATAAGAAGCTTCTACCCTACAAGGTCTTGTGTGGCGAGCACGCAGAGCTCGTTTGTGTTCCTTCTCAGAGCTCCTGGCAGCAGTCACTCATGCTTTTTCCCTGAAGGCTGGGTCGAGCATGAAGAGACTGTTGAATCAGTCACATGAAAACCTTTGAAATATGCAGAGAAACACAGAAATCTGTCACGTAGAGTAACCAAAACTTATGTAATTCTAGCAGAAAATTGTTTTCTCATGCACGAACCGGTCATGTTTTCAGGGTTTGCTTCAGCTTCTTGTGGCTGAATCGGCTTTGATATATGGTACTACAGGCCTTTTTTTTTTTTTTTAAAGTAGCCCCGTGTAAGAGCATCACTTAATGACTTAATGCAGCTGAAAGGGAGATAAGAGTGAGAGAGAGAGATTGAGTCAATGGTGAGAAAAGGGATTAGGGGGGAGGATAAAGGGTGAAACGCGAGGGAGGAGGAATAAGGAGAGCTTGAAAGAGAGTTGAACGTGGAGGTGATGGCTGCAGACGGCGTGCTGTGTTGGAGAGGGGGTTTTTTTTGGTTAAGAGCTCAGCATATTACATAACAACAAGCTTTCTCAGAACTGAGCCGTTAAATCACTGTGATGCTCACTGACGACAATCAAACTGTCAACAAACCGACAAGAATATCTTCAGCTTCATCCAGTGGATTCATTTCACTTGCTCGTGATTGGATATTGGAGATTGGAGATTGGGGATTTAATTGGACACAAATAACAGGTTGAAATCATTTTTATGGCATGGGCAGACAGTGACACGTATGAATAATAGACTAAAAATACTTGATCAGGTGTACAATTTTTCCAGGTCATATTAAGAGTGAACCTAGAGACTCTGTTTCAGGGGATTTAATCAGAAAGGACAGCACGGTCTGGACGTGACCCACATGGTGCTTTTTCACCATTAGTCTAGTTCATTCTTAATCTGTTTATTTGCTTGTTTGAATAACCAGCTGTGCACGCAGCTCCAGCTATGCCACCAATGTGGAAGCCAAAGCAGTCCAGGGCTGGCAGCTCTGCGACAATGTTATCCTCCTTTGGAGGCCATCTTGGCTTTACTAAAGGAGATTACCACAATCCAATAGGAAATGTTCTTCTATTCATTCAGATTCTGTGGCTTCATGGGCCTCAGCTCACTGGAACAGTGTCATGACCTTTAATTTATTTGTTTTCTTTGGCTAAACCTTCCACTGTTTGACACACAGTTCACAGTAGTATTGACTGACTACAGACTCTGATACCCCAGAGCCTGATTCATCTTGTGATGGATCTTGGTTGGGAGATGATTGTCTAAGCAAAAGTGCCAATAATTAAATTCATGGCATTTGTGTGCTGTATGAAATACCCCCCCCCCCAAGTGCAAATGCTTTTGACTTATTTTTTTTAATGATGTTTCAAGAGGTGCTCTTAATTTCAGGCAAAGTGTTTTACCTCTGCTATATAACACTGCAGTCAGGTGCCTTTTGGTATATTTGATCCACCAGAAACAGAAAAAACAGGAGGTTTTTCAGGTTCTTGTCACACAATGCTCCAGTTTCAGATTTATCATGGTAACTAGATGGTAGCATGTTAGCATGCAGCCAAGTGGATTAGTGGCATTCTGCTGGCAGCACATGAGGCTGAGGCGGCGGCAGCAACAGCAACACAACAACAACAGTAACAACATAGTACTCAAAAATGACCTCAAGTGCTATAGGCTAACATATTAGCCATAGCATGTAAGCTACATATTGTCTTCCTCACATTGCAGTTTTTAGGTACATACTAATTTCACCTAGCATCATGCAACACCTTGAACCCTGTTCTGCATGCTTCGTTGTGCAGCAAATCAGCTTGATCTTGCATTGTTTATGCTAGCATGCCAGGTAACCTAATCCCCACTGGGTGATCCTATCATGTTAGCTGGTCTAATCTAGCAGATGACCTTGCAGGCAGAATAATTCAGGGTTATATAAATGACTGGCTTAATGTCACACAGCGACTAATCACCATAATCTGACCCAGTCATTCATGGGGCAGGGTAGGTTGTGGACAGTGTAGGTGGATGAGTTTTTGCATGTGTGAGATGGCTATCAGGGAAGATGAAATTCAGTATGTGGGGAAAGAGAATAACATGTAGAGAAGTGAGAAAAGGTGAGAGGTGGAAGCCAAAGCGAGGCCTTTTTAACCACAATCTTTAGCCCTCACTCGTCTTTTCACACTTCTGCTTGTGTGTCTGCAGAGAGTGAGAGACAAACACACCAGTCCAGTCAGTTATTTAAAGCCTTCCTATTCATAGCTCTTTACATAATCGCCTCAGTAACTTGTTCATTTAATAATGTTATCGCTGTGCAAACATGTAAGGACACACAAGGATATTTTCAGAGGTTTATTTGCTAACCTCACCGATGTTTCATGGCGAGGTAATCAGTGCAACATGGATCCGGGTGAAGACGAGATGCAAAACACTAGTATGTGATGATTGTTTCCCAAACTGTGGTCCATGGACCATGAGGGTTCTACCATGATGAAAACTGTGGTACAGGCTACATCTGTGTGTGGTTGTGACATCAGGTCCATGCAGAGTCAGCACACACTTTAATCTTTAAGACAAAGACGCGTTATGTGCACTCATGTGTGCATGTTTTACATGTAGCAGGCGATAAGTTAAGTATGCATGTGCTATTAATGCAGGATATGTGAGGAATGGACTGCAACTGAATGTGTGTGTATGTGTTTTGTCAGCACATTTCTCCCACCCTCCCCCACCAGGGAGGTGAGGTCATAAAAACAAACCAACCCCCCGAGCCTCTCAGGTGATGACGAGGGACAAAGAAACATCAGGGGAAGCAGATTCTTTACAGCTGCAACTAAAAAGTTATTTTCATGACCATGTTTTTACAAATCTATAATTTGCTTCATTAGCCTTCAAAGTGCAGCAGTGAAATTGAAACACAGGGTGAAATATAAAGCACATAAACACATCGTATACGAAGGGGAAATGAATGCAAAAGACCATTTAAAATTAGAGTGAACGCTCCCTAAAGATGTAAAATGTACACATTAGCCAGCAGCAAAACACAGTTTTCTGTCAAAACAAACCAAAAAAAACCCAAAGAAAAATCATTTGGGAACAATATTTCAAACTAGTGTAGGTAACGTGAGACTATGGAACTTTAGAAATAAAGAGTATTATAATAATAAACTCCTTTTGTTAAAGCACAAAATCAACTCTGTACACTTACTTACAGGACCAGTGACACATGCTGGCTAACATTAACCATTACTTCAAGACTGACGTGTTCTACTGTGTTTGCAAAAACAAACATACATGCATGCAAACACATACAAGCATGCTCACATTTGTCTGAAACTGGTTGTCATCTGTCCTTGAAACTCTAGATGTTATTTATCCAGAGCTATCCTCCTATCTGTCCTATATACACGAGGGTAACAAAACATCTTTTCAGTGGTTGATAAGATTCTCAATGCTGACCGTAGACAAAGACAATATGTGCGTTTCACAGCAGTGTAAGTGTAAATAACATGTTGTATAAAAAAAAACATGAACTAATGGTAATTTTCTCACTTGTGAAGTCATAAAACTGCAATCAAAAATCTGTATGTTGAAATGAACTGAACGACAAGCATCCAGTTAGTCTCCACATGTTGTTGTCCAAGGTCAGATCAGGTCTGTGTCAGCACCTATGGCTGTGCAGGTGCTTGGTTGGTTATTTGGGTTATGGAGTTCACATCACAGGTGTTTTGTGTAATAAGATTCACATGGCCTCCTGAAGGTCCATATGTGGAAATAGATTGGATGTAAACACGACACCGTCGCTGCATTAACACCTACAGCTCGTCCAGCCAACGTCGCAGCCTGCAACCTCGACTGTGACCTCAGCACAAGGCTGATGGGACCTGAAGCTGTTGCCCAAGCACATAATTCTACTCATGCGGCGTGTTTGAATTGCACCAGAACAATTTACACAGCAACAAGTTTCACAACACACCCATTATTAAAATGCAACACCCTGAGGGAGAGCAAGGAAATCCATCAACAATACAAATAAAATCTTACATTAATGTTGTATAATTACCAAATGCAAGAATAAAAGTTGTGCAAAAATCTATTGGTGAGCATGAAGAAGCTTTATGAACCACAAAACTGGACACAAAAGGATTGCACTGTCTGAGTAAAATACGGTGAATATGAATACTTACTATTTCTGTCATTTTTCTGCTTTACATTATCATTTTCATAAAATACAGAATAAGCTGGACGGTGCAGTGCAGGGGTCAGTCAAACTGACTAGAAAGTCTATAAATCCTAACAGCACGGCACACACACAACACACACACATATAAACACACACACAATGGGCCTAATAGCAGCCAGAGTGAGAGAAGCAGTAATGGCTGGCCTCAGGCATATTTTATGTGTGTGTATGTGTGTGTATTTAAGAACGAGAGTAGAAAAACATCTGCTCTCTCTCACTCCTGCTCGCTGGCTTCATGGTGTATAGCTGAAAGGATGGATGGTCGGACACTGACAGACTGATCGTGTACAGTTGAGAGATGCAGCAATTCCAGGCAATTAGATTTCACTATTCACCAAAGTTTTACGGTTTAGTAAGCGTAAAGATTCAGCTACATCGAGTGTTTCTGTCACTTACAGTCAGCAAAGTAGCAGTGAGTTAAGAGTTGATCTTTCAGTAACATGAACCCACAGTGACAAAGCAGGAAAAGGAACATTGGACCTTTTTTTTAAATCGTTTACCAGAACAGCACGTAATCCGCCCCATAACACATGTTCTCAATTTGCACCTTTTACTAAAACTACAAAACGAAAACAAAACAAAACAAAAATCCTCATGTGATTTTATACATTCATAGTGTTATGAAATAAAACTGTAAAAAGCAGAATTAGTCATTTTAATGCAAGCAATCTCTTTTTTTTTAGATAAAAGTAAGGCTGATTAAAACATTACAACACTCCACCTGTTCAGGAGGTTTGTCCTGCTGAGAAAAACAAAGTGACCGATATCGAGTTTGCCTTTGAATTACTCACAACAACCTCTGGTCCGCCCATGTTTTGTAATCAGATAATATTACCACATCATATTTTGGTCAATCCATCTCATGACTGTATGCTGTGACACAATCATTAACACATATCACATATACACATTCACTACAATGGGGAAAAGCGCTGTGTGGATATTTTATCATTGACCTTAATCGTAACCTTGGGCATAACCAACCAAACCATCATGACCTGCTGTGTTTGTGGTTACACAAGATTACTGATTGATTGCTGCGGATTGGCTTTATTGATTACTTGTTTGGGAGTGAAAGGGCAATGGGTGATGCTCATTGGAGCTTCCTGCGCGCGATAGGTCGGTCACAGTCGGAGGCCCGCCTCCCTCCCGTCAGTCACACACGGTCGTATATTAACGTGATCGTCAGACGATGGAGACATTCAAACAGATCTGAATTAAAACGTTCAGGCAATCAGCAGATTTCACACTTTAACTCTGTGTGTCTGTTTCAGTCTGTGCCTCTCTGTAGGAGGCAGGCAGTTTACTGCAGTGTTACATAACTGCTGACTGCAAGCAGCTGTGTGTGTATGTGTGTGTGTGTGCATACATTCAGGCTTCATGCAATTTTAATGACACCTTATACATAGAGACGAGGGTTGGTGTCTTTTTTTTTTTTTACCTTCATGCACACACGCACACTCACACACACATTCACAGACACACACACATTTAGTGGATAATAACCAGCCTGTCTTGTGTTTAATGAGCTGAATAGACGACTCAATGTTTACAGTCAATGTAAACCAGCATTGTGTGTGTGTCTGTCTGTGTGTGTGTGTACACAAAGCAAATGCATTCAACACTGACACCGATAATCTGTGAGAATACACACATGCAAATGAATAATTCATTCATACTGTGCATAGTATAGCATAACATAGTATAGTAGTCAAATATAAGTAGTATAGTATATAACACACACAGTATTTATAGTACAGTGTCTTACTACTATTCTGCTTTGCATTGATTGGATAAGCAGTCTGTTGTCATCAGCTGACCCACACACAGTCGTACATCACTCAGTACAGTCTATACTCGGCACTTTGTTAATGATGACCTTGGTTGCGCTGTTTTTGTGCATTAAATGTGTGTGTGTGTGTGTGTGGGTGCTGGAAACTGTGTGTGTGTGTCCCTGTTGTTGTGTGATTGATGTTCTCACCATCTCTTGCTGCTGTGATGACTCACTCGGTTCTCTCTCCCTCTTTCTCTTCCTCCTTCCTCTCTGCAGTCCCTCAGAGTGTAAATGTTGTTAGCAAGTAGCTCACGCTGGTGCTTTTTTTATTTGCTATTATCTCAGCGGTCTTTGGGTCACTACGGTTCCACAAATATCTGCAGGATGTTCTGTTTTAAGTAGAGCGCTGTTAAGATTTACAGTGCCTATAAAATGTTATTGGCCTCCATGAACTTGAACTAATGTTTTATTGTTTTACAACTTTGGTTCCCAGTACATTAATGACGGGTTTTTCTTCATAAATCATCAAGAATAAACGTCCTAATTGACTTTAGTTTGGCACAGACACCGAATGGCTCATTATAAATTATTTTTTGATCAATATATGTCAGGTGACGTCTTCAAATGACTTGTTTTGTCTGAGTAACAAACTCCGAAGATATTTAATTTATCAAGACAAAGGAAAGCAGTAAGCCATCACAAATGAGGAAATTGAGTAGTCAGGTGAAGGAAACAGAGAATAATTGTATAAAAGCTTTTAACCTGCCAGAACTTTGAATGCTTTAAGACAGAAGGGACTGGTGAGACAAATGTAATTAATTGCGTCACTGTCTCTTATTAGAGATGTTCAGTCCATGTAAGAACGGATCTTGACTGCCCTCAGTTGTTGTCGTGGTTGTTATTGGCCTCAGTGTAGCTGTTTGCACTGAAGCTGTGTGATGACACTGTTGTACAGAACGTTACTTTGTGCTTAAAGGTTCACTGAAACGATGATGGTGTGTAAACACTGCAGTGCTCGTGACCTTTAATAAACAGGGCTTATAGAGGTCAAGTACTGCATTGAACTGAACGAAACGGCTCAAACCGCCATTAGACTGAATGATTTCGACCGTTACACTCTTATGTATTGGTATAAAACACTTAGAAAGTTGTCCAAGAGGATTCTGGGAAATGAAGTAAATGATTAACTGATGTTTAAGTACAGCATAATTGTAAATTTAAAACAAAAGTGTTCATCTCTGAGTCACTTAATGCCAGCAGTCTGTAATCTTTCACTTATTTCATATTTCATATTAGTAAAGTTAATAATAAAAACGAGCCTGCAGCTACTGTTGGCAGAAAACTCCCAACCAGAAGCTTATCAATAATAAAATGCTTCAAATCTGCTCCCAAAGTCCATCTGTCACATTTCTTTCCTTTCTTTCCTCCTCTCCGAATGCTACACCTGACTCAGTTTGGCATGTTTTGTTTATTCAAAACCACCTGCTTCCTCCTCTCCTTTCCTCGCGCTCTCTGTCTCTCGTTCTCTCGCTCTCACCCTCCTTCCTTCCTGCCCACTTTCTCCCTTCACGACCTCTGCCCTACTCTCACTTTCACACCATTTCTCTGCCTCTTTTCGGGGACGCTTGTCATTTTTCTTGTGGTTTTCTCACGCCAGTGCAGGATATGAAAGGATTGTTTTGTGTTTGTGGGAGGGATGGGAACAGAGAGGAGAGGAGAGGAGAGGTGAAGGGAAAGAAGGACGGAATTGATGTTTGTTGGTTGTTTAAGAAAAAGACAGATTGTTTGATTTAAGTTTGGAGTTTATAGCAGCTGGAAGGACTTTTATTTGGCCACTTTTGGCTCATTGTTTGTGAAAGAGGAGGAGTGATGGGAGGTCAGGGAGAGGGATGGAGAGGTGAAGATTTAGAGAGAGATGGAACATTGTTATAATCATAACAAATTATAATGTATATTGATTCAAAGAAAAAAGTGAACTCCTCACATTTGGGAAGCTGTAACTGAAGTGTTTTTGTGTGAACAATATCAGCATTCTGTCAATTGATTTTATATAATAATCATTCCACATATACTTGTACATTTTTGTATGTTTTGTAAATCTCAAAATAAATCTTAAAAGTACAATATTTCATCAATGAAATGTGGAGTAGAAGTAAAATATGTCGTGGGTAATTCAATAGAGCACATTATTATACACAGTACATACATCCCTCATAGGACATGATTACAGCCTTTAAAGTGAATTTGTACTCTCTTTGTAAATAAAGTCCAAAGGGGTGTTTCCACACAGGCAGACATTTTGCCAGACAGACCACAGGGGTTTTTTGAAAGTCAACATGTTGGACGGAGCAGCTGTGAAGTTCACAAAATATCAGGAAGAAAACAGATTAAAGGATAAGATCAGCAATATCCTCATTTTTCTTACTGTCAACAAATCCCATGAAAAGGCTAAAACCAACAACCTGTTAGTCCGTCGACACTCCCCGACTTCCTCACGCTGTTTGTGGCGCTCAGCCCAAAGTCCGTTTGTTCCTACTGAAGGTACAAACCTTTGAGAGCGGCTCACAAATGAGAGATTGACTGAAAATAAATCGCTGGTGTGCGAGGTAATAAATGAACATGTCACCCAGTGCAACGGTGTGACTCATAGATGTGTTGTTAATAGTTTTTGAACAACAATAGAGCTCCACGGCTCAGAGGAACAAGCTATATAAAGACGCACACAGACAGCGCTTGTTAGCCGGATCAGTTTATTGTTGGTGTTGGTCTTCTCGTGGGATTTGTTCACGATGAGAAAAATATTGAATATTGTCTGCTTTCATTTTTGAAGTCTACAAACTTTAATGAAAGCTGTCTTCAGAGTTCAGCGGATACCTTTAATCACAGCCTCCTCCATGTCTGAAACATCTAACCAGCTAACCGTGATTGTGTCAGTTCCAATAAAAGATTCCGGTGCATCAAAACAGATAATTAAATGATGTGTCAGGACTCAGTTATCACTGCTGCACAGACAGCAGATTAGTATTAAACATTATTCAGACATCACTGGATAAACTATATAAATATAGTTTTATAGTGTTATCTATTTGCTGCAAAGCACAGAGGGCTCTTTCTGCGACATTGAAAAATCCAAGCATCATGTTGCTCCAGGAAACGATTTTAAAACAAATAGTACGAGTGTGAAAACGCACACATACAGTAATCCTTGTTCAGGATTTCCTGAAAACAAGGAGAGGACTGTCGTGCTGAGATATGAAGACTCATAGTATTCATATCAACTGATCTCAGACTCCTCTCCGAAGAAGGAAACAAACAGTGGGAATCGTTTGTGTGAAACGCTTTTTCAAAATGAAAGTCTGCAGGTAGAGAAGAAAAAGATGTTGTTTTCCCCTCCACTGACGTGTAATCCTTTGTGTGTTCAGACTTAAATTTTATCTTAAATCATCCCCCCTCCTCCTCCACTTCAAATAAACTGTGTCGAATTCAGATTATAACGGTTAGAAAACAGCTGGAACCACAAAGTTTTACTGTCTGTGTTTTTCTGAGTTCAGGCTGTGGATGTGGAGAAACACACACAGGCAAAGGCTACGCAGAGGCAGCAGTGGTGATGAATGGGCAGTCTGTACTCACACATTGAGCTCCATATTTTGTGTGTGTGTGTGTGTGTGTGTGTGTGTGTGTGTGTGTGTGTGTGTGTGTGTGTGTGTGTGTGTGTGTGTGTGTGTGTGTGTGTGTGTGTGTGTGTGTGTGTGTGTGTGTGTGTGCGTGCGTGTGTGTGTGTGTGTGTGTGTGTGTGTGTAAAATGAGCACTTTGATGATAGATGGAGCAGATTGTACATTTTTCTTTCCCACGATCAATCAACAACACTCACAGCCGTCTGCTGGCTGTCTCTCCATCCTTCCGGCTTTCTGCCTCCCTGTCCCCCTCCTCCATCTCTCTCACCTTGTCCTACCTCTCCACCTGTCTCCGTCCTCCATCTTTCAATTTCTTTGATCCTAATCCTTTCTCACACCACCTCTCTCTCTCTCTCTCTCTCTCTCTCTCTCTCTCTCTCTCTCTCTCTCTCTGTCTCTCTTGCTCCGCTCATTTCTTTTTCTCTCTTTCTGAAATACTTCCTGCGTTTCTATTCTCTCAGTATTGTTCCCTGTGTGTGTGTGTCTTTGTACCTACAGTACTAAGAGTGTGTGGGAACTCAGCTGTGTGTGTGTGTGTGTGTTTTTTATTTTGGTAGGTGAGTCTGTGTGCGTGTGTGTGTGGGAACATGTCTTTATTTCTTGGTGTTGACTGTGTTTTTCTGAATCGTGTGTGTGTGTGTGTGTGTGTACACGTGTGTGTGTGTGTACACGTGTGTGTAAGGGAACTGTTTACTAGAAACTCTTTTCCTGTTTTGATGTTGACAAACCTACAGACAGACAGACAGACTCCTGTCTGCTGCTTTATCGCCTGCTTTACGGCCGTGCTACTGTTTGAGTTTAACAGGTATTGTATGTGTGTCTGCAGTCTATACATGTGCATATGTGTCTTACTTTTCCCTGTATGTTCATGTATAGGCTGTGTGTGTGTGTGTGTGTGTGTGTGTGGGAAAGACAGACAGAAAGGAGGGGGAAACAAAGCTTTTCTTAGTTTGAACAAACCCCACAACAGGAAGCGCTGTGTGAATGACACGGCCATATTAGGAGCCAGGAAGCAAAGGTGATGGAATCTCTGTGGTGACAGGGTTCCCAAGACCTGGTCACCACGGCGACAGGGGTCAAACCCTGTTTATGGTCCGCTCATGAGAAACACAAGAGGTCGACAGTGGTGCGGGACAACAGGAACAAGGCCTGTGAGGGCGAATGTGACGCTGCAGTGTGATTCACAGAAAAGTATACTCAGGGCCAAACCTTCTTAATGGGTAGCAGCTTATTTGTTAAAGGCAGACCTTACGGATGCCAGGAACTTAGATAACCAACTGTGTTTTTTGCTTGACCTCACAGATTCATTGATGACGTTCCTCTGCTGTGCGTGCTGGTTCATGGTCACTCTTACTGGAACTTGATGGAACTGAGTTGTTATTTTTTCAGTTTTGAAAAGTCAAAATGTCTGCAGTGTAACCAGTCCACTGATTTTTAGTTTTAGGTCAGTTTTACAGGAAAATGAATGATCCTCAAATGTTGATTTGTTTTTTTTCCCCTTTGTTTTATGTGATTGAAAACTGAATATTTTGGACTGTTGCTTAGACAAAACAAGACATTTGAAGACATGACATCAGGTTTTACTGTTTCCTGATTTATATATATTTTTTCACTTCATCAGGATTAATAAGGAAACATTAAATATAAATGCAGTCCGGTTTAGAGCTGTGACCCTCCAGGTGTTTTAGATGCAGTACTTAGATGCAGCTTTTCATTGGCTGACTTTGCTGCTTCTTCAGCTAGTCGAGAGCTCGTGTTCAGTGATTCATGACATCAGCACTGAAGAAATGCGTGACATTCAGTTTCTGTATGCTTGAAACGATCGTGGGTTTTCCCTGACTCATCATGAGGCTGTGTCTGTACCCACCCTGTAACCTGCTGGTGAGTGGGGGATGTTGGATCATTGTGATGATCTGTTTTGGAGGATTAAAACCGGCCCCTTGAATCACCTTCAGTTCATTCGGTCTGCTGGTGAAAAACGTCCAAATATAGACCTACTTGTGACCTCGGTTAAAACTTAGCTAGCTTGCCACTGCCTGCAGCTACATCACAATGAAAAGCATTACAACCCTTTGTTCTACATGAAGGTCATTCACAAACACACCGACGAGCCAAAAACACTCCTCTTAGTCTCAGTTATCCTTCTGCAGCAGTCTTTTGCTGTGTGCGTGCGAGAGAAAGTAGGATGTAAGGTGAAAAAATGATTTGGAACACTTCTGACAGATGGGAATCACCCAGCTTAATCTCCTATCCTGGCATGTTCTAATGATGCAGCTATTTTTTTTTTATCAAAAATGTCATGTAGACGTTAATGTTGCTGCTTCTCTAGCTCATAATGGGAGGACTATGGGAGGTCTACAGACCATAATTCCTGACATAGGAGAAACATGTGATTCATCAAGAGGTGTGCAAACATGGAAAATCACCACGACTGCAGCGGGGAGGTTTTCACATGAGGGCAGTGATTTGCAAGAAAACAACTCTTTCCCAAACAACCAGAAAATCTTAAATGCTGACCAAAAACTCCATCGATAAGGAGTGTGTGTTGAGTCACGCAAGAACTTCCTGAATTTACCAACCAAATGAGTTTCACGTGTCCTGTTCTATTGTGCAAGATCCAGTCAAATTCTTATACCGGAGGCACAGCCTCAGTCAGCAGGTGATCTGCCAAGACAGTCTGAGTCACCTCTCAGACTCGTTCAGAGACTCCACTCCGAGGTGGGGACATGTTAGATGGCATCTTCATAATTAGATACCATGGCACTCAGTTATTGACGTTTGTCTCCTAAAAGAATGCACATGTGAAATATGACATGTGCATTGTGAATTTATAAAGGGCTAAATGTCCTCTCAATCGAATTAGCCGCCATTAGCTCGCCTCCGCTGTCCAGCTTTCTTCCATCCTTCCTTCCATGTGTTTGTTCACCGAGGAATGAAAGCTGTGGCATCTTCCTCATATTGATCTGCAGTAGTTCCACACCTCCACTCTTTCTCTTCGCTTGAAATTAATGTAGATGTCATAAGAAAGTGGCAAAGGACTTGATTCCTAGTTGCGTTCAAAGAGGGAGAAAAGCCCCTCCCGACAACAATGAATGCACTTATTCAAAAATAGATGATACATAAATAAATGTGGCCATACAATGGTAGAACAAGTCCATAGAAACCAAGGTTCAGTTATGCACAGCCTAAAAATTATCTATAAATCTATCATGTGAACAAAGACCGGAGAGGAGAAGAATCAGAGACCATGATCGAGGCTTAAGAGCTCAGCAGTAAATGACGAGGCACAAAGATATGTAACCACTTAAGTGTGAAGTTCAAAGGAGTATTTCTCAAACTTCAAACTTTAAACAGAGGCATTGATCATCATTTGATCCAACTTAGGCTGGCGTACCTTCAAACTTCAGCCAGAGACATTATCAAGATGGGCACAGACGTTTCCAGTCTGTCTTTCTTGTCTCTGCAAAGGAAGGATAGCGTGGCGGCCAAATGGCGCTTAATGCATTTGTCCTCTCTTTTATTGAGCCGCATTAAGTGGCAGTTTGACAGTGAGTCGATGTTAAATTCTTTAAACTCTCATTTAATTGTTTGAAATTCAGTTTTCAGAGTTCACTCAGCTAAAAGACTGTCTTCTCTTCCTCTTCCTGTTCGTTCCAGCAGCTCTGTGAAGTCCTGCTCCCAAGGCGTGGTCTGATACTACTTTGGCACTGAATATGCTTATTGATCCTACTTTTGATCCTCCAACCTCCAGCAGTTTCTACTGCTACAGCAGTTTTATGCGATCAGATATTTGTACACTATTTTCCTGAAGCAAACCCTGTAGGATGCCCGCCCTCGTGACACTGAATCAACCCACAGAGCACGTCAGGTTAGAACAGACTGCAGGTAAAACACACAAGATAAGGTAAATGTTTTGTTTAAAGTGAGATGTTGTGTGCTGTCGATTTGACTCACATTTGATAACATGATTAAATATTCAGCCGCTGTTAAATGACTGTGGAGAGGAGGAGTATGTAGGGCACTTCTGGATGTATGCAGTGCAGGCCGCATGGCTGCAGCCACCACTGGTTCGATTCCGGCTTGTAATCCGTGCTGCATGTCTCTTCCTCGTGTCCTGTCTGCCTCTTCACTGTCGCTGTCTCATTAAGGTTTAAAATGCCAAAAAACAAACAAACATTTGATTCTGTCATTCAAATCAGGCAAACCTGCTGATGATCTTTGATATTAGTGCAATGTATCAGGGATCAAATACAGACAGTTAGAATATGTCTATTGTAAACTATGTGCGTGTGCATTAAAAGTGTTTTAAATACATTTATTAGAATTATTATAAATAATAACATAGATAAATGATGGATTTTAATTCCAATAATTTTATATTAATTAATTATTTATAGTATTTTTTTACTGCAAATAAAAAGACTACTTCATAAACTCTTTTACAGTCTGCACAAATCAAAACAAATTTTCATTCTTCATCACATCGAATTTACACATTTCTGTCTTTTACTGTAGACTCAGGTCACGCGTTAAGAGGCGTGTGTGTGTGTGTGATTGGTGAACTATAGTCCGTGTGTGTGTGTATGAGTATGTGTCTCCTTCTCTATAGTAACCGCCCGAGTTAATTAAGTTCTGGTTTTGTCGGTGACAGATGTGTGTGATCACTTTGGAAGGTGTTGTCTGATATCATTCAAAGCTATTGAAAGCGTGTGTACTGATCAGTGTACAGTGTGTGTTTCCATTCTGCCGCTGCATCCTGTCCCGTCTGCTAAAGCTCAAGGTGCTCAAGTTATTTCCACTGACTTTCCATCCTAAGTTAAGACCCTGTCATGCAACGCGTGTGTTTGTAATCCCCACCTGGTTTCCGGCAGTGGAAAGTTAATATAATGAAAAATGTCCTCGCTAAGAAAGTAAATAAGTCAAGGTTAGGTTTAAGTTCAATCCGTTTCATTCAGGAAATGGATTCTCTTTTGAATTTTAAACTGCTGAACAAAAGCTTCAGACGTTCCAAGAGACAAAAAGAGAAGCTCCCTGTCGTCACCTTCAGACACTTTTTAGGAGCTCCTGCTTTTAAGTGCATGAAATTACAGGAAAAGGACAGCATGAAAACAAAACAAAAAAACTACAAAAGCTCAAGAAACTTGATCCCAGAGTCTCCACACTCCTGTTCACTCTCTCTGCATTGAGCAGCACGCAGGAGTTGTCGCGGTCTTTGTGTGGTAATCCAGGCTGAATGTTCACACAGAGACGGATCCCTCCTGCAGGTGACAGCGCAAACATAACATTTTCTCTTGCTGCTCTGTCACCTGTGCCCGCAGCATCATTATACTCACATGGAGCAGTGAACTTAAAGTTATGCTGTTTTATCATCTTCAGAATTCTATATCACAACATCAGGATATGACTAATATAACTTCCGATAGAAATGTTCCGATGACCTATCATCTCAACGTAAATTTCGCAGCCAATTCCATTTAATTAACCACACAGTGATTATTATGAAGTTTGACTTATGAATATATGAAGGGCTGATTGCAGTTGAAAAAAATATTAATCAAATAAAATTTGTCTGTCACATTACTCACGTTACTTGCACCCCCTGGTGGAAGACAGAAGAACGTCATGGTCAAACCTCAAACGTTATCTTTAGGTGTCTGTCTCTGTGAAAATCCGAAAGATCCACTCTCCGTACCTGTCTGTAACTCACATCTGTCTGTCTGTCTGTCTGTGTGCAGGTCTTCCAGAGCAGTACTACAGTCTGACGTGGTTCCTCAGTCCGGTCCTCGGCCTCATGTTCACCCCTCTGATCGGCTCGGCCAGCGACCGATGCACTCTGCGATGGGGCAGGAGGAGGCCGTTCATCCTGGCTCTCTGTATAGGAACACTGATTGGAGTGGCACTGTTTCTGAACGGATCTTTGATAGGTGAGTGTGTGTTAGTCTATCATCAACCAGGTGGCTGCTTATATTCTAGATAACTGTTAATCGAAGCTTCTTGTTTTTATCAGCTGGAAAGTGCAGAATCTTCTAAAAATCATTAAATATGTCTGTTGGAAACATTGCAGTGGGGCTCATAAGCTGTTAAAAAACAAATATTTACAGTATTTTCTTTGTTTCTTGTTATACCACAAATCACCAGTGATAAACTGCTGGAATGTGTTATCCATCAGAGGTAGATGGTTTCACACATGCCTGAAATACAACCACACACCCACAACGAGCTTATAGTTCTGCAAATGTGGAGGGATAGTGGCGTGATGGGCAGCCATGCGGCGGCCCCAGGAGGTGAACTGGCAATTCTCCAGCTACCAAACCACACTCTTAAATGTGGTTTGTGCTGGACTGACCACCCTCTGTTTCCAAAGCCAAGTCTCTATGGACTCGACCTGTATCCTGTTGTTATATAAAGCTAGATAATAGTAACAAAGTTACGACATATACTGAGGGACTGCCATTCTCTCACACACTCACCAAGGTTTCTTGCACTACAGTGGATCACCTCTCCTGAGGAACACAATGGCAGTAAGTTATCGTAACACATTAGTGGATAAACATTAAAGCAGACATGCAGGATTGAAGGCACATAAAATAAAACATGATACTTGGCAACTGCAGAACCTCAGTCATCGTATTTATGTGGTATTTCACAAGTTACATGCAGTTTATTAAGTAAATATACAAGAGCTATAAAACAGCTTTGAAGCCAACAGAAACAGAAGTGACAGCAGTTACAGTTTGTGAATCCAAATGAATGATCTGAGCTGACGTGTCTGTAAACATGTTGTTAAAAATCCAGAAGTTAGCTCCGTGTCATCTGCTGAACGCCGTTATCTAAACCACCAGAGACTGTTGCAGCCTCAGAGGGAATTGTAGCCCAAATTTTGGTAATGTGAACACTGTGGGTTTTACCCAGCATGCACATGTGCCACAGAGGAAATAAAAGAACGGGAACATCATTTTGCAGAGAGCTTTATCCGCTGACAGTTGTCTTTGTACAGAGGCTAATGTTTCTCTAGGCCTGACCCCCGGCTCTTCACAGCGTCCAAATGTCATTCCAAGGACATATTCATCCAGCCCAATCAAACAGATCGATCGCTTGTCAGTCACGATACACAGATATTGATATCCGTGCTAACTATCGGCGTAGTTCCAGTTGTGAAGTCATTAACCACTTCTTTCTATGCACGTGTAAACAAACAAAGAGGGCAGCTATGTCAGCATTCCGTCAGTGTATTATTGCATTCACAGCTGACATTTAAGCGCAGTGGTGTCACGCTCTGCTGCTCTTTTTTAGACCTCATCGTTTTCATCGTCACATCCTTTTAAATGTCTTACACAAAAACACAACTCAGCATTTTATGCAGTTATGGGCCGTTGACAGTGGCTGATGAGACACAATGTCATCACTCTGTATTTTTGCTCCAGTGGTCTTTGTAGTATTGACCTGCTCCAGGCTTTTATGCATTGTTAATCTTAGTTTTGTGGCATATTGGTCAAAACTGAGGCCACCGGCATTAAAATTATAAGTGTTTAAGAGAACTTCACCGATGTGGCAATGCACTGTAACATTATCAGACTCACAGACTCAGTCTTGGCTCCTACAGTACCCACAACGCAACTTGACTGCCAACAGTTCAGTTGGTGACTCGGCTGTTGTATGCTAGTAGCAAGTAATGTAGCCTCAAACTGCTGTCCTCAAGCAGAGAGGCAAAGCAGGCTGCAGAGGGCTGATAACCTCACTGCTTTCTAGCTCCACACCTCCAGAATGTTTTTATTATCAGACTTTCAGTCTGACTCATCACCGGAGACAATCTATCAGACTTTGCACAGCTCCATTTGCAGCCACAAAAACACTGCATGCATGTTTGTTTCTCCTCGTGTGCAGTTGCACTCTCCAGTATGAGTTAAGAGACTTTAATGTGTAAAAGACTAAACCCTCAACAGAGGATGGAATGGAAAGTCAAAGTGGTGAATATTCAATTCAATTACCACTCAAACAACACGATGCAACAAATGACTACCTATATTATCGATTAACCACTTGATTATTTTTGATTATCTAATTGCTTGTTTTGTCCAACTGCTATATAGCATTTTGTTAATATTTATGTGTTACAGAGAAAAGCAGCGAAATGTCAAGTTTTTCTCAAATATGTTGATAAATTGCTTAAAGATGTCAAATTTAGGCGGCTATATTTACATAACAGGCAGAAATATAATATAATATATAATATACATAACTATGCTTTAGTTTGTGCATTATCACCTTAAAATAGTAATAGTAGTAGTTACCTTAGAATGAACTTTTTGTTTTGCAGCCACCATCACTTCTCCTTCATGCTCAGGGAGTGTTTAAATTATCTGACTCGGAAACTCAAATACACACATCGAATTGTGATCCATTGTATTCAGCTTTGAATTTTTGGCTTAAATATCTGAATCTATAACATAATTTATGTTTGCCAAGCACATTTTTACGGAACTTGAATGAAATCTCTGAAGTGGCCTTTTATATCAAATCAGGCAAAAGGAAGTCGAGCACGTGTCATTTTAATAGAGTTTACAACCTTATTGGTTAATTGTAAAATTATCAGAGGCCTCTTGGTCTGGATTATAGGGACGCATGATACATGAGAGGCTGATACAGTATCTTGAATTATTCTCATTGTTTTGATAATTAATTTAAGAGGATAACTACATCCTATAACGAGGAAGCTTTTCTTAAAATAGCAGCATGGGGAATGTAATCACGTCACATGCAGGCAGTTTTGTCGCTGCCTGTTAGCACTTGAAGAGAGAAAAAGAGGCTGTAGAGAAGAATGGGATGAATGTGGGTCTTTAAAAAATCTACTGGTATGATCACATCACAGCTATCACTGCAAAAGCAAGAGTAATGATGTTGGTTACCATCTCCCAGCACTTATTTTAATAAAAATGGAGAGAGGGTGCATCTTTATCAAGTTCCAGCTGTTGCCAGCTTAATGACAGACGGTGTAAATGTTTCATATTCAAATGTGGACTGAATGAATGAAAAATGCTCAGTACAACAATGGCCGACTGTTCATTTTTACACGTCTGTAAATAGAACAAAGTGAAATGAATTGTCAAAGGAGTTATAAATAACGAGAACGAGAGCTGTGTGAACTGTTTTCAGTCAGCAGATTCTGTTCTGATCTATTCAAGCCTGTTTTGTTCTGCCTCCATTCTTTTGCACTGAGGTTGGCACTCAGGTCGTTTTAGGGCATGTGTGTGTGTGAACGTGTATGTTTGTGTGTGTGAGCACCTTTCCAACAGGGCTGACAATGTCCAGTTACCTGTATCTGTGTGAGAGAAAGTGTAAGTTTCCATTGTTGGATATGTTTGAATGTGTGTGAACGACACAGGGTGACATGGGAAAACTGTAGTAACCAGTGTGTGTATATATATGTGTGTGTGTGTCCGTGTGTGTGTGTTGACATGGGAACACAGGACCAGGCAGTTCACAGGGAAACGCTTCCTGTTTGCTTCCCCCTTTCCACCAATCACAATTTACTTCCTGTCTGTCTGCCTAGCTAGTGAGTTGTGCTGCTCCATTGTCCCCCACACACACTCACAAATGTATATACACACTCGCATACACACACTCTGCTGTTCCTTCTATGAACATTCATTTCCTCAACGTTAATGGATTTCAGTTTGTAAAGTCATGCTGTGTCACACTGCCTGTGATATCGCTCTCTGTCTCTCACTCACACACACACACACACACATTTATACACAGGTTTCTAAAGCGTTCCCATGTCACTCTGTTGTTTTCATCCATTCATACAATTTCTCTCTCAGGCTAACAGACACAAACACACATTGAGCAGCTCGAGGGGACGACCGGGTCACCAATGTAATGAGACACACAAGGTCACACACAAACATCATGCAAAGCACTGTGGGTAATGTGCAGTGACCTATTTGTGTATGCCTTTGTGTTGTGCAGCTGTTGCAATTCACTAACCAGCTATTGATCACATGTGCAGCTCTGACCTCGGGTACATCAGAGTAACAATCCAGATGTTTGTGTGGGTGGATGTAGAGTGATCATACTTCATGAGCTTTTATTATAACCTTGTGTTCTGTTCTGATATTAATTTGTGTATTTTTGTAGCATCATTGTGTCAAACACACATCAAGACATGTGTCCATTAGAATATGTATCATTACATCTCTAGACCATTTAAAGGCCTGATTCCAATATAAAAATGTACCATATTTTCTCAGTTATTCTTCTCAATGAGGCAGAAATGTCAAACAATATACGAAATCTGGACACATAAATAAAAAAACATCTCTACATGACTCAACATGAATAACATGGGAAAACACATTTTAGAATTAAAATAATTTGTCCATTCATGTTTATGTTCCATCAGGTTTATCCTTGGGCGATGAACAGGGAAGACAACCAATAGGAATTGTTCTTACTGTGCTCGGCGTGGTGGTGTTGGACTTTTGTGCAGACGCAACAGAGGGACCAATCAGAGCGTACCTGCTGGACGTGGCGGACACGGAGGAACAAGACATGGCGCTAAACATCCACGCCGCCTCAGCAGGTATCACTGACATCTGACTCATACACACACAAATTTTGTTGGATTTTAAAAGGGCAACAGTTGGTTTAATGCACAGAAATATACCCACTGTCAGTGCCAGAAATCACAAACTATGATGGTCCATGTGAGAGTAAATGAGTTCGGACACAATCCTGTCTAAACCGGTCTGTTTCTCCATGTGTGCAGGTCTTGGTGGTGCGGTCGGCTATGCTCTCGGAGGTTTAGACTGGACGCACACTGTCCTCGGAGCAGCCTTCAAGTCTCAGGAGCAGATCCTGTTCTTCTTCGCTGCTATCCTCTTCTCTGTCTCCGTGGTGTTACATCTCTTCAGCATCGAGGAGCAGCAGTACTCGCCCCAACACGACAGGCTGGACCAGGTACAGTGTGTGTGTGCGCAGTGTAAAATTCAATTATAATTAGTTTAAAAACAAAGATCTGAAGACTCACTGTCCTCTAACCAGGAGAGTCCTGATCGTCCCAACATACAACCATCGGCCAATGGTAGGACTGGACTTCTCCCCCCTAAGCTGGAATTAATTGGAGAGGATGAAACGATGGATAGCTATGACCTCTATGACCCCTATGGAGATGACCAGTCAGAGCGGGATATGGACATGGACTTCCTGGAGGTGGAACTTGTGAGAAGTAAGTTCACTTACACTCTTGTCTCTTGCTGATCTGAGCTGATCTGATCCGAATTTCTTGTCTCCCCTTCTACTTTTTGACACGTCGACATCTACCCCCCCCCTCTCCTCGTGTGTCTTCAGGTAAAAGTGACAGTGTCCTTGCCATGGCAGACGCCACGCTCGACCACCTGGACCACGATGCGTTGTTCCTGTGCCACCTGGAGCCTTCCATCTTCGCTGACCGCCTCTCACCCTATCATGGCTCGCCTCCAACAACTTCCTTCTTCAACCCCAATCGCAGCACCCCACCACCACGGTTTGGCAACATCAGGCGCAGCAGCAGCATAGGAAGTCAAGACCTGCTGCGCATCCAAAGCAACAACCACCAAACGCACGCTCCCAACCCCAGGATATCCCGCCTCTCCGCTTTCTTACAGGAAATGGAAAATGACGACGGTCAGGAGGAGTTGCTGAACAACCAGCTCAATGAGCAGCGGACGCTTAACGGGCGGCTATTAGCCAGTGTATCTGATTCTGACAGAGTTAACACCAACAGACTGAGCTCCAAGGGTCAGGCACATCGTGCTGGAATGGTCAAAGGTTGGAATTTTCATGTTTCACTCATTGTAGATTCAATAACAATTAATAATTAGATGTTAATCCATGAGTTGTCTCTCAATCCAGCTGCCAGTACTGGAGCCCCTGTGCGTCAGCCACGCTACCGTCACACCTTCTACCGCCAGCCGTCCTGCACCTTCTCCTACTACGGTCGAGTCGGGAGCCACCGCTACCGCTACCGCCGGGCCAATGCCGCTCTGCTCATCAAGCCGTCTCGCAGCATGAACGACCTGCATGAAGTGGAGGCCAGACACAGGAGAAGGAGCAGACAGAGAAACCGACACCGCAGCGGAAACACCAACTCGTCCAGCGGCGATACAGAAAGCGAAGAGGGAGAGGTGAGCATTTATTTGTCTTGATTTACATTTAGAACCGCTACTGAGTCTCTGTTTGGTACATTGTTGTCTGACCTTGTTGTCTCTCCTCAGGTTGAGACCACCGTGCGGCTGCTGTGGCTCTCCATGCTGAAGATGCCTCGTGAGCTGTTGAGACTATGCGCCTGTCACCTGCTCACCTGGTTCTCCATCATCGCTGAAGCTGTCTTCTTCACTGACTTCATGGGACAAGTCATCTACCATGGAGATCCTACCGTACGAGAATTAGACAGATACACAGATATATATAACCCAACACTGCCCCTCAGTTCAGTTACTTTAATGGCACGTCCAAACCAATGTGGGAATCTGTGTTTTCTCTCTCTCAGGCTCCTGTCAACTCGACTTTGTTGGAAAATTATCACAAAGGAGTTCAGATGGGATGTTGGGGACTGGTGATATATGCCATGACTGCGGCTACATGCTCAGGTGACACACAACACACACTTACTCACACCGTCTGTCTTCAAGGAAACAAGCTCTCTGAAGGAACAACACATCTTGACGTTTAACTCCACCTTTTTGTCTCCAGCCATCCTTCAGAAGTACCTCGACAACTTTGACCTGAGCATTAAGGTCATCTACATCCTGGGAACGCTTGGCTTTTCCATAGGTATGAACCACAGTACAGCAATAAAACAGAACAATAAAAGATGTGAACATCTAATAAGTGTTTTCTTCTTTTTCCCTCTATAGGAACTGCCGTCATGGCAATCTTCCCTAACGTGTATGTCGCCATGGTGATGATCAGCAGTATGGGTGTGATCTCCATGAGTATCTCCTACTGTCCTTATGCTCTGTTGGGACAGTATCACGAAATAAAAGAGGTACAGACATATTCAACTTCTACATACATTAATTTGTTAAAGATCATTCAAAAATGTGAATCGGGATGAGATTTGCTTAATGATATATTCCTATTGCACCATCCTGTATTCCTTATTTACTTTCTATAGCTTTCAATAGTATTTTTTCATGAACTGTAACTGTCTGCCTCCTGCAGTACATCCAGCACAGTCCTGGTAACTCCCGGAGAGGCTTTGGCATAGACTGCGCTATCTTATCCTGCCAGGTGAGTGTTCATGTTGTCTTCTTGAAATCTTTGTGGCATTGTTTTACATGTATGCCGCAGTATTACATAAACTTTTGTAATTTTGTCAGGTGTACATCAGTCAGATCTTGGTGGCTTCAGCTCTGGGCGCTGTAGTAGAAGCTGTTGGCAGCGTCCGTGTCATTCCCATGGTGGCCTCTGGGGGCTCCCTCCTTGGATTCTTCACCGCCTGCTTCCTGGTCATTTACCCGACTCCTAACACCCGGTGAGAAAACTACCTGCTCGTAGTCATGTGCTCTCATTAAAGGAACAGTTAGACATTTTAGGAAATACACTTTCTTTCCAAGAGCTAAATGAGAAGACCGATACTGAAGACATGTCTATCCACTAAACATGCTATAGACGGCAGGTGGTTAGTTTAGCTTAGCACAAAGACTGAAATCAGAGGGAAACAACTAACCTGGCTTTGTACCAACAGCATCTCTAAAGCTCAGAAGTTGTAACTGTTCGGAGACTGTATGCAAAGTTTAGCTATTTGGCTTCTGGCTCTTGGCAAGAAAATACAAGAGTATTTCCTAAATTGTTGAACTATTCCTTTAAGCCCAAAATACAGTCCTAACCATGATTTGAACTATGCCTGACAGGGAGGGTGACTCAGCCAAAGCTTCAGAGAAACGGGCCTTGACAATGCTGGAAAATCCCAACAGCAACGAAGGGGCTGTTACCGTGGCGATTGAAAAACCCAGCTTCCTGAAACTCAACAAGAAGGGCAAGGCCACCACCACCACCACTTCCTGTCACACGGAGAACGAGTCAGCTCTGTAACTGGCTGGCTAAGTCAACAGATAAAACGTTGCTGCAGAAATTAAGATTTCTGGATTTTTTTTTTTTTTAGGATGTGCCGACATCCTCATCATGCTGGAGTTTATGGACACAAAGAAGAGCGAGGAGGGTGGTTAGTTTGAGTTTGCTCCACCCTTGGTGTCTGTTCTTACTTTGACAGACTTTTTTCTGATTCGCCGTGTCTTGATTTGCTGAAGAAAACAACTCACTCTGTCGTGGGACCAGTGCTACACCAGACCAACCTATCCTACGAAAAAAAATCATTCTGGTCCCAGTGCTGTTTCAGCTGTCACCGAAATTCCTTCCACTTAACCCTCATGGACGCTTGAGTGATCCGCTGGAGTCGTCCAAAAGTGAGAAATTTATTGGTCATGATTTAAAGGAGAGGATGTCTCTGTCTCTCAGGGCCTCTAGGAGGTGCTACTGAGCAGCCGCCTGGACAGGAAACTTCAGGGGACTCACATACACACACTCACTAACACACACACACACACACCTCTTCATCTGAGGTCAACACAATCAAATGAACATTGGTGATGAACATTGATGAACATTAGTCCTCGAAGCTGCAATCACTCAAAGATGCTGAAAATTGTTCTTCCTCGTTGTGGAATCGGCTCGTTCCAATTTACTCCCTGATGCAGAAGCTGATGGACGAGAGTGTGTGTCCGCTGACAAGGTGTCTCCCGCGGAGGCATCGTGCTCACCAAAATAATCCCAACAACACACTCGACTTTGTGGGACTTTTACAGCACTCTGTGACAGTAGCTTTAAGACTTGACAGACATTTGGAAATGGCATTTCTGAAACCAAGAGCCTGAAGCCTGGTTCCTTGGGGAAAATTACTGATATAGAATCCCCAAATTAATTTTCTTTTTTTTCTTTTTTTGCCCTCCTCCATGTGGAAGGAGCGTTTAGCCTGGGCAGAGTTGACAATGTTCAAGAGCAAGTTGCCTGTATATTGAGAGCTGAAAACACAGATGCGTATTGAGTGAAATTCCAGGAAAGAAGGAGCATAGATGCAATATGCTCAGTATACAGGGCATTAAAATCCCAAATATTATATTCACAATTTCCTGAGGGCCCAGAATGATGCTTGTGTTTGTTTTGAATAATCAGACTTAACCTACATGCTGCATGTTAGAGGAGCTGAGAAGAGAGAAACCAAACGGCAGGAGAGAAGAGAGACGTGGAGTTGCTCTCTTTCTCTCTACCTTCTTGCTTATTTTATTCTTCGAAAATGCTGTTAGCACAATGTTTGTCACTAGCTGCACATTAGCTGAGCCATTGTTGAAAGTTGTTTGGAATCCTCTTTGGATTGGGGTGTTGGATTTGTTGGTCTTATGATACCAGCAAGATGGAGGTTTTTGAGACTCTTCTGCTCCGGTGCAA
This sequence comes from Nibea coibor, assembly GCA_023373845.1. NCBI lineage: Eukaryota > Metazoa > Chordata > Actinopteri > Sciaenidae > Nibea > Nibea coibor. Next base: position 4,225,034 of record CM041735.1, read on the forward strand.
CCAGTGACTCTACCAGTAAACATCAGAGTCTGGAATGGGACAGATGAGTATAAGAATGGATTCTGGATGTACATAAGAAAAATGTATAAGAAATATTTTGTTTCCAGAGCCTTTATCAGAGAAGGAAAAATATATCCTTCTAATGTTGAGACTTAGTAGCCTACAATATCAGGTTTATGCTTGTGACTTGAGCCTCGATGGAGGACATACAGTCCTGCTTCAGGTGTCTTTGTCGTCACATCTGTGTGTTGTGCTGAATGGATGTTCAGAAGAGGAAAGATGGACGAGGCTTAAAAAAAATAGAAAATGCTTTTATTCACTTTGTTAGAGAGTTTAGAATAGTGGCGACAGCTTGGAGTTAGCTTAGCTTAGCTTAACTTGACACCTGGCTAGCTGTTTCCAGTATTTGTTTTTTTATATTTTGGTTCACAGAATTACTGATAATTGTAAATCAGAGAATTTGAATTGGATTGAAACTAATTCCAAATACTTTTTAGATGCTTACTGTTAAGTATGTTCCAGATCCAAAATTGCTTTGGAGGCTTTTGTGGATTTGGGTTTCTTGTGGCTTTTAAGTCTTTGCAAGAAATTTATATTTCATATTTCTTAAAATCTTAGAACTTACATAAAATTTGAATTATTATAAAATGCACATTTACCTTCATCCAAAATGAAGTAAAATAAGTAAAATCAATCATCAATTTTGCCTCCTGGAAAAACTATTTAGAATAATTTACCAAATTCCAAAATATCCAGATTTTATTGCTTCATTAAACTGGCGTAAGACATGCCTCTGCTGCGCCATTTTGCATCCCTAACTCCAGTTTCTTTTAAAATGGCGTTCGCAAAAAGGGCTGCTGTACGTCTGCTGTTTCATGAGGACAAGTGTCAGCAGTCTGATGGTGGATGAGGAAGTAAAAGTGTTGAGTTTAGCTCCACTTTGACCCAGTTAACGTTCAGACACAGTTATGAGACGAAGAGCCCAATCATAAAAATACTGAAGTTACATATAAATCAGTACAGATTGATGCTGAGCATAGGCCGATAATGTTGAATGATTTTAATCTTTGGAATGTTACAATAGCAAATGTTGATGTGTAAAATTATAAAGTTGTAGTTAGAAAGACAAAATGAAAGATTTCAGGTTTTATTGTGTTGTTTGTTTTCTGACAAATCAGATGTAGTTGCAATAACGGCCTCTGTTAATCAGCTGGTGGAGAGGATTGTGTGGGGGTTGTGTGGACGGAGCAGGGTTTTTTTGTTGTTGTTGGTGGTGGTGAAATCCTTTCTGAAAGCCGTTCCAGGTGTTCAGGGTGAAAGCTCGATGTGGGTCAGTTTTCCTTTCAGCTCAGTCAGCTGAAACATCAACATGAAATCAAGTCGATATTTAAATTGCAGCGGGTTCACTTACTAATGAAAGAACGTTTTATTTAGGTGTGTATCAGAGCATTTGGTGAAGAAGGTTATTTTTAATTTTATGTGGCTTTCACTTTTTCACTTGGATTGGTGTTTTTTTAGATTCCTTCCATAATTTCAGGTACATTCAGTCAGTCCCAGAGCAGAGGACAGAGAGTATTTTGCTTCCTGGGTTGACCCTGCTCTGGCTGTGGCGCTGGGACAAAAACAGCAGGGACTGGACAATGACAAAGACGAGGAGGTACAGATGCCAGAGTTTTGGACGGCTTCTGTAAACACTAGGGCAATAAAATATTCCGGATAAAGAAAAAAAATGGACACGCAACTTCATTTTAAAGGCAAACGTGACGCTAAAAAAAAAAAAAAACTTTGGGGTTTGGGAGTTTTGCATGCGACAACAGCAATATGCATGTGTGGAACACCAAAGTATGACTCTGTACAAATCACTCAAGCTCTTTTCTTTATTGTCCTAATAGGTCAGGGATGTATTTTCTAATGCATGGCTGGATGTTTGTGTCTTTTTGTTTTGAATTTTAACATGTTAAAAAAAAAAAGAAACCAACATGTACTCTTTAAGCTGAAGCATTGTGCTCGGTCTGGGTCAGTACACTATTAACAAGCACGTGGCTTAAAAAAAAAAAACCCTCAGACAGCACACATCTTGCTGCTTTTCAACACACGGATGCTGAAATGTTAAAAAGACGAGATGTGTGTCGTCCCGAGCGACACTCCTTTTTTCAAAGTGCGGGCGAGAAACTCCAGGCCGTGAATACTTGAAGTGCAACTTGAGTGTTTCTGTTCCAACGCAGTAGAAGTCTTGGATTATTATTATTATTATTTTTTGTTCTTAACGTCCCAAGCCTTTTTACCACACACTCTGGAATGTTCAGACAGCAGCTCGGCCTGCTGGGAGAATAAGTTCTTACCTATTGATTCCATCTTGTGACTTAAATGTTTTTCTTTTTTTCAAAAAAGTCAATGAATGTGAAAGTGATTTCAGCCGAAATCACTTTTGTTTTGATGTTTGACAAGCCGGGACAGGGGTGGGGGGACATCTGACATTGCACAGAACTTGCACATAAGTTAAAAAAACAACAAAAAAAAACATAGAAGTGTGTTACAAAAGGAAGAAAAATATAACTGTGGATATTTATTTTTTTTAGCCTTCTTGTCTATAAAGACACTTTTCACTTAGTTTCCAAAAGGATACATTAAAGATATTCTATTTGCTGTTACAGGAGATGTTACAGAAGTGGACTGGATTGTGTGTGTGTGTGTGTGTGTGTGTGTGTGTGTGTGTGTGTGTGTGTGTGTGTGTGTGTGTGTGTGTGTGTGTGTGTGTGTGTGTGTGTGTGTGTGTGTGTGTGAGAGAGAGAGAGAGAGAGCAGTCGTCTCACAGCTGCTCAGACGAAAAGGCAAGACTGTGTTCAAAATGTCATCTCAGTGTTTGTTTTTGGTTCTTGTTCTCTGTTCTTTGCAATCACCTGGTTTACACTTAACTCTGGAATCGATGGCTGCAATACCGGAGGTTATTTACGAGTCTTTACTGTTCTGGTGTTTTAACTCGATTTAGAAAAAATGTATTTTTTTTTGTTGTTGTTGTCGATGTTTGAATTTTTTCAGGCAGAGCCACACACAAGAGTTTGGCCTTTGCACTTTTTCAGTGGCAGCCATGTCGGCTCCACCGTCCTGATGATCATTGAATGAATGTGGCGACGTGGTGATGCCGTTTCTTGTTTCCAGCCAGCAGCTGTCAGTGGCAGCAGCGTGTCGGCCATGCAGTTAGTCCAACCTGGCCAGACTCCGTGTGTGTGTGCGTGTGTGTGGCTCTGCCTCTGAGTAAACTGTGTGTTAATGACCGACGAGAGAGATGCCTATATACTTTAATCTTCACAGAGATTAAATCAAGAAGAATACTTAAAGAATGGGAAATGCGCAGTGTACCATATATAATATGCCTTGTTATTTGAAAAAAAAAGATGTAAATATACATATTTCTCTTTTAGTTTCTTCTTTTTTGCTGCTATAAAAAAGATGATTATTTTTGTTAGTAGTTTTGTTTTCTATATAAAGACTGTATATATCTCTATGTTCTGTAAATATGCTTGAGCCTTCATATGTAGGACTCTGGATGAACACTGTATGGAACGCACCTTTAAAATCTGTTCAGAAGTAAACTGTGCCTCGTCTCATTTTTTTCATTTTCATCAAAATATAAGAAGAAGCATACCTCTCCAGCTACCAGTCCACCACCATACTTCCATGCTGGACAGCAACAGGCCACCCTCCAGTTCCTAAGCCAAGTCTCTATGCTCTGTAAAACTCTTTGATTTTATACAAGCAAATGACCAGAAGACCAGTTGAATGTATAAACATAAACACGAGAAAATGTAAGGTTATTTTCTAATAATTCAGATTTATTTCTAGAATATTTTTGTCTGATCTATGATTTGTTCCGTTTATCTTTTTTCAAGAACATATCAGACTTCTGCCGTGACATGTTTTGCACTGCAGTGCTATGACTGCTGGTGAAGTAAGGAAAAATCATTTCAACATTTCGTTTTTTGGGTGTGGAAGAAAACATCTAAACTCAGCATCTTCAAAGCTGCTGCCTGGTTTCCCACAATGCCGCATGGTCAGTCTGCTGATAGAGCTGATGAATCAGAAAACTTTGTTCCTGCAGAATCAGATTTCTCTCTCATGCACAGGGTCACAGTCCCTCTCTCTTTTCAGGGAAACTGGAGAAGGAACCTGAAACTGGTGTGTGTGCATGTGTGTCTGACCCAGACTCATCATGTGACTGTAGACCTGTGTGTGTGTGTGTGTGTACTTATGGAGAGGTATAAACTTACAGAACATACTGTAGCTTTAAAAGAACTGCAGTTAACCTGCAGCCTCTTTAGAGGCAATAAAGGAAAATAACACTCAATTTAATGATTCATATTCTCTTCATATCTTTGTCTTTGCGTCTTAATTTGGAGTTTATCCTGAAACATATGTGTAAAAAACAGATCCTGACAAAATAAGGACTGTTTTTGTCAGACGACCAAAGAAGGCCCAGTACAGACTGAAGATGTCGACTGTGGTTTTGGGAGGCTCCATGGTCAGAGGATTAGTGTTTTGTTTGAGTAAATGTTCACACGCTGCTTTAGTGTGACAGCATCAGTAAAGTGATGGAATTATTATCAGCTGTATATTGATTTTGTGTTTTCATCGCATTTATTTTGTATATGAATATTCTCTGTTCCAGACAACCTGCTGCTGTGGTGAGACACTGTCCTCTGGTGGAAAACAAACTCTGTGCATCTGATTCAGGCAAGTCATACAAGTAGAACTGTGTGAGAGACACTGAAAGCAACAGCAGCTGCAGGAAACAGCTCTACTAGTAATATACCGCACAGAGTAACATTTCAGAACATTTAACGAATCAAAAAGAATAAAAGAAGAAGAAATACTAAGAAAGGTGAAGGGCTATTTCCATTCATGTTACTGTATGCTTGTGGACGTCGACTTGCCTGTACTAATGAACTTGTTGCATGAGAAAGAAGTGCCAAAGAAAACAGACCTTGGGGAGGGCAATGCTTCATGTTTCGTGTTCAGTGATCACACAAGCTCAAGTGAAATCTGGTGCCCAACCACACCCAGACTTGGATAGTAGTCTGTGTGAGGGTAGCACGAAGGAGACACCAAGAAAATCCCATCACTAACGCCGCTTTGAGAAGCAGCTAAGGCAAACAGAACCTGATCTGAAAAGAGTGTTATCTAATGTGGCAAGTGCCTTCAAATATTTCCGTGCTGCAGAGGGAAGATGTAACATTGAAACAATTGTTGTTGCTAACGAGCAAATGGAAGTTCTGTGGGGAGGAAAAGGCTCATTGTTGATGATATCTATATGTTTTCATGCACACACACTCCCAATGGCCGGACACCATGGGCTATACATGCAAAACATACATGGGTGTTACTTCACAAACCTACTGGTCCTCAATGTACACAGACATCCAGAAATATTGCACCACATCACTACCACCACTATTTTTCCAACTAAGCCTGGATTTTTTTTGCAGACTTTGAGGAGGTTGAAATAGAACCCTGCAGCATATGGTGTCAGAAGTGGGATCTTATTCAATAAATATGACTTCCAAAGGCTAAAATCTGACCTTTCTCTGATCCTCTCCTCAGTTTTAACAGTGGCATTGAACAAATGCCAACAAATCCAAGTTTAACCACAGGTGGTACCAATGGGAATGCTACTTTCTCTATGGTGCTTGATCTCTCTCCTGATTTCATTGAGGAGAGAGCACCATTGCAGTGGCACAGGGACAGCAGGTCATATTAACCTCGTATCCAGTCATAATATTTAAGACATGAGCAAGTTTAATGAAGTGCTCCAGCAGTGCTGACATTGAATACAGGTGAATTCTATGATGAGACAGAATAAACACATCTCTCTGTGGACACACGGGGTCGCTATTCTGGCATCTGGTTCCATTGTGTGGTAAAAGTGGGATGAGGAAGATGTCATATGACATACTTCAGGTCCGACATGAAAACATGCTATGCAGAAAACACATGAGGTGGTCACATTTCAAAGTCTCTGTTTTAGAGACGTACGTTTTGTGTGTTACACTGATGACATCCTTCCATTTAGACACTTGTAAAATCATAAACAGGGGCTTTAAAGACAGCTGCACTCTGTAGTTGAATGACTGAACGGTTACAAGTGTTTATACGTCTGAAGAGAGCTTTGCCTCGAGACTATTTAGTGTGTTGACTCAAGTCCCATTGTTTTGCTCTCCCACTCTTTTCTTTCTGTCGTCCAACATTTGAATGTTCACGTCATGTCTTCTGAATGTTTTTAATCTCCACTTTGGCTTTGCATAGCAACACAGCTCAAAGACAGCACATGCTGGGTAAAAGGTCATAATTTGGCCACTATATTTGGAAAAAAAAAAACACTGCTTTTTGGTGTCACTTTTATTAAGGCAGGTTTTAGTGAAGATATGGACAGGACATGTAAGAAGAGAGGGAGGTATGCAACATGCAACAAAATGTATTATAGTGAAATGTGTGTATTTGCATTTTTTAAAAGGTGAACCTAACAAAGCAGCCAATGAGATCCACGATGAGTTAAATGTCCAGGGTGTAAGATTTGGAGGGCTGTATTTACAGAATATAAGATTAATAATTATGTTCTTATTAGTGTATAATCACCTGAAGCTATAACATCATGGGGTTCCATGGGTTCTCTTCCACAGAGTCCACCATGTTGAACCGCCATGATTCTACAGTAGCCCAGAATGGACAAACTGAACACTGGCTCTAGATATTCACAGTTTCGACACATTTCATGGCCACTGTAGATTCTTCTTCATGCCTACAAGGAGAGGATGAAGCAGCAGTGACTGCACTGCTGGATGCCACTAAATCCTATATACTGGACCTTTGTCTCTACCAACTGTGCTGAGTTGGTAGAGACTTCACTATAATCCAGACGAACTATTCGCAATCTTTAGAGATCTTCTCACAGTTTAATGGAGCATGTGGTCTTTCCAACAGTACAAGCTCTTCAGAATCCATTCGTTGTCCAGTATTTCTTTCCAACAGTCTCAGAACAACAACCAAGCAAAGTGAGGGGTATTAAAGATGATGAAGGGGTGAGGATGGATGGAGGGAGGAAGCCACTGAAGTACTGTTTATCCTTAAAAGTGGTTTCTTTTATTTTTGTCATTGTGAAGACAAATGTTTATTTTAATTCCTGTTTTTTTTTAACATCTTTCTCTGATCATTTATTTTGTTCTTTTCCAGCCTCTGGATCTCTCCCTGTAACAGTTTATCCATCACTCTCTGTAAGTCTTTCTCTCCAGGTATTTCTTTGTAGTGTTCCATCCATCCACCAGGGTCAAGAGAGGTCACCTGTCTCTTAAGTGGACTGTTCCATGTTGGCCACAGAGAGGGGAGTACTAGTGAAGGTGAGTGTGGCCACACTGTGAGCTATTGCCAGTGCCGTACCTGAACATTTATTCATTGAATTCCTCTCCCCTTCTCCCCCACTTGTGTGCCCTGCCTCCCCGTCCCCCTCCCTCACTCCCCTCCTCCTCGTCCTCCACACTCTCTTGAAGCTGTCCGTCACAAAGCAGTAAACCACTGGATCCAGACAGCTGTTCAGGCTGCTCAGGGTAACTGTGATGTGATATGCAAGTACATGCCCCGCCCCGTGCCCTAGCCCCTTCCCACCAACTTTGACCCGGAAGTAAACCAGCACCTGCCGGATGTGGAACGGCGTGAAGCAGATAGTGAAGACCACCAGGACGGTGGCTAGCAGTCGGACAGCGCGTGCCCTCCTCGCCCGGCTCTGCTGAGGCATCAGTCCCTGACTGGAGGAGAGAAAACAGGCGACACGCAGAGTGAAGCCCACCACGGCCAGCAAAGGGAGGAGGAACTCCAGGATGGTGAGGTAGAAGAGGGCAGGGAGGAGCACACAGGAGGAGCTGAACTCCAATGCTGTAGTCTGCAGAGAGCAGGAGAGAGATCCCAACGCTTTAAAGACAAACATTTCTTCTATGCACTGCAGTCTAATGTCACACACTTGGAAAGCCTTATTTTGTCTGATTGATTTGATCAAGCAGTTCAACTAGAGTTTATTTTTTCCTTCCCCTTCTAATTTTAAGATTCTTTAAAAGCCTGAAGAGATAAAAGTAACCAACATTTTTTTTTTTCTCATGCCACTTTAGATTTATCTTCAACAACTTGCAGGTTGGAATCACTTCCAGTGAACTGTAACACCCCTGCATCTGTTACATCATAAATTACATTTATAGTGTTATAGTATACACCATGGTTTGGTGTTTATAATCTGACAATAGTACCAAATTCCCTTGGACATTCCTTTCCTTGAAGGCACAAACACGTTTTTGTTTGGAATAGACTGAATAAATGTGGCATTGAAATAAGCAATGATAGCCCATGTTCAGATAACAGAGTAAGTAGCCTAACTCTTACAGATGTCTTACAGAAGCTCAAACTTTATCAACAGAGGGATATTCCTTGTAATTCTGTGACTGACGTGATCACTGGATTTCCACTTAAGAGGTACATCTTCCACAAGAGCACGTATCCATGGTAACACACATCCATGGTGTGTGTGCTATTTGTGTGATGTGGGAAAGAAAAGAAGTCCACCTATTATTTTAGTGGTCGACCTTGTATATACAGAGACTGATTTGACCTTTGTTCAGTTCTAAGCATTGATCTGTTTGTGCTGTGTTTGCGTCTTCACCTGGAAGGAGTAGGTGACCACGACTGCAATGAACCAAACTGTGGCACTGACACACTTTGCTGTCCCTGTGGTCCTGCATCGATGGAGAGTACTGGACGCATGGACGACAGCGAGGTACCGATCTATACAGATACTGAGAGGAGGGGTTCGGGAAGAGGGGGAGTTGCAGAGGAAAGAAGAGGTTTTTAGCTGAACGTGCTGACATTAAGTTTAAGTGTCGGATGACCGGGTGACTCACTCACCTTGTCAGAAACAGTATACTACAGTACATGTTGACAAAGTAGCTGAAGGTGTGAACGTAGGAACAGGCCACGCAGTTCCCTCCACTGTGATACAGAGCGATGCGAGCTGGCAAAGACAGCGCCACCAGCAGGTCAGCTACAGCAAGGTTTATGGTGTAAACGACAGAGGCTGAGGAGTTTGTGGAGGCCCCACAGAAGACATAGAGAGCCAGACTGTTGAGGACCACACCGACCACCAGCATCAGACAGTTAAATACCTGCAGCAAGGAGAAATTCAGCAAAATATTTTGAGTAAGAGCTTTTAGAATACAGTTTATATTTAATAGTAATGATAATCGTTGAATTGAATGTGACTAACATGAACCCTAACAGTTCCAGTATCTTCTCTTACCATGAGAGAGACCCACACAGCATAGAAGTCTTGGTACAGCTGCACATCCAGGTGGGCTAACCTATGCAAGTATGGTCCCCCCCAACGCTCGTCCCAGGTGCTGCAGTTAGTTGGGTCAGGGGTCAAGAGAGGTAGGAGGGTCTCAGTGGTAGAGGTGAAGGTGGAGTTGGAGCTGAGGTTAGTGAGAAGGATCTCCATTGGTTGAAAAGGATGAATGGATGGTTGGTGTCTGAGTGACAGCAGAAATGAAAAGACAAAAGAAGATAGTAGTGTTGCCTGTATATATTACAATAAATATCCCACATTATTATTTATTAAGTCAAATGTAGTGATGATGATAATATTAGTGGCAATAGGAGTGATTCAAAGTAGGTAATAAGGTTCACAATCTAATTTTGTTTAAATTATTTGTGCATCAAAGTGTTTGGCATCAAAACTAATTTTTGACCTTGGAAACCATTGTTTGATCAAACATTCCCAACTTCAGGTGCATTTACAAGCTTTAAGGATCACACAGATGGAAATTTTAAGCTGAGGCTTACATTTCCAATGTCAAGAATTAACGTTGACACTTAATTTTTAAGCCAACATGTATGAGAAAGCCTCAAAGTGCTTTGAGGCTAAACTCACGTTAAAAGATTAGTCTCTGTAATAAAAGCAAACTTAAACCACCAATGAAGACCATATGATGCTATTGCAAACTCAGAAAAAAAGAAGTTGAGATTATTTTCCCAAACCATGTATGTGCTATTCATATAAGAATAGAGAATCCACAGAGAAAGGATGATGGAGGGAGCTGTGAGAACAGTAGGACATCATCTGCATAAAAGGCAATTTTGTCTTCATTGATATCATTACTGGCTTTTCTCAGTTTGCAGTTATTTAATTAATTATAGCAATGCAATGGCCTTTGTTTTATTTGTGACTTCGTTACTTGATAATTCTCCCAGACTCATTTGTTAGTAGTTTAAAAGCGTGTTAGAATTATTTCCAAACTTGTTCTGTCTACTTTTAGGAATTTAAACGGATAGCAGGAACTCGCCATAATGTCTGCCTCAACCCTATATTCTGGAGTCAGCCGTGGATACTGTATTATAAATAAACTTAGACAGCTCAACTCTAAAGTGATCCAGTGTGCTCCAATAGGCTTTATACAACTAGACATAGTCAAGCTTGGTGAGCACACATACTAAAAACTCAAAGAAAGAGTAATGACCCCTGAGGATGAAAAGTGGTCAACATCAGCAGAAGTTAATCCAGAGAGAGAGACTTTAGAAATCCTCGTCTTATAAACAATGTTCTCTTGTGCTGTGGAGATGACTGAATCCATCTTCATATGCTCCCTAAAAAGATGTGACACTTTCAACAAAGTTAAGTACATGACCTTGCGTTTTACCTTAAACACAGTGTACAGTATTAATATGAAGCATGTCAATGTGTGCTGCTTAACACACCGCAGATATATGTTTGTCTTAAACAAGTCAAATAAATTTGATGAATGTGACACGTCCTGTTTAAAGGAGGGGAAGGCTTCAAAATCCTCAAAGTACAGATGCTACTCACTTTTAAGAGGTTTAACAGGAATGTAAGTACATGATAAGATAAAAATAGACCAAGAATTTTAAAGGAACGGTTTTGTTTAGAGATGACATCTGCCATAAAAAATACAAATACATCAAATTTCTTCTGTAACTTTGAAGATGCAATGCCCAAATAAGTTTTACAGTACCAAAGTTCATTATATATACCATATATTGTGGTTTGATTGTTCTGTTAAATGACCTCTTCCAAAGTCAAGAATAAACTTTTACAGTAAGTTGATAAAATATATGAGTCAGTTTGGCTTTTGTCCTTTATTATAGGTGCTAAATATTTTTTTCATGTATGTTCAGTTGAGAGTGAATCTTATATAAGACATAAATGGGGAGTGTTCGAACTCAGCAAACACAAAGTATTTTTAAGTTTCAAGCCTCTACTTGACCTAAACACATCTTTTCTTGTTTCAGTCAAGTTGAGTTGGCTTCTTTTGGATATTTAATTAAAGATTATGATGATTATTAGCAGCTAACCTTTCAAGGTAACAATGATAAAACATGAGGAAAAGCATTTGAAGCATCTGAAGAAGCATGCCACCTAAGTAAACCCTTTTTTCTCCAGTTTCAAACCAGACTGGAGTTCTTCCTTCACCAAAAACAAGCCAGAACAAAATGGATCCAAATGGATTTTCCCTAAATCACAGCAGCTTATTGCTGAAGGTCTTACTTGACAGATCCGCTGGTTTTGATCAAAAATGTCTTTTGCTTCCTTATAAATACCAGAGACGGATGAGCTCCTATCTGTTAACACGTCCTGCTGAGGAAGGTCTTTCCACTCTTCATCATCATACAGACAGTTGGATAAAACATGGCAAAGGGCCTGGATTAAAAGACAGAAAAATACCCACAACCACTACTACTTCTATCCTGATCCTGGCCTTTGTTTTGCACACTGTTCTTTTGTTTTGCATCATTGTCATTATTATTATTCCATCTACAAAGAATGCATGGCGCCTCCTGATGATTTCCTGACGTGTGAATTTACATTTAGGTGCTAAGATTAAATCATCAAATCTCCTACTCCTTTAACATTAAATCAGTACACCAGCAAATTCTACTTCACTGAATGAAAGCTTCTGTTTCACTTCTGATGTCCCACGATAGCATAACATGTTTCTTTCTAATATTACAGAGGGATTGTTGGGGTCAAAGCATCCAGTACTTTATGGAAAATGAGCTCAAATGACACACTTCAATTATCAAGAAGAACAAGAAAACAAAGATCATTAAACTATTCAAAAGTATTTTTCTGAAACACACCTTGTTGAAGACGAGGACAAGAAAACCTCTCGCCCTTTAGATCCTCCCGCAACTTCTCAGAGGTTTGATGTTTATATCCTAAATGTTACAGAAGTCTCCCACATCTACTTCTTCCTCCTTTCCGTGTCCTGTTATTCTTTCTGACATTGGTTAGTAGAAAGAAGAGAGTGAGTATAGAGTTGGGATGTGAACCGCTCTGGGCGGGACAAGGGTGTACAATCAGGCTTCTGGACCTCATCTCTTTGTCATGTCACCACCACTGAGGTGCAGCGCAGGAATAAACACAAATCAAAACAGAGTACAGTGGAAAAGAGTCTTCTTCTCCTTTGGTTCCATTCCGTTCTCATCATATCTCTCTGTCCAACATTTTCTCTCCATCTTCACTTCATCTTGATTACCTTCTCTCCCTCTATAACTTTATCTCAGTCTCTTTTTCTTTCTTTGTCTCTTTTTGAATATTTGAAACTGATTTGGAAAGTGAGAGGCAAATGAGTCAGAAAAACAGGATTTGGACCCAAAAAGCATGATTCCAGACAAGGCGCGTACTACAAGCAAAGATTTGTGTTGTTGTTGACGCAGCAAAGGTTGGAAACAGGACAAAGCAGGCACTAGAGAGCTTAGTGTTGAAAAATCAAGACATGAAACAGAACTGGTGGAAAAAAGTTGTAATGCTTGCACTGATAGCACTGGTTATTAAGGTGTAGATGGATAGGCAGGTGTATACTTTATATTTGCATTGGAAAATATGCACAGAAAGTAACTGCTGGAATAAAAGCATTTAAAATAATAAGAGAATAAGTGATTGACTGAAGGAAGAAATTGCAAAACTTAGGAGCATGGTGATATGATGACATAGAAACCTGTCTTGTCTATACGATGCAAAAGGAAGGAGACACGGGAACAGACTATTTAATTCAAGTAGGTTTTCAATAAAGTTTATTTAAAGCTGCCTCCAGGGTGGTCCCACTCTGAAAGGGTCTGAAGGACCAAAAATATACGTTATTTTCCACTTTTCCTCTGTTTGTCGCTCTGTAAATACCCGACTCAATTAGAGAAGAGAGGGAGGAAATAATAGAGAGAAACAGACAAAGAAATATAAACTGTTTCTGTGTGTTTTTATTGAGCTGCCAGCTTGTGAACCAGTTTCATCAAATTTACACATGTATTTCCAGGAACAGAGAGAGCGAAGGAGAGGAGATCTTTTACATTTATTTGAACAGAGATATACCATTTGGAGTGAAGCAGCACCTCGTAAACCACGGTGACATAAACAAATGGAGAGGTGGCCACCACTCCAGAGTGTGTTTTAGTGTACGTCCAGGTGCACATGTGTGACAAAATGTCAAACAAACCTTCATAACACAGACCTCACCTGAATACTAGTCAATTAATTCATCTTCGGCTCATAAAACACTACTCTGCCATGTTTGATTCATGTTGCAATGCTGGTGATGTCATTTTTTGCAAATAGCCTGGCCAATGTTTGATTGAATGTTTCTTGGCATATTCAAATATTTGAACTCGTGTCAGATCTGCTCTGGTCTGACTTGTTTAAAGTGCTGGAGACAGAGAGGAAGGATGTCCAACCTGACACTTTAGCAGGATTTAGTGCGTAGATTGAGTTCTGATATAGAATTGTGTCTAGGAGGTTTATTTCTAGAAAATGTTGCTAGTGTTGTATTTTGGAATTAAAGTTCCCAAAAATTTAGTAAATCTAAAAGTTATTTAATAGGTCCTCTGTAGGTCTGGAGGAGGATAAATGAATACTGGCTTGAATATCATGGACTTTTACAAGAAAGCCTCTGTTACAAACTGGGAGCATAGAGTTTGAAAGCATTAGTGCTACATCATTGATCATTCTTTTCAAATCTGTGCCTCCACTCCTTAAACTACCCCTTTAAGGACTTTAAACTTTGTAGTTTCTGTAAAGCTTCATATGGGTAAAATGAAACAGAGATAGACTTCATATTAAGTCTGCATAAAAGACTTGACAAACTTTACACAAACATTAGTGCTTTTGTGTGTCAAATTTTACTGCAGCCCAGTGCTAGGTCATCAGTCTAAATGCTTATAGAATGTTTTGCAAATTATATATTTGCAGAGTTTATTATTATAATATATATAGTCAATATGACCAAGCATTAATTGAATCTTTACATTATGACCTCATGGTTTAAATAGCTTAAAATAAATATAAATGTAGTTTAAATATGTAAAATATAGCAGACCATTATCATAAACAACTCAGACATGGCTTTTGGTTGCCACGGCGACCAAGATGCGTCACCGTTTAAGAAACCGACGTGGACAACGCCAGGACATTCTGTTAGCAACAGAAGTCCTTGGCAACAACAAAATAATAAAAGGGTGACCACTAGCGTGGGACTAGCCCCTTTCTTTTTTACGCGCCACGCGTGGGAATATTACATGGCGATCTGTTTTTAATTTGACGGGAACGCTTTTTAATTTCTGGCGGCGGAACGATTTTTTTGTACCACACGGAAACTGGTAGCGTTGGGGACGGAAACCAAATCTGTAAACAAACGTAACGCTGGTTAGCAACAGTTGTGGTGGACTGAAACACATGTGCAGGACGACTGAGGACTAGTTGAAGTCAAAGATGTTTAAAAACACATTCCAGAGCGGCTTCTTGTCTATTTTATACAGCATCGGCAGCAAACCGCTTCAGATATGGGAGAAGAAGGTAAGCGTTGCTATGACCCCAATGTAGCTTCCTTAGCTGGTCGCGCTAAAGCTAACTAGCGTTACGTTTTTGAATTCAGTGTTAAAGCAACGAAGTGTGTCTTACAGCTACAGTTAACTGCTTACATGCGTTTTGGGGTGAGTGTGGTCAGTCAAATGAACACTAACTCCTTCATTTAGTTAAGATGCCACATCTCTGCCATCATCTCATCTTTTTATCTTTTTTTTAAAAAACTAAACACGGTTGTCGGCAGTAGAAAACACCAATATTGACAATATTGGATGGTACTTATAGGGCTTGTGACGGAGATTGAATCTGGATATTTGCATAATTTGTGCTGTTAATGAAACATTTCCAAGTCAGAAAGCCTTCTGACTGAGTAATAAATGTAGCGTTAAGTGCGGGATGCATGGTGGGCCTGGTAGGCGCTGTTGCTAAGCAACGGATAAGAATAGTAACAGTGAAGGCTAAAGACAGCAGGCTAACTTACATCTGACCGCTCCCACGCCCGGCTCATACAGCCTTATAATAATGTTAATGATAATCATATTTGACAGGGATCCTTTAAATCTGTGGCTAAGAGACGGACCAGGGCGTTTTACAGTCGAAAAATAAACTTGTCAGTTCTCTCAGGTTAGCATGTGGCCCCAAACACATCTTTAGCAATTACTTACTTCACCTACTTGTTATCTTTTCAGCCCACATATACACCAATGCAGTGACAGTGACTGTAAATGAAGATCTGTGTTGACTGATGGAGATACTGCTCTACTTCTCCATATCAATCTTAATAAAATAATAATATAAACAATAATATGTCTGTGTGTTTTCAGGTGAGAAACGGTCACATCAAGAGAATCACAGATAATGACATCCACTCATTGGTGTTGGAGGTTGAGGGGACAAATGTCAGGTGAGTGTATTGATTTTTTTTTTTAAGCTCAGTTTTGTTATTTTGTTTGTTTAGATTCAAATTAGCTACTGTAATGTTACAGTAACCACTCTCCCTGTGGTCCATATTTATGTTTTTAACAGTACTAGACAATCAGTGACATCAGTACAAATCCAGACATACATACAATATTTGTTCTCCTCCCCGCAGTACCACCTACATAACATGTCCTGCAGACCCCAAGAAGACACTGGGCATCAAACTTCCATTTCTTGTTATGATCATCAAAAACCTCAAGAAGTATTTCACCTTTGAAGTCCAGGTAGGGTTGACACGTCTGCAGATACGGACCCATTCCATGTTTTGGCAGCACATTATGTGTATATGTGCACGACATACAGAAAACTTAATGTTCCTTCTAGTGTCAGGATTCATGCTTTCTCCTTATTTTTACAACTTTCAGGTGTTGGATGATAAAAACGTACGTCGGCGGTTTCGGGCGAGTAACTATCAAAGCACGACACGAGTGAAGCCGTTTATCTGCACCATGCCTATGAGGCTGGATGATGGCTGGAATCAGATTCAGTTCAACCTGTCAGACTTCACCAGGAGGGCCTATGGAACCAATTACATCGAGACGCTGCGTGTACAGGTTAGTGCACCGGACAGACTAGAAATCAACTATCTACAGATGCAGAATATCTACAGTGAATGTCTGAAACTATATTTATCCTCTTTCTGTTGCTAATGTCTGACCTGCTGTTTCCTCTCAGATCCATGCAAACTGTCGAATAAGGAGAGTGTATTTCTCAGACAGACTGTACTCTGAGGATGAGCTCCCAGCAGAGTTTAAACTCTACCTGCCGGTCCAGAACCAAAAAGCCAAGGTAAACACACACACACACACATACACACCTCTGTACCTACATTTGGTCATACACTGCATATAACTGGTCTCAAACTCATCTGTTTGTGTGTTTGTGTCTTGCAGCAATAGAGATTCTCTGACTGCACTGTTTCCCCTGGACCTGATGTGGAGTTTAGCTGTAAGATTTTCTGTGTAGATGTATGATGAACTTTAAAGCTTTGTAATATTATATTGTAACTTTGAAACTATGAGTTTTGATTGACGTCATGTGTTGCTATCTACACAATAAAGTTTTTTATGGACTCATCTGTCCTCTCAAACTGTAGCTGTTTAAAGATGAAAGTATAAGTTGATATAAGAGTCACATAACCACGATACTTGGAGACAATAAAAAAACAGACGAGTCTATTGATCAAATATAAATAATCTTTATCAAACAGCACAAATAATTTCCAGTGAAAGGCTATGAAAATGATTTGCATTCCCAAAACACAGAATCTTTGTTTCACTTTGGATTTCTGTGTACAGTGTGAACAGATCTGTAATACATTCATTTGACTACATATTGCATCACACAATCATCCACAAACAAAATAAAATTCAAAGACAGTTCAACTTAAAGCTGCATCTTCAGCTCCTCAACGATTCCAAGAGCAGACTCGGTGCAGAAATAATGTGGAAACAGGAAGTGCTGGTAAACAGGTAAACTAAATGAAACAACTAACTGGGAGATGCCACATATTCTTAGAAGAATTTTGAGCCCCATATCCAGCAGTGACAATGCTGTTCTCTTACAACAAAAGAGGAGAAATAATCAAGTAAACAACTGAATGGAGTAAATACATTTTTAATGCAAATGAGAACATTTGGTCTAAATTTCAGTTTGAGTTTTTAATCAGTTGAGTTCACAGACTGACCTACGTCATCTCATTTTTTGAGGTTGTGTTTTAGTCTTTCTTCCAAACTACAAAGAAAAATGCACTGAGACATGCATTTTGTATTTTTTTCCCCAGACATCAGCTCTCAGCATTGAGATACGCGAGTTATAGCAGTGAAGACAATGTTGCTACATCTGCTACTTTAGAAATAATCCTCTAAGTTCTCATGCTTGTTAAAAAATACACAGTCTATAAAATTCATATGCTGTTTAAACTGGGTCACGTTTGATAATCAAAGTGGGTCGGACTGATAGATATTAAAGCTGCCATTTGTGTGCTGAATACCAATAAGGTGATAAGATTCATGCATGGCTTACATAAGGCTGTCCTCCAACACGAAAACATAAACAATACTGCTTTGAAAATCATATGGACAAATTTGAGGGCAGTTAAACATTTAAAGACACCATTGATATAAATGCATTGTCATCTTAGAATGAGGTGAAGGAAATGTATTTCCTTTATTAGTATTTGGCCTCTGTGTCTTCTATTGGTACAAATATTTTTTTATATTTTGACTTTAAGCATACTTTTCCAGCAGGCACTTTCAATAAGGAATGTCAACACAGTCTGTTTGATAACTGGTGTTAGAGATTAACAACAGTGTTTTCCCTGAAATGTGATCAATAGGGAAAAAAAAGAGAGAAGGGCTCAGTCAACTGCCATTGTGTATTTGGAAAGCAGGTTAAAACATAAAGTAAAATAACACAACATATATGGCATTATCCATATTGGCAACGGTGTCAGGCTCTAACTTTCCAATCAGGTCAAACCAAGAAGCAGACTTTAAATTCTGAAGTCTTGTTACCACTGCAGCTCAAACAAGCTGGGTAAACCTTATGACATAACAAAAAGTCAACAAGCAAATTACAAAACATAAAAATGATTTGAACAGAACATGTTTTCTTTACATGACTGATAACTTAAAGTACTTAAAGTATGCATTCCTAGAAATCTATTGCTTAAGTCAACAGCATGCATCTTTTTAAAGTGCAAAATACATTCATTGGTTCAAATTGGCAAATCAGTTACTGCATTAAGTCATACATTTTAAATAAAAAACACAAATTATAACTTCAAGATGGCACAACATAAGTTGAGACAAACCAACAGATGTAATTATACAAAATCTAAAATAATGCAACACAAAAAAGACAATAAAGCCAAGGCCAACAACATACCTATAGCATGTACTGTTACACTAAGAGCTTGCATTGATGTTGTTAGTAGTTGAGTAGCAGTAGAAGAGAGGCTGACTGCAGACTGTACAAATAAGGTCACAAAAATCAAAAGAAAGATTGACTGTTTGTCCTTCACTTTCTTCATAGCTTCATAGCATCCTCTCTTTGTTGTGTTACATTTCTTACTGCTGACTATTTCTTTTATTAGAAATATATGTAATACTTAACAACTCCATTGCATCAAAAAGAGAAGGATATAATCTATATATATACAGAAAACATGTACAAAAAAGTGTTGCTGTGGTTAACGTGAACACCTGGAGACATCCTAAGTGGCAATTGGAATTTTTTTAGCCTAAGTTTGTAGAAACAAGCTGTTTATTTGGCTTCATAGTTTCGCTGTTGCCTTCAGATATGAGTAGAAAGTGACTTCTCAACCACTGATATAGAAACAACATTTTGATATTAGCTCTATGGAGGCAGGATCCGGTCCTGGCTTGTGCTCGCTCGGCAGTGGTTCACATTTGCTGCACAGAGAGGTGTGTGCACTTTACAAAACACGAGGAATGCCTGGTTACAAATATAGTCTACACGTTTTAATATATTTAAGTGCTGAGTTGTAGAAAGTGTAGCTAACGTTAAGTTTGTTTTAGCAAAATTGAGATGCTCGAGATCCAACAGGGAGGGGCGAGTTCCAATAACAGAGATCCAAGTGTGCGGACCCTGAAGAACACAAAGGTATGTTTGTCCTACTAAAGTGGAACACCTCTTTAAACCAAGCACTTCTCATGTTGTTAGAATAAGTTCCTGACAGACTGTGGCTCATTTCTCTTTAGTGCAAAAATCAAGAAGTCAAAAACTATTTTCCTGCTGTTGACTGACAGGTTCATATTAACGGGGCTTCCTTATTGTCACCTCAGCTTGCTCTGCATTCACTCATCGAGCTGTCCTGCAGACTGCTGTGTGTGTGTGTGTGTATACAACATGTTCTGTATGTTTATGTGTGTGACTGTGGCAGCGCTTCTGTGTGTGTGTCCAGCACTATGTAGTGCCCCCGTGATGAATGACATAGTAGTCATGGACATACATCAACACAGCGACGGGCTGCCCGATGATGAGCGACATCCACACGGCAGCGTTGCCGTAGTTTCCATTGAGGAAACGGCCCACAAACCAAGCCAGAGGAACCTGGAGAGGTGAGAGTTCAGAGGTCAGTGTGTGCTTGTTTGCGTGTGAGAGGAGAGAAAGTGATCAGTGACAGTTCAGAGCGTCTTTACCTGAGCCATCATTCCCATAAAGGCCCACAGTCTGAACATCTTCAGAGGAACACTCACCAGGTACTGACGGGGACATAAGAGAAATACAAGTTTACAAGACTTTTCAAAAAACACAATATTTTGAATAAGTAGTAATTTGAGAGTTATTACATTATATTCTGAATTGTTGCGTAAATAAAACATGACAGACCATGATAGACATAAATTTAGTAAAAGATAATTGGCAGTTTAACTGAAGACTGATTGTTAATGGTTTACCTCGTGGAAGAAGGCAGACATCAGGAAAACGGCGGTTTGAGCTAGAAACTTGTTGATCCCCTTCTTCAACATCGGCTTATAGAAGTGTCTGTAACACACACAGACAACTTACACTGATCTTCAAATCTGACTGAAAATGCCCTCAAATAAACAGCGGTCCATAGCCTGATTTCTGTATTGTGTTTTGCATTTTATTTCACACAGACTTCAAAGAGAATGTGAAGCTAAAACATTAATATTACTCTAGAAAGGTTGGAGCTCACCTCAGGCACCACTTGTGAACTGGAATATTCCAGTTGGCCCAGAAATATGTGACAGTCTCAGAGTTCCTGAAATATATAAAAACAGCAGTTTCAGGATTTGACTTCAAGTTTACACAGTGCTGTGGTCTGTTTATGCACATGTATATGTTTGTATGTTGTGTGCACACACGAAACACTTATAAGTTATTGGTGTTAGCAAACTTAATGATGATCACAGCTGAAAATGTACAACACAGCAGTCTGCCAATGAGCTGTGTTTGTTAGATACAAACACTTTACTTGAAGGTACCATCATAACAGTGACATGACACTGTCATAGCTGTAACATGACAGTCATGAATGTGTCATAAACATTATGTCAATGTCATAAACGTTTATGACTGCCTATGTCTATGATTTAGTTTTTGTAATAACAACTTGACATTAATCAAAGTCACATGACCAGAAGTTGTCTTTGTCATGACAACTTGACATTAAATTTGTTTGGGATGTCCTTATGACATTGACATAATGTTTGTGTTTGACAGTGTCATGTCACTATTGATATGATACCTTCAAGTAAAGTGTTACTGATGTTTGTATCTAACAAACACAGCTCATTGGCAGCCTGATACCTTCAAGTTACCCAAAAATCTATCAAATGTGTGCTCCTCCTACTCACCACCAGTCTTTGTAGAACTCTCTGTCTCCGAACTGCAGCAGCTCTGCCACAAAGTTCATAGAGGAGTGGAAAAACCAATAGAAGAATATTAACCATATAAGATGGTTAGGAACCTTGGAGAGGAGAGGAGAGGAGAGGAGAGGAGAGGAGAGGAGAGGAGAGGAGAGGAGAGGAGAGGAGAAGGAAGAGGGTCAAGGGTTAGGAAAGGCATCTGGGTTGATATGGCTACATACTGGTTGTCGTGTTGCCACCTCTTCTCTAAAACACAGAGTCCTATAACACACGTGAGACTGCCATCTGTTTAAATGTAATTGTAAAGTTATGACCGGACCTCAGTACATCATACTCACAGCTAACTTTAGGAGGCGCTCCACCATCCTAGAAAAGTCCATTTCCTGTGAAAGAAACAAAAAGTGAGAATAGACTAGGTATTGAAACAGTAATATTGTTGTTAAGGCTCACACATTATAATCAAACTCTCCTCTTTTATGTGTGTGTGTGTGTGTGTACACACCTGGAATGGTTTCATGGAGTTCTGTATGGTGGGAACCATCCACTAGAAGTGGAAAAATTGCGTTATTTAAAAAAAACAATACAGGGTAGATCCTGAGGTCCTGTCTGTGTGTTAATGGCCAACATACCTGCTGTATCAATCCCACCAACAGCTGCATGAAGAAAAGCTATGAGAAAAAAAAAAACAATGAACAATGTCAGAATGAAAAATGAAAGTCAGTTTACATCAAGAACATACAGAATATGTGTTTGCTCCCTCTCACCATTTCAAAAAGTCTTCTCATCAGGAACCTTTTGCGTATTCGAGGTGATCGTGGGAAGTTCAGCTGGTAGCAGAGAGTCGGGGCAAAGATAAAGTAGTACATGTCTAAAGAGAAATGAAGAAAAATGTATTTAATTTCTGATTATTTGTCATTAAAATGTTCCATGCTAATTATCTCCATGGTTACCTCTGTGTGTGAGGTTGCCTGGGTAGGAGACATGAGCGTGAACTGCCGAACCGTTGGACTGTGCCACAGATGGACCTGAAAAACACAGATGAACAGAATTAATTGGTATTTTCAGGCAACCAGTCAGTTTTTCCAACAATAACCCACCTAAAATTCATGATTCATATCTAAAAGATTCCTGTATGTGTGCTGTCTGTTTATCTCAGCTCCTGCTGTGAGGGGATAAAGTCATCAGGCTGCATTTAGGATTAAAATAGCTTCAAAACACACACAGAGTGATAACAGCTGTTCAAGACACACACCACTTTGATCTCTGTCAGTGTGTGTGATCGAGTGTGTTAGCCAAAAGCTTCAGGTTGTCTGTCACCACTAGATGGTAGCAGCAGCGCAGTATTAACATGGTAAAAAGAACTCTGTTAAGCCTGTTGAGCACTGACATTGTGTGTATAAATACACATTGTAAACAGTTAGTCTGACATGTTCACTCTGGGGTTAAGCGTCCTGCTCTACGTGTGTGTGTGCCTGCTCACTGTCTAGATTCAACATCCTCTAACAGTTTGTGTGTGTGTCGATGTACTTACATGAGTACGATCGTGTTAATCTCTTTGCTTTCGCTTGTCGGATTTCTCTACACCACCTGTTGGTGTCTTGGTAGGAGTACAGCTTGAGAAACAGCACGGTGTAGACTCCAAGGGAGAGCACACCACCCACTGACACACACAAACACACACAGACACAGGGCCACTGACTAAGCGGAAAGGCAAGGAGCATTGTGTATCTGTAGGAACTTACTTTTCAAAACGCACATGCTTTCATGTGAATTCAAAATGCTGTATTTATGACTCATAGCTAGGCCATGTAAACACGTATAGAGTTCATATATACCTGGGGTCATGGAGGTCAAAGTGAGCACAGTGGCTGAAGGAAAGATCAGCAGGGATGTCAGGTTGAAAACGTGAAGAATCAGTCCGGTCATTTCGGAAATGGTACCCTTGGAATGATAAGAGAAAAACAGAGACCTGTAAAACACTTGTCAGAGGTGTTTTAGAGTAAATGTAACCTAATCTGGAGGAGGAGTGGTGTTCTTATCAGAGTTCAGAGCAGGTGTAAAGAGGGGAGGATTTACTCTGTGGACAGGATGTGTAAAACAGGCAAACATCCTTGAAGGGTGAGCGGTGAATGATGAATCAAAAAGAGACCTATGCACACAGTTTGTCTAACAATGCAGCTGTGACACAACACCTAAAACAATGATATGTCACCTATTGGCCTTTAGGATCCAAACAAAGGAGTCAAACATTCAGAGAATTTAGAAGCTAATCAAATTTTTTTAAGGAATTTCTTTGCAGATAGTTGCCAAGATCAATGAATATTTTGTCTTGAAAACCTATCATTGTAAATCATTGTCAGTACTCACCACAGCCAGACGCCTCTCTGTGTATAGGGCTGCTAAGATGAACACATTAGACACTGAAACAGAACAGACAGACAACAGATCCATCAGCGACAGCGTCACATAGATGTGATCATAGTGACTATAAAACGCAGAGCTTCAGGTGCTATAATATTTGAGAATTTTCTCTAAAAAGTATCATTTTATTCTAAATGATTGTTCTAATGTCACCCCGGAGGTCAGAGCATATGATGCTGAGGACAGCTATGTTTTTTCACATTAGTATTAACTAGTTTAACTGCTCTAGAGCTGGCTGTTGATGGGAAAGAGACAAAGGCATGACTCAACTTCTTTGGTTAACCAAAGAGGGAGTGATCAATAACAGCAGGCACCCTAACATCGCTTCTACGTGCTATCTAAGAGCATCTGGCTCATTAAATCTATGTCATGCCGTATCAGATAAACCATTTAGAACAAGGAGAGGCTGTAAAACACGTTTTATTACAAACCAACAATGGCATGTTCTGTTAATGTGATAGAAACTAATTATTTCCTGATTTATGTACAGGAAGTACAGGTAAAACGCGAGTTTAACGCCAATCAATCGTAAGGTTGGAGAAGGACGAATAGATGTAGCTCGTTCACCATCTGTTTAGACGACCTTGAGGAGTTCGAATAATACTACATACCGATGATGAGGCAAGCTGATGGCCAGCTATAGGGGTCCTTCAAGAAGAGGGATACTACTTGAATGGGGTCCACCAAGATACCATACCTAGAGGAGACGAAAGAAAATACTGATCTAACCAGGCATCATTTAGAAATGTTAAGGTGTAGATCAAGATAAATGTTATGTAATGATTACTTTAAGGTTTACCCTTGGTGTGGTCAGGTAAAGGACTTTACTTTAATCCTCACTCCTAACCCTAATCACAGACAGGTGAAAGATTGTAAACCGATTAAGAGACTATATACACGTTGTCTTCTATCTAACTTAAGTGAGTGTATACTTTTTCAGCCCTGGACCCATTGTGCTGGCCTTTCAGTTCATTAAAAACAAAGTACTTGTAGAACAAGCTTGAAGTTGTTTATCTGGAGGGCTGTACTTTTTATTTTTCATGACTTTTATCTCCTGCTCTGATTCAGTCCGGACAAAGCAGCAAGTAATACGACAGGAAGATGAGAGGACATGAGCAGTTTTATAACTAAAAGGGAGTGTGCTGTACTTTTAACTTGTATAAATCTGTTATATATTTATGTGTGTAGGTGCATACTCACTTTATAATGTTCTCCAAGAAGAGACGTGCGTTGCTCAGCACCTGAAAGAGAGGACAGCCCAGTCAACATGAGATAATGAGTAGCATCAACAAGAGTGAATCTGGCCTTTAACATATTTTTATCCCTCTGCTATAAATCTGGCTTATCACTTTCTCTGCCCACAGCTTTGCTCATGATTAGTCTGCAGGTTTCAATGGGTTTGTTTGTTTCTATGTGTTGAATAAGTTATTATTTAAAAAAAACAAGAACAGGAACAAGTTGGTTCAACAAATTTAGAGGATTAAAATGGTCACAGAAAACACGCACGCACGCGTGCACGCATTTTATTCCAACTTTTAACCTTAAGTTACTGTACTGTCACACCCTGCTGCAGCTCACCGTCAAGTAAAATAAGTTTATTATTATATTATGTATTAAAGTTCAAGGTCAGCTTTGTCTCACTTATCTGAGCCGAGATAAAAGTTGTATGTAGATGTATAGCATGTATACATTTCTCACATCATTTTTATGGCGTGTTCAGCTCATGAGTTAGAGAAACAGTTAAGATAATGAGGACAGAGAGGGTATGATACATGATAAGGTCGTGCTGCGGTGATTATGCGGCATATTGCACCTGAGCCCACTGTCCTGCCAAGACTGTGGAGCAATGTGGTTTTGATTCAACTATGTCTTGTCCAAACCACTAACCTTTGCCTCAGTAACCTTCAGCCTGGACGATGACTATTGGGACAGCGGTCTGTACAGAGCATTGCAAGATCCTATTTTGTAATTCTAAAAAATGAACTCTGCACACTAAAGAGTCAGCATCAGACACAGAGAAACACCCTGGGACGTTGGCAGAACGTCAGTGTCTTCATCAGAAGCAAGTCAGCCTTTTATTTAAGCACTGTTTGTTTCCGGCAGTACATTATTAACTGCAGTCTCATCTGTCTTACATCCAGTCATATCATGGTATTACTCAGACTCAGGCATGCTGTTATCTTGCTACTGTCATTTACATCATCACATCGGTCCCAAGAAATCAAAACATATAGAGCTATAGATTTGTACATTACATATTGGAGTTATATATTTCAGCATATAGTTGGCCATTTCTCATATTTTTGCATGACAGCATTTTTAATTCTGTTACAAACTTGTGACCTGGGTGCTTCAGTGAACTCAGGTCAAATCTCAATGTCAACATATTTTTAATGACTATGAATCCACACAAAGAATAATGTCCAGTCACATCTTCTAGTCTTCTTGCAGACTGTAATATTTATACTCTGGGTTGATCACATTATCTAGTTCTCTTTCATAATCATTTACAATTTCCTCTGTAATGAAACCGATAAAATAATGATAAGACTGAAATTTTCTATTTATCAAATATCCAAGTGAAACAAATTTTAAAATCTATACACGCTATTTACATTCCCTTTGAATAATCTGTAATATGTTTCAAACAACAATTATGATGACACTTGTTACCAACGAATTGCTGATCATATCTGTATTTTATCCATCTGGGATTAGTTTTAATAAAGTTTTAGTGATGAACTTGTCTAATCAAACTGTATCTCGGTTACTTGGTTGTGGATAGAAGAGACATATCAGATCTGGTTGACGGGAAATCTAAAATTAGACAGAGCTGTTTGGGTTTGGCTGAACATTAAGCCCCTGACATACAAAGCTGACCTGAGAGAAGTAGAGCCTCCTTTACTGCAGGCCTCCTGCTAGAGGCTTTCCTTCAGACTACAGCTGAACACTCACATGCACGTACTGTATGTTCTTTATCTCCATAGCCAGTCAGCACTTTGTATTTATAAACCAAAAAAAATGTTGAGGAAAGACCAACTGAACAAATAACCATTCATTTTTATGACTCAGAAAGTGCAGTGACAAATTCGCACCTGGGACTGTAAATTTATGCTTTGCAGTGCACCGTCCTGTGGTTATTGAAGTCATTTACATGGTCTGTTTGGCTTCAAATCAGAGGAAACAATCAGCATCAAATGTTTGTGCAACATCCTGGGGTGACTTTTGCTCGTCAACATTGTCAGCATACGCCAAATATCTTCATTGTTTGACTACGTTTCTATCAACCAAGCCCAATGAACAAGGTTCATCATCTTGGAACACTAGTCTTTTTGTTGGTGTTGTAGCCCCAATCCAAATCTGCTTAACATTGTGTGAATGTCTTGGACAGGTTTATGCCTGCAGACAAAGGGCAGCTTGAAACACACTATTTGCTGGGTGCTCTGTGCCAAGCTGATGGATGTGCAGTGGAATAGGTGTGTGCCTCATGGGAGTCATTACAGGAAACAAGACGCATGAGGCCATTTTAGAAGACCTGATTCAAAAGTGCTTTCGTGAACACCACTTTTAAATCAAACTCCTTTTATGGATGTAAATACTTACTTTACTAACTCTTCAGGAGAATTAAAAGAAGCTGATTATTTCACCTGTATTTTAAGATTGTGCATCAATTGTATCAATAATATCTGGTCTCCGATATTCAGAGTGTAAAAATGAAGATATTAAAAACACATCTAATCTCCTTGTCTCTAGAAATATGTACTCCTGCAGCCGACACTCTAGGAATTTAGCTGACGGTCGTGGTTACCGAGGACAAATTACACAACTAAGCTTCTAAATGTACACACAGACACACACTCAAGACTCTGCGGTTCCACTTCACACTCTTACAGCCTAATCCTGAACGTTTCCTAAAAACAGTCTGAACCGAGCAGTGTCAACTGTCCCCGCTGACCACAAAGTAAAGGACTTGGTCGTCACGGCAATATAAACTTCCAAAGATGGAATTAATCCTGTCACAGAACTGCAAAATTAGGCTTAATTTAGGAAAGCCCATGAAAATACACACACACTCACACACATAACTGTACACAAACAAAGGGACAAATAATAATCTTTATGCATGCAACCATGCAAGTACAGTATGCAAAGCATGCACGAGAATGCACATAGAAACATGCACACTCTATTTATAGTCTCTCCATTTCAGTTTCATTAGGATTAGGGCTAACTAGATATTTGTACCCTCCATGCCTCTTAAAAAAAAAAAAAAAAAAAAGGATATTCGGGGGCACTGCAGGGAGCTTTTGGACACACACACACACACACACACGCTTGAATTCAGCCATTGGCACAAGTCGGAAAGTTCATTTGTCCTGAAGTGACCTCAGCCCAGGGGGACATATTTAGCTGCGACACGTCTGTGATCAGTGCTGCAACTTTAACAAAGGCAGTGAGATTCTGCATCTAACACAGCTGATGGTTTACTGTTCTAAATGTTTATACTTAACCCTAACCCCCGCGTTGGTTTCTGGCAAGGTTGCAAGAGTTTGAAAAAACAATTCTAAACCCACAGAGCTAAACTTACTCATCGTGGCAACCATAGCATGTCCTGAATCTGACCTACTTTCCACTGCATCTTTAACATTATCTAGATCAGCAGCTGCACGTGTTTAGTATGTGCACACATTGTATGTTAAGTGATCCATTATCGATCCCCATAGGGACGTTCATTCGCTGCTTTTCCCTCAGCATCTCTGCAACCCTTCCTAAGTTTTAGTAGGCAGCCACTGTGAGGCGCACGGGTACCAACTCCAGATCTAAGCCAGAGCACTGACAGGAGAAACAAAAAAACAAACATGTTCTGGTGGTGGGGAAAACACACACAAATACAGGAAGAACATGCAAATGCCACACAGAGAGGCCCTGCCCAAGTCGGGATTCAACCCAGGACCTTCTTCCTGATAGGCAACAATGCCAACCACTGAGTAGTGCAACCTTTCAGCTATTTGAACAGGAGCGCCTGCTAGTTTGTTATATGTTCTTATCATATGGAGTGCTTCTCTAATATGTTTATCATCAAATCCCAGAGTGAGGATTTCAAAATAAAATGATATAATACTCTAAACGTTTGTCAAATTATTGAAATGCAATAGTTTTGTTCACAGCTGCTTCATGCTTTGCACCCTATAATCATCTCACTCCTATGATTCAGAGATGACTGTAATTACATTATAATTATATATTTTCCTTGGTGATTGCGAAATGTACAATTGTTTGTCATTTCAACCCTCAAGATATTTACTACAAGTACACCAGAACACCCAGACTTAAAAGTACAACTCACCAAACAGTCCTGATGACATTACCAACAATCAGTTCAACTTAAAAAAACAAAAAAAACCTAATCAAAGCTGTAGAAAATTGAGAAAGTACAGGAAATGACAAACTGTGCAAAAAAACTGCATGAGCATATACTGGTGGTGAATCTACTTGTGTGAAGAGAGATAACATTAAAAACAGCTTATCAGACTTCTCACAGACGCCTCACACAGGCGGGCTTTACAGAAGAGTCACTGAAACAGGACCAACTCCATGCTCCATCATAAGAGGATGTGTACTGTACAAGTGTGGGTTAGCACTTCTGCTTTCATGTTAAACAAACTGCCAAATATCACTCACGCTGCATTTTGAATGTGTCATAGCAGTTGGCAGTTTTACATATTGTAGGTTTGTGTGTGTGGGGGAGTGAGAGACGAAGACAGTGACGTGCAACTGGTTAAAAACTCACAACACTACACAATTTTTAAGGAAGTAGAGGCACCGCCAAGTTGTGACATTGAAAATGATAAATTACGCCATGACTCATTTATCTGCCAAAAGGTAGAATATTCAGCTCCGTCAGGGAGAAGTTGCAGTGCACATACTGTAGTATGACTCACCAGCATGACAACACACCAGTTGAGGATTCCTCTGTAGTTGCTGTAGCCACTGGCTGAGCTCAAGAGAGACTCCTGGAGGACGTGACAGCTGCAGGGAAGCAAACAGTCAACAGCTGATTGATTTTTAGGGTTGATCAAACTCTTCGCATTCCTTCCTGTGTGTCAATCTCCTCGTTACAACCTCTGTCGATGGTACATTCAGCTGCATCTTGAAAATAAGCACGACTCCAGGTGTTACTATGAGGAGACAAAGAGGACTGATTTTGCATTTTGATGGCAGTATTTGGTTTGCAGGAGGCTGCATGACTCAACCTGAAGTCATAGCCACTCGTTGCAGCTCACAAATCATTCATACGTTTTCCTCTTTGCCGTTTCCTCTGCTGCACTTAACAGTGATTAAAAAACTCCAGCTGAGCTATCATTTATTTTCCAGTCTCAGTGGCTTTTAAATAAATGAAACACACATTAGTGTTTGCTCCTACAGCTGCACCAGGCAATAAAAGGGTTGTGAAAAATGTAGGTTAAAGGTATTGACACCATTGTCCAAAGAGCATTGTGAAAACTGAGGCTATTTATCAGGCAACAGTTTGTGACACAACCATACGAAACAAAGAGTCAACAGAGCAGAGAGAGGACAGGGCAGGACAGGGTGGAAAAATAAACTTTAAAGGGAGAAATGTGCAGATGAAGGGAAGGGGTGGCTTGAGTGAAGTGAGGGAATGAATGAGCATTTAAAGACAGGAAATAAAATGTAGAGGGTTTCCTTAATGAGTGCCAGGAAACACATATGGCAAGACCAGACCAGCAGATGAACGTGCAGACGGAGACGTAGTCACCAAGCACAGTATTGCAAAAGCACATGCCACTGTTGCTGTAATAGAGGAAAGGGATTCTAGACACACACAGCAGTGTCCCAATCTTTACATCGTTAAGTCCAAAGCCTCAGCCACAAACACAGGTTTTCAAAGGTGAAGACATCTCAGGAGAAGTGAGTGTATACCATAAAATGAATGGGTATATTTGGGGTGAGGGTCAGTGTCTTCTCTCATAATGCCTGCTCTCATTCATACCTTTTACCTGTTCTCTTAACACGCCCTGCGTCTTAACTTAAGAGAGTACTCTTGTCATGTGAAGAGCAGCTGCTGAGATGATGAATACTTTCAGCAAAGCAGGTTGTTCAACATCAAGAAACATCAATTAACATTACACTGGCAATAAATCTATCATGTATGGACTTGATTTCTAAATTGGCTCCTCTGATAAAACTGTCACAAGCCAGTTGTGGCTGTTTGTACTGTGCTGGGACCAGATAAACACAAACGTGGAGATAAGAAAGTTTTCTTTTATTCACAGGTGAAGAGATAGGACGTGAATTCAAACTTCCAAGGCAGTTATAATACAAAGGTATGTAGGTGTAGGTGACTGCCCTGATTTTCTTTAAGATCAACTGTAAGGTGCTACAGGACATTGACATGCCCTCATCTGATCTCAGAACAGCTCTGAGACGCGTTCAGTCTAACCCTCCAGAGAGAATCCATACACATGAGTAACGCTAACCCCTGAATGAATGACACATCCTACAACTGAGCGCATAATATTGATTGATGATATTAAATGTAGCTTGTTTGCCGTTAGTCTACATGAAAACGTATCAAACGTCTTTAAAATCATCCACCCAAATCATTACCTGAGTCTCTCGTTGATATCCTCCGCTGCACTCTTCTGTTTCCTCGGAGTGTTGGCGAGCTGCTGCTGCCCTGACACCCCCGTGTGTCTGTTCACCTTCCCGTTGTTACTCGCATGCCTGGACAACTCGTCTGTTTTGGCTTTAGCGGGATACTGTGGCGGCTTCTCCCCGGCATCGTGCCACTTGCTCCCGTTGGCTTGTTTGACACCGACCGCTCCGCTGCCGCTGCCGGAGATGGTCGTCCTCCTCCGGCGGGTTACGGGCCCTCTCATTTCGGCACTGTCGCTCATCTCGGCGGCTTCAGTCACGCAGTTTTTACCTGCCTGACATTACCGGGTGGACTGCTGGCACGCGTCTCTCCCTGTTTCCATCCGTGGCTTTACACAAAAGAGCTGAGGGAGTGTTAGCGGGCTGCCCTCCTCTCAAGCCGTGTCACTGTTGGTTAATGATCAGGCGCTTCATCACTACTACAGCTCAAGGTGCAATTGTCAGTCGGGTTGCCAGGTCTGTGTTTTCAACTGACATCCCCCTATCGAGCAGAACTCCCGATCCACTTCCGGATTAGATGTTCCACAAACGCTCAAACTTAGAGATGTCTTGTATATTTCCTTATAAAACTGATATATATTATCATAAAAACATTTTCCATATGATTGTATTAATCTTTAATAATGATAGGTCCCATAATCCATGAACCACTTAAAATGAGGGAAACATGCTTGGGCTATTTTATGTGTATGTACTAACAGTTTATTTATTTTCACACTATTTGTTATTTATTCATTATTTGATCAACCTAACACCGTAAATACCACCATAATAATATAATTATGTCGTTGCTTATGTTTTTAGATCAAGAGGCCACCCATTAACTTTGCAACATGTGTTCCCTCATGAACACTCCAGAACTGTCTTCTTGCAGCGCAAGCGAAGATTTTGTATACTTTATGTAAATGTGAAATTTGTTTGTTTGCAAAACTCAGGGCAGGATGAACAGACCCAACCGATTTGTAGCTGGCTGTGTGTCAAAAAGAAAAAGACATTAAGAGTTAAGTTTTCTCTTTATTGTGAATATAAACCTGTTAACACCCAGATGTAGTGCATACAATGTATACACTTAAAGGGACACAGATATGAATTTACATATGATCATACTGACATATTCTGAACATATTTTGATGCATATGATAATATATTGTATATATAATGACCCCTTTCTCTACCTGCTGCACGGTACTGTCGCCTAGTGGAAAAGGCGAACAATGACAATAAGTCATTGTGTCACTGAGCACATTTGAATCGTGCGAATGCCTTTACAAAATCAAGCAAACACCGCCAGCTATCGCTGAAATATCAGAACTACAAAACTACAGACAAGTCAGCACCCGGTGGCGGCGCAAGTAAACGGAAAGCCAATGGCATTCGTGCAACGTGTCACATGTCATTCCTGTCCAATCCGAACGCGCCTGGGTGATCTCACGGTAGATTGATCCGTTCAGGCACAGCTGTTGAGAGCAACGCTCACGTAGAGCCAAACATTGTCAGTGTTTTTACCTGTTTACAGACATATTTTTTTATTTGTTAACTTGTCTATGGCACTACACAAACTTGGTCTGGTGGTAGTCAGTTTTTAAAGGGGATGAAAAGGCTCAAGAGGAAGAAACAAAACGCGGGAGGTGGAGTGAATGGGAATGGGTCTGCCACAAGAGGTAAGTGGACAAACATATAGCTATGCAGTGTTAAATAAGCGTACACTAGACATAGATACAGACTGACACACGAAGCTAACTAGTTCTTCCTTTAAAAACAGTGTGAATATTCATTTATCGATATACTGTACCTTTATCTACAGGCAGACACCTGGCCAGTCCAGTCTGTGGCGAAATGCCAGTGAACTTAATACTATTAGCTAGCTGACTGCAGCCTTCTGACACAAACTAACAACACACGGATCACGAGTTGTTCTCATAACCTGTTTCTAACAGCGTTTGATCCGCTTGTTGTTTATGCTTTAGTCAAAGTTAACTTTATCTACTTAACTGAGTGCTGCTTGCGTGGCATCCTGTCAGCCAACTTTCAGCTGCTAGTCAGACAGAGGAAGGTGGACACGGTTTTACTCACAGTAACCAAAGCAAATCAAAACAAAAACCTGCTGCTCATCACCTGATCTGGTTTAACCCTTTAAGTCAGTCACACACTTATTTTGAATGATCCAAACTCTCTTCATGCTTGTGACTCATCATGGCCAGCCATTGATTCAGTGTGGTGCCTGTTTTGTCATAGGTCAGTAAAAATAATCATTCATTATGGATTCATTAAGGAAAATTA
Organism: Nibea coibor; assembly: GCA_023373845.1. NCBI lineage: Eukaryota > Metazoa > Chordata > Actinopteri > Sciaenidae > Nibea > Nibea coibor. The sequence continues at coordinate 4,258,649 of CM041735.1, forward strand.
CATTTTTCCATGTCAAATTATTTTGAGCAAATATTATATCTCTATAATAATTGTCCAATACCTAGTTAAAGTCATACGAGTGATACTTTACACTTAATGTATTACAGTAAAGCTTGTGATTTAATCATGTCAGTTATTTGCCTCAGCCCTAGAAACTGGACCTCTGTGTGTATCTGTATGAGTTTCGTTCATATCTATATAGATCGTTCTCTTCCCTTGATGTCTTTCTTTTCATTGATCTCGTTTATCATTTATCTTATCCTTTTCTATTCTCCTTTATTGTCTTCCCTGTCCGTCTCCTTCCAAATGTCTCTTGTTGCTCTATCTTTTTCACTGCTGTCTATCTTTCATTCCCCAAATATTCTGTCTGTCTGTCTGTCTGTCTGTCTGTCTCTCTCTCTCTCTCTCTCTCTCTCTCTCTCTCTCTCTCTCTCTCTCTCTCTCTCTCTCTCTACCCCCCATATTCATTTCCTCTATTCCTCATTCCTCCTTATCTGTGCCCCTCAGATCAAGATTGTGGGAGGAAGCAGAAGTTGGCTGAGATCCCTCAAGCTTTGATAAGGTAAAAATAATAATCAGTTACAGGTTGCTTGTAAAAGATGCTGTTTTAAAACTCATTTTTTTAGATTGTTTTTATTTCCCTCCAAAGCTACAGATCTTGCTGCTAATGAGACTTGATTTTCAATAAGGAATGGCTGAGAAAAAATGAACTCCTAATACATTACATTTATTTGTTAGGTTCTAGTGATGAAATGTGTCTTTTTTAACACAAGTGAAAACAACACATGGGGTGTTAAAGTTTTCCCATACAAGACTCATCTCTCAACAACTTTTTCCTAAGAATCTGCCTTGCGGCCTGTATTACTAGAAATCTAAAAAGTGTTACCAATTTCCTCACTATGGCCTCCATTAGCACAGGATGTGTTTTCCCAAGTGGGAATGGCACTCCCTCTGCTGCTCGCTGTTCTACAATTAGATGGTATTCATTTATCCACAGACAGTGACCTTCATCGTTCCTTGCTAAGCTAATTTCACACATGAAGATTACTCACGTGTGCCCAGAGGAATAGTGTGATGAGGTTCATGAAGACATTAGTGCAGTGGATCTCATGCTATGGGGTGAACCACTGTAGATGGGGCATGGATGACCAGGGGGAAACATTCTATTCTGCTGACCTTAATTTCACTAAAATTCATCTTGGATCCTTTTTATTAGTTGCTCCCTCCATCATTGTTAATGACTGAAAAAATGGAATGTGGTGGGGTTTTTTTTCAACATCTGAAGTGGGGCATGGTAGGAAAAGTTTAAGAACCACTGCATTGGTGTGGCATGTAGGACTTGATGGGGAATTCTCACAGGGAGACTCGGAGAACTGAAGTAATTGCACAGGAGCAAAACAACAGTTTCCTTTGTCTACTTAACTTGCTGTCACAGTGTCAGGCAGACGATGAATGAACAATGTGAATTTTATAGAAAGACTTAGAGTAAGTCTTCCACAACCAATGTAAATAATCCACATTCACATTCTGTCTTTTTTAGATTTTTAGATCAGCCCTGTTTTTAAACCGGCTCTGTGCTGTATGATCATCCATTTCAACAAATAACTTAGTGTCACACCATGCTTTTTATACAAATATGGGTAACACTTTATATTAGGGAACACATATTCACCACTAACTAGGTGCTTACTGATATGCAAGTACCATACTAGCCCTCTATTAGTAATTATTAAGCATGTATTAACACCTTATTCTACATAGCTTATTCTACCTCTATTATGCCATATATTCATATTTTTCCTGTTAACTCCTAATTATTGCTCATTGACTGTAAGTTAATGCATTGTTGTTTCTGAATAATGATGTCAATAACCAGTGGGTTAATGGGGCTTTGTGGTTAATGGCGAATACGTGTTCCCTAATCTAAGGTGTTATCCAAATATGTAACATTACAACATTAGAATCCAGAGTCTTTATTCATGAAGTTCATTTGTAACTGACACAGTTCATATTATTTTAAAGCCTGATTTCACTTTTAGGACTTCTTAACTCAGAGATTTTTTTTCTTTTGCTGTGCGAGCAGACTTTAAAGTAGTGAACGTTGTCCAATTCTAAATTTTAAATGTGCAGTGATCCAGTGGACATTGAGACCCTGAGGAGAGCTGCAGCCAGTAAAGGAGGACTGCTCACTGATGAACTGAGGAGGAAGGTTTGGCCCAAACTGCTGAACATCAATGTGTACGAGCTACCACATAAACCTGGTTAGTGGCTGATTTCAATATTTATGTAACTGTGCATACTAAATAATACCATTACTAACTTTACTAACAACAATAATTCTTATTTTGTAGGCCGAGATGTGAGGGAGAACCATAAGGACTACAACCAAGTAGTCCTGGATGTCAGGAGGTCCATGAAGAGGTTCCCTAAAGGTCTCTGTGTGTTTGTGTTATCTCTAAAGATAGCAGCAGAGCTCAGAGTGCCATTTATCAAGCTGTTCTCCCAGACAACATGCAGATATCTGGCAGGGCTTAATAATTAATGAACTGAGTAAAAGCAGCACCAGGGAGACTCTTCTGTCACAAGACGCCTGCGTTAAAGCCAAAATCACAAAGTTAGGAGAGCGACCCGAGGAAAGTGTTTTCTCTAACTCAGAGGCTCTAAATTCTATCACAGTTAATCATGGCATATATAAACTCTTCTGGCAGGAGGAAGCAGGAAATGAAAAACATTCAGAAAAACTAACTCAAATGCTGTTAAAAGGTGCTAAAAAAAGTTATGTGATGACTATGGGAAGTTATTTTTATGGTTAAGTACAGAACACGAATGGGATAATAGTGTAATAGTTCCTGACTGTGTCTCCAGCTGCTCTCTCCGTGTTGAACAAGATTGCATGGTGTTGAGTGTGCTGATTCTCGGCTTCCCCTCAGGTATGCCAGCCACAGAGCGAGGCGTGCTGCAGGAGCAGCTGATTGACATCATACTGGAGGTTTTAAAACGCAACCCCCAGCTCCATTACTACCAAGGCTACCACGACGTGGCCGTCTCCCTGCTGCTTGTAGTCGGGGAGCGGATGGCCATCGGCATGCTGGACAAACTGTCCAATTACCATCTCAGGTTTTATATTCATTTCTAATAAATCAATTTATCTCAATGTGTTTATCAGCTTGTTTTCCAACTAATGAGCCACATTTGAAACGATTGTGCAGTCATGTTTCTCAAACTTCTGTCTGTCTTCTCTGTCTGCAGGGATTTCATGGATCCTACCATGGACAGCACTAAACACATTTTAAACTACCTTATGCCCATATTGGAACAGGTTGATGCAGAACTACATGACTTCATGATCAGGTACACACACACAATTTTAAAATGTGTTGCTGCCTAATGGGTGCTAGAACTTATGTCTCACTGCTTAAAACACAAAAAGGACAGAGGCACATGTAGTGTTGCAATGAGCACACTTTCAGCTGTTTGTTGGAGAGGGATGCGCTTCCAGTCATTGATGACACCTTGCTCTTGTTCCCCTCAAATTTGATGGTACCTATTGTTAATTGCTTTGGACATGGTGTAATGCAAGTGTCTTCCACTAGAGGGGGTCACAGTGTCGATTTTCACCTGTGGGGCTTCACAGGGAGACAAAGAGCGGAGTGTTTGGTTTTTGAATTGAACATGCATCAGTAATGGTCTCATTGGGGAGTTCTTGTGTCAGATGGTCCAACAGCTGTTTCAGAGGCTTTTCTGTCCCATCAAGGTGTGCACCGCATTTACCTTTATTTGTGAGGTGTAATTAGGCAAAAAATGATTCATGATCTTTTTGCAATTTATTGAAACAACAACAAAAAAAGCTGCGAGCAGCTACTGTAGGTTCATTTTGGGACGTGTAGTTAGAACTGGGAATTGTTCTCAAAGGTATTTTAATGTGTGTGTGTGTGTGTGTGTGTGTGTGTGTGTGTGTGTGTGTGTGTGTGGGTGTGTGTGTGTGTGTGCGCGCGTGCGTGCGTGCGTGTGTGCGTGTGTGCGTGCAGCAGCACCTCTGCTGTCTTGTTGCCCGTTCATAATTGATGCTGTGCTGGCAACCTTCATATTTGCAAATTACCTGTCTATTCACATACAAGCTCCCACAAACACAAAGCACCAAAAAAAAATCCAGACACTGCACTCGCAGAAAAACGTCAAGATAAACAAAACCCCACTTCAAAGTTAGGAACGCTCTTTTTTTTTTTCTTTTTGTGCGCGCTTCCTCTAACCTCTCTTCTTATCTCTGCCTTCTCCTGCTCCCTCTCCTATTTTCTTCTTTATTTTCCCTTTCTCCCGCTTCATTTCATCTCTTTTATGTCCCTCTCATCACACATCATACTCCCTGCCCTTTGCTCCCTCTCTTTACCCCCGCCCCCCCCATCCATCACTCCCACTGACTTCTTTTCACTTGTCACTCCCTTCTCCTTTTACTCATCCTTCATCCTTCCTGAATGTTCCTATCCAATATTTATCAGGAAGCTCTAAGAGTATACAATTTACTTAACTCTGTCAAAAATAAACTGCACATTTATGTCGGCACGCAACAAAGAAGATAAAGGAGGGCATCTAAGAGTTTAAGTGGCATGTGAAGGTACAGAAAATGTTTTTTCTTTAGGACTCAATGGGATCACAAGAAAATCTTGCAATCCCAATATTTAATGACCCTTATCGAAGATCTGTTTACGAGTCAAGGAAAGTACTATTCAGCTGGTGAAAACAGTCGTATGATGGAGGAAAATAACCCCAGTGATGTCATTAAGGCTTTCTCATATTCAGTTTAAAGACTACAGATTATTACAAACCTTTTTAAAGAGATCATAGGTGGTTCTCAGGGGGGGATTCTTTGGATGCAGCATGTGGAGCGTGAACCATACAAGGGATAAAAAAAATCCTGCTTTGATTATTATCCTTTTTATTCTGTATTTTGTGAGTACCCTGAATTGCTTGAAGTGCTGGAGCTTTGTGTGGTTAATGTCAGCTGGCTCATACCATTTGTATCCCACTGACTAAACATTTCTGATACTTTACTGTAGCACTACACTCTACTTGCAGCCACTTGGCGTCCCATTAGTTTTCAAAATGATTTCCTGCCTTCCAGCCACTGGTTTGTTTTCTGTTTTTTAATTAATTTCGATACAGTATGAAAATCAACTTGGAGACACTTGCTCTTTGTGATGGATTGTGATGTGATGGTCTTTTGCAAGATGATTTCCATACCACACTGAAATGAACTAAAAGCAAGCGCTCCCTGGAGGGTAGAAATAATCTGCCCATATATTCTCATGTTCCTCCTGTGAGAATTTGTGTTTTTATTTAATTTTGCTCTTGTAGCATATTTTGTTTGTGTCTGTTTTGTTGTTAGTCTGTAACTCACCGCTGCTTATCTTGACCAGCACACTCTTGAGAGAGAGAGATTGTGGATTGAGACATTAAAAACACATCAGGCAGTCCTCATTAGTGGCCTGTGTGGTTGTTTACAGTTCTTTACATATCGGCCTTTTCTTTTAGAGCGGAGGTGGGGACCATCTTTGCACTGTCCTGGCTCATCACATGGTTCGGCCACGTGCTGTCAGAATTCAAACACACCCTGAGACTCTACGACTTCTTCCTGGCCTCACATCCTCTGATGCCCATCTACCTCGCCGCCACGGTAAGAAGCCGACAGGAAGCAAACAAGAAGGCAACCACTTTGTTTTGACAGTAATCCAGGACGCTCACACACTCGCACACTTATATACTCACAGTGAGGAAGAGTACTGTGAAGTCACTGGACTAGTTAATTAGATAGCGCCTAATGAACAGATGAGAAAGCGACTGTAAGATGAGTACAGAGAATAAGAGGGACAGAGGGAGAGATAAAAGGGGAAGGAGAGTGGAAAGGATACGGACTGCATGAAGAATGACAATGGAATGAGAGGAGAGTGAAACAGATTACCTTAAAAATAAAAATCTTTTTATGTTTGTGGCATTTTCATCTTCTTCTGTGTGCTCACACACTGTTTAGGTGTAGATGATTACCGCTGGAGCCTGTACCTGTATGTAAATATATATACGTACATGTTTATACAGTGGCTATTGTGTTACATAATTATACACAATTATATACAGTGTATACAATTATACACTGCAGCGAGAGAAGAGTTATTTTAATGCATCCTTTTTGTAGATACAGGCATCAAATATCCTTCCCAAATGTTGTAGACCAATTTAATGAAGTGTGTGTGTGTATGTGTGTGAGAGAGAGGGGAAAAAAACGAGGATAGTAGATGTATAGAAGAGGAAAATTAATTCAAATGAATCGATTCTTCAACAACGAGAGAAGATAAGATGGTTAAAAAAATGTGTTTGGTCTTAACTAAAGCTGGGATGTCATTGTGTTTGAACATTTTCAACTTTACTACGTCACCAATTACTACCGATTTGATCAGTGGTTCAAACTGTTGATCAAAGTCAGTGAATCAAAACTATAACCAAAAATATGATGTATTGAAATAAAAATATTATTCTTTCAGTGTGAACAAAAACTGTTATTCTCCCTCCTGAATCTGTTTATGTGAGTGTGAGGACGCCTTCTTTTAACTGAAGGTTCTTTTTCTGCATGTTGATTAGTGTGTACATTTGTGTACATTTTGCTCATTAGCATTTGAAGATGTTTTTGTGTGTGTGCACGCGCGTGTGTGTGTAGGGGCTGGGCAGACGCAGAGTTCTGTTTGAAGTGTGTGAAACAACAAAGCAGAATGTAGTTCATGTTTCCTCCAAGGCTGAATACAGCGCACAGCATGGGGGTTTAACTCTTCATCTGCCAGTTTCCCTGCGTAAGCACTCATCCTTCCTCACGAGCTTCTCTGAAAGCAGAATCTAATTCATGGCTGCTGGCAGGCTAACCAGAGTGCTGCACAGCTTCAGGTGTGAAAACTTTGAACCCTTCCCCTCCTCCTCAGATCGTGTTGCACAGAGAGAAGGAGGTGAAGCAGACGGAGTGTGACATGGCCATGGTCCACCACCTCCTCTCCCGCATCCCCCAGGATCTTCCATACGAACTCCTGATTGGCCGGGCCCAGGACCTGTTCGACCAGTATCCTCCATCTCTACTGGCCAAGCGAGCAGCACTGCAGTCTCGCAAGAGGTGAGGGGGCAATAATGGAAACTAAAGTGGTTATGATAATAATATACAATATATTCTATTGTTAAGACTATTAAACACATCAGAGATTGGTGCTCACTGGACATGAAGGATAAAATCCAGTCTGCTCAGTGAGGTTCTATGAATACATAAATCTGCGTACAGTGAATGAGGTGTTGTGCAGGGTTATACTTCAGTCATAATCATAATTAGAACCACTTTAAGTTTTAAGTTTTGTCTTTATCTAAACTGAAGCCTGAAGGATAGAAGTTTTAAAGCCCACTGTGTTATATAAATATAATTTACTTTATGATTGTGATCCATATCAAACTGGCTGAGCCAATGGGCAAAACATAAAAGTACAATAGTTTTAACATCAGTTTTGCTGATATTCTGATATTTATCCTAGCTGTTAGTTTGCATCTATAGCTGCAAATAATGATTTATTTCATTATCAGTTAATGAGTATGTTTTGATTATTAATCAACTGATTATTCTACAAAATTTCACAAAATTGTAAAAACTGCCCATCACAACTACCCACATATTATCTTCAAACATGATCAAGAAATCTGCAAATGTTCACATTCAAAAAGCTGCAAACAGCTGTGTTTTGGTATTTTCTACTTAATACATATCAAGCTTTAAGTTTCAATATTTGTCATATGCAGGCTAGCACAAGGTCAACAATACAATGAAATATGATGAACAAGAGGAACCAGTCAGCTCAGCATTACGGGCACTAACAAGGTCACACACACAAAGGTTAAAAAAAGCTAAAGAAGTAAATCATAAACGACTTAAACTATTAATCTTTTATCAATCTGTTGTCTGTCAGTGTTGTCAATCGGCTGATCAATCACTTTACTGCTTTATTGCTCCTGCATGTTCATGTTTTGTGTTCAGTGATTTCATCAAAAATGTACCACATGAAAATATTTTGAGGTTCTGTTTAGTGACTGCAGGTGGTGTGACGTAGTTCCCTCAGGTGCCAACAGGAGGTGCTCTAAAAACACATCCAGACTCAGTGATGCTGCTACACGGGCCATTTAGTGCACGTGTGTGTGTGCATGTGTGTGTAACCATGCATGTGACCATTTTTCCACATTTTTTATTATTGAGGAGGAAACATCAGACACACGACTGGACTTCCTCTCTCTAACTGAAGTCTGTCCATCAGTCTCTTCGTCCTTCAGTGTTACTTAAGGCCATCGTTCAGGAGAGGAAGTGACATCACTGACACAAGACCTTGACTGATTGATACCGAAAGATCCTCATGTCCCATGATGCATTACTCCCATAGCTTCCTATACACAGGAGCTACTAGAGTTCTCAAATTGTCCGTCATATTTTCCCTCACCTGTCTTTATCCATCAGTTCATCCCTCAGTTCATCTCTTCATGTCGTTCCAGCTGCCCACGCTTCACCGTACACCTGACTCTGTTCTCCATCATCGACTAACTCTCCTCCCTCCCTCTTTCCATCCCTCTCTTTCTCTTGTTTTCTTTCTCCAGTCTGTCCATCAGCACCTTCAAGGCGTTTCAGCTCTCCACCCTCCACCAGAGGCCCGACTCTGTTCTCCAACGCCTCACCAAGGCCCATGGCTCCAACTTGTCCAGACACGGTAAAAATAGCAACTATAATCTCATTACTGACTCCAATGAAGGACTCCACACAGAGAGACGCACGTGCAGATGAAGTGAAAAGTGAATTCTTGTTTGATACTCTTTGAAGAAGGTGGGGGGGGGGGGGGGGGGGGGGGGGGGGGGTGAATATCGACCGTGAGATTGTAAGAACAAGCATTTCAACATGACCATCAAAACCGTTTGATGATCCACAGAACATAAATCTTCAAAACAAGGCAACTGTAAATATGTCATCCCCCACAAACACTGCCCCCCTTTAGGCCAATCAATAACAAGTAAACAAATGATGTAGTACCCCCATCAGACCAATCAAGTGCAAATTTAAATATGTCAGAACAGAACAAAGCGATGCGTTATTCCCATAGGTTTCGCGAAGATCTGATCAGTGGCGTCCGACATATTGTCTGTGATATACAGGCAATCAAAAATATGCTGTAACATTCCCCTCAGGCCAAACAGAGTAATATTAAAATTGATGCACATCATTCCCCGCAGTTTCATCAAAATTCAATTAGCGGCATCCACGATGAAGTGCATAACGGACAGAACACGGGACGATCTATTGCACCTCCTGATTTCACTGTAGCAGATAATGAATGGGAGTCAGTCTAAATGTCTAAATGTTAAAGCAGTGATTAATACTGGCTGATGCCTGACTTTAATTTTTATTATATCATCATATTTGATATTCTTCATGAGCTGCAGTTTCAGTAAAAGCCATTCAGTTATTTACATTCTGTAACTCCCTCTTTACTGTAGCCATAGTTCTATTGTATACGTTGAATCAACACTTGCTGTACCTAACACTCTGGCATCTAAGTGGAGTAAAGTGAGGATACTGCTAGCAATCATGAAGCAGGATCACTTGTTTAATACTTCATTTATTGTGTGTTATTGTGTTCGCCCTCTTCATCTCTCCTCCTGGTGTTTTGACATCCCTTGACCCTTTTTTTTATTTTCAATCAGAGTAACAAAATGCAGCTTGATCCTCCTTTTTGATTCAGCTTGGAGCATTTTGAATCCTCTTGACCCCTCCGTGTCTCCGCTTCTCACACTCTGACCCCTCCTCCTTGTTCTGTGCTCGTATCCTCCCGACACTCAGGCCTGGAAGCAGCTTTGCCCCATGCTCGAGGCCAGCTGTGGGGGAAGGGGAATAAGATGGTGAAGATGGCAGTGTGGGGGCTGTCTGCTACACTTGGGGCAGCCGTGATCGCTGTGGCTCAGACGGCTATGGACTGGGGACCTGAGGTGTTACTACAACTGTTCTGATGTGGTGGTGGGGATTTGGACTGTAAGACAGTCACACTGACGCATGGTGACAGCAGACACAGATCTGCTCTGCAGATGGATTAACTGTAAACAGACAAACAAAGAAGACTTGAAGCTCATGTCTCCTGCTGAGAGGAAACACAGGAGGAGGTCAGTTATCTTGGTGCCAAACAGGTTGTTGCTACTCAACCACAACAAACATATGTTAACCACTTGCCAGCCTCTGGATGTGTGTGTCTGCATGTCAGTGGGTGTGTTGTACATTTCAGAGCGTGTATCCCAGACCTCATGCCACTTGTAACCATGGATGAATAACTGAACGGGCTTACCATCGTTTGATTGACTTTTCAGAAATGACCCTTGAGGCTCTGGGCTAGAGCTTCTGCGTGAAGAGACCGGTAATGTTTCAGCATTTTTGAAAAGTCAATCAAATGACCACAAAGAGACGCTAGACGACCATAAAGAGACACAAGACAACTACAAGGGACACAAAATGTACCCAAAGAGACAAAAATGTCCACAACGAGACATGAAGGGACTACAAATGGACACAAATCGACCTCAAAGAGACACAAAATGACTACAAAGAGACATGAACACATGTGCCCACTGTCTCATAATCCATCCATACGTGAGACGCTAACACATTTAGCCTTTTCAGACTGCTGCTGCTTACACCGCTAGTGTAACACGTCACACCTCTCTCTGCATGCTTCCTGTTGGCTGATTATTTAGCCATTTTAGACTGTCATGCTTGTTTTTCTTCCGCATTTCTGTTGATGGCTGATTTTAACACGCTTGTTGGATCAGCAGCCATATCTGAGAGCCAAAAGTGCCCGTAGCCAGCAATGATGACACATGAATACAAATTATTAAAGAGCGGTGTTTTGTGCTGAGAGCCTCCAGTCATGAGCAAAGAAGGAGAGCAGGAGAGAAATGGGGAAGATGGAGGGAGAGAGATTTTTTGCCTGTGAGCCACTGCTATTAATTGCTTAACTCCAGGTGTCAGCGAGTTACATTTACAGTAGAGTTTGGCACACAAAACGAGCTGTTGCTGCCCCAAAATGTGAACATTACACACAGTTAGCAGGCAACAGTCAATGCAAGCAGTGGCAGACTGTTATTTTTCTATTTTCTGTAGCAGATTCCTGTCTGTTGTGGCCCACTTCTGCTCAATGAATATGGGGAAGACACCAGTACTTTAACAGTCTTAAAATATTTAGTAGGTTTGCGCCAACATCCACCCTGAACAGCCGTCAACAGAACTACAGTACGTGTCCTCAGTTCTTCTTCAGCATCATACTTCTCTTCAGTATTTTACACGTAGGTTCACCTAAAAATAGGATTTTTGAGCTACACTCTGGACTGAATATTTCAACATTAGTCATGGAAGAAAGTGTTTTTATTTCATTTTTAATAGCGGAAAACTACTTGCACTTTCTCAAAAGGTACCACACATACTTCATATATTATTGGACCAAAGTGTCTGTTTGACTGTAAACGTAATCAGAGTTTCATAACCTGAAAAGTGAACATTAATAATAGAGGCTGTTTCCTCCTGAGGTCCATACACATGTACAGAGCACAGGGGGTTCTCCAATAAGCAATGCATGCTCTGCTTGTTGACTTACGTTCTGAAACATTTATCAGCTTTTACTAACATGTAGCTGCTGCCGCTGTTAACGCAGACCACCAGAGTCACAACACTCTCCTCCCTCCTCTTCCTGCGTCATCAGATTTATAGTGAACATGTTTGTTTTTTGGGCTTTTTTTGCACAGCTGGATGTGAAGTTTACACTGTTGGTTTTTAGATGTAATCCAACGGGTCTATGCTTAAATGTGTTGCACAAATCTCTCCGGAAGCCACATTTTGTACGCTCAGGGCGATCTGAGAAGGATTACACAGCCAGTTAATCTATTTATCACTCCATTAAGTAGTTAGTGGCTGGCATTCTTTAGAAAATGCCGATTGCCGTGATGTGGGTTGGTTATAATCAATACGTCAATAAATCAATTAATAGCCTGAACCTCAGGTGGCTAGCTGGCCTGCAAGCCAGTTAGGATTCAGACATCTAGTCAGTTGGTAAGCTGTGCTGGTTGTTTGAATAGCCTCTCTGCTTTTCGGCTACATCATGTAAAACATCACATGTATGATGTGATTAAATGCTTAAGTGTGTGTGTGTGTGTGTATGTGTGTGTGAGAGAGAGAAAGGTAGTGGAAAATGTCAGCTTTAACCACAGGACATTTTCCTTCTAATTTTAAAGACATTTTCTGTTTATAATTTATTTTTTTGTTTCGGTACTCGAGCTAAACGTCCAAAGTTTAATTATTTATTTTAACAGCAACAATCTGATTGGCTATTTATTTAGTGGTTAAACATTTAATTGGGTTGTATGAATGTGTATTTAAAATGAACATGAGGGACATTAAAACTGATTATCACGGTTTGTAATTTTGCATATATAATACTGTATCTGGTCTGGTTGTGAATCAGAGTAGAATTTAAAGGACGTCTTTGACATTTTGGAAATGAGTTAACTGCTTTCTTGCTGAGGTTTTGGTGAGAAGATAGATACCCCCAGCAGCTGGTTCAGACAGGAAAAGTGAGAAAAAGCTAATCTGACAAAAAATCCACCACTGTCTAAACTTTTTATGCTCCATATAAATAAAGAAACAGGGGGCTATGTGCCAGATTATTTCTTAGCTGGACACAGTCACCGTTTGTTTCCTGGGAACCAGCAGAGACATCAGGAGGTTCTGTGCTTGGTATGAATCTTCTCATTGAACATTTCCAAAAATGTTGAACTATTCCTTATCGTCACATGGTGCATGGTTGGCATTGATGTGTATCCTGCTCTTATACAAGCCACTCAGTCTGCAGTGAAATAAATTCTGTTGCTACTGGCTGTACTTTTAAAGTAACTATGTGACTGTGCATCTATGATGCTTGGCAACAGGTGATGAAATAAATGCTGTCTATTAATAACTATTAATTTTATCAGTTTTTGCATGTAATCTTGTTTGCTTACACTTGCTGCCTGAGACGTAGATATGCAGGGAACAAACCTTTGACCAGGGTCTGTGAGCTTCAAACAAAAGTCAAGATGCTTCTGTGCAGTTGTATTATTAGTGCCATGTACACACACACACACACACACACTCATACAGGGAGAGAGTGGTGGTGGTAGTGCCAGATCATAATGAGGATTTAATTCCTGCCCCTGGCTCTTGGCATGCTGAAGACACTTTCTCCTTGTCTTTTTTTTTTTTTTTTTTTAATTCTCACATTCACACCTACACCAACACCTGCACCGGTCTCAGTCTGGCAGAGGCTTTAGATGGAAAATGATTGAAGTGTGTTAGCTTGGTTGAATGAAACCAACCAAGATGTAAAAGAAAGAAGATGGATGCTGGAGATGTCTCAAACACCCTTTTTTCTTTTTTTAAGTTCAGGACTGTAAAAGTCATGAAAACACTGTTTAGACTCTTCTTTAAGAAGAAACCGAAGTAAAACATTTCATCTGACTAGTTAAGTATTTCACATTTAATCAATGCTGTTTATTTGAATTTGATTATATTTCTGTCTGGCTTGATATCAGGTCATATCTGCAAAGATTTTGAGGCTCCTTTCCACTCCACCGATCCATTCTGTCAATTGTATTCACCAAATAAACAAGCCCACACATAATTCATTGCACAAAGTTTTAATAATTTTACCAGGTCTGAACAGTTTGCATGTTGATTATGAAACAAGTGTTGCAGCTTTTGGAAACAAATACTGATTTTGCTGATGCTGAATGAAAATAAACAGGTTTAAAAAAAAGAAGAAGCAAAATAAGAAATAGAAAGCTTAAAAGATTCATTTGAAGTGGATGACAGCTACTCATCAAGAATTATTTAAATTGCTCAAAAACAAAAACAAAACAGATTTTCTTTAAATCAAAATAACTAGTATTTCATGCCAAATGATGAACTCACTCTGGTGTGATGAAGAGCCTGAAGTTGAACTCCCTCTGAGCTTCCGTCGAGCCTCTCATGACCGCTCTGTCCTCCTCCCCCTCGGGTCTAAAGATCTCCCAATAGACTTGATCTCACCAAATGACAGATTATAGTCTAATGCGTGTGTGTGTGTGAGTGTGTGATGTCTGTGGGCATTTTAATGCATGTTAATTTATCATGGCTACTAAACATTTGGTATACGCTGATGAACATATCAGATTCTTTGCACCTTGTACTGAGACATAGAGATGATGTTTTGTTGTTTTTTTTGTCTATGAAGTAAAACATTAAATAAATGATGAAGAAAACACTCGATTCAGTGTGAACGTTTATTCTTATAACTCAGTGTCCACTTTTAGCTTTTATTAAGATCCGCATCAGCTGGATATTTTCAGTTGACAGGATTTCCTAGCACACTTTTCTACATTTATGCATTTTATTTATGGACTTTTAGTTGATGGACAGGAAATTAATCGACAGCTATTTTGATTCAATCCAGTCATTTTAATATAAAAATGGCACACATTCCCTTGTTGCAGCTGCTAAACTGTGACAATTCTTGTCCTTTCTTAGTCTTCAGTGATGCTAAACTGAATATATTTAGGTTTTAGACTGTTGCTTGGACAAAACAAGACATTTTAATAAATCACCTTGAGCTCTGGGAAATTAGAACAGGCATTTTTTTGCTATTTTCTGACAATAAAAATTATAGTTAGTCGCTGCTTTAATCCATGCAGAGTAATTTGAAGAATCCAGCAGCTGTTTTTCTTCCTGTCTTCCTTGTCTATTTGTACTGTACAGCTGTTGTCTTTTCATAGGCTCTGTTAAAGTGGTCTCCTTGGAGAAATGAGGTCAGAAATGTGCTTTTGTGTGTGTGTGTGTGCGCTTGGGCAGGATAAGGCTGCACATCTGTCCGCCTGACCCCCCGGGGGAGACGACCAGAGATAGAGAGCAAAATCAGAGACATGAGGTGAGGCAGAAAGGCGAGGGTTAAAGAGGAGCGAGGGACGGGATGAGGGGAAGATTTATACTGTGGAAGAAGACATCTGGTGGACGTGTTTTGAGGTAGCCGAGGTCCTCCCTCAAGAACACGTATTTAAGCGCAGCCCCTTGAGGATTTCTAATGAGCTGTAGTGGAGGTGAGTTTGAGTCTGATCAGAGTTGAGAGCAGATGTGGAGAGGGTTTGAATCTATGCAGGGAGCTGTGTGGAGGTGTTACGGCCCTGATTCCAACACTAAATGATGACACACTTTTCTCTTAACCTGCATGTCGGCTTGTAGACGCTGACCCTAAACAGTACTGAAGTTTTTTTTTTTTTTTTTTAACACCTGATCCTCTTGTTAAATGAAACCTGTGACTCTGGCTTCCTGTGAGGTTACATAAGCCCAGCGCTACTGTACTTTAGAGCCCACAGCTGGAAAACACAAAGGAAAAGAGTGGCGGTAGATGCTGTATGTGTGAGTGAACAGAATAAAATACATATATATTTGTGTGAGAGAGAAACGTTGGACACGCTGGGGACAGCAGCTGCTCCAGGGGTCCGTCTGATGTGTGTGTGTGTGTTTTTTTTTCTCTTTTCCCCTGGTGACACACACACACACATGCCCTCACACATCCTCAGCCGCACCAATAAAAAGAGCAGCAGCACCTCAACTTTCACCGCTGAGCCGTAACAAAACAACTTTCATTTTTAATTCATTCATTGGACTTAGTTGTACAAACAAAACAAGCTCCACGTTGCCTGGTTTGCTTTCTGTGTTTTTTGAATTGATTGAGTTGGTCTTGTCCCTATGGTTTGCTTCTCTGGGGGTGTTCCAAGCATTTAATTAATAGTCTACATCGAAATGTTTTTTTAATGCATGAAAATCAATGGTAATTATCTCCAGAAACGAGATATTTGGGATGATCACAGTATGCACTAATGTCAGGGCCTGATTATCTGAAATTTATCCCATTAATAAGGTTTTTGCTTCTAAAGAAACAGATAGGAAGGGGAGCTTGAGCATCAGGATTCATTCTGGATCTCATATCTATAAGAACATATTCTGTTTATCACAGACATGTTGCAATTTTAACTGGGATGCTCTGAAAGCGCTATGGTAGAATATAAATGTGCCTGAAAATCAAACAAGCATGGATGCCTCATGTCAGTCAAAATCCACCACTTAATTAAACCCAAATTTTACTCTCATATTCAGATATAGAGCTATATTATAGTCAATTAACTGTCTTTCTCGCTACAGCACAAACAACATGAAATCAAGTCTGTATCCTGTGGCCCTCTTTAGCGCAGCAACACCAAAGGTAGACAACACTGGCTGAAACCAGACTGAAAACAGACACAACATCAGTGGCGGGAGGCTCAAAGCAGTTGTCCAGGAACCGGCCGACTGACAGCTGGAGCCGTCCACATCCAGCGCCAAAACACACCGGTGGTTGGTTGATGGGTTTGGTACATTTTGGATGTCACTGATTTGATTTCAAAGTTGTGGCTGGTTTTTGGTCTATTGTTTCGCAGATGGCTGATGTTCTAACCTCACGGCGTCGGATAGTTTGTTTACACAGAACCATCTGGACAGTTCGGCCTGTGATCTCGCACATGGTCACACCTAGTGTTAAACCACACCTGTAGCTCAGGCTGTAGCTGCTAATTGGTTGCCGTTCGCTGACTGGTCCATAACCACTGTACTTGGCCACAAACGACATTGAAGCCCGGTAAGATCATCTTCTCCTGCTGCCTCGCAAAGTTACTGCTTGCAGATGAAGACTGTGGGGCCGTTGCTGAAATTCAAAAAGTTTATCCCAGAAAAGAAAATTAAAATTTGATGTAACACATGGACCGTTTGAACATGAATCCAGGGTGGTGCAAGCCTGTGTACTCAAAACTATCCTAATTACTTTTGACTATTAACATTTTTCCTTTCTACAATAAATGGATTGAAATGTTTTTCATTGACATGTTATTTATATCTATATTGTCACATTTTAGCTTACCAAGTTTCTTATTTACACATCCAGCAGATACATAATTCATGTTTCAGACCACCTGATGAAGGAATCTGGGCAGACGTTTCACTCTCCTTTAGCTCTGTTTTTAGTCTCCATCAGCTCCTGACACCAGGCTCTTTAGCTGCTAAATGTTCCTCTATGTTCTTCAGTTAGTTTCTAACTCTCTGTCTGCTGTTCAGTGGAGAGCAGGTACCAAAACCAAAACAATGAGCTGAAAGACACTCAAACACTACGTAGAGCTGAGTAGAACAGCAGAGTCATTGTGCCTTCATTTCTCAGATGAAATACAGTCCACTGACAGTTAAACATTTTGACCACATCACATTTAATTGACAGAGAATCTGCATCAGTCAGCCTCTGAGGCTGGATTTTCCCATGTGGCGGCACAGTCACACATGCATACCACACACAAACTCTCTTTGTCTGCAGCCCTTTTCTCCTGCTCTATCCCTCTCAGCCCTTCAGTCTGTCATGGATCAGAGAACATGTCCCAAAGTGCTTTACAGGCAACACACGTGCAGCATGTCCCTGCATGCTGATGCCACTTTACAGCCCCAACCTTGTACAGTAGATGTGTGTGTGTGCATGAACATCCAGCGGTGACTACACAGACTGTGTGAAGGTCCACCAGTACACTGTGTGTGCGTGCGTGTGTGCATGTTCGTGTACATGCTCTGACATTGCTCAAATGGAGCAACCTCTCATGTTACCTTGAACACTGGTGGGAATGAGATGTATGACCCGATGCTTTTAGATTTAGACGCTGACTGGTGGGTTGAGAGAGTGAAATGATACATAAATCTTTTTATATAACCTGAAGTAAGCCCTCAGCAGTGTGGATGACGGTAAAGAATGTGTTGGCATCACATTCTCTAAAATTAATTCTCCTTTGCGGTTTATTGCAACCTGTCTTATTTTTTTAGCATAGGTTTTTATTTCTATCAGCCATGATAACATTTTATCACCGAGGATGTCATCGATCTGACATTTTCTGTCTTCATACAAATTTTCATACCTCAAATAAGATGATCTGCAAGTACTTTCCCCAAATTTAATGCATGGATCTAAATGAATTCATTGAAAGAACACATCACTATCACTAATATAATAGAAATGCATCCAATAAACTGGTCTGACAGGTATTGAGACACACCACTAGCATGACTAAAAAGTGCCAATGCTAAGCTAATTTAGAAGAAGGCAATTCTTTTTGGTATATTTAATTGATATATAAATAACAAGATAATACTGTGTGAGTTGTGAAATAAACTCTATGGCCAAAAGTACAAAAGTAAAGACCAAAGTCATAATAAACCAATTAAATGTATAAGAGGGACCGGCAGGTATGACACCCTGTAGCACAGCACAGAGAGTGTATATTACTGTGAATCTCTGATAACCCTGGGGCCTCATTAGCCTAAACAGGGCCTGGTCCATACAGCTCTATTAATACCTAACACTCATTACTGTGTATGCGCGTTGGTGTGGACACCTGGGACTGACCTCCTGTGCCTTTCACATATGACCTCTCGTCCTCTTGGTCTTTGGTTCCCATTGTTCTTAACCTCTGCTGACCCCACCTCTGGTTCCATGGACACCAGAGGAATTAGGAGGAGCCTCCATTGAATCCTGTGTCTACTCAATATATTCAAGTTTTTTATACTTTTAGGTCAGCGAATACTAATGATAACATTACAACTAACAGAAGCAGCATTTAGTAGGAAAAAAACTAAGGCTGGTCAGTTAAAAGTGAAGCTTTCTCATAAATATGTCTAAGAAAAATGCATTTTCTTCCACATAAAACATCGGCAAAATATGAGGCATTAAGTAATTGAAATCCATCGTTTATATCTGTGTTTACCAGCTTGCATCCATGCACGTTAAAAACAAAACGGGAACCTGGGGAGGCGGGACTCACTCGTAAAGAGGAAACAAAACTTTACAAGGAACCTTTAAAGGAGCAGTGTGGAGCATTTAGAGGCATCTACATTTGTAATTGCTGATTACAACACCCGCTCCTTTCTGCTGCGATGGAGAAACTATGGTGGTCGAAAAAAACAGAAAGGCCTGTTAGAGTCAGTCTTTAGTTTGTCTGTTCTTGGTTACTGTAGAAACATGGTGGACTTTGTAAAATAGGACCTGCTATACACATACACACACTCACACACACGCACACAAACACAAATGAAAAAAAAGGGAAAAAAACAGCTGGATTGAATAGTACATTAGTACATTGGGTACTATTAGGGACTATTTTTAGCTCTGAGTGAGTGAGTCTGTCCGGTCAAAACAAACCACATATCATGCTTTACAGACACTACCTGTTATGAGGATGAATTCATTGTTGCTTTTTTGAGTTTTTATAGTATTGCCTGTCATTCTTTAACAGGCACTATGGCTGCAGTCCATCCCTTTATGTACAATAAACATCCAGTCAACTGTTTCCGTGATCCTCACTCGTGTGTTGAAGAAACTTCACTCTTCTTGTGGGTTTGTTGTGTGAAAACTTCATTTTCCTCACTGGTTTGGTGATGTTTCACAGCGGCTGATCTTCGCTTTGTGATTTCACAGTTTGGCATTTGGTTAAAAGTTTCTTCCCTTTTCTCCACTGACTAATTTCAAATGTGTCATAACTAAGTCGTGATGTCTTGTTAATCTTTCAAACTAGCTCTCAGTGTTTTGAGCTTGCTCAGCCTTCATCCTTTATACCAGCCACACATAATCTAATTTACACACACACACACACACACACACTGCAGAGAAGAGGCTAACAAGAGGCGGCGAGTAAATTTTACGCTCGAATTGGATCTGTCTGTGTCGAGCGTGTGCGCGCCGCTGAGAAGCGCATCTTTGGAGGCTGTGAAACAAGTTTAATGGCGGGAACGGATCAATCTGTCTTAAGTCACAGGGATCTATCTCATGTCCTTCGTTTGAAAATGCCTGGCAGAAAAATGTGTAGAGCTGGCAAATGTCAACAAGCGTTCAGTGTGTGTCTGTGTGGGTGTTTGTGGGTGTACTTCTACCACAGTGAGGACCAACAGGGTGACTGAGTGTGCGTCTTCTTCCGTGTGTGTTTGCGTACAAGTGTGGGTGTGTGTGAGAAATATGAATTTGTTGGTAAATGTCAAGAAGTTGGCAGTCTAATGGCTGAGCTGACAGATGATCCATAAAGCTATAAAGTGATTGGCTTGGAGATTCTCATTCATTCTAATGCAACTGTCAAAATGGAGTGTGTGTGTGTGTGTGTGTGAAGTCGAGTATAGAGTGAAGCAGTGCAGCAGTGTAGATGCAGTTTAATTACACCCAGTATGGACTCGCTTGTTGCATCTTTGTTACTTTCTTGTTTCAGTCTGAAGATCACCGAGAAGCTCGTCCCACCCAGTTAACTTTGTACAGCTTCACCTCGTTACTAACAACATCAACTCATTTCTGGTATGGCACCTTCATTTTCATAATTTGTAATGTCAGGTCGCATGGGAAAGATCTTAAGGCAAGGTGACCATGGGAATAAGTGTAATATTTGACACAATACACACACTAGTGCAGACAGAGTTTACGTGCACAAATTTTGTCTCAAATTTACCCTGTAAGACCTGCCCCTAAATTCCATCCGGCATGACGGTAGCTGTTCTACACAATGTTTGTGATTCCACCAGAATCACTGTAGAGTGTTTCAGAAACATCTTCGCTCTGCTCCACAGAGAACACATGCCTTTTTTTGATGGATGCCGTGTCTGGCAGCACAGGGCAGAGCAGAGCTGGCCGGTGAAATGGCATGGATAATCTGTCAGTTTTAGAAAATAATACACCCTGTGCAGAGTCCTGATCGTAAACACAGACAAAAGAGAAATATTTTAGCTACATAGCCTACTTACTCACGGTAGAAGCACGTAAATCAGATGAATGACCAAATATGAGGAAGTTAGCAAAGTCTGGAGGGTAAAACAGTCCACTTCTGATAGGGCCCATAGCTGCAAGATCACAGAGCTGCGCCTGGTGAAATTTAGGAGTTACTACTGTATGTAACAAGAGAACACCTCTTTGTTTTCTGTTTTAATGTCAGGAAGGTCACAGTCTCCTCATCCCTCCACACAGAGGGATGTTTCTGTCTGTTTACTGCCAATCTCGGAACCCACTGGTGATCGTCTAATGACGATTTGCCCTTCAGGGTCTTCACCCAATCTTTTGGGTGTCCACCAAACTCACCTCTACTTAGTTAACTGTAAGCGACAAAAATCTATATAGCTGAGCCTTCACACAAAAACAGTGAAATTGATTCATCTCTGCATCCCTGCTCCAACTTTTTATGACAGAATCACAGATCACAACAACAAAGTTACAAGCCAAATTTAGCAATAACAAAAAAACGTATTAAAGTAAGTTATAACAATACATGCGATGAGGCCTGAAATGAGGCCTGTGTGTGTTGTCAGTCTGTAAGTAAATATCTGCAGAGACACAGGTGGTTCTGCTCTCAATGCAAATGGAAGGTAATGAGGGTTATTTTAAAAGTTGGGAAATGTGTGGTTGCAGATAAGCTTAGATGATTTGTCAATGACATACTGGACTTTATTTGGGTAACCGTGCAGTGAACATAACGATGCAAAGTTATTGCTCCTCCCGTAAGATTTTCACTATCATAACTTTTGTTTGCACAGCAGAAGTTAGTCAGACAGCTCTGTTGGAATTTGCTGCACTTATGATGATTGATGAGATTTTGTTTTTATGAGCCAACAGCCTGTACAATGAAAACTAGTACACACAAACTCAAAAGCTTATCTTTGTTTTTTTGGAGGATGCAGGCTCACAGAATGGACTTTGGTTCAAATCCCTTTGTCATATTTTAATATGGATTCACCCAAATTACACAAAAAACATTTATCACTGACCTCCCATGGTATCTATCCACACAGATAGTTTGACTTTTTTTCCACTTTTATTAGTTTTACTTTTAGATTTCTGACTCCAAACAACAAGGCCAAAGAAATTTGGTTTTGGGGCTCACAGCATTTTTAAAAAACTGAATTAACAAACTTCAACAACAATGACTCTTTCCAGGAACAGTGTCCTATTTAGTGTTGTGTTGTGCTGTGAACAACAACAAACAGATATTCATGTATCTCCATTATATTGACATTTGTGGATACAAAACCATAAAGGAAAGACTAAAGCAGCAGGTGTAGCATGTAGTGACTGTTGACTGACGTACTCTCAGCTTTCAGGGCCTCTCTGGGTGACTTAGCCTCTTTTTAAGGACAGCTCTGCTTAGTTAGCATGGAAATAGCTGTGAAAAAAAGGTGAACAAATCGTACCTTTACCGCCAGCGTGAAGGCGAGAGCTGTGATCTACTTCCAACTTTTAAAATGAGGTCCACACTCCATTAGACTTTAAATGGCTGACCACAGTGGAGCACTTTAGGACATAGGACTCATAATCACTAAAAATTCATCTGTCAATAGAGGCATAGAGAGAAGACGTGTCAAGGCTGGGAGCTAAAAGTTATTCACTGCTCCTAGTGAACGAGCAAAAGGTTGTAGTCTTTTATGCATGGCCTGGAAAAGCCTCCCAGTTTCGCTCTTTTATAAACCACATTCAGCTAGACTGCAAAATAAATTATGTGTTTCCTGAGAGTAGAGATGCCCAGCTCTAAATCTAATCTCTTGGTTCAGTAGTTATGCTACACTGGCCATGTAGCTGCGTGACACCATGATGCTTCGAGCCATGTCCTTTTTTCTTGTCCAGGGCAGAACAGAAACACACTGCTGCAAGGAGCGATTAAAGCTCCAGATATTGGTGTCAGCTCTGTCAACAAAACATGCAAGCGATGGCGGAGGATAAACGCACACTGAACCACCTGGAGACAGGAGCGCGTCTGGATAAGATCTATCAGAGCTGGTCTTTTTACAGGCAGCGGGCTGGACACCATGAGGAAATATGCAAATCAGCCATTCTTCCAAAAGCAGTCACTCTTATCATCGCACTAACAGGATTGTGTGTGTGTATGTGTGTGTGCACGCCATAAGCCATAAGCCCATATCCATGACCACAGATTATGTTATAAATAAATGTGTCTGAGTGTGTGTAAGTCGATGTTTGATTACACTGTCAAAACTCTGGACGTGACATCGTGTTTCAATCTCACTCCACGCTGATCCTCTCCGAGTTGGAATTGACTATCAGCTTAAGTTGCTTCCTGTATATTTAAATGTTTCAGTTTATGGTATTTTTACAAATAAAGATTGATGAAACGTCCTCGTGTTGAGGGACAGAAGTCAACACACACACACAGTAATTCCCCCATCTCCTCCTTGCCTCTATAGGGAGGAATGGATCTGCAGTATCTGACTGTTTCTATGGATTTCTCTTCTTCTCCTTCGTGTCTTCTCTTCATCTATACACAGTCAAATAAACAGAAATCCATCATTAATCCTCATAAAGATTTCCTGAAGGAGTAGTTCAACATTTTGTCAAGTTCACTTATTTTCTTTGTTTCAGAGGATTAGATGATGGTTGTGTGTGGAGTGTATTGGGGTCATGTTGACTCATTTTAACTCCTGTAATGTACTTATGTCATGTGAAGGAACAGCTTCATATCTAACGTACATACTGTGTTTTAACACAATCCATCCAGTATTGATCTGTCGTCACTGTCAGCTTATATTCAGATATTTTGTTATGAGGACACGTTGCACCTTCAGGTACCAGTCCACATGAGGTCCACTAGTTTGGAGGCTTATCAGATGCCACTACACTGCAGAGGTTTAAACGCAGGTTTGACTGCATTCAAATCTAGAAGAGGTAGGAAGTTAACCTATGGAGCCAAATCAGGGACAAACATTTTTAAGTGTAAGAAAATGTTCAATTCAATTCTAGAATTCTTTTGAAAAAACAATTTATTTTCAGTTTTCATTTGCAAGGAGAGCTGAGGACCTTTAATAGAAACCCCCCGTCACTCCTGCCACATCAGTCTTTTTACGTTGACTGAGTGCAGCTCCATATTGAACACTAATCAATCGTCTCATCTAATTTTCAGAATTCAGAAATTTCCAAACATTGAACTATTCTTTTAAGTTTTGTAGTTTTTTTTTTTTTTTTTTATCATCAGACGCCAAAGTTAAAAGTGAAGATAGAAAAAGCAGATATTTGCGATCAAAGTTTATTTTTTAATAATAATGCTTTCCAGGTTAATTGATCAGAGGTTTCGGTACATTAGCAAGAATCTACTTGACATTTCGACTTTTGAAAATATTATGATGATTTTCATCCGCCGCGGTTGGATTTCTTTTGATGTCTTTTCTCAATTATACATCTTCACTCTCCCACTCACTCACACCTCCTCTCCATCATTCCCTTTCATCTGTATCTCAGCGTTTCCTCTCTGACCCACCACTCATCCCTCTATCACCACCACATAACACTGAGTAAATCAGCAGTCATTTATTCCTGACTGTTGGTTGATTCCAGCGGGCTAGTTTACCAGGTAAACACATAAAGATCATTGTGAACTCATGCGACGTCCTAAAAGGAACCAGATCCTATTACATGTGACCTCCACTCCTCCCCGACTTCCCCTGCCGGCCGCCTCACATTCGACATTCATTCACCTGATACCATCGACCCGTACAGAGGGCCCGGGATTCGTTTGGTGTTAGTTTAGTCTGAGGAATCAGCAAACAGCACTGAGAGATCAATTCACTCTGAGTGTAATGACTATTGATTCTGTAGGAGCACACAGACAGGGAGGGAGTTGAATGTATTTAGATAAAATAATGCTTTGCTCTCTCACGCTACGCCGAGCTTCTCTGCCGCCGTCGCGTGAACCGGCAGAGCGGCTGGATGTGCATGTCAAGTACACACACACGCACGCTTGCACACACATGCATTCATGTTAGCATACAAGAGACGGCTCCTTTTACGTGCAACTGGTGTTCTGGTGTGTAATGTTATGCCATACTTCACTTATCAGACATAAAGTACACCTGAGTGCACCAGGAATTTGAATAAAAAGGAATGAATATTGCAAAATATGTATGGATAAAGTGGGAAACATTTGACAAATTAAAAAATGAAGAGACAAAATCAAAGCTGATGGAAACAGATTCATAAGCATTCACGTCAGGCTGCCACTCAGCGTTACATGCTTCCACCTCACCAGACCCACGTTGTTGCATCATCGTACTGGCTGATAAAAACAAAGAGGGCGCCCTGTTTGGAAGACTCATATTTACTCAACAACACACACACACACACACACACACACACACATGAAGTGGGAAGCAGTAATGAATGCTGTGATATATCAGAGTTAGTGATGCTCGATTAGTTTCATAAATTAGATTAAACTTTGCACTGGTATGTTCCTCTGTCCTTTTTGTCTGCTCGTTCATGAAGAAAATTCATACAATGTGCACATATTTATGCTCCAGCGTTTTCGCCATTGCACCGCCCAGAGCCAGCGTGTGTCTCTTGGGTTTGCAGTGCAAGCTTCTCACTTTGCCTTTGGTGTGAACATACAGTTAAAGATGACATGATAACAGTTAAAGTAAAACACTCAATGCACTTCAGTTCTCTTGTTCGTTTCTGGCCAAGACCACCAATGATCACCATCCTCGTGTGCTCTCCTGCTGTGGGAGGGAAATAGAACGTTTGGTGCGTGCCAGCTCTGACCTTGAATGACTATCAATCCAACACAAATTACTGGCAAACTAACCTGGGATTTCCCAGATTTGACCAGTTGAACGCACACCACCGAGTCGTGATTTGAACGGCGAGTCAGTCTTTTTCTGCTGCTGTGCTTCCGTCCCTCTTCTTCTCAGTATATTTCCTCTGATGTGTCACCACAGCACAGAAATCCCTCGTGTATTAAACGGTTGAGAGACCTTTCTGCTTCACGAGTTGCCTCCTTTTCCTCTGTGTCTCTTCTCTTTTACCTTTTTCTTCACCCGGGTCTCTATTTTTCTGTCTCCCTCCAACATTTTCTCCCTCTTATATTTTCTTTAAACGTCTCTCTCCATTTGTCTCTCCCCAAGAGCAAAATCTGCAGACTCACCTGGTCTCAAAATTGAGTGTGTGTGTGTGTGTGTGTGTGTGTGTGTGTGTGTGTTTATGTGTTTGTGTTTGTGTTTGTGTTTGTGTGTGTGTGGCCCTGACAAGCTTTGTTGGGTCATGAATCTTTTACCCTTACCAGTCAGCACAAATCCCCCTCTGACAGACACACATGCATGCACACACACACACACACACACACACCTGGCAAGACAA
Organism: Nibea coibor; assembly: GCA_023373845.1. Lineage (NCBI taxonomy): Eukaryota > Metazoa > Chordata > Actinopteri > Sciaenidae > Nibea > Nibea coibor. Next base: position 4,284,979 of record CM041735.1, read on the forward strand.
ACAGCTCCTGGCGGTGTGTTTCGCTTTGGTGATCTGCTATATGTTAACTTTGTTAGAGAGACTCGTAAAAAGACAAATAGAGAATGAGCAAGCTGCAAAGGTAAAATATCTGGAGAGAGGAGCAAGACAGAGATGGGAAGAGAGAGTGAAAAATGAAACACAAAATGCTGAGGAGAGAGAGACAGAGCAAGAAATCTTGTGCTCTGAAGGAAAAAAGAGGAGGAGGAGGAGGAGGGAAGAATGAGGGAAGGAGGAGGAGGAGGTGAGCTGGACAGGAGAGAAAGGTGTGAGCTTATCTCACTGGCCAGGCTTCAGCGAGGTCACTCTGCACACTGACTGAGGAAAGGAGGATATACAGGAGGAGGAGGTGTAGTCACTCTACAGGATGACTCAGAGGAGAGAGAGAGAGAGCAAGAGTTTAAAGAAAATGCCAAAAATACAAATACTTGCATCTGCTGGGGGTTAGACAACATTTGGTAAACATCACATGAAAAAAAGGACAAAAAGTACAAACTCTGCTGCAAAGGTTGGATGTATTTGGTTGAATGCTAATTTCTTCTTTAAAGCTTTCAAATCAACACAGGTTCCTGATGCATCGTTCTGAAAAACCGCACACAAATAGTGTCAAGAATATTCAACCTTGCCTTTCAGACATTCTGTTTATATAGGCTACTATTCTGAAACAGCCAATACATGCCGCTCTGCTGTTTTCTGCCAACATAACGACATCAGCGTTTGCACACACATATGTTAAATGCTAAATACAATGTCTGCTCATAACAACAAAAGTAGGATTAGTTCTAGTGAGTCCACAGTGACCCGAACCAATGTGCTTCTTTTTTGCCTAGGACTCAGAATGTGAACCTCAGTTTAGTGGCAGATTCCTGTACGTGCTTTGTACATCCACCATTCTTCCTCCTACAGCCTTCATGCAGCAACATTATCCAGGCAACAATTACTGTCAAAACATCACTGAAAATGTCAAATTTGTCATATAAACATAAATTCTATGGCAATATACAATATGCCAAACAGACAGTGTGCATCTACAAAAACAAAACAGCAGCTACATGACATAGAGATGGGGTGAGGAGCTCAGATATCCAGAGGGAGCTGCAGCTCCTTCGCACTGAAAGGAGCTGGGTGAGGTGGTTCAGGCATGTGATTAGGCTGCTTCCTGGGCACTTTTCTTTGAAAGGTGTTTTGGACTTGTCCAACTGTCAGGAGACCCCAGGGTAGACCCAGAATCCATTGGTGGGACTATACAGCCCGTCTGCACTGGAAACACCTTAGGATCCTCCAGGCGGAGCTGGGTTGCGTGGTCTACAATCCTTTACTCGAAAGTGCAGATGTTTCCCAAAATTCCTGAATGATACAGGCAAAGTTTTACAACAAAAAAGTGAATTTTATCAAATTACTTCTACTCCTAGTTGAGCCAAAAAACAAATAACAATGTGAAATAAAGGCAGACTTTGCTATTTGTGAACTGAAGGAGTTGTTTTGTCATTTCGTCTTCAGGCGTGCCCACTCTCTCTGTCAACCTGCCTCGTCCACTTCTACTTCAGTCACTGATTTCCCGTTTCCCAAAAGGCCGCGTATGTATTAGCGGAGGAAATAATGAACAAGTACTGTAAGAGTGATGAGATAGTGATGCCATGTGCCGTACCCAGTTGCCCAAATTACCGTACAAAAATGCTGTCACACACTTTTGTTTCTCACATGTTACAGAGATGACAGATCCACAAAAATTTCAAGCTGTTGCTGCACTGCATTCTTGTCTATTTAGGCAAAATGTTGGTGGAGAAGGTGTTATATCTGCTGGTTCTGCAACAGATTTCTCCCTGTAATTGGTGAATGTTGGTAACAAAAAAAAAAATCTTGAATCCAGTCTTTGTTCTCTCATTCAGAAGGACTGACACGAACCTGATGTTTACTGATGATTCAGTAGAAAAGGAAAAAAAAAAGATGTTTTGACCATTAAAATCATCGTAACTATGCTCGAGATGTAATGTCACGTCATCACTTTTAGACTGCTGTCCAACAGAAAGCAGAAAAACACAGCTGCAGGAAAATGGACTAATAAATGCAACACGGGTTCATTTAGAGGCAGTTTACTTGTCTGTGGAAAAGTGCTCCAAGGTGTCAGTCTGATGCCATTAAAGAATCATTGGGAAATATTAAGTAACTTCTGGTGCCAACATATTTACACTGCATGTCATTTTTGTTAAGAAGCCAAAGCAGGACTGCCAAATTTTCAGAAACTGCTGACACTGCTGTAGATCTTGGTTGGTCGCAACACATAGTAGGTAATTTCAAATACAAACTGCCATGTTTTTCTGAAATGTTTCTGAAGGAGATTTGCATTTAAATTTTTTTATTAAGATCACATTTTACCTTGTATAAGTTATTGTATGAGACTGAGAGGTTTAGGTCATTAATGGCTCTAATTATTGGTCACACATTTGGTGTTTGGCCTCTCAGCTTTCCCCTCAAGTGTTAGGTCAGCCCATTTGGGGAAAAGATTACAGGCAAAAGTTAGAGCACCTTAAAGCAGTTTGAACTACATTTGAATAAAATAACTGCATGGGTAAAAAAAGGTGATGAAACCAACCTTGCAGTTCAACTCAATGCTGCAGAGCTTTTTTAGTATCTTTAAGCACACTTCTTTGGGTTTATGGCCTGCAACTTTAAGAGTTTGCATCACCTGTACGTCACCTGTTCAATACCAAATAGCAGACAGACACATTTAGTAAACGCAGTGGAGCATTTAGAGCTGGTGGAGACCAAAAACAGAGCTAGAAAGAGTGAATATTTGACTTTAATTTGCCAGATGGCCAAAAATACAACTCCAAATGAATGATCATGTTACTCCATAACTGCTGGATCTGTAAATAATAAACAGTTTGCCAAAAAGTTAACTTCTAAGTTCTGTCAATTGTGTGTCTGTCAGTTCTCACAAATGACCAGAAAACCAGTTCCTGTAGGTTGAAGGCTTAACAGAGCAGATTCAAGAAGTTGTATTTGATTTGTATTTTTTTTAATAGAAGCTGTTTGTAAAATTATGTCCGATTTACATTTTTCTATTGTGCAGATTTGCACATTTGTAAACCTTCTCTGGGACTAATTTAGGGCACAGGTGTGTGAGTGTATTCTGTAAAGGTAAATTCCAGTGTGCAAGTTCTCAGCTGTTTTGCTGCAGTAATACATTTTATATTTAGATGTCTTGGTGGCATATGAGGCTGGTTCTGTTTAATTCACATTATTTATATGTTGTGGATTCAAATCTTTCTTGTGATCTTTGCTGATCCTGCCTTCTCTCATCTTCCCTGTCACCGTATGCTGTCAGACACTGAGGAAATACCGTAAACCATAACAACTCCCCCTCCCACACGTCCTCTAAATAAAGCAGAGAGAGAGATTGAAAACATCCAAATGATGCGAATGCTTAATGGTTTTGCCTCTGAAGAAAAAAAAATGGCAAAAAGACACTCTGACAGCTTCACATGGGGGAGTCCTGAGTAAACAAACGCTGATCCAGAAAGCGCTGATCCAGCCTTTCCAGGGCTCCCTCGTTGCATCGCTCCCCTCCTCTCTTCATCTGTTCATTAAGGTCAACCTGATTTTTTTTTTTTTTTTGGTGAGTGTGGGGAGAGACAGCGAGGAAGAGGAGGAAGATGAGATGTAAGAGGATTTGGAGCTAATTAGGGGAATAGGAGGCGAGAGGAGAAACAGATGAGAGAGGGAGAACGAGAAAAAGGAAAGAAAGGCAGATGGGGGGTAAAAAAGGGAAAAGGGAGAGAGGGAGACACCGGAAAAAAAAAAAAAGAGTGGGCAGGTGAATTTGCTCAGTTAGCTCCCTGGTGTTTAATATCACTCTCCCACTCTTCTCTCCCCCACCTTTGCTGTCGTTCTCACCCTTACTTCCTCCTCCCTGCCCATTTATCCTCCCCTCTATCTCTCTTTAATATCCTCTCTTTCTTAACACTTCCTTCTCCCCCTCCATCCCTCTGCTCCTCTTGCTTTCCCTCTCTGTTTCCCTCAGTCGACTGATTTTCTCTGTTTCACACCTCCGCTATCAGAGGGGACTGGCCAGATGGATGCAGGTGTGTGTGCGTGTGTGTGTTTGAGGCAGGAAGAAGGCAGTGCTGCAGAGGCAGAAGAGCATGACTAATCCTCAGGATACACACACACACACACACAGATTAACACACACAAACACACACTGAAGTTGGCACTCGCATAAACACCATTTTCCCAGCGTTGTGCTGACCTGCCAGTGTACTTAGCTCCTGCCCAGGTAATTTTTCATTCAAATTGACCAGGTGCATAAAGATGGCAGCCTCTTGAAAAGGCAGTTTCAGTCCTCCCTGCCCATGCCCATGATGCAATTCCAGCATTTTCTTCCAAACGCGCAAAGCAGATGAGAACACTGGCACTTTTTCTTTGTTGTTATTTTATTCATTTCAATTGATGCTCATTGTCAGTTTATGTCATTTTTGTGCTGACTCAGTCTTCCTCTCCCCCCGTCACTTGAGTCGACTCCAGATCAACCTTAAAGAAGTGATCTCAGCTGTACTGCATCGTGGGTGCATTCACTGAAGCCACGTGAGATATACACAACCTACCTCCTACCTACACACAGTGCAAGGCTTCAGACTTATTCCCGTCCACACATCTTCTACACAAAGCTGCTTGGTGATTTTGTGAGGTGGGCAATCAGCGAGCAGGGGCACTTTAACTCCCCTACATCCTTAAATAATCCAGAATGAGTGATAAAGAATAATATATTATGTGGATGCTATTCTCTGTCACTGTTTGCCTCTGCAAGTGTAATCTCTTTTCATAACAGCAGGGGTCGGAGTGGATTGTCCTGATTATTCATAGCCTTTGGCCAGCAATTAACAATGTTTTTTTTTTTTTTTTCTAAATTTGGGGACTATATTATAACAATCAGCTTAGGGTTTAAGCCTAGTTACAATTTTAATTGGAAATGGGGAAATTAGAATTAAGAAGAAGTGCCATGGTGCCTTTAAAGCCTCCTAACAATAATAAAGAAACGTAATAAAGTGAAACTTATACATATACATATAAATTGAAACAGCAACAACTCCCAAATAAGTTCACAAAGCAATAATTGTAATTTCCGCCTGAATGCTCACAAGGTAAGTTGAACTCAAAACTTCCTTCTAGAGTTCAAAAAACCAACAAACATAAAGTCCCAAAATATCAAACTCACCGGCCACACAACAGGGAATTGGTAATCTGACCTTGAGCTGATTTCCAGTCCTCTGCTCAGTTGTTATGGTCCTCAAATCTCACTGAATTTCTGTTTCACTTCACACATAACATAAAAAAGAGATAAATGCCTATTCCCACCCCATTTGTAGGCAGCCAGGTTCCAGGATTTGTCCTTATTTCTCCAGGTTTCTCCTCCTTACACCTGTGAGCAACAGATAACCAGAGCAGAGTTAGCAAACTGATGTATAGTTTGCTGCTGTATAGTTTATACAGCAAACAAGATGGATGATAGTGATACAACAGTTTCATCGCATCACTCTCAACCTTAAAGATGTGACGTAAAAACGTGAAACTGCATGAATACACTAACTTAACATTGTTCTACATGAGATGTTTCTATTTGTGTGTTTTTCTCTGCTCGTCTCACATTTGAAATTTTTGACATTGATACAGCATTGGAGGTGAGTCTCTATTAATTCTTATATAAGCTTGAAAAGTTTGATATCCGGACATGTCGGTGTGGGTTTTTCAAATGTTATCAGACTGAAATGTCTTTTTGGGCCAGTGTGCATCACATGATAGGCACCATTGCTGGTATTACACAGTGTGGCCATTTAATGATCTAGGGCTTTTATATATAATATCAACATAATCGTCTTCTTTAGTAGTAACAGGTTGGAGAAGCCATTAACTGGTAACATGTGTATTAACGTGGAACCATGATAAAGAAACTATATACAACTATGCAGTTATCTAAAAATAATGAACGTCCCCTGAATTCACTAAAGGCTGTGGTATAATATGGATATTAATATTGATATTGCACGGACTTCAGTGCAGCGATGGTTGAGTGAAGCATACAGAAATGTTGACACTGAGCTCCAGGCGTATCCCAAATGTCTGACTGTGACATTTAGACACGTGGCAGCTAATATATACCAGCATTATGTAACATTACATGAGCCAGTCTGTGCACATATTATTAACATAAATGTATTTTAACCAGCGTTGGATGGTCGCAGAGGTAAACAAGCACGAGAAGCACCATTAGCTGTTTACAGTAGTTTAGTTTGTCTCTGCCACTCAAAGGAAGAAAAAAGTTTAGAAAGTTTTCACATCCAAGTAATTTGCCTTGGTATTCTGTTGCATAATAAACATAGTAGAATAAAGGACAACACAAGTGCTGCAAGAATCATAAATGAGAGTAAAAACTATTAAAAATGTATCTGTATTAAAAAAAAAAGACAGAGTTGTGTTTAAAATTATGAGGACTGGATGCGGAAAATATTCCCTTCATAATGTGCTGTGAGATTAAGAGGTTGAGACTTTACATTTAAGAGGCACTGCACACCTAACTGTGCTCTTGACCTGTAAATTAAATTATATGACTGTACTGTGATTAAACACATGCTAGTGTTAGTGTTAGAGTTAGAGTGCTAGTGTTAATATCAACACATTTATGAAAATCAGCATTTCATGGTTTGAAAATAGCTCAACATGTCATCAACACAGGCCCATTATGTAACCTACGTACCATAAAATAACAGATTCGCGGCACCAAGTCACACACAGCCAACTATTTCACTGATTTCAGTGAAAGTGTATCATATTTTATGGAGATGTTGTCTGGCTTTGATGTTTGATGATGGTGGGAATGCAGGAGTGATCCTGGATTAGGCACCTGAAGCAAAGCAGAGCAGGCAATGTAACCATGCTCGGTAGAGTCGGAGCCTGGCTCTCAGCGCTCAGCTAGTGATATAACACAGGTACTACACAGAAAGTTTTACAAAAAGCTGTGAATGTGCTTTTAGTGACAATCAAAGCTCCAGCAGACTCTTTGACACGGGAGTCTGACTCCGTTAGCCCTAAATACCCTCTGTATTCCTGTTACACTCAGTCATGGTCAGTCTGTCACTCAGTCAGTCGCTCTGGTCTTTCTTCTTACCTCCCATACACACTATGTAGCCATGTGGCTGCTCCGCCTGCAGTGGCTGTCCTGTGCCGGTCTCTGCAGTGCAGTCACACTTTAATGCAATGTGCAATATCTATAGGGAAGGATAAGAGTCTGTTCAGGTTAGCTCAGTTCAGCTCGGTTCAGTACGGTGTGGTTCGGTTCAGTGTAGTTCTGTTCATCAGCGTGAATCAGTGTTGTTGATGTTGCTAAACTCATCTAGTTGTGAAGTGTAGCAGAATCAATTACACGGCTAGATGCTCCCAATTAGACGAGGCTGATCAATGTCAGCCAAGATCACTGCATAATCTCTCTCACACACACACACGTACAACACACACACGCGCATGCACACACACACAGACTGCATAGATGATTTGATAATTAAATCAATCTGAACAACTAGAGCTTCACTAATGAAGCAATGATCTCAGATGAATTTCATCTGAGATCATTGAGGGAAAGAAACCCTGCGTGTGTGTGTTTTCAAACATGTATGTGTGTGTGTGTGTGTGGGACAGATTGTTGTTCTGATTTTAGTTAGCGTTTAGATGCGATAACACTTTTCCCCAAGCATGCGAGAGACAGACTGGTTCAGAGAAAGTGAGACATGATGACAGAGCGAGATGAGAGAAAGAGAAAAGAAAGACAGATTAAAGGCAGACAGTCATCTGGCAGATATCTCCTCGAGGAGAAAACACACATCACCTCGAGTGTTTGCAGAGAGCGCAGGTTGTTTCTCTTTTGTGAGCTCACCTGAGAAAACCTTGTAAATCCAAGCACCCACGAGACATCATTTTGTCTCTCATTGTCCTGCCTAATTTCCTCGTCGAAGTCGACGAGAGGGACACTTCGCCTTGTTCGCCTGCTCACATTAGAAGGCTGGTGATGAAAATATCATACATGTCTTATAATGATCGGGACCCAGATGAGGTCAGGGGCAATTAAAGAGGGGTTGTGTCGACCTTCTCGCAGCAGGAGGGTAACAACGCTCCTTAATGACTCTGCTGACATGTGAATTCATAAAACCTGATCTGGGTCGACTGAATAAGCCGCTCCATTGTCTGGTGGGCACTTGTCCTGAGCCAAATGAGTCTTGTGGGATATGCTTTTATAGCATGATGCAGGCCTAACAGTGTGAAGTATTTTTTTAAAACAATTTTACAAACCACGCTTGGAAGTGAAATAACTGAAAGTAATAAAATGTTGGGTTTTATATCATTTTTATGACTATTTATGTGCATCAGATCATTTGTAAAGCTAAATCTTGAACAAACTGGAGCAGTTGTCTTGATGGCCATACAACGCTGTGAAATAATCCACTACAATTGAAGTCCTGCATTCAAACCCTTACGCAAAGGTACAGTGTGTAGGTATTAGCTGCATCTAGTGGTGAAGTTGCAGCTCACAACCAAATGAATACCGCACACCTCATATTCCACTACCAAGCATGAAGAAGAAGCTACGGTGGTCATGACACACTCAGAAGGTCCCATCTAGAGTGTTTGTTTTGTCTGCTCTAGCTAATGTAGGAACATGGCAGACAGTGGAGTAGGACCAGCTCCCTCTGTATACATAAAGACTCATTCTAAACTATTCTTATTTTTAGGTGATGAAAACAGATATATGAATATTATATTGCATGTTCTGCTAATAGATGCCCCCAGATTTTACACACTAGTTCTGTCACTGCATGTTCAGATGTAAGGTGTCATAACCTGTGAGAGTAATGACAAAAATATCAAGGTGGTAAGAAATGAAAAAAGAAATGTTTTTCCTTTAGCCGCTGCTTCATCACCACATCAGTAGTGTGTGTGTGTGTGTGTGTGTGTGTGTGTGTGTGTGTGTGTGTGTGTGTAGCATGGACTTCCTTCCATGTGTGTATCCTCTGATCTTACCAGTGACAGTTTGATTAAACCAACAGCGTTGAAGTCACTCTGCTGCCTGGCTCTGCTCCAACTCTGTGGGGTGCCTCCAATGTGTGTGTGTGTTTAGTGTGTGTGTGTGCTTCTGAGTGTGTTTGTGCAAGCGTGCGTGTGTGTGCACAAGTGAGTATGTGTTAATTGCTAATCACCAACGTGTGGTTTGCTTTCTTTAACATGCTGCTATAGCAAAGAAAAAAAAATATCCTGATTAATGACATGATCCGTCACCCCGGCGATATGATGATTAATGACATGATTCATCACCATGGCGATACGATGGAAATAAAGCCATTAATTCTACTGATCAGATGACAGAGGGGTGGTGATGGGGGTGAACGAGACAGACAGGCATGTAACAGGGGAAAATGTAAAGAAGGAGTGGGAGAGGCGGAGACAGAGGAATCTGAAAGGAAAGGAAAATAAAAAGAAATGAAGCAAGAGGGCATGGAGGACACGTGAAGAAGCGATGGAATGAAAGAAGACAATGAGATTGAGGAGGCACTAAAATAACATAACGGAAGACAAAGGAATAGAGGAATGGAGGGTTTTAATTGGGAATGTCAGTCTGTCTCTACTCAGATTCAGGACAGGACGTCACATCACAACTCTCTTTTCTGCAGACATGAAGGCAAAGAGAACGAAGAAAAGAAAGAGTGGCGGAAGTGTCATCTTTAACAGCAGACTGATCAAGTCAACCTTTCCTCTCAGACTGAACACGTTGCTTGTATCTTGGTGCTTTTTTGACTTCCTGCTGACTCCTCTGATATAAATACAAAAAAAATTATCTAATCTAAATATAAAAATCAGGTTTGGTAAAAAGTTTACTCTTTTTTTTTCAGTGGCACATGTAATGGCGTGAAGCTTTGTACAATAAAGTATGTTCTAGAATGTACAGCAACTCTATGACAAAAATAGAAATCTAATCTTCAAGTTTTGCAGTCAAGGCCATGGTTCTCTGTCGGAAAAGAGTGGAATGCTCCCTCTTGGTTGGGAGCGAGTTGCTGCCCCAAGCGACGGATTCAAGTATCTTGTGGTGGACCCCAGAGCTCCTGATGTTAAAGTCCATCTACGTTCCAGCCATCATATGTGCTCATGAGCTTTAGTGACCAAAAGAATGAGACTGCAGATACAAGCGCCTGAAATGAGCTTCCTCCTCCGGGTGAGATAGCCACTGCTCTCCATTGAAAGGAGCCAATCAAGGTCATTCGGGCATCCAATACCCACTTGGTGCCTACTTTTGGAGGTGCATGTCTAACTGGGAGGAGATCTGGGGCAGAACCAGAACCCGCTGGAGGGAATATGCAGCCCATCTAGCCTGGGAATGCTTCAGGATCCTGCAGGACGAGCTGGAATGCTTTGTTGGGGAGAAGGACATCCAGAATACCCTGCTAAACCTGCTGCCACCTCAACCTGGATGGATGGATGGATGGATGGATGGATGGATAATCCCCAAGTTGATGTTAAGTTGAGCCATATTGATTGTTGTGTGTCTATTCACAGAGCTGCTATGATTATGATCAAACTGAAATCACATTTAGTCTGGCTTTTTTGTAGTAAAAAATATCTTTAAAAGACTTTTTTAGATTTATTGTCAAAAGATCTTTGAGAAAATACAATAGTCTTTTTCTTCTCAGTCTTTGTGACAGCTGCCTGCAGTCTGAGCTGTCTTACTGGAACCAGACGAAGTAAACAAACTTTAGCTGCAGCCTACGTCATGGGCACACAGTTTGTTGTTAATCATGTTGAAGAGTGAAGACCACACCAGCACATAACTGGACGATGTGACATTTGAGTCCACTCACAATCTGTTTAATGTGCTGCAGCTCAGCAGCTAATTAGCCATCAGGCCTGTAAAATGATGCTGTAACCATTGTACTGTGGGGAAAAAAAGACGACCTCGGACATGGAAAAGAGCAACAGAAGGGTCATTCAAGTCCAGAACTCTTCCTACTTGGCCACTGTCATTTCCATTCAGTTGATTGTGTGAAGTCTTTAGGAGAATGCGGTACTTGCCTTCTCCTCTCGTCTCTTTTAAAGTGTGCTAAGTAGATGCTTTTGCAGACCGGGATCCAGTTTGCAGCAGGCATCCATGTTTTCCAAAGCAGACGCGCTAGGACATTTCATAAGTTGGGAATACCCACTTAGATCCCCAGAATACAGACTTTTCAACTCGAACTTCCAACTACGTTGCAACCGTGCAGTTTTCCGTGCTGAATGTTTGTTTGCTCATTAAAAAAAAGAAGGTGCAGGACAATGTGTTTAGTTCCAGCAGGTTCCTCTTTAAAAGCTCCATCAAAATACAGGGAGCTTTCTGTTTGCTGTAAATGGTCAATTACTTGACATAAATGTCTCTGACTGAGCTGCATTTCTGCATGAGTTACGACGACAACACAACGACCAAAGAACTTCAGGAGTCACAGTAGAAGTTAGTTATTTTCAGCCCATCTCGATATCTGCAAAAAGAATAAAGGTTCTCGGAATGTGGGGGAGGACGGGACAGGGCGGTTGTACCAAACAAGTAGAACTCTACTGTCTAACATAACTAGGCCTGACTAATCCCTACCTCTGGAAACAAAAACAAACAAATGAACTAACTTCCTTATCTAAAAAAAAAGGAAAAAGGAAACAAAAGGAATACAGAAGTGGCCCCAACCACAAGTAAACAAACTTTAACTGCATGTGTGAAATAAGTAAAGGTGATCATCCTCACCCCCGACCACACAAAAATCAACACAACAGAAAATCTGCGCCTGCTTAGCGTTTAACATCAGAAACCTGGTGACTTAATCTGACATGATCTGGCATGAATAATTTGTTTAGTTTGGTTTAATCTAACCTAAAATAGAGTAGACATAGTGAAGTGGAGACATAAAAACATACATCCAGGGACACAAAGAAGCCACAAGGAAAAGCACTTTTATATCTGATGGGAACCTTTGCTGCATGACCAAAGAGCCCTCGCTCCATTATTTAAGTCAACATGCATTAACCTGCATTTTGCCATAGTGAATAAATAAATGTATTCTACAGCGTCTGTGACTTACTGTGTGCAGCGGACTCAGGTTCCCCCTGAGACTAGGCAGTTTCTTTAGTATTTGATTAAGTGGCTAGATGTTCGTTTGTTACATGGACTAAAAACATGCTATTAAAAACATCAGACAGTTTCAAAGTGTTTCATCAGTGGAAACATTCACTCTGTCTAAAGAGAATCACATGGGTTCATTATTGTTGGTTTTAGTGAAATCTTTACTCAGGTAATACTAGTGTGTGTGTGTATGTCAGTGTGAGTGTGTGTGTGTTTGCGTGTGTGTATTTCATCCCCTGCTAGGTGTGGAAACACCCGTGTGCATCCGTTTTTGTGATTGATATGAAACCAGATTGTTTTGGTGTTTTCTGACAGGTGGCTCTGAAAGGACAAGGGACTTCTGGCTTTCATCCTGTGCGATTGTGTGTGTGTGTGTGTGTGTGTGCGTGCATGCGTGTATGTGTGTGTGTGTGCGTAAAAAGAGTGAGCGTAATATGAGAGTGATGGTGTAATGTGCAACTGAACGTGTCAGGATGAAGTGTGTTCATGTCTGGCAGATCTCTTGTCTGCTGTGTTTATTTACACATGCCTGTTGGTGTGTGTGTGTGTGTGTGTGTGTGTGTGTGTGTGTGTGTGTGCTTGCGTCTGTTTACAAGAGTGTGTGTGTGTGTGTGTGTGTGTCGTCACACCTGCCTCTACATCGCCCAGTTCTGTCTTCTTGGAGAGATGTTGGTGTATTAGTTGGCCTGGACCTCAGAGACATACAGCCACTTTTCCTGGCACGCACACTTTGATCACCATACAACAGTGTGTGTTTGTGTTTTTGTGTGTGTGTGTTTGGTTCTTCTGAGATGATGCAACACTAGTTTTTATGGTCCAATAAACACTCTTAGGGTGCTAAAGCTTTAGCAGGCATCTTTGTGATCTAATTAAATAGTGGACACACAGCGCTGAAACTGCCATCAGCCCTTTTCGTTACACAACGGTAAGTTAATCAAGAGGCTCATTTGGCAAATAATCAGTGTTTGCTTTGAACACACTTTAAACACATACACATAGAATGCATCTCGTTCTCTCGTTTATTCCCTCTGTTATTAGTGTCTTAGCCTCCCTTTTCTCTTTTTTCTTTTCTTTTCATTTAACTCTCCCTCTTAGCTCCTTTTCTACATCTCCTCTTCTTTCCATCTGTTTTCCTTTATTTCCCTCTCTATTTCATTTCCTCTCCTATCTTTTCTTTTCCTCTCTTTGCTTTTTCTTTATGTTTTCTCTCGCCTCCTCTCGTTCCCTCTCTTATTTCTTCTCTCTTTATTTCCCTTCCACTCCTCTCCTTTCTTCTCCCCTTTAATTTTCCTCTCCCCACATCCTCTCCTTTCCTTTCCTTTCCTTTCCTTTCCTTTCCTTTCCTTCCCTTTCCTTTCCTTTCCTCTCCTCTCCTCGTTATCTCTCTTATTGTTTCTTTGCAGTGCTGTCTTGGTTCTGCTCCTCTCATATAGTCTCCATCACCACAGGCTCAAAGTGCTGGAACAGCTAGAGCAAGCCAAATACAAGAGAAGCTCTTATCAGGGCGTTGCTCAAGTGAGCATGTACATGTGTGTTTGAGAGAGAAAGAAAGAGAGCGAAACATTCCTGTAGGAGAGAACATATAAATGCAAGTCTGCAGACCCCTGTGTGTGTGTGTGTGTGTGTGTACTGACCCACTTTGTCTGCCATGCAGCAGCAGCTTGTGCAACAGAGCAGGATGTGCATTTTTTAACAGCAACAGTCTCCTGTGCACAGAACACACACAGAATGATCAAGACCATCACCTCTGCTGCAGCAGTCACTGCAGAAAGCCTAAAATGTAATAAAAATAAAAGAAAAATAACATCTTTCATACACACCTAAAATATACATTTAATTTGTTTATTACATGCGGCATGATCCATAATGCCTATTCAAGCCCGGGCTGTGGCCTTTCTGTGTAGAGTTTACTCTGTGAGTACTCTGGATTCCTCCGACAGTCAGACATGCACTTGATAGGTTCATCGGTGACTTGTAAGTTCAAAGGTGTGAATGTGAGCATGAATGGTCGGCTCTATGTGCCCTGCCAACCCTGATGAAGATCAGCAATTACAGAAAATGGATGGATGTGTAGCTCAAGTTAAGGAATAACCAGATCTAAATCACAGGCTGGCTATACAAATTATTTCTTTTCATTATCATTGAAACAAAGAGGTCAGTTGTAATACACACATATATTGCTTATTAGTTAAGTGAAGACTGACTGTGCCAAGTGTAATGACTAGCAACCAGAGAACCACAGATGCTAATGCGCTAAAAGGCTTTTGTACTGTTTTAGTGCTAGGGGGCGGGGTTATGCTGTGGGTGGCTTCAGCGCATCATCAAGCTACCATTTAGGACTGCTCAAAAATCCTGGACCGAAAACTGTTTTACCCTCAAACTCCACATTTCAGTAACTCACCGTCTTTTCACATGTTTTCAGTAACAGTTTTCCAACATGTTTTGTTTTGAAAGAAATCTCTGCCATGGTCTCTTACACAGACTTTTAAATGTTTATCCACCGGCTATAGATGCTTCAGAGGTTTAAGGTTTAAAAGTACAACTACTCTTAAGTTAGTTGCAACTGAATTCTTAACTATTCATACACTCCTTATACATGCTGAACGTGTTTACAGTAAAGTGCTGAACTAATGTTTTCCACAAAAACGTGATGATGGGATGCGGCACATTAAACAGTGAGCTGTGTTAGCGTGTACTGACTGCCTGCAGTCAGAATCTGGTACAGATTTCACTACATTGTGGTGCTGTTGCAGATCAACATGTTGTAGCCTCTCATCATTTGTGGCTGTTTCTCGTGTTGTTTTTGAGGCAGCCACAGAGACATGACACAGCACTATGCAACTGCAAATGAAAAACTGAATGGCTTTAATATTTATTATAGTTGCTGCTATGGTGTGAAAATAAATGCTTTAGCACGTACAGTGCCATGCTCCCCTCACTCTGTCATCGACACTCTCTCCATCTGTCTCTCAGCTCAGTAAAGTCCATGAAAAATACAGTTAGCAACTACCAATTAACATTTAACAGAAATAAAAAATAAACATCTCAAATGTATAACTTAACTATAGCATAAAATGTTGCTAATGCTAAGCCATATATAATTTATTATAAAATCATTTAAAATGATATGGTCCTCAGTCAAAACTGTGACTCTTTATCTTCAAATCACGACATCCAGTCGCATCATTTTTTACCCATAACCTTTTTTTTAAATTTACGTTGTTACACCACAGTTAAATCAAATCGAGCAAATAAAAGCACAGACAAGAAAATAGAATAAAAGACCACAAACACACTAAAATAAGACACAGACAGTAAAACACACAAATAAAATGCATAAAAACACTGTGGAGCTGGAAACATTGTAAAACATAAATAAAAAGACATTTTAAGACGTACTTACCAATTTCTTCATCTATCCACTGAATTAACACCTACGAGCGCAGTACATGCAAGAATATAAAGAAACCTGAATGCACTCATCTACTCCTACACGTGTATGATACACACATAGAAACACACAGTCATGTGGAAGTCTATGCAGCATATACCTTATTGTACTGTATAAATACACATACATAACCATGCATATACTTGGTTCTTAAACCCCCTCTCTCACACACATACACACAGACTCAAGGAAATGAGCTAATCACCAACTGACTCATCGGATGAAGATTACTCTCCTCTCCTCTTCTACTCTGTTCTTCTCTGCTTCTCCTCCTCTCCTTCTTCCTCTTCTTTTTCTTCTTCTACTTCTTCTTCCACTCCAGTAATGGTAGCATCATGTATTTTCTATGAGATATAAAAGCAGAGCGTAGCAACAATAGGCCAATTGGAGTGGCTTTGTGTGTGTGTGTGTGTGTGTGCACACATGGAGTCAAACAGACGGCTAATGGTTTTCCTTTAATAAACCACTGTACCACTCTCCGATGATTCGCCTTCACATGCAAACACACAACCATGACTAAGATTAGCCTGAGGATAAACACAGCAATAAACAGAGGAGAGGAGGGGAGGGGAGAGGAGAGGAGAGGAGAGGAGAGGAGAGGAGAGGAGAGTGGACAGACCATCAGAGCTATAATTTCACATCCTTACATCATTCATCTCTACTTTCCAGGGAACTGTCAGTGTGTGTGTGTGTGTGTGTGTGTGTGTGTGTGTGCATATGTGTATTTCACTCATGTGTATTCTTTCATTCATGCCTCTCTACATGTGTTCCTCACAGGTGTCAGTTTGCGTTCTCCAGCACTCATACCATCTCTCTCTCTTTCTCTCCCTCTCATCCTCTATTCTCTTTTGTCTCACCCCATAATTATTTCTTACTCATCCCTCAAACCATCAGTCCTCCTGAAAAATAAAGTAAGACGTGGGTTTGTTATTTCTGTGTACAGTATCTGCTCCAGGTGTTCCTACATGTTTTCTCTCTATGGATGGCCACAGACAGACGCTCATAACCACGCATATATTTTCACCTCTTTCTACATTGACAGATGTTGACATATGTTATTGTCTTTTATCTGTTCTTCAAATTATTTAAGGATTTTGTGAGTGCATTACTCACATTTTGATCTGTTCACCTTGTCAGTTCTGGGGCCTTCTATTTAGAAAGTTGCTTAAGTTGCTTAAATTTTAACTAAACGTCCAGTGTACTTACTTACAGAATATGGCAGACATTAGGTGGCTAGGTGTTGTGTTTTCATCCTATGTTTCACAGTAGCTACAGTAACAATATTGCTGGTGCCACTTTCCAAGAGTTTAAATAAACTAGTTTATTTTAAAGGTCCAGTGTGTCAGATTTAAGGTCATCTGTTTACAGAACATGGCGGACATGGAATTTAATACATATAACTCATTGTAACTCAGTCAGAACTATGTTTTCATCCATGTATAATCACCTGAAAATAAGAATTGTTATGTTTTAGTTACATTAGAATGAAGCTTTTATATGTATAGACAATGCGCGTGCTCTTCTACAGAGTCCGCCATGTTGAATGGACAAACTACTGTAAATACTGGCCACTGTAGTTTCTCCTTCATGCTACAAAGAAGGCGGATGCAATCAGCAACTACACCAAATACCACAAAATTCTTTCACAGGCTCTACCTCTTGGTCCTCTGCATGCTTCCTGTATCCTTACTTCTATTCACCTGTCAGTCTTTTGTGTCCAGTCTTGTGTCAGTCAAGTGTCCTTTTACTTCAGCTGCGCCAGGGAAAGCTTTCAGCCAAAACATGTTGATGTCAGCTAATATTAAAGGCTATTTATTACACTCAGCACTCAGCGTGCCTTTTCCTTCTTGTTTGCATTTGTTGTGTCCTTGATTCAGAAGAGCACCTTTGCTCGCTGTCAAAAACACTTTTATATCTTGTTTATAAAGCAAAGATGCACTGTGGTGACCCCCCTCCTTTATAAATTAGGTTTAGCGTGTCTCTGGGGTATAAAATCCATCACTTCCAGAAAATGTATTTCATGTATTAGTTTGAGGAACATCACAGTCTCCTTATCATCTCTCCATTGATGATGTACATCATTGTTTATTCGTGTCCTCTGCTTCAATTGCACTTAGTCACCTTTTGTTTTTAATAAGAAAATGTTCTTTGACTTTTGTTGGAATTTCTGCCATTTCTAGCCTTAGGGTTAGAGTTCTTCTTTTTTAATATGTGCATAAAAGTAAATGAGTGTAAACGCCTTATCTGTGTTTGTATCTGAAGGAGGAAGCGTGGAGAATCTGGTGTCTTTAAGTAAAACCAGGACGTGCCTGTTCATTCTAATGGATGTTTTAATCTTGTGGATGTACGCCTGAATAACTTTCACCCTCATTTTCCTTTCCAGGTTATTTAATATTATTTTTCATGCACCCCCACATTATATCAATCAAAAACCCACATTTTATAATAATGATGTATATCTAGTCTAATAGCTAGACAGCTGCTTTGTGTGACAGATCGTGTTTGTTCACAGTAACCTGTTTATTCTTCCATTCCTTCTCTGACATGCACTATAACGGATGTTGTCTACAGGGTTATGCTTTTCATGTTATTCGCTATCAGCTGAGATGAGAGATAACTGTGCATGATGAAAGGAAAAGAACCATTTAAATGGAGGCTGTGGGCCAAACAGCTGTCCAAAAACATTAGTTTAAATGGAAAACAGTTTGATAGAGTCAATATTAAGAACGCCCGTGTGTTTTTCTCTTTCTGTCTCCAGATCTCATGCTTCTGAGTTTCTCCCTGAATTTAACTTCACAAAACACCCCTAAACCTAAACGCACAAATCTAACCACAACAACGCACACACACTCTCTCTCTCACACACACATTCATGATATATTGGATGGCTGACCTTGCATGAAGCTCAGTAAATACCAAAAAGTAGATAAATGCAAAGATTTTTCTTGTGACCTTCATTTTTTTACCTTCTCTCAAGAGAAACTCACCAGAAAAGTTCTCAAAGTTCTGCTCTGGTCGTTTTCTTAAAGGTCCAGATTTATGAGGCATTACTTGGCATGTAATATTCACAGCTACATTTTCATTAGTGTATAATCACCTGAAAATAAGAATCGCTGTGTTTTCGCTACCTTAAAATAAGCATTTGATTTCTACAGAATGAGCAGGTCCTGTGGTCCATGTTGTCTCGCCACCTTTCTACAATAGTGCAGTCTAGCTGCCACCCAATCCTGCTCATTGGAACTTTAGTTGGCAAGCTTGTATTATTATTAGGCCAGTTAGAAGATCAAATCAGTCAGTGCCCATTGACAGTATAGTTAATGAACAGAGTTTCTGGGTCTGATGTGTTAAGACTGCAGTCTTTCTAATGGTCAGCAGGGGCAGCACCATAGACTGCAACATAAAGATCCAATTGTATTGAATCTCATGGAGTAATGACTCTACTTTTTACTTTTTACTGATTTATTACTGCAGTAAACAGTTGCTAGTTCAAAGTCTTCTTCCATGCAGCATGACGTTCATTTTGGTTTAAAGTAAAATAGACGATAATGAAGGGTATGCTTTGGGGCATGGCTACCTCATGATTGACTAGCCATTCTTAGTGAGTCCATCCAGCACTCCTCACCTAGCTCATGAAACTTGTAACAAACTGTAAAACTAGGCAGCATTGATCAAATATGAATCAAGATTCTGTTGAGGCGATTTCTCACCTCAAAAGTTTTCAGAAACATATTTTACTTAGTCTTCAGCTGTAAGATGAGAAAGCGTATGAGCAGGCAGGTCATCTATCAGCCATTTATTCCTGCTTGAAAACGGAGCCAAAGCCAATTCGCAGTATATCACCCAACAGCTCCACGCTCACTCAAATGTGGTCATTTCTGGCAAACCAATAGGTGACATCACAGCTGGCTTAACCTTCTGCCTCTGTCAGACTTTGATTAAAGTGAAATCTGATCTGTGGATAAATTGTGGTTCCTCCTTTTAACATTACGGTCAGAGGCTGCTGTAATGAGACAGAGACTGAGTCACTCACTGTTAAAGTGGCTCAGACAGTGCTTGACATACCTAATTAGCTGCTTCGGGTCTCTCAATGGCCCTTGATGAGAATTTTCCAAAGGATCTAATGACATATGTCTTTTATATCTATAATAATGTGTAATATATTTGATTACCCTTTTCAGCTGAGGGAAAACATTGGCATTATATCCCATTATTGGGTCTCAGGGTCTCAGTGCCGACTTTATTGATGAATCTGAATTCTGATCGAGGCCACTTTCATCTGATACATTTGGAATCCATTTTTCTCTTGTTATTCCTTCCTACAGTGTCCAATGCTCCAATGCTCCAGCCAAGGATGATGGGGGATTTATCTTTGAATTACCTCTAAGGAGATTTCCTCATTTTCTTTGATAGCTTGGGCCTAATTAAAAATGCTGCCCTGTAAGTTTGTGGTGAAGGGATGCTTCCATTGTGGGTGAATGTTGAAACCAGCCGTTTTTAAAAACATATACATAAAAAGAAATGGCCGAGCAGGGGGCACTTAGAAACAATCACACCACAAAACATTTCCCCAAAGTACAAAGGTAAAGAACTGCTGCTGCCTGAAACAAATCCAAAACTTTCTTATGGAGTTTATTTAATAGTTTTTTTGTGTCATGATCTGAAGATTGATGATTGATGAACAGTTTCTTTGTAATCATAACCTAACAGCATCCTTATATGATATGCTTGTTTATTTGATCCATTATCCCATTATACTAAAACCGCAACGTGCACCGTGTGAGTGTGTGTGTGCGTTTATGTATGAGATGTGAGTAAATTAAGCACTTCTGAATTGTGCTGTTGAGGTAAATTACACAACACTTTCTCATATCTGTTCTCCAGAGGCAGCTGCAATACTGTCACGACAGCCTCGCTAGCTTATTACAGCTATAGCTTTATTGATCCACAAACACACACATACACATACACAAATATATACAAACACACACACATGTAACTCTCACTCAGAGTCACAAAACGCCGCATGCAACAAAGTTATGCTTAGAACAGAAAGACACACACCCACGCTGTGTGTGTGTGTGTGTGTGAGTGTGTGACATGTGGAAATGCAGATACAAAAATTGTTTGTGTCCACACATTCTCCCTCTCCACACACACACACACACACACACGCACACACACACACACACACACACACACACACACACACACACACACACCTTTGGTCATTAAGGACTCCTACCAGTATGTCCTGTAAGCAGTTTAGTTCCCTCGTGGACCGGTAATATACCGCTGTGTGTGTGTGTGTGTGTGTGTGTGTGTGTGTGTGTGTGTGTGTGTGTGTGTTGTGTCAGCTGTTTTGTGCCTGTTAAGCCAGAGTTACAGTTTCTTAGTTGGCTTGGGAACAGTTTGTTAGCTAGCTTAGGGACGAGGACATGCTGAAAAATCATTACAGGAAATTGGTTAAAGGGAGAGTTCAGCTTTTGTCCTTCTTCACTTCCTGCTTTGTGATAGTCATTTATTTTACTACTGTAGATCATTCTTCTGATTCCTTAATCAACTTTTAATTGTTTTATTATTATTATTATTATACTTTTATTTTATTGTACTTCTGCAGTAGTATTCATCCTCATCTACTGTAATGTATTCCTTAGCTGTTTGGTTCAAAACAAGCTAACTTTATTACTATAGCAATTTACAAAACCAAACTTCTAAAGTGCCTTGTCAAGAAAGAAATCAAGGTTAAACAAATAAAACAAATAGGTTTGAAGATGTTTTTTAAAGATACTCACTGATTCTGTCTCTCTGACACTTTGTGGGAGAGTTTCGGAGCAACAACACAGCAATACAGCTTTTACTTTTCAGCTCTGACCTTGCAACAGCCAATCCCACTAAACACTTAGTGTCACTTTAGTTTGATCACAGTGACTGATTTCTAACACTGTGCAGATTGCACAGGTTGTATTAAACAGTTTGAATTTTTATCGACTGGCGTCTGGGCAAATCAGAACGTGATCCGGCCGTCATGAATCAGACTGATTAATGACAGAGACGACTGATGTAAAGTACAAAAATTGGTTGTTAAATGTCTCCTCCCAGCCTGCCAATTCTTTTTAAAGTCCTCTAGTGTGCTTCTGTCTTAAACATTTTGAATTTTTCCACCTGGAATGTGGACAGATCTGAACATGATCCTGCAGTCTGAGTTGGTTTATAAGAATAAAATCTAAATGAAGATGATGGTTTACGACTGTGTCCTTCACCAGTGTTTTTACAGCCTTCCAATGTGTTTCTGGCTTTAGGATAAACACCACCAGCTCCAAATGTAGTTTTCCTGAGGCGTGAATATGATTAGTGCCATGTTCAATATACATGATCACTGTAAACAGGCTTCCAGTTGCGCTGTTGCTTTTGAGATCAATGCATTTTTGTTTATCGGAGAAGATGTTATGTAATGTTAGATTATTTTTCGGACTGTTACGGCTTTTTCTTTCTAATCTAAGAAAGACAGAGAGAGGATGGAGTGCAAAGTGGATGAAAGGATGGAGAGAGGAGAACGGACGGGAGGGAGATACTGTAAGAGGGCGAATAAGAAAGGACAGGAGGAGAAGCTCTGCAGCTGGAATTGATTTTTTAGGAAGCGACGGAGAGAAGCAGGAAACTGCTAGTACATCCCCTCGAGCCTCCTCTCACACACACACACACACACACCTGTGAGAACACACCTGCGCACACACTTTGCTGATTCTGCACATGACACACACACATCCACCCTCTCTCACACACACGTATCCCTCTGCCTCTCCGTCTCTTTTCCTTTTAACCTTGCACAAACTCAGACTCAAATCAGTCGAGATCACCTTTGAAAACGTTTCTTTGTTGGGTTTTTCTTCCGATCAGAGTCGCTAAATTAGCTCTCTGGTAGACTCTGTTACACTTCAAAAGGCAACACAGAGCGGAAGTAATGAAAAATACTTGTGAGTGTGTGTGTGTTTGAGTACAATTCATTACAATGATATTGATCTGCTCAGAGGAAAAGCTCTGAGATTACTGCTGCCACTGTTTCCTTTGGAGGCCACGACAGCATTTTGATTTATGATGAGTCGGCAGGAATTTATTTGGCTGTGAGCTTGTGAAAAGAATAACCTGCTGTCTGTTTTGTATGTTCAGCTGCATTTTTTGGGGTGGATTGAGCAAAATATATATATGGATCTCATGTTTTTTGGCATGTAGGCGCCATGTTTTATGTTTTATGTCAGGATTTCCCTGCACAGAGCTTCGTATTTCTTCAGTGGTGGTTATGGTTTTGTAGGTAGTGGGCCTAAAGTATAAAAATAGGAGCATTACAACTTGTAATACTACTCATCCCTGGATTTCTCCACATGTTGAAATATTATTGATCTACACTATTGATCTGCATACCAAAACACAGCAGAAAAGTGTAACAAATGTACTAAAAACTGTGTGTTTGTCTGCTCTACTTGTAGAAATAAAAATGGATGTAATCTCTATTATGTCATAGGTTCTCTCTGTGAGTGCGGTGGCTCTGGATCAGCTGGTGCTGTCTTGGCAGTCTTGTCTTATATTGTCTCTTTGCTGAAACCAGACCCACACATGTAATTTGTAATATTAGAATTAAAATGGCGGTTGACTCGAGTGACCATTTGTGGAACTGCAGCTTTTTGCACTTCTGCATCGGCTTCATTTCCCAGCGATGTAGGTTGCTGCTTGGCTCTAATGCAATATGCAATCATAAGCATGTCCGGTTACAGTGTTGACCTAGAGTTACTTCAATGGCCAAGTACTCTTCAAATCTAGGTTATGCTATATACTACAAAAGCCCTGTTCACAACTAGCACATCAACTGATTTCAGAGTTTAGGCTAGCGTCAGCAACTCTATCTTAGCTTATACCTAGATTAGATTCATATTATCATATTATTCTATTATATATTATTGTTGTATATATTATATTGTTGCCAGTGCTTTGTTCAGTTATGATAACCCTGATCTCATAGTTTCTGTTTCTATTGTGTAGCACAGCTCCTTTTGAGACATGACAAACTGTGTTAACGCTGTGTCTCATCTGTCTTACTGATACTCTGGGCTCTCACCTGTCTGTCGCACAGTTCATCTCCTCTGCTCTCTCCTCTCTCCTGTCATGGTCATAAAAAGGATGCAATCAGCATATGCCTTATGTCAAAAAACATTTGAGAACCACTGAGCTGGAAACAGCCCTCTCGTTTACCAACCTGAGCTTGGAGATGAGGCAGTGACACTCTCACATCCTGACTCATCTGCTGCTACAGCAACAGGAGATAACCCCCCCCCCCGATACATTTCATCCTTTTTCTTTTTGAAAAGCTCCTTATATCCATATCCTTCAAGTCTCCCCTCAGTGAAATGTAAACTTTGTATGTGCTATGAAAGGACAGAAAGCCTCACAGCGTACACGGCAGTAGGATAGATCCCCAAATGCTTTTCATTGATTATGAAGAACAGTGGTGAGAAAAATCATGTTTTTTTTAAATAACGTTTCAACACATTAAGACTGTGCAAAATGTGCTTTAAAGCAGCGCACATAATGAACTAATTAAACTCAGGAGAAAGCAGGAAAAATCACCAGCTAACTCCCTGCCTGCCTCAATAATTGGTTTAATAAGTTTAAGGCTGGGAACTCCTGACATTGCTTGGTTGTTGAGTGTGTGTGGATGTTTTCAGACTCTGTAATTCATCTGCTAAAGTCACCAAATTCATCCTCAGTTGCTCTCGAAAAATAAACTTGAAAACGAATGAACTGTTGCTTGAAGTAAATATGTCTGAGTTTTTCTCACAAATGTGAAGAAAAAGTAATGAAAAACAGCACGTTTGCTCAGCCAGCTTAACCCAGACAAATAAAGGTTAATGAAAAACGAGCCCTTAAACTGAATGTGTAATTTCTGCAGGAGGCTACAGAGCGCACGCCTGTGTCTGTGTGTGTGCGCGCGCGTTCAGTGAAGGCACACCACACCTGTGTGTGTGTGTTCTTGTTTCTACACTAACCACACCCACACAGCCACAGGAAAACCTTGTAAAGTAACTGTGTAATTATGCAAGGAAAACCGACTGCACACGCTCCTGAGAACGACCGAGCCGATTCTTCAAAGTGGATCAACAGTTGTGGAGAGTTCTGAGTAAAATGAAAAGAAATATGAATATGGATCAGAGTTATGCCTTTTCTGCCCTGTCAGCTTTTCGTGTTGTTTTTTCTTTTCTTTTTTTTTTTAAAGCAAGCATTGCAGCACCACAGACCTACTTTCCCTCTGCTCATACCCCTGCATGCACCACAGTCTTTGAGATGGCTGTAAAACTAGAAGCTGAGAGAAACTCGGAAAGTAAACATTTGCATCACTGTTTGTTCATCTTTTCACTGGACTTCAAACTAAGTAATATCAATAAATTATGACAGCTTAAAGGAGCAATTTGTAATTCCTGAACACGCGCACTAAAAAGTATAGAGGGCAGCATTTCACATCCTTCCATCTGCAATGTGACGATACACATAACAAGCCTTTTAATGTCCTCTAAAATGTGAAGCAAACACTCCAAACTCTCATAATAGCAATGCCAAGTGGTTACAATATAACCATGAGATCATTTGTGTATGGTGATTTGTAAAAAGAATTCATACTTTTTAAATGCTTCCTTTCTGAACAGATTTTAGTTTGCTCACTATCTAAAACACAATCAATAGAAATTGAGAACTAAGAGAGTGACTAAGTGATCACCAGATTTGTTCCCTTTTCGTGCTTTGGTTTAGCTCTGTGCTAAAATCTCATAGCTAAAGTAATTGAGGCTCATATAACCAAACTTCTTCAAATACTCCACTGATTTAGCATTGCATTTTGTATTGTCATACTCACGATGGACTACATTACCCACAATGCAATTCAATAGTTGACAGTTTGGTTGGAGATTCAGGCGCATATGTTAACAGCGGCTAATGTAGCCTGAAGCAGAGATCAGGAGCGGGCTGTAGAGGTCCGTTAAGTTTACTTCTCTGAATCTTTACACCTCCAGATTGTTCTTTCTTTTTCTTGAAATCAGACCTAACAATGCCTAACCAAATGACCTCACATGAGGCAGTTTATCAGACAGAATAGACTTTCGAAATGGAGTAATGCTCCTGCTAAAAACATATTAACCTCAGATGCAAAATCTGCATTTCCATACTGGACTGTCTGACTGTGACCGTGGCTAAGACTTTATCAATCTTCCATCATCCATCTTGCACAATCTGACATTCAAGGAACCGCTACTCTGTAGGAACCTTTAGAGAAAATGTATAACACAGATTGTTTTCTAAATCTTTGACATCCTTTTTCTTTGTCATTGTTTTTCTCTTTCACTGTCACTGTTACTGAGTGAGTTCCCATCTAAATGATCTGTGTGAGGAGACTGTAATGTTGCTCAAATTAACACATGAAACAAATATGGATGCAACATTATATCACACGTCTACATAATTCATTTGTTTGAGGTTTGACTGGTGCTTTTTTAATTTCATCTCAAGGTCCACTCTTCTTCTGTAATAGTTTGATGGCACACAACTGGAGAATTATTACCACCTAACTCCAAATATTTGTATGACAGCAGTGGATGAAAACACGCACATTTGTCAGTTTTCTGTAATTGTGGTTAAAATTTTTGAATTTTATGGAAACTCTTTATGTTGCTGCAGTTATTTCTGGGTAACAGTTGCTACTTAAATCTTCTGACTCTGACTTTGCTGCAGACTGACAGCCAAAGAGTCAAGTCCTGCTACAGGCTGTTTTCTCCAACAAAAGTCAGAGGTCACAAGAGCGTTAATCTAGCTCCAAATTTTTTGTGACAGGCAGGAACGATCGCACAGAGGTGACAATACTGAGAGTTTGCCATGCGACACATACAAATGTGGGTGGACAAACTCATTTTGGTTGTAATATTTAATATATTTCACTTAAATATACTTTAAAACTACAGCAAGGTGGTGAGGAAACAAGTCAACGTGGGATAATTTATGAATCAATAGGATGTGGTGATGGCAGAAAGATTCACAGACATGACATGGATGATAGAGCAATAGATGTTTTACTGTTAGAATAAATTGATAGTGACAAGCGTAATTTATTTTTTTTCTACTTGCATTTATCAAGCTACTTTAGAGGCAATTTAGATCCCAATGAAGTCCATTCCCCCAAAGCACACACACACACACACACACACACGTACACTTAGTGATGTGTATTGGCAACATGCATCTTCATTAGTGTCCAGTCATATCTCAGTTCTTCTCACACTTTGTGGCTCCAGTTTCTTTGTTTCTGCCTCCCTCATGAATGTTAAAATCTCCTTGAGTATTAACAATCTGTCATATTTAGGCATAATGACGGAGAGACGCTCAGAGGATTGTTTAGTCAAATTTCCAGTTAATCATGGATATGCTTGCTTAACCTCACGCAGGAAAACATTCTCCACAGAGAGAGAGAAGCACAAATGAGAAATATGACTCCATTTCCATTTTATTGCAGTGAGTAAAATTTATGGCAACAATTTTTCCTGCCTGATGCCAAGTTTGAAGGCAAATAGAGAGAAAGATGATCTCTGTAAATATGATCTTTCAAATGATCTGCTACTAAAAAAATAATCTTCTCACTGTTTTTTTAAAGCAGGTGGAGGATAAATGACTGCCATAGTAATTATAAATGGACAAAAGAGAAAGAAAGGTAACATTGTTATAGACCATATTGGGATGTTTATTATTATTGTCACCATGACAACAAAGCTCCCCTAACCTCAGCAAGGTATGTATTTTAACCCTAACCATTATTGTTCCCGAAACACAGAGCAGTTGTGTCTAAACCCAACCAAACTTTAACAGGACAAGTATTCATTCGGTTCCAATCTGCAACTTCACTGCTAGGTGTCACTAAATCCTACACAACGGACTGTTACAAACCACAAATGTCAGCCTAGACGTGAAATCAAGGGCTCAACGCAGTTATCGTAATTCATCCTGTCACATACAAACAATTCTGTACCAAATGGTTCCTATTTATATTTCAAGCCAAACCTCAAATGTCTATCTCTGGGGATCTCCAAAGTCAGCATGAATCATATAGGAAGTATGCAAACAATAACAATGATGCAAACAATAATCCAATTATCAATTTTTCACAAAGATATTAACAGATAAGAAGTGGTGCAGGTGCAGCTTACCTCAGAGATCCAGGTAAAGAGGTATCATGAGGCATGATACAGTAGTAATGAGCCAGTCATTTGTATTGATGAACAAATGTGAGCTTCATTCAGTCAGTTTAGTTCCAGTCTTTTGCTTTAGGGCTGTGAAAACTTATTTCCCCCTTTTAAATATTCATCTCACGCCGTGTGTCTGAATGTTTTGACATCTCACTCCTGAGTTGTTTCGCCTCCTAGACAGATTAGCGGGCCAGTGATTTGAAAACAAGCACAATGACCCCGCTAAATAAGTTCAAGTAGTTTGATGAAATCCGTTTGATTACGGTCATTCTTCTCCTCTGCCTCTTTATGAGCACCTCCTCAGATACTGTTTAATCAGAAGCCGCTGTATTTAGCAGCCATTCATCAACACAATGCTCTCTCCTACTGTTCACTGCTGCACACATTTCCTCTTTATCACAGAAAAATGTCGTGAACTGAGCTCAGACTTCTCTTGGATGGGGGTCTTTACTCAGTCAACCAAAGGCTAACTAGCTAATTAGATCTCAGGCTACCTGCTGTGTTTGCCCTTGAGGAAGGCAGCAGTTTAATACCAGCGAGCGGGCGCAGATTTTTGGGCACTGAACGTGTGTTTGACTCTGTGGAAGTGTGTGTGTACATGAATGGCTTCCTGCATGGATGCATGCGCAGTATAGATTCATGCGTGTGCACATTTGCTCTCTTTGCATGTGTTTGAGAGAATGTGTGTGTAATTGGGTGTGTAAGTGTTGTATATTTGTGTGGGGGATGAAGTTTCTAATAAACCTATTAAACTTGTCAACTTTTGATATGACATAAACAAAAATGGAGCTTTCTTCTATGCCCATATTTTGACTGAGCTGTCTGAATCTAAATCATAAATCATGAATCATAATCTTTAAATGTGTTATGTACATTTTTTGTTTGTTTGGTGCAAAAAAGCACTTTCTTTTTATTAAAAGGTTGGTTGGCAGGACTGCCAAGATGGCAGCCAACATACTCTTCAGAAACCTGAGGGTGATGTCACCGATACTACTCCCATCTTTACACCATCTACAGTTGTTACATACACTTACTCAGTGCTCCTATAACATCTGATGCTGTCCAATACAACAGTATGTTCTACTTTTATAAAGACAATAATGTTCAGAGAGGTAACATTAGTGTTATATTTATTATTGTTGTGATAGGGCATATGAAACATATTTTTATATACTACAACCTCACTAATAAACTTAATTAATTAAAGTTAATTAAAACTTAAACTATTAATTAAACTATTAATTCTTAAATTCTTAAATAATTAATAAATATTAATATCATTTGATTATCATCTTCATAAATGTGTTGTATTGGACTATATTCCATAGTATAGGCAAACCTAACATAACAGTCTTGGGGTCTAAATAAAGAGTAAAATGGCTGAGTTATTTATTTTTGGTGTATACAGGAGTGCAGTGGATGGGGTAGGACATTTTACTTGTTGTCATTAGAATGGAATAAGAATGAGATAAGAATTCCACTCTAGAAGATTCCATCCTTCGTGATGTGTGAGAGTTCACATTCCCTCCTCACTGTACAAACCTGTTGAGACTCTGACTGCTGTGTCATAAATCAACCAACAAACTCAGGAGAAAGTCTCAGGTTTGAAAGATCAAAAATGAGTGACCAAACTTCTAACAAGTTAATCTCTGTGTGCAACGAGCTCCGTCTGCAGGGAGAGTTTTGTGACGCTGTCATCAAAGTTGAGGACACCGAATTTCAAGTTCACAAGATCATCCTCTGTAAATGCAGCTCGTACTTTCGGTGAGTTTTTTTTTAAAATCTAATATCAAGGTTATGGTTAACTGATGTATTGTTATTCCTCAGATCAGCTGAAAACAAAATCATTTTATTGATTCATATGTGAGAAATTGCCATCCCAATATGTAATGACCTATACATATAAGGGAAGATATTAAAGACCAGATGGAGAGTATACAGAGCATGTTTGAGAGGATAATTCAAAATTCACATGTTTACTAGTGCTGCAGGTGCACTGTCTGCCTTCACACAGTCAGTATAGTTTCAGATATCAGTTCAAATGAACATTTTTGCTGCCATTCAGTTGTGTACAACTAAAAAAAACAACTCTCATGATATGAAACTTTAAAAAGCTTAATCCTGACTCTACACTGGTCTCCTAGTTCAATGTTACAGCACTTTAAAAAGTAGGTTTTGAGTTTTCAGTGCATTCTGAGACTTAAAAAATTAAATATGCTCAAAGACTCACAATTTTTTATTTACACTTGTCAACAATTCAATACACAAAGGAAATGGAGAAGCTGTCCACAGCTGCAAAAAACTGAAATAAATTGCGGATAGAGGTTCAAAAATATATTTTTATTTATATAATTCTATTTGTGCCATTCAGTGCATTGCCACTACAGGACGGATTACTGTTATGACAGTGTAAAGCTGAGATTGATTATTATTTATTATCCTCCGCTGTGTCTTCATTCTGATCCACAGAGCTCTCTTCAGACGCTGGTCATCTCCAGACAAAAAGATCTTTAAAATACCGGGCTTGTCTCCTGACATAATGCAGCTCATCATCGACTTTGCATACAATGGTAATATTTCTGTGACTGAGGACAACGTACAAGAGCTGCTGCTAGCAGCCGATCAGCTAAATGTGATGGACATTGTACATATCTGCTGCGACTTCCTGGGGGAGCAGCTCTGCCCGCACAACTGCATCGGCATCTGGCAGTTCACCAACATCTGCTACTCCTTCGACCTGCAATGCAAGTCCTACTGCTACATCGTTGATCACTTTGATGAGGTTGCTTCTTGTGAAGAGCTCCAGAAGCTCACTGTGGACGAACTCACTGACTTCCTTGGTAGAGACGACCTCAACGTGAAAAATGAGAGTACTGTGTATGAGGCCATCATTCATTGGGTCAGCTACCGACCTGATGAACGGAAATTCGATATCACTATACCCTTCTCTAAGGTATGATAACGTTCTGTCACTGCATATGATTTAGATTTACATCTTAAACATTAATCTGAAGTCGCTTTCCAATCTGTAGATTCATTAATTTGATCTGGACCAAGGAAAATATTCATTGTTGCCTTTTAGGTCTGGTCCACTTCTTGTTTAGACTGACTTACTCCAAGCAAACTAAGAGCTGTAAGCTTGAGTCATGAGCTTAGTCATATCAGACTGACAGTTGACTCATTAATTGGACAGTTTTGGTAACTGACATTGTGCATCATCAGCACTGCCCAGACCCATGTGGGGAAATCAGTTTGTTGAGACTGACAGCAACTCATGCTGCACTTCATTGCACCTTATGGGTTTATCTATTGCCTCTGGTGTCACAAAGCGCCTGTGAAGGAATAAACTGAGGCCGCTACTGGGCTTAATATATCATGAATCATCTCAAACATACTGTATACTGTAGAAAGAGAAGAAAAGTGAGACTCTTTTACAGTGTGGGAACAAAGTTTAACTACATTCATTCATTTTGTTTTGGGAAAATGTAAAACATGGTTTCACGTGGTTTTAACACCACTTTCTGACTGATCCCTGCACTTACGATGTCTGTTGATACCATGGTATTAACAGCTCATCAGATGGATTTATTAACAGTTTTGCATTTGAATTTATGGTAAAAACACGTATCTGCTACCACCACAAATGAACTTAGAAGTTTAGAGAGAAAGACAGTGATGGTTTGAACAGTTTGAAAGAACCACTATGGCCACTATGTTCAAAAGACTTCTATTTTCTCTGTGTAGCTCCGGCTGGCTTTGACAAGTGAAGACTACATCAACAAGAACGTGATATTCAATGAGTTGGTGAACACCAATCCTGTGTGCTTGCGCATGGCTGCTGAAGCCTTAGATATCATCCGTCGCACCCACCAAAGCAATTCCACCATGTCCGGTGTCTGTAACACTGCCGCACGTCCTCGCCTGCCTAATGAGGTCTTGTTGGCCATCGGAGGCTGGAGTGGCGGCGATCCAACTAACGGCATTGAGGCGTATGATTTCCGTGCTGACCGCTGGATCAACGTGACAAACAATCATGAGCGTCCTCGTGCTTATCATGGCACTGTCTTCCTCAATGGGTATGTCTACTGCATTGGTGGCTTTGACAGGGTAGAGCATTTCAACTGTGTGCGCAAGTTTGACCTGAACACACGCACCTGGCACGAGGCTGCACCCATGTACTACCGTCGCTGCTACGTGAGCGTTACTGTACTGAACGGCTCCATCTATGCAATGGGAGGTTATGATGGGCATACACGACACAACACTGCTGAGCGCTACAAGCCTGAGACCAACCAGTGGAGTCACATTGCATCCATGCATGAGCATAGGAGCGATGCCAGCTGCACAACACTCAACAACAAGGTGGGTGAAGTGAAAGAGCAGCTGAGAATAATTCAGTAACAAAGTTGTGTGATTGTGACTGGAACATTGCTACAGTCATTTTTACTTTTTGAAAGAATAAGTTCAGTGACCAGATGTCTCAGTTTGTCCTAGTTTCGAGCTGGGTGTTCTCTGGGTTTGGGTGTCATCACAATAAATTTAGAATTATATTCATTTATTTGTTTTCAGTGCTTACCCTGTTCCATCCTACTCGTTATTACCTAACCCAGTATAAAAGCATAAACAATATGTCTTGTCCATGACATCGCTAACCCATGAATCTGTGTGTCTGACAGAATCTGTCAGGTTACACGGCTGTTGAAAGGAAGACACCTGTTAAAGCCAAGAAAAGTGCTAATTGGTCTTCCTGTTTTCCCCAGATTTACATTTGTGGTGGTTTCAATGGGAACGAGTGCCTGCAGACTTGTGAATATTACACCCCAGAGAACAACCAGTGGACAATGATCACCCCCATGAGCTGTCGGCGCAGTGGAATTGGCATCATTGCCTACGCAGACCATGTCTATGCAGTAAGTACGTGAAAAGGTGCTGACACTCGCGCACAAATTCTGTCAAGCGTGAAGGGCTTTGGTCAGCAACAAATTTGTTGCGCTAAATGCTAACACCAGCATGCTAACATGCTCAATCGTCTCATAGGTTGGTGGCTTTGATGGTAACGTTCGTCTACGTAGCGTTGAGGCCTACGATCCCAGGACCAACACCTGGCATGCAGTGCCCTCTATGATGACCACCCGCAGCAACTTTGGGATTGAAGTGATCAATGATCAGCTCTTTGTTGTCGGGGGCTTCAATGGCTTCAGCACCTCCTATAATGTTGAGTACTATGACATTACAACTGACACCTGGTCTGGGGTCTGTGACATGGCGATCTTCCGCAGTGCCCTCAGCTGCTGCGTCGTGTCTGGATTTCCCACCATAGCCAAATACACTTTTCCCCGTCATGCCCTGCCACTTTTAGATCTGCAGGACGATGGAGGATCGGTGGAGTCAGGAGAGTCCTCTGAACAGTTTTAGTCTGGCCTCGAATTACCATCAAACCTGGCAAGACTTTAACATGAAATAAACTTCTTTGAGCATCAAAATGCTGTTACTTTAGGGATTTATATATAGGTATTCAGTGCTCATGAGAATGGTGCTGTGTTCAACCTGCAGACACAAAGTTTGATCCAAAGTACGCCATTGCAACAATGACCCCTAGATAAGATAAAATGTCCTGGACCCTCCATGAACCCAGGGTGGGATCAAATGTTTTAGGAGACTTCTTTCATCTTCATATTTTCGAGCTGCAACGCTATTTATTTTGTGAAGTGACCAAACTACAAATGAAACTGTCGGGCAAAAAAAAAAATTAAGTTAAATGTCTATGCAATTCAGTCTCTGTGTACCATTGACTGTATATGAGATGGATGACACGACAGCTGCGGGTACCAAAGATAGTTTCCATCATTTTAGTCAGTCATTACCACACTGATGTATGCTGAAGTGTTAGTGTTCTAATAATATTGTTTTTCATTTGTTATTTAATACTATAAAAAGGGGTTTTGATGTCATGATTGACAGCTGAGCCCTGCTCACACTTGAGTCGGCCAGATGTATGGGGAGAACTTCTATACCATGGCTCCAAGCGTAATCTCCACTGCAAAGACCCTGGCTTTAAATGGATTTTTTTTTGGTTCATTTTGTACAGTGGGAGAAAGTGGAGACAAGTCATCCATCTTTATTAATGGGTGTGAAATGTCAATGGTGTGTGCCGTTTTGATAAGTTTTTTAAAAGATTGTTTTTTCAAAAACAAAGAGAGTGAAGAACAAATCTAACCTCAGCTGCGTACATCATTTTTAACATTGTGGCTACACAGCAGTTGAGCACTAACCAACTAATCTCCTAATAGCTAATGCTATAATGCTATAGCTAAAGTTTGCTAACTTTAGCTTTGAATCTAGAGTCGATTAAACTCTAATAGTCAGATGTGACTGACCAGCAGATTCAGTCATTATTAGCTTTACTATATCATCAATGTCTCCATAATAATCCTGATCAAAGGGAGACTACTTTGTAAGTGTGCTAACATTTCAAAAAAAAAAACTTCGTCTAATATAATATTTCTAATGTCAGTTGTCATATCATTTCAGTATTGTTTTGGGGCACTCACTGGGTGTACAGCTCTCACAGTATTGTTCATTGTAGTGCAAATGGGGCCCGTTTGACCTCCTCCCAGTCAACTCACTGAGACAATGCATTTCTGACTGTCGCAGAGAGACAAAAATCAGAGTGCAGGACGAAAAGAGAAAATAGAAACAGGGAGACATGCAGAGAGAAATGACAGGAGGGATTCATTCAGAGTAAGTTGGTGCTGTTACATGACTTTCTGGCTGAT
Organism: Nibea coibor; assembly: GCA_023373845.1. Taxonomy (NCBI): domain Eukaryota; kingdom Metazoa; phylum Chordata; class Actinopteri; family Sciaenidae; genus Nibea; species Nibea coibor. The sequence goes on from CM041735.1 coordinate 4,319,677, forward strand.
CTGTCAAGAACTGGACGTTCCACAATCTCCTCCAACTAAATTTGGACAAAACTGGGATTACTCAAGGAGAAGAAAAGCTCGAATGACTTCAGTCTGTCCTTCTCTCTCTCTCTCTCTCTCTCTCTCTCTCTCTCTCTCTCTCTCTCTTTCTCTCTCTGTGTGTGTGTGTGTGTGTGTGTGTGTGTGTGTGTGTGTGTGTCTCTTAATTTCTCTCTTCCCTTCCTCTTTTCTTTCTCTTTTTGTCTTCCTTTTCATCTCACAGACAAAGCAGTGGTTGCTCATTTTTGGACAGTCACCTTGAGGCAGTGGCTTGTTTATGTGGGTACATCTGTGTGTTTGGGTACATCTGCAAAGGAATGTAAAGCATGGATGTGTACATAATGGACATGTCTTTGGCATCCGAGAAAACCAAAGTATGTGTATTAAGTAAGAAAGTCTGTTTTCTGCTGTAAAGTGACGCTTTGTTGATGATATTGAAAACTCTTGAATCACTTTGATTTCCAGGCTTCGTCACCGGCCTTGCATTTGTGGTCAGTACAGTATTTATCACAAAAAAACATCTTAACATATGAAAGAAAAGCAAGAGAAAGCAGTACAGGAGTAGTGTTATGACTCGGCAGTATCCACCCATCCAAGCCTCACAGTCTGTTTCTGTACTGTCGCACAGAGGGAGACTTAAAAATGTTTATCAGGTTTAATGCTCCAATGTCTCGTGTGTATGTGTTGGTGTTTCTGGTGCTGCACCTACAGACATAAAAACCACAACACCATAATATTTCTGTTAATAATGTTCTCTGGTAAAGTGATGGCTTTTGGGGCCTTCACTCTCTCATGCTCAGTTATGTAAAAGTTTCTTTCAATCATAGTTTCAATTTGAATTCATTCATTATCCATAACCACTTATCCCCTGCAACATTGTTCGTGAAGTACACCCTGTATAGGTCACCAGTTAATCACAGGGCTCACACAAACAATAATTCATGTTCACATTCAGACAATTGTGCATCTGTTAACCTGCCTGCCCCAGGGGAGAACATGAAAGCTCCAGCACTGATCGCAGCCCCATGCCAAAGAAAAAACATAGTCAGGGGCTCAAAAAATTGCTGATATATTCTAAAATATGATGTGATAATGTCATCTCTCAAATTGTCCTTGAATAATATTTGGCTTCTAACATTAGAGAGGGAATACGCAACGCCTTAAGTTACTTTTATGAGTTAGTAGTTATCTTGTCTTTGGCCAGTTCTCTAATTTTTCATTTTTACTGAAGAAGTATAACTCAAGTGAGCCTCAGGATGTTTGCCATGTCAGTCATGTCCACCACAAGATTATGTTGTGTACCATTGTTCTTTATTGTTCAAGGTTCAGGCTTGTAACAATATGCAAACTCCAGCCGCTTGCATCAAGGTTGGATACATGTTACACACCCTTATTTTCAGCTTTGTTATATGTGCTGTAGGACATACTACTTCCTGTATTGCGTCTGAACAATGGATGTAGATCTTCATGACAACTGTACTATTTTTATATACTTCACCTGTTCAGATTATATTAAGGCTCATAGTTCAGGCATAATTATGAACATTGCCGCTTTGATTGACAGGTGAGTGCCGTTACAGTTGGCTTCTTTGAGCACCCAGACTTTATTTTGCTTTAGCCTCACCCACGATCCTCGTCTTTGCCCAATTTTGGAGTAGCTGGGAGCTGGCAGAGGCAGGACTGCCAAGACAGCGACAGCCAGAGCCAGCACACACTAGCTAGCTGCTAGCTGTTTTTTTACAGTCTGAAATTAGCAAGTCAAATTTAGTTAAGTAACTTGGGAAATTATATTATGGATGGATTTGCTGTCAGGTGTCCTTGGACAGGAGGGCTGCCATGTTGGATAAAAACTTTTCAACACGGGTTGTACTCCTTAAATATCAGATGATGAGTTTGAATATATTTTTAATTAGGCTACAAAGTTGATTTGGAAGCTATGCTGACATCGTTGGGTTTATGTGGCTTCAACCGTTTCATGCTCCCATTCACTCTGGTTTTTAAGTAGCATATCTGATAGTATATTTTGACTGTTTAGTTTTTGTAGTTTGGCTTATCTAACGAGCCATTTTAGGACAACTCAGAAAAATGCAATGTGATTTTTATTTCTCTGTGTGTCAGATTTTCTTGGCCCATCCTGATCATATATTACCAGTATCACCATGCTGTCTCTGTTGTATTTTCACTTGGATCATCCACCTGTTGTGCACTGTGAACTAGCTCTCTGTCTCTCCCTTCAGTCTGTGAACGAGTTGAAGTAGCATGAATATTATAGTCTGAACTCAACAGTAGTGACCCTGCTCGTCTGTTGCTCTCGTAACATCTCAAGAAAAAAAAGAGCTTGCAGAACATTGCTGAATGATGCAATGGGATGGGAATTAGAAGTCGGTATTCCCAATGCGGACTGAAACATAAGTAGGCATATTTGATTGAAAGGAAGTTGATGTGAAGTTCGCTAGCCTATTATATCATCCAAAGCTGGAAACCCTCGGCCCACTTCAGAATTCATTCTGGTGCCACTGGGCTGCTGGAACAACTCTTTTTGTGGACAAGAACATCAATATTGGATGATTCTGCAAAAGCCCAGGATTACATACTCAAATTTAAAATTCTCACTTCCTACAGTCTGCAGACAGCAACTAGAGTATGGCTGAGGAACAAAAATCCTGTGACAGTATGTAATTGCAGTGATGAGATACAAATTCAGGTCTCCACCCCAACCCCCACAACCTTATTTTATTCTTACATAAAGGCCACACTATGCGTGAACTGAATGTTTGGATAGGGAGTGTGAAGACAATCACTAAGAATGTTGCCAGCTTGTGTATGCCTTTAAAGGAAGGTCAAGCACACCTTATCTGTTCACTCCCTCTTTGACTCAGTTTTCATTCAAACACAGGTCCAATCATACAGATATGAAGAGATGGTTTCCACAGTCTCAACTCCCTCCTGGTTCCCCCCTGTCCCTGTCACCAACCAACACCGGTCAATCTCTGAACTCCTCCATCAATCAATGACCCCAATTTCTACTCTTATCCCTTACCCTTCCATCCCTCGATCCTCATCCCATCATCCCTTCATCCCTCCTAAAGCACGTCATCTAGGTTCATTTTCATCCATAAAGTGCAATAAACCTGTCTAAACTTAAAACCATATTGGCATGGTCTTTGTTAAGGAATGAAGCATAGCATTAGTCACTGTTTTGCTCCTGCCAAAGACTTACTTACTGTGTTTTTATGTTTATTAAGGCGGAATTAATTCTCACAGCTGAGTCCTCTGTGCTGCGTGGTTACTTTGAGAACTCTTTCGACAGTTTAACTATTTGCTATAAATGGTCAGTTATCTGTCTGCACTATCTTTAGGTCTACAGGCCACTAAAACACTTGGTTAAGATTATAGAAACACTATGTATACAGTTAAGGTCACTTTAGTTGTACAATATATAAAATATTTATTGTAGTATTTCTTTGCAGGAATGGAATACAAAATTCATTAGCATGTTTTCATTGGTGTATAAGAACTGTTTTCATTGCTTTAAATGAGCCCTTTATATCTACAGTGAGGGTCCCCTGGGTCCGCCATGTTGAACCACCATTTTTCTACAGTAACCCAGAACAGACAAACCAAACACTGATCCAGATATGGCCTTTTGCTTTTCATGTGAATTTCAGAGCCAGAGTTTTCCCCACATGCTTGGAAGGAGAGAGTGAGATGTGGGAGAGTATTTATTTAGTTGCAATCTGCAACTTTACTGCCACTAAATCCTACACACAGGACAACAACAAACAGGCAAATATGAATCGCAGGTCTGTGTTGGGACATGAACTCCAGTCTCCTGCGTGTAAATCATCATGAGTGTAATCTAATATGAACATAATCCAAAGGGATTAATCTTGCTGCTATTGACAGTGTACCTGCTTTCATCCAGACATGGGTGTAAGATGTCATGAATTGTTAGCTGGTCCTAGGTCGGCAGATCAACAGGACAACTTTTAGATAAAGACTTGTCATTTCCAAACAGGATGCTGCAAACTCTGCACAGACTGCAGGACATGTCTGAAAACTCCCATGTGTTCATATGTGTGTCCTCAGAAAATATGACGCATGGTCTTATACAAACACCCACCGACAACCCCAACTGTTACACCGCCCCCACACACACAGACACACACACACACAGTGGGGAGGAGCTCTGACATGCACAAAGCACAGAGGTTTTTAAAAAATTATTAGCTAAAGTTGCTTGGCTGATGGTCGATGCTCTAAAAGCCCTGTGCAATACAACTTTAATAGCACTGGCAACAGGGTACACACACACAGCCATTTTCTCCTTCCTTATTTGCAATGTCTGGTTTCTCTGTCTCTTCCACTTTCTGTCTCTGCTTCTACTACGTCTGTCTGCATGCTCTGTAGCCGAGGGCTAAAATACAGCCGCTCGCTCATAAAACCAGTGAAAAACACACAAGCAGTTATTGTTCTGTGAGAAACTGTCAGCACACTGACAAACGACACAGAATTAGTGCTTCACTGACACAGTTAGGCCACGGCATCAATATCGCGGAGTCCATGTGTGTGTTTATACATGTGCGCATGAATGGATGTATGTTTGCGTGTGTGTGTGTCGTATTGTGTGATTTGTTAATATTAAGCCAATACATGTTTCAGTATGTACCATATGAGTGTGCGAGGTAGAAAGTGTGTGTGTGTGTGTTGCGTGTGTGTGTGCGTGCCTGAGGGCTTTGTTCTGTACTGGTGCAATAAAAGACACATTAGAGAGAGAGAGAGATTACAGGAAAAAAAAAAAATTATCACCCATAAATGGTGTTGTTTTTTTTTTTCTCCAAGAAAAAAACAATAAATCTGTGTGGGTGTGAGAAGCAACAGAGCAGAGTTTCACATGATGCATCTGCCTCGAAATCCTGCAAACGCAACGATTTACAGCAACATATATTTCTGAAGTATCTGACACTCAGTTTTGTTGTAACGTAGAGGCAAAAAAAAAAAAGAAACACTGAAAACCTCAAGTACACCAGTCGGTGTCCTGTGAGAGCTGTGACACATTGTCGGTCGCAGCAGAGGAGAGGAAAAGTATATCAGAGGAAGTCTGGCAGGAAGAATCTGGAGGATGAAGAAAGACAGAAGAAGGGGATGAGAGGAGGATGGTGGTTTAAAGATAAGGACACTGAGTAGTTTCCCCTGTCATGCTCAACACCTGTCTCACCCTCACGGTGTGTGTGTATGTGTGTGTTTTAGAGGGGATGAACAGACAATAGTTTCCCAATTGGCAAGGATTCAATTTATACCCAATCCATCCTCCGCCTGCCTCGCTTTCTGACACACACACTTTAAGCTCTTTCACTCCCTCTTGACCTCCGTATGACCTCTGTCTGTTTCCTCTTACCTGCGTGTCAGTCATGTGACGTCAAACTGACAACGCCACTCTGCTTTAGCTCCCGGTTACCGTCCTGTTCACCATCCAACAGACACATCGCAGGATAAGCTGTTTTCCCCCCAAAGTGCTTTGTGAAATATTAAAGTCTGTGTTGAAATGATTACTGAGCAGTTTCACCAATAAAGTCAGACTGAGGATAAACATCACAGGCAGAGAGTAGAGATGATCCTTAAAGAAGTACTCTTTCCATCACTTCTTTAATAATAGCATCTGTGGTGGAGGAAGTATTCAGATCGTTTACTTAAGTAAAAGTACTAATACCATACTGGAAAATATATACAATATATAGTATATATAGTATGATCAGGAAAATGTATTTAATTATCAAAAGTACTCAAAGCAGAAAAATGGCTGTGTGACTGTTAGATTGTTATGTTGACTCATGTTAGTTGTAGACTTAACCTTCAAATGATTTTGACTGTGAATTCACCCGTCGATTACTTCCTTTATTAATCAATCGATAGGTTTGTGGAGGAGAAAAGCTGTCATGACGCCTTCACAATTCTGGTTTTGTCCAACTAAAAGTCCAAATCTAAAATAATTCAAGGGAAAATAAGCAAATCAATCAAATGTTTTCATGTTCTTGCATGAAATATGTGTAAAATATGTAATTCCTTCATTTCACATTTCAGTCCAAAACTAAATGAAGTGTTGAAATAACTAGGTCATGATAGTGATTTCTAAAATAAAGAAATTACACTTTGCCAAGTCTGAACATGCAACAATGAGCAAACAACTATTAAAATGTTTCCTGAATGGAGTGTGGATCCATCAGGGCTATGCTAGATTAGTTCATAGTAAAATACAATTGATAGCTGGAATCAAGTAACAGACAGTTTTAGCACCAGTAACAACTTCATTACTTACTTTTCTCCAACCATTCTCCTATTTTGTCTCTGTATGAATATGAATAGGTCAAGACAGCTGCAGAACACTGCCACAAACAGGTTGAGAAGCAAATGTGAAAATAAATCTACCTTTTAACCCCAAGTAAGCTCTGGATCCTAGCTCTCTCCTTCCGCCCTGTGTGGTTCTCTGCTTGTACAGTACGTCCTCATGTTGGACTCTGGGCAAACTGACAGTGTTACAGTGACTCACTGTCGGGTTCAGGGCTCAAGTGCTATAGCAAGAAAGTTAAAGTAGACAGCTAGCATGCTAATTTCAGTGGCTCCACCACACAATACATATATGTTTTTGACACGATGTCATAGCTGTTACCTCATCATTTTCTGTTGATTATGTGGTTAGTAACTTAAAGCTGTCAAGTATTTATAGTGGAGTAAAAATACAATATTGCAGTACAAGTAAAAGTGGCATGAAAGGAAAAAAAATGCAGTCCTGGGTTTGGTCACTGGGAAAATTGGATGCAAAGTGGACTTGACATGTTGGAGCCAGCTCATGCATCCGTGCAGATTACAGACGTACTGACTGCTGTAGTTACGCTCAGCCATTTCCCTGCAGAATGAAGGATTATTGCCAACATTTTCAGTCTGCGCTGTCTAATCATCCGGCTGCTCTGCTGTTATTTCTGTCTAGCTGGGACACACAGTAAAACACCCGCTGCACGTCTGTCTGTTATGGAGGAGGAATCCCTCCTTTGTGGCACTTCCTGAAGTTTCTCCCCATTTTTCTTTTTTCAAAATGATTAACATGATTTTAAAAACTTTATTATGTGATATGTTATGTCCACCTATACATTGTGCAGCCAACTCTATTCTACCAACTCTTGTGGCATGGCCATTAAAGTGTCCTGCGATTTTAGTTAATTCATTTAATTAAAATGATTCGATTATTCTTTCATAATAAGTTAATATCGCACAACTAAACTCCACAATCCGTTCTGCTAGTGTAGCATGCTCACTGTGTGGCTGGTAGATGAGGTGGCTGCAGGATTTCATCTTCCTCCAGCCCCTCAGCAGGCTTGTACCCAGGGAGAGCCTCCTCTATTCAGGCCGTCTGTGCAACAGCCTCCCCTGACAACCCAGGAGGTCAAACCACTGTCACTCACAGTGATATGGAGAGAAAGAAAGACAGAGAGAGAGAGAGAGAGAGAGCAAAGTGAATATACAGAGGGGAGATAAGTAGAGAAAGAGGGAGAGTGAAAAGAAAGGGCACATACAGAAGGGAAGTGGTAGGAGAAGAGATGAGAATCCAAATGAATCTTCTTCACCCAACGGACAGACTGTCAAGCTCTGTGTCTGTGTGTGTGTGTGCATGTGTGTATGCGTGTGTGTGAGTGTGTCTGTCTGTCTTACCTACTAATTGAAATGCGATGAGGTGTGAAACACCCCTTTAAAAGACCTATCACCGCGTGTGAAGCTAAATGTGTGTTTGGGGGGTTATATGCGCATGTGTGTGCAATGCATAGCAACTCCTTTTGACCACAGATACAATAAAGTGTGTGTTTGTTTGCGGCTGTGTTAAATGCAAATGTGTGAGCGCCATACTCAAGTAGCGATGTACCTGTTTGCATGCAACATCAGGCAATCAAATTCATCCGTGAGGGAGACGTGAGCACCGCGCAATATAAATAAGTGTGTGTGTGTGTGTGTGTGTGTGTGTGTGTGCGCGCGCACTTGTGTGACAAAATCTGGATCATACGCAAGTGAATTTGCATATTTGTCCACGTGCAAAGTGTGAAAGCTTATCCTATGTGTGTGTCTGTGTGTGTGAGAGTGAATGTGACTCTCTGAGCCTATGTGTATAATTTCATTTTGCTGTCTCAGCCTCTTGTTAAGGAGCCATTTAGAGCTCAGGTTGAGTTTCTTCAGCGCCTCCTGACACTTCTTTCCTCCTCACTGCCTCTCTGGCTTCCACCATCTTTTCTCCATCTCTGTCTCATTATCTCTGTCTCTTCCTCTGTCTGGCTCTTCTCCTCCTCTCATCCTCTCAGCTCTCCTTTTTCACCCCCCTGTTCTCTACTGTATTTGGTTACCCTGCTACACAGTCTTTTTAGCTGATAATCAGTGGGTTTACTTTATTGGTAATGAGTAAAATGTTTAAGATGGAAATGGATACAAACACTTCCTGAAAAAAAAACACTGATATCCTGGCTAAATTATGCAGTATATTAAATATAGCAGAAATAACAGCAGTCAGTGCGGTTTTGATTATGCAGCCTGTATGAGTTTTCACTTAACAGTGGGAACATTTTGGCTAATTACTAGAGCAGTTTTTGCTGCGGTAATTGATGATATTCAGTTGCAGCACAGTCCTCCAGGAGCATGTAATGTGCGTGTGATTGTGGGTGTGTGTCCGTGCGCTGCTTCAACAAACACTAACAGTACACACACACAAAAAAATGTGGGTTTGGTGGGTGTGTGAATGTGGCTGCATTGCTTAAAATGCAATTTAATCTGAGTTTGAGTTTATGATTATGTCCATACTCACTTACATACAGCCTTTGTGCTGCAGGTGTTTGCATATAGATGTCTGTGTGTGTGTGTGTGTGTGTGTGTGTGTGTGCGTGCGTATAAGAAGTCCTCTATATGTTCTCTATCAGACTGGTGAACCGTGATATTACACTCTAAGCTTATATACATATTCATCCATTTGCACACTCACACATAAACACACAGTCACAGAAGTCACTTGCCCTCTGAGGTCCTATTAAAACTACACTGTGATAGTATCAGGCATAAATATCCATATTTTTAGAAGATGTACATACAAACTGGAAGCAGTTATGGCTGCGCAAATTACAACCAGTTCAGCTGGAAGACATTCTCACATTTTATCTCTTACTCTCCACACTTTAAATGCATTAATTATCGATGGTTTTAACCTGAAATCTTAAACTATGCACATACATACACGCTGTCGTATCATTCAGTAGTGGCAACAAGTCAAACGTCATGCTGAAATGTCGCCTCATGTAGCCTGGCTCTGTGTACTGATCCTCACGCAGGTTTCTAGAGACATTAACATTAGTGTGAAAAGAGCAGGGATGCTCAGCTCTCACCCTTTTTTCAGACCAATAAAATGTCAATAGGTGGAACTTGTTAAACCTTGAAATAATTAAAAAAAAAAAAAAACTGAAAAAACAAATGATCCTTTCAGAATGGCACATCTATGGGCGCCTTGTTGATCGAGCACCCCTGTTTGCTAAGATTAAGGTCCTCGCAGTGTTCTGTGAGCCCAACCTGCGGCTCCTTCCTGCATGTCATCCCCTCCCTCTCTCCCCCATTTCTTGTCTATCTCAAGCCCCAATCTACAGGATGACGTCATTTGTTAGTGACATTTAAAACTGTTACATATGACTTTATACACATGATGTTTAAAACTGTTACATATGACCATCATCAAATATTGAGTGTCGAACGTCAAAGATTTTGTAGATTGAACACAGAGGGTTGGATGTGTGAGATCACTCAAAACATAATGAGCAAAAACGTTTAGTTGACGACTTGACTCTTCCTACAAACTGTTTTTAGTCTCTAGGACTGCGCTATGAAAAAGTTTTAGATGCTGAACCTCCTCCTCCACAGGACCCACTGAGAAATCCAAAATTAACCAAAGCTAAGGACTCTTGTAGTTTCCCATCCCATCATGGTAGACGGGGTACATCATGCAGGACGTGGCCTTTCCCCCCTCCTTTACACCCCAGCATGTGATATCAGATATGAATAAATATGAGACAAATCACCTGAGAACATCTGAAACCCATTTCACTGTAGGATGAGCTTTCAGTTTTTAACCACAGGGGATCTTACAGGTGTGAAGACAAGATAATAACTCATAACAGTGAAGTAGGCAAGAATATTTTCCAGACCCATAATGAAGCAATTATTTATCTTGAGCAGACTCGTCTTACCTCTTCACTTTTTGTGTCATCTTATTTTCAAAAGCAAAATTCTCCTCAGTCCAGATAATTCACTTTAATGGATCCACGGCACTGGATTGTTTCATGACTAATGGTGCTCACTGTGTGGGTTTGAGCTTTGCAGCCTTTCTGCTTTATGAATGATTTAAGGTGAAAATTACACAGGGACAGTGTATGAACTATTTAAAACCCTTCACCTGCTGAAGACTAGAAGGTCAGACATCCTGGGAAACAGGAATTAGCATATTTAAATGCTTTGGAGCAATAAATAAAATATCCCCCATATGTGGCTGTCATTTTCACAGTCTGTCTTTCTTTGGTCTGTCGTATGCATACAGAATGAGTTCCTTTTACTTGGAAATACAGTCATTTTGTTTGTTTATTATGTTGCTACTTAATTGTTGTGCCACAGCAGCTTTTTATCCTGTGGTGTTATTTTGTAAAATCCTACCATATTGTTAGAAGGCAGCTTACATTGATACAACATAAACCACATGGGTCTTTGAACAGGGGTCTGGAAGTCTTTGGGCCTCTTAGAGTTACTGTAGTGGAGCCACCATTATTGTTTGATAAGTGGGTTGTTGTTTTTTATTTTGTAATTAAATTAAATAAAAATGTAAAATATGTCTGAAAATACACATTAACGTGAATACAACATGTGCAATATAATTTTATAGCATATATGTAGTAAGTGGCCCTGCTCTCTATCAGCTACAGGGTCCTTGGCTTGAAAAAGTGTTAATATAATATTTCCAGTAGCATGCCTAAGAGTCTACAACCATGCTAGCAGCTCTGTCAGGCTGTATATGTTCTGATTTTAAGAAGGTATAATGATTACCATCTTTGTTGAGCATTGCAACATCTGATAATTAGCATTGAACACAAAATATAGTATAGTATACAGTAGTGCAGTATTCAGGTAGAAGAGCATAAAAGTGGACATGTTTTATCATGAGGAGGACATAAATATCTGTGTCAGATTTCAGGGGAATTGATCTGGTAGCTGTTGCCATATTTCACACAAAACCACAAATGCCAACCTGCTGGTGTTGGATCACCAAAGATATTGAGATTCATCATGTGTAAAGATAAATAAATAAATTACTGAATGAAACAAAATTTCTGTGTAATATTTGGACGACCGACCAATAGACCTATGTTTGTGTCCCTGGAACATTCTATCCTGCTTTTCGATTTCCTCTTCGATTAAATCCGCTGTGGGGGATCCATACCGGTTCAGACAAACGTAATGTAGAGTGTAATACAAAATAAAATAATGCTAGTACTGTATGGGTTTTATAGATGTTTGGACAAAGCACACACAACACACATACACACACACATTGACAGTAGCTATTATAGCTAGGAAGCCTTTTTTACAGGTCCAGTGAATGTTAGAATTAGTATCATTAGTGTACCAAAGGCAATAGAAGAAAATCAATATCTTTAGTAGCAACAGGAGAAAATCAATCACCTTTTAATAGAAGGTCATTTGTCTTTAGAGGTATAGCAGACGGTAGCCAATCACAGTCGATGGGATCCTCCATGTAACCAATAGTAGTCTAAAGCTGCCGTGTTATGGAGACCTTCTTTAAGAAGGAATCCGGTGAGAGCATGTGATGGTTACCTGTGCTAAATTTACTTAGCAAGCTGGAGATAAAGTGGTGTTTATCTCTAAACCTATGTGCTAGCACAGTGACATTAGCATTTAGCTCAAATCATTGATATGTGTGAGTGAGGCTACAGTCTCACAGAGCAGCTAGCGTGGCTGTAAATTTTAAGGTTCAAAAGGAGTTTTAAACCACCAGGTGATTCATTTCCCACAGTGCATGCAGAGACACAATCACTCAATATACTGTAAACTCATAAAAATGCAGCAACAGCATGTGTGTAAAAAAAAAAGAGGGAATGTGGGTTTTACAATGATTAAATCGCTCTATCATTGTTTTTCTCCTCCTTTGTCTTCCTTCTTTTTATTTAATACAATCTGTTTGATTAAAAACAGACTTGCATTTAACAAAAAAAAACCCAACTTGTACACACTGTAATTAAACTGAGACTTCGCTTTAATCAAATTATCCGCACATGGTGGCAGCAACTCGTGACATTTTACATTTTCTGCTCTATGTCTAATATGCTTTGTCATTTTGTGCTTACAAGCATTGGTTATTGTGCTTATTGTACAGAAGCTCGTTATGTTACCACATCGTTTTGACAAAGGGTTTTTTGTAATTAAATGACATGGTTTTAAAGGTTTCGAATTACAGTTTAAATTGTTACAGATCTCTCATTGGCCAATTACAAATGGTAGAGCAGCTATTACTATCATCAACGGGAGCGACATCTCATTACGTTTATTACATCGTTAAAATAGCATACTGTTAAACTGTATTACATTCAGTTTAATATATTGTACCCAAAATGGCGTTCATGCCCATATTTACAACCTTAACTCCCTTTTCATTAAAATATCCAACTGCATGATACACCAAATTAAAAAAGAATCTGTTTACTAAAATAAAATCTTCATTCACACACAGTACACACATACACACACACATACACAGTGTCACAGAGTAGTCAAGGTTAAAGACATTGCCCTGACATCAGCTTCTCCGTTCATGTATGAGACCCCACACAAGCAATTAAAATGTCACACACACACACACACACACACACACACACACAGTCACTCGGATATTTTGACCTCTGCACAGTCGCCACAGGGCAAAACAGGAGATGGAGGAGGGAGAGGGAGAAGCATTGTAAACAATAATCAGTTGCCTTTTTTTTTTTTATACTGGAGGCAAATCGTCTTAATGAATGATTTACAAAACACTAATTAACTGTTTACTGAGTAATGAAAACATGAGGGCCAAAATAACACTTAGTAAACTTTTAAAAATGATTTTATTAATACTGTTAACTACTACTATGATCGTGATGAACGTGATGACTTCTCAATATGCTAATTATTAATTAAAAAGAGGGATCTTTTGAAATAGTCCTTGTTACTTCACAGCTTTCCAGGTCATGTATTGACTCATTCTGAAGGAGTCCATGCAGCTGCTAACATACAATACATAGTCATAAATGTTTTAAGGCCCACTGCAATGGTTTCACACATGAAGGTCAGCACACTCATCTTGAACTGCAGCACTGCAGTCAAGTCTGAGACCCTGCTGTCTTCATGTTTGCTTGGGCTTGGACTTGATGTGGCTCTAGAAAGTGTTAGTTGGCCCATCCTATCAACATTCAGGCCCTCTAATTATTCTGGTGGTATTCTGGTAATTCTGGTGACGCCGCAACTTTTCATGTATGTCATCATTAGGCAAATTTTTTAGTTTGTCCAATAAGAAATATCTACAAACATAATCACTTTCCCATCAGCCTCAGCTATAGGCCTACTTTGTGTTTATTTTATCTGTCTCTAGAGTTCTTAGACTTTATGAAATTACAGCACTAGATCACTAGATTGTTTAAAGTAGTATAGTCATGTAGAAAATATAAACAAAGGGAAAGATCTTCAAGTCCCTGGTTACCAGCGAAGTTTGGAATAGCAACCATTTCTTTGTCTAATTAGGTAGTTTAGATGAAACTATAGTTAATAACAATAAGAAATGGGAGAATAGTTGTTTTCTACCCACTGTAACTTGCATAAATATAAATCATGATTCACCAACACTTTCTTCATGTGCTTCTTGTAAAACGCTCAGTACAGGGGGAAAAAAGTATCATAACACGGACGTTTTAAACTAGTTTTTATTTAGGAAGTGAAACAAAATGCCCAGTGTTGTCTTTGTGCTTTACATTGTTTCAAACCGCCACTGGAGGTCCCAAAAAAACCTCAGAGGAAGAACTCAAAACAAAGCAGGAAGCTCCAGAAAAATTCATCATCTTCATCATCATCATCATCATCATCATCATCATCATCATCGTCATCATCATCATCACTGTCACTCTATACAGATTTGTAGAAATAATCGGACTCCAGAGTCACATCAGTGCTTATTTACAAGGCCTCTTGCCGCAAAATAGTCGAGTTTTCATTCGCTCCTAAAAAAGGTGTAGTGAAGATGCTCTCACACAAATATGTTTAAAAATGACACAGCGTGTAATAAAGTTGTTCATTTATACCGCGTGTCAACTTTAAGCATATTTTCATGTGTTAATTAAGGACAACACAGCTTGTGTTAGTTCAGCATCTTTGTTGTTTTGCTCGTTTTTACCTTTGATTCATCATAGTAGAAAAAGGAGAAAGAGGTTGTTATTTCTACATACAAGGCATTGTCTACCTGAATCTAAACTCTTTCATTGTGCTACTATCTTTGAACAAAAAAAGTTGTAAGATATAATTCGTAAGAGGAAGTGCTTTTATATAAGAATAGGTAAACTAGCTTGTGGCTATAGTAGGCTACAGTAGTTCATAGTAGAATCTAAGTGTTTGTCAATGCACTCTGGTGCTGAAATATTGACCATGTGTCTTCTCTTCTTTCTCAACAATCCTCATAATTGCATTGGGGATCGCCACCACAACCTCACAACAGCCAGAGATGAACCTGAAACTGTGCAGGGAGGTTTAAAGAGTGTTGTTAGCTCCCACGTCATCACATCGCTTGTGAATGAACGTCTCATGTAGAACCAAGGAGCAGAACTCTTTTGATGGGATTCAAACTGAGGAGAGCTCACTGATTTTGACCAACTCCTACAGGAAATTTCTTCTTCACTACTGATCAAAACCTGCTTTAGGGTCAAAGAGCCCCACATTCAGCACCACAGCTGTTGTAAAGTTTTGGGAGCAGGACCAGGAACATACCAAGTATCAAAACTCTTAATCGTTCTTATCGTTATGGGTTTGTGTTTTCATCCATGTTTCAGCACCAGAGGCCTATAGTAGTACCTTCTACTTTCTACAATATTTTAGAATAATAATACGAGGCAGGCAGTGCATAAACCATGTACAAAAAGACCCGTCCCGACCCAACCCAGAGTCTCCACCTAAAGGAGCTGTGCCATCTGTGTGAATCCCTGGAAGCCCCAACAGCTCCTAATGCTTATACAGACATAATTGTCAACAAGCTAATGATGCCAAGATAGAATTATAACTCGGAGGCAATTGTTTTGGATATTATTTCATACTTAATCAGCAGAGGTTGGAGGAGTGGAAAACTGACTCTCTGCTGAAACACTTAGCAAACACAAAAATCACTGAAGAAAACCTCAAAGACTCACAACAGTGTCACAGTTCCTCTAAATAGAGTTCGTAACCCAACCCTTCATATTTAACACTAACTTGGTTTGCTAACTCCCTGAAATTTCATTTCTCATAACTACGTAGAATAGTGTTACTTGAAAAAATCAAGATGTTACAAGCAGTTATGACTCACGTCTCTTCAAAAATATCATGCATTATTGCTCTATCGGATATGAATGAAATATTGCCCAAGACAGAAATTTGCTTAATTTGCCTGTTATCTAAGAGGTTTGGCAAAATATCCCAAAGATTCATAAAATTGGCATAGATTCCATTATTAGGCTATTGTTATTTTTTTTTGCATGCAGTAGTTTTTATAATTAAAGTGGCGGACAAAAGTAAAAAGGTATTCGGTAATTAGAAAGTGTCAAATGCTTTGGCATATTTGTAACAAAGGCAAAATATAACAAAATAATATTAGAAAGTAAAGTGCAAAATCAATACATCTACAAAAACTTAACTTATAAATAAATAAATTAGGCAATAAATAGACACATAAAAAAGACGTAAACCTCAAAGCTGAACACTGTGTGGCCCGCTGGCAACAGAAACACTATTTTACAACACTTGAGAAAGGTTTGACCTTTTGAGGAAACGCAGGACATTTTTAATGTCTGGATCCTCGTCTGACATTGACAAGTAAAAATAAATAACATCAGATTTATGTTGTAGGAAAACACTGTTTGTTCAGGAATACCCTGGTGGCTCAGTGGGAGTTTTCAGCCATGGAAGTCCAGAGTGTCTCCCTAATCCCCTCTTACTGTCTACTGCTTACGGCCATGTAAAGCACAAACACTCTTATGTCTGTGTCCATTTAAGACATCGGTTTAAATAAAAGTGATTATTTCCAAACTACAAAGGTGTTCTCTATCGTGTCCGCCATGTTCAGGCAGGTTTGTACATTGTATTTCCTTCACAGTTCAGAGTGGTTGTTGTCAGTAGGCAGAGCATGTGGCCAGTATAAAGTGAAAGCAGAGAACAAATGTTGTCTGCTTTCGTTGTTTTGCTTCTTTATCTTCTAAGTTCAGTCCAAGGTCAGTTTCACCAAAAGGAAGGAAACCAGATGTATCCTTAGATTATGAATGTTTGTTTTTAAGAAAAAAATATGAAAGTTCATTGAATCTCGTTGCAAGAAAACTGAAGATGCGATTCATGCTTCAAACTCCTGTGATGTTTATGTCACAGAGAGACAGAGATGGGAGGAGGACTTGTGCTTCAGTGTTGTTTCGCCATGAGTTGAAAAACAAAAGAGGGACGAGGATAGATATGGACATAAATAGATCTGCGTATCTTCAAAAAATGATGAGCTAGATGTGCTGTGCTTTATTTATCTTCAAAGATACTCAAAACAGCCTCAGTAGGGGACGTATCTTATCGAAGCAGGGAACAAATCTAAATCAAGCATCAAGCAAACTTTTCATTTCACTTCTAGGCGAGGAAAGAGGAGACAAAGGAGGGATTGGAGGGTCTTGATAAAAATGGACTTGTCCTCAATCTATTTTTGTTGTTTGCCTCACGATCTTTGCAGAGAAACACTCCTCCCTTGCAGTGCTCAGGCATACTGGTCTTCTTGTTGGGGAAAGCAGGATACGTAGGGAGAGAGGCCAGTAAAATCTGATTTAAACAAAAGAAAACTCCAATGAACCTTCCTGAATGCATCATTCCCCCAGTGAACTCATAGGAGAGAAAGCCCCCTTGAAGCACGCCGACTCGTAGTGCTTGTTCAGGTAACTCTTGAGTGCAAACGTCTTGTCACACCGTTTACACTTGTAGTGCTTGAAGGCTGAGTGCGTCTGCATGTGGGCACGCAGGTTTGACCTATCGGCGAACGCTTTGCCACAGTGTGCGCACCCGAACGGCTTCTCCCCCGTGTGTGAGCGCATGTGGCCCTGCAGCAGCCACGGCCGGCTGAACGCTTTGCCACACACGTCACACTTGTGTTTAAGGTCGTGGGTCAGCAGGTGCATGGCCATCGCAGGCATGGAAACGTAGACTTTCCCACATGTGGGGCACTTCTTGGCCATCTTGCTGTCTATGCTCCTGTGTGTCTGCTTGTGCCGGCTCAGGTTGGAGGATGTGGCGTAGGTTTTACCACACTCGCTGCAGGTGTGCCTCTGGGTGGTTCCTCTGGGGGTCGCTGCGGCTTTCCTCCGTGATCGTCCGTCCATGATGAAAAACGCATCCACTGTGTATCCCTCGCTCACCGCTGTGTCGCCATTGATGTATCCACCGGCTGATGATGACACTTCAGACCGCGGGCTATCCGGCTGGTCCGAATCACCGTGGATATCACCATGGATACCAGAATAGGTGTCATCAATGCGGCCATAGATGATGGATGGATGGCTTGGGGAGGTTACTTTAGCGATGACAGATGAGTCACTTCCAACCACATCATCATAAGGAGATGGACTGAGATAATCGCTGACGTAGCCTGCAGAGAGAAGAAGAGGTTAATCATTTGGCCACGACAGGAAATTGATTGGAAATTAGAAACTGATTGGTTTGAAAATCTTTAAAGGGAAGCTACATGAGTACTACAAAAGTCATACATAATCCAGAGGGGAAAATGCATGCCTGTACAGGATTCATCCTTTCTTTCACCTGATACTTGATATTGCTCTTCCAGAGCTGCCTTTTTCATGGTATCCCTATTTCAGTATCCTATGAAGCCCATACAAAAAATGATTTTTATCATTTGCACTTAGTACTTATTTTATGTTACCTCTGTATATACAGGTCCTCGAAATATACAGAGCTTTCATGTTTTGGGTTTATTTTTCAGGCCACAGGAGTTCTGAGCAGGGGAACAGGATGTGGCAGTTGAAGGCTACATAGCTTATAACTGATTAAATCATGTTGTTTAACTTATTATGCAAGATGATGATGATTAAAACTACCATTCAATAGGATTAATGTTAAACATCAACCAAACTGCTGCAGAGAGTCATAAGGACGAAACTGGTTTAAAAATCTTAACTGATAAGCTGCATTAGTGCTCCAAACCTACTACACTATCATCCTCACATAGTCCTTTCATATAATTGTAAAAACACAGGCCACAAATCAAACTCATTCACCAACGTTCATTCATTATTCAGAGAACTGCTTTACATGTTGTCTCCTGATAATATTACTGATTACAGCCTGGCGTCTCTGTTGTTTTAAATATCAATCGGACCTCCCTGGATCACATTAACAACATGTGCATTATGTTTTAACATTAACTTTCACGTTTTTTTCCATCAACACAAGCATCCATATACAAGACAAAAGCGGACACAGGAGACACAAGTCCATTCTTAAGATATACCCTCAACAGAACCATTTCTGGTGGTGGCATAAAGCAGAGAAGAAGGAGAAGGAGAGAGTTGTGGTATTTATAGTGGCAGTAAAGTGCTTTTATGTCTTTGCCAGCAAGGTG
Source organism: Nibea coibor (assembly GCA_023373845.1). Classification (NCBI taxonomy): domain Eukaryota; kingdom Metazoa; phylum Chordata; class Actinopteri; family Sciaenidae; genus Nibea; species Nibea coibor. The sequence goes on from CM041735.1 coordinate 4,338,665, forward strand.
GAGACACTTTCTCCTCAGTGGGAAATCTTTATTTTTCATAAGAGGGTTCAGTGAGCACACTTTCTCCTCAACAACTGCACCTTTCCTGACAGCTCTACAGCTGCACAGTTACACCTCTGAGCTGTCAAAACGTCAACTGTTCTACACACACTATCTCTATTACAGCAGCTGGGAGTCCAGTGCTTTGCTCAAGGGCACCCCGACGCTGATTGCATTTATTGGCCATAACCTTTCATTCTTCCACTCAAGCAAAACATTAAGTACATTTGCCCAAGACTCGGCACATTCCTGAACAGAGCTGTATATTTTTGCACAGCTCCTGACAAAACTGATGAATTATTTGTTGCCATGCTATAATGTCAGTCGCTTCATTATTTCTATTATTGGCTTCTACACTCAACAGGCTGGACACCAACAGACACAAGGAGAGACTGGTAGCTAAGACCCCACAGCCATGACGCCTGTGGATCTATGCCGATCAATAGCTCTCCATTTCAATTAGCACTCTGTGAGCATTTAGACACAGGCAGCCGAGGAGATACTATTGCTGGTAATATAATTTCATGATGCAGTTCTGAGAAAAGCTCGGAAGTTGATCGATAATACGATGAGAACAAGAGACAGAGATAGATATGTAGGAGGGGGCATAGTGAGATGAGAGGCTGCAAGAACGAATGAAAGAAAGAAATGAGGAAGGAAAAAAAAAGAGTTGTAGCAGTTGTAACAGAGTTAAAGTGGTGTTACATTCAATCCAGTATGGTGTTTGTGGTTAGGTGGTTTGGCAATGGTGTTTACAACTTTCATGCTGATTTAAGGCTCTAATTTAAGGAAGACAGAAAATACAGGGAACAGCTCTGGAGGAGGGGTTATGGCCTTGCTAGCTTGTTTATTAATCGTTGGATGAACCACAAACATACAGTGACGATTTCCTTGAAGGTGTCTCCTCAGGGTGTCGCTAAAAATAAAAAATATATAAAATTTTGGGTTGAAGGTGCACTCAGTAAGTTATGGCAATATGCCTGATAGATTTAGATATTTTTTTGTATATATTTTGATTTTGATTTTCTGCAAGGAAAGAGACACCAAAAACATTGAATTCATCCACAAAGATCAATTTAATTGATCTCCCCAGTAGTTCACATCATAATGCTTAAGCGATTTGGATAAGCTCAATAAGGACTGACTTACTGACCTGAGTTTGGCTCTTGGTGGACGTCTTGTGCAGTGCCAAATCTACTTCTCAAATTTTATTCCCTTCCTGTTTTCAGTGTGTAGTCACATTTTCTGGAGCTATATTTGTTTACTCTGCTGTGAAAGTACTAAGCACCAGACTAGCATATGTGACTGACAGGCAGTAACAGAAATAAAAAAAAACTGACTAAAATAAAACTGGGTGAAGGATTTGAAGATATAAACACAGTGTGTTGTGCTGTTTTTTCTCACAGAAGCTTCTTCTATGACCCCTGTCTATTAAACATGACCGTTCCCCAGCATCCTCTTTTTAAAAAACTGTTTTCTGAACGGGAATCGCTCTATGTCTCAACGTTTGCACACTGTCTCTGTTTGTCTTTGTCTCTCTCCAACTGTCTCCGTCTCTGTCTTGCTGTGTCAAGACTGTATTCATTTCAAAGCACTTTAGCAGCATTAGAGCTGATAGCTCTTCTAAATGCTTATTAAAGATTAAAATACTCTGCCAAACCAAAGGCGTCCCTCTTTTATATGTCTTTGAACTGCAGCAGATTAGAAAGAGAAAGAACGATGGTGCGGAGCAATGACAGGAAAAGACAAAAAAAGAGAGAAAGAAAAGCTGCAAGTTACAATTTATCATTTTTGATCCAAACCAGCAGAAACTGACAAACACTTGTGTGCTTTGGACACTTGTAGGTCACTGACTGCTTCTTCTATGTGTGTGTGTGTGTGTGTGTGTATGTAATGCTGTGCACTCAGCTGTGCAAGCTGCCTGGGAAATGTGCCGAGTTGACAGAAACACAGCAGTGCGTGTACGTCCATGTGCATGTGTGCATGTTCGTGTGCATTTGTGCAGTTGTGTGTGTGCAACAAGCTGCAGTTGCTTCAGTCAAACTCTTGTTATATTTATAACAAGGAGCAGCAGTCTCAGTCTTTACATGCTTGCCGCACTGCTGCTGCTGCTGCTGCTGCTGCTGCTGCATGTTTCTCTGCCATCTGAACACCTGGGATCGCTTCATCTCACATTTGACCTTGGTACAATGTGAAAACCACCAGGCTGCACTAACTGTGTTACACTTCTCCCTCTGTTGTGATGGACACGTTTTTCCCTGTAGTCTAGTCCTTTAAAGCCGCATTAATTACATTTCCACCACTAGGGGGCAGAAATAAGCTGACACACACTCAACCATGGCAAATTATCACTTTATAAAGGGTGATATGAACAACATGCTACTTAACAACTGCCAGTTTATACTTTTAGCAGACACAAGAATAGAATCATCTCACTGGAGTTGTTTTGTTTTTTTTCTTCACTCTACATTTAGCACTGTTTCTGCCTGTTAACTCCTGGTACTTAGGTGCTAGTTCAGGTTTCTTCACCAGTTAGTCATTTGCTGAAAACAGCTGCCTGCTGCTGCTGGAAATGGGGTTAATGAGAGCAGCGAGACTTATTCATTACTGTAAAAGTGCCATAAAAGCAAATGATGAGCTAAAAGAGGGTAAAAGCCTTCATTGAACTGCACAGTTGGGTGGGTTAGTGACTGCAAGCAACCCCTTTTACACTACATGTAGTCATTTGATCTAAATGATTTTTAAACATGAATGCAGCTTTAACAAACAAAGGCTGCTCCCTATGTTAAATGTTGAATCCTCAGTGTGCTGTTGCTGTGCTTTTTAAACTCAGAATGAACCAGAACAACTTTTCAGAGCAAATAAAAGCCAGTCAGTCAGTTTGTGCTCAGAGATATTACTCAATAGTTGATCATTTTCACTGAATGTTTGACCCATTCTCACTGACTGTATTGTATTTTGTCTTTGTATCCAGGATTACACAGTGCGTGGGAACCATTTAGCATCAATAGAGTGCGCAATATTGTTGAAAATCTTGGACAGAGACTCACAGCTGCTGGAAACAACCTGATTTGAATAATTTACCGGACAACAGAACAACAGAGGATCCCTCTGCATGTGTGCTGGTGACATAATGTATCAGCATAATCATTCAGCAAAGGTTTTCTGCAAGGCTCTCAGCTCTCAGGATCAGCTGTCTTAATCTTTTCCTCGACTTGTTAACATAAGCAACTATGCTGCGTTGGTCCGTGGAATATGTGTTTGCTCACTTTATTTATACTTTTCACATTGCATCAAAATTCCTTTCAGTACGAAAACAGCTGAAATGTGGAATGTTACAGTAAAATTGAAAGGCTAATGGAGTTTAAATTGCTGTTCATATAAGATGGAATTTAACCACAGAGTCTGCCCTTGCAAAAAAAAAAAAAAATCATATTTCACGCTTTGATTCATGTCTTGATCACATCATTTTCATACACGTTCTCAGCTAAATGTCAAGCTAGAAGGGAGTGTATGATGTCTTCATATGAGACATTTAACCACTGAGTCATCAAGAATGTGTTACCGTTAATCTGTTACAGTCCTGAGCATATAAGATTCTCAGCAGGTTGCTAAAACTGAAGAGTTTCTGACTTTCTGTCTTTCCTCTGATCTGTTTCTCCATGTAACATTGTTTCATGGAATTAGCCTTTGCAAGAAAACGAAAATTCACTGCCTTTGAATGGTATATTTTTAAGTTGTGACCAGAGTTTGACCCTGCAATTCCTTTTTTCTTCATCCTTCTGTAGTCATGACTAATGCTTTAAATCTGAGGATGAAGAAATACTCTGGATGATGTATGTTGGGTACTGTGTGTGTGTGTGTGTGTGTCTGTAGGGAGGTGACTAACCTTTGTCATGATGATGGAACCGCAGGCTGAGTTCTTCTCTTCTGCTGTGACCATATGAGCTCTCCAGCTCTGCAGCCGAAAAATCGTCCAGTTTCACTTTCTTCACCAAAAAAGACCGAGGCATGATGGGACAGTAGTTGCTCCTACACTCACACAAAAAAACACACACTCTCCGTCTGTCTTCCAACCCACTTCAAACTTTGCCAAAGCCTATAGGTGAAACTCTTATTCTCCTGATTCTACCCTAAACGCACTCCCTGGTTTTCAGCTACAAAAGGTGTGCTCGCTCCCTCCAATCAAACAGCCTTGAGAGCGGAGAGGAAACATGGCTTTTAAACGTCAAACAAACCACAAGCTTTGTGCGTGATATTGTTTTTTAGCATACCTAATATTTATTTTTGCTCAGATTTGTCGAACACACTGTGATTTTTAGGTCCTGGGGGAAATAGTCAGTTTTTCTTCGACAACCCGCCGCAGGAAGACCTGTGGAGCTCTCAGAGGGCAAAAATTAAAAAAATTCCTGTCTTGGCTACTTCTCCGACGACGTTGAAGGTGATAAACGCAGTAAAATGTCCCTCTTTTCTTCTTTGTTTGTTTGGTTCCGTATATCCTCCAGCACGCGGACAGCTCCCAGGACAGTTCTTCGCGTGCCCTCTTGCCGGGCTCGTGGTTTTCAGCACCGGACAGCTCCCCTTCGGCGCGAGACTCCCGCTCTCTCCTGCTCCTCCGCGTGCCACAGCCGCTGTCTGTTCAGCACCAGAGAGAAGAAGAAGAAGAAGGAGAAGAAGTTTCCACCGGTTTGAAAATAGCTCCAGTGGAAATTCCCATACAGGCGAGTCAGCCGTTAGAAAAGAAGTAACGAGTTGGCTGTCGGTCGGACAGAAGCGAAGGTTAACGGGGTTCAAAAAGACAACCTTGGACTCCAGAAAACGCCTCGAGAAACAAAAATTCTTCCTCTCTTTTTTCTCTGCAAAAAATGTCCTCACAGTCCAAAATATTGCTCAGAAACGTTTTTTGAAAAACTGCCCCTGGGAGAAAGAACAGCTCATATCTCCCCGTCGCTAACTCTTATTCACTCTCTCCTCCTCTCCTCCACTCTGTCTCTCTCTCTCTCTCTCTTCTCTGCGCGTGCGGAGCTGCGGCTCTTTCTGATGCACGAGATCAGCTGTTGCGGTTTTATAGGGAGAGAGAGAGAGAGCGAGAGAGAGCGAGAGAGGGAAGTGCTTAATTTTATTCATCAGAAGAAGAAAAAAAGCATCTTGTCTTGTGGGACCAGTGGCGCGCGGTGATGGCCGTGCTGGGATTTAATGACGTAGTTTTAAGTGCACGTTCATGCGGATTTTTATGGCATTTTTTATTTTTAACAGATCCTTATAGTAATGATACCCGTGGCAAATTAAACATTACATGTAGGTCCTGATGCCAAAAGAAAGTTTCAAAAGGAGTATCCGTGTTAGCAAAACCGACCAATTTAATAATTTAATTTAATTATTTTACTTTTTAGTATCATTATTCATTTTCATTTATCATGAAAAAAAATACTAGGAAATATTCCTCTTTATGTTTTAAAACATATAATCTAGGTTATATCAACAGTATAACACAGTTACCAAGATCTGATTAAAGCGTGACATGTTTCACTGTGATGAAAAGGTATAATGGATATATAAATAATTCACCTGAGTTTATGTTAATAAACAGATGTTCACATGACAATGTATCTGTTTATATCATATTTATTACTGTAAATGCAAAGGTACAATTCTGTTTGCTTACAAAACAGAGAGAATCACCCACCCGCCTAATGATTCCTCAGTGTCTGAGAAACATAAAATCAACCACTGAAAACCAACTTCTTGTGGCACTGAACACAGGTCAATGCTTTTACACTGCAGTCAACCAATTGAGTTCTTTTTATGCAAATCAACTCTCCTCCCGGGCCAATCAGATCACCTGTGCATATATCTAGACTCAGCATTAGCCAATGAATTTAGTCAATGTAACTGAGGCGAAGATGCTTTTAAATTGCTTTTAAATGCTTTGAATGATCTTGAGAGAGAGCCAGAAAGAGAGAAACAATGTCAGACCCTCACAAGACTTTGTGTTATACAATGAGTTTACACACTCAAACAGACTTCTCCCTCCAGCTAGTAGACAGCAACACACACACACACACACACACACACACACACACACACACACACACACACACACAAAGCCCTACCCTCATTCATACAGATACAGGAGGCAGGATGATGGTGTGTGATGTAATTCAGTGACGTGTGCATTTATGTAAGTCCTTTTCACTGAGGTCCTTGGAGTTAGCCTATTTTTATATTTCATTGATAAATGTTTGAGAGAGACAATGAGAGTGTCTATGACTGTGTCTTTTTAAAAAAAAACTGTGTGTGTGTGTGTGTACCATTGTTGCTTTATTTATACAGTGATGGACTATTCTGAAAGACTTTCTGTTCATGCTGTACTCTGGATGGACTATAGCAGTATTATATATAGAACAGCTACAGTATGTATAGCTAACAGTTTGAATGCAGTCTGATCATAGACTGTATAAAACATAGGCATAGTCTCCTTGAAATCACAAGTTGTTGTGAAGCTCAAAGTGGCATTTTTAACAGGGGGTTTATGGAGACTGACTTGCTTTGTAGCCAGACATTTGAGAGACTCTTTGTGTTACTTACACATTGTCTCCACTTCACAGCTGCGGAAGTTGCAGCTTGAGTAAAGACTAAAAGGCTAGACAAGTTAAGTGTTCCCTAAATCTATTAAACTATAACCTGTCCTATTTAAAAGCCAGTTTTTCCTTGTGTGAGCCCAAATGAATTGTTTGTAGCATAGAACCCACTGAGAATCAACATCCTGCATCCCTATGTAAATTTTAGTTTTTTAGCTAATCGTTGTGGTTTGTCCCTGCACACATAAACTCCTTTTAACTCTTAAACTGCTCTGAGACATATATTGCACACTATCTGCACAGCACAAAAAGGCACGACTATGTTCCCAGGAGGAACAGCGGTGATACTGCCCTCTGGCTGCCATAGTTATCATGACAATGGCAAAAGAGGAAGACAAGTGTGATGAGCCTTTCTTGAGATGGATGGACGTACTGTATAGGTCGATAAAACAAGGAACTCTGAACGCTCGAGACAGCTGTTTTGTCAGCGTTGTTTTAGAAGGCATGACCATTCCTTAATGTTAAAATGTGTTTATTAAAGTAACAAGTATCTATTTTAATCCAAACCATGACAGTGAGATCATGTAAAATTCTGCAGATAGTTGTTTTACCCCTCATGTGAGATTGTTTAGGACTTTTTCTGACCCCTAGTGGCTAAAAGTCCTCTATCACTGCTTTAAAGTGGCTAAAATCTATACTTTTACTAAGTGTAAAAACAATATAATAATGTCAATGTCACCAGATTCTGCAAAATTTAGATTCACTCACTGCTCATTAGCCTTTTCAGCCCCAGCAACGAGCTGTTTTCAAAGAAAAAAGCTTTAACGATCTACTGTATACAAAGTTAGTAACTAGTTGGTGAAGACAGCTGAGCAATTAATAAGAACAGATTTCACATTTTCACATGTTTCATTCCCTGATACTCTTGGGATTTAGTGAAGACTAAAATCAGAGCAAAAATAGAGTGAATATTGGACTTACATTCATGTGTCTGCAAATGTTAGCTAACAAGTTTATTATATGAACTTAATATCATGATATGTTGATGTTATGTTTAAAACACATTTCTGCTGCCCCCATGTGGCCAAAAAGTGTTTTTAAATTGCTTTTTAAAAAATTGTTCCAATGTGAATTTATATAAAACTAAATTCATAAAAAAAAAGTTACCCTATAAAAAAAACCCTGTGTCATTTTTACACTGTTACTCACTGTTGTGACAGCTATGGTTCATATCATCTAAACTTGTTGAACAAAATGAACAAAATGACTCTCATAAAAAACCTCTCAGCTCACTTTCTAACATGTGTAGTTTCTTGACTGCAGAGAAGTAGACAGATGCTTAAAAGGGCAGATATTGAAAGGTATCTGTCGGCGGGGACTGAGTGTAATTCTCTCTCTGATTGTCTTTCCGTGTCGATCGATGACACACCAGGAAATACCAATTCTGTCTGATCTATTTCTATGATGGTGAAATTGTCCACTCCTCGTTATTTTTCCTGAGAGCCTGCGAGCGCAGCTATACTGCTGAGCTCAGCGAAATATATCTGTGTGTGTTTGTGTGTGTGTGCACGTGTGTGTGTGTGTTAGATTATGTGCAGAGGCTGTGGGGACATGTGGAGACTGGAGACTCATTAGCATAATAATAGACTTGGATGCATGTAGACAGGCAGGCGGTGTGCGAGCATGTGTGTGTGTGTTTGTGCGTGAGTTCTGTCAGAAAACACAATCGAAGGTTCCTTGTTGACTTTTCATTCCTCTGTCTTTTAAAGAGCTATTTAAATGACAGGGATTTTAAATAAAACTGCATTCAAATAGAAGGGTTTTACATATAAAGCAATATCCAGATGAAAGGGTTTGTAAACAAAAACTGACAGAGAGAGATACAGGGCAAGAGGGGGAGAGACAGACAGAAAAACAAAGAGAGGAGGCGAACAGAGAAAAATAAAGAGACAAACCACTTATAGAGGACAAATGGAAGGTCAAACAGGGTATTGAATGTAAGGAGCGAGAGAAGAAGCAGCTCACAGTAACATAACTGTCACAGCGGATAGATAAAGGTAGTGATGGATGACCCTGACTTTGCACCAATTTCCTATTTAGTTTATTGTTAAAAAAAAAAAACTGTCTTCAAATGAGACCTGCTGTGAAAAAACTAAAGACACACATTTTCACTGTAATTATTCATCTGCTTGTCTGGTACCCAAAATACCTGAGGTGAACTTGTCTCAGACTTGACAACAAAATATGATCTTTGTCATTGCCCTCCAAAAACAGATCTTTTATGATCGAATGCCACAACAGCAGGACAATGCTGTCTGTGCTGCCTAAAACTGTTACGAGAGGCTTTTAAAATCATAAATGACCATTACAAAAAAAGAATGTGGCTATTTTCTGGGGTTGGATTTGAGCACAATGAGAGAGGTTAGAGAAGGATCGTTGTGGTTTAAAGAAAACAGCATTTGTGAGGAAGCAGGTGGCAAGAGCTCACTCGTGTCAAAGTCACCCAACCACCCCGACCTCCTTCCTACGACATTTTCAGGACATTGGCTTTGCTCTTGACAAACAAAAGTTGTAATTCACATGCCTTAAAGCGGTGCTTGGGCTGAACAGATTCTGTCTTTACCTTGGGAGGACAGACTCTTACTGTTGCTTGTCAGAGATTCCACAAGTCTACTAGAGGGGTGAATGCCGTTTTCACAAAAGATATTCCCTCATTTTTCATTTTAATGATGTTGGTGGCGAGCGCTGTCTAAAACCTGTAACATGCTCTTGGCTGCATGTAGGCAAACAAGCACAAAGTTGTTTGGAGATATTCATGTTGTGCTGTTTTTTCCTTTATACCTGTAAAACTGTGAGTGTAAGACATTTATACTTTTTCTTTTCCATTCTCTTTCCCTCCCATCTCTAAAGGAGTCCAAACTGTATGACCTAGCTTGACCCTTAGGTTCCTACAATGCTTTGGTGAGATTTGGGAGGTGCACATCAGCTCCTCTGTGACCTCTGGTTACCCGTGTCTGTATTTACTTGTATCTTCAGAGATCTGCAACAAGGTATCCAAAGAGAAATCTCACAGGATGATTAAATTGATAAGAAAGTATATATTTTTCTCTTGTGAAATGCTGGATATTTTTATAACTTCAGGTCTGGATGGAGAAAAAAATCACTCCTTGGTGACACCACTTTGTTCGAACAGCTCACAGGCCAAAAGTGTTAAGAGTAACTGCCTATCAAAGTGATGTAAGTCACTGCAACACCATGCACAAATCTCGGAACCCACTGGCTATCGTCTGATGACGATTTAACTTCTGGTGTAGCTAGCAGATACCTGGAAAACGGATATCCAAGCCAAGAATTCCTCTGCAGTCTGATCAGCAAGTTCAAACACGAGAACGTCAAGAAAGACACATTTCATCTGACCTCCATAAACAGATATCTGTCTATGAATAGAAATAAGCTAAATTCTCGTCAGATGATAGTCAATGGGTTTCAAGATTAAATTTCGGCCAATGTACTCTGCCTCTTTTGCTCCACACGGACTGTTTACCTGCAGGCAACCAAAGCCTGCTCAAATGTCATTAGTCAGTTCTACTCAAACTACAAACCAGAACTCTTACAATGCCAAATCTTGGTCCCTCACCTACAGATTACAGCGTTCATATGCAGGTATCTGTTTATAGAGACTACCCCATGCAATACAAGACAACATGAGTAAAATGTCTGGTGCATTAACATGTGATCAGTGCAGGACGTGATGAAACTAAACACAACAGAACAGGCGTAAAAAGAGCAGCACACAGCTGGTCATAATAAAACAAAAGAAAAGAACAAAATATCACTAGTAAACCCGTCATGTCCATGTCATTAAGATACATATATGACCCCGCATGTGTGCTATGAATATGTATGTTGTATGTATAAGATGTGACCCTGGACATTAATATGTATTGGGTGGTAATGAGGCGAATGGGCAGATCAGATGGGTCCTTTTTAACTGGTCACATGTGGCTCATTAGGATAGGGCCACACAGAGCACCTGATACCCTCAAGATGACTACTGCACCTCAAGAATTATTTTATGTAATTCCTGGTTTTATTAGGCGAGGCCGAGAGACAGAGGAGATGAGGGACAGAGGAGAGACAAAAGTCTACATGTGGAGTGTTCTGGATCTGATAGTGTATGTGCTAACTCTCTAAGCTGACAGGAAGGGCACAAGGAGGTGGAGTGAAGTTCAAACGTGAATGATTATGTCCTGGAGCAAGACTTTCAAGTCTCCTGTAGCTGACCTTGACTTCTGACCTATTTGTGGACCTTGGGAAATCAAAAACAGAATTTGTCCAACAGGAATCATCATCGCACATCATGACCCAGGAGCTGGGGTCATGATACACAGGACGCATTTGAGGCTCTAAAAAGGGACACTGAACCTTTTATCAGTGTGGAAATAAGCACATAAGACAAACTCTCATATATGGTAAAAGCTTAGGTAAACAAACAAAATATATACCAGGAGAGAGGCGGGTGGAGAGCAGCCGGACGGATAGCTGGGTCCATATTAACTAGGCACATGTGTGTCATTATAATAGGTTGATATAAGACAGCTGATACCCGTGTGGATAATGTGGGGTTATAGAGTTATACCACTGACAGCCAGTGTTTCGCCGTGCTCTTTACAATGTGTTTCCTTTTCTTACAAGGCCGCGTGACACATGACCAATTTTAGAGGCAGTAAATCCTTCCGTGTTGAATCTGAATGTGTTTAGATTAATTTTAGGGCTTTAAGACAGTCAGGCATGTAGATGAGACACAATAAATGTTAGAAAAGTCAGACAGATAATTAGGTCCGTAAATGGAGCCACCTGATACCCAACGACCTCAAACAGGTGATGATACGTGAACCATTTGCAGTAAATTTCCAGCATGTTGACATATATAGCAAGTACAATGACATTCCCTGAACATTTTTAGAGTGGGGGCGATCATCCTGTAACTAACTCAATCATGTCGCTTAAAAAATGTGATGAAATTGCAGTTTTAACAGAACCAATAATATCGCAATTTTGCTATCCATGAAAATGAAACCCCAGTCCAATCGAAATCCAAGAAATGCGTTTCTGCCTTGATTGTGCAAGGACTGATATTAAACTGGGAAAAGATTATTCATAATGAATCCCCAGCTCTGCTTGAAAACTTTCTATAATACTTGAGCATGTTCTCACTTGTTGGTGATCTCTCTTTGGGCTTCAATACAACGGCAGAAAGCTGTGCTCTTCTGCTTCCAGTTGAAACACTTTCAAATCCAAATCCATTCTGGCAGACTGTTTGCAGACATATTCCCTGGTTATGTCTTTCATGTGCAGGTCCAACAATTTTTGCCAGAAGTTCAGTAAACACCTGACAGGTGATAATGGGTGGAGGATACAATGAAATGATCGGCTGTAACATCTGAGGCTTGTAAAATAAGAAAAATGTCTGTGGCAGTGTGATATCACGACTGTGCCCTTCACTTAGGATTTTAAAACTTGGCAATAAAAGATGGTAAAGCATAGCTCTCAGCAGCAAATTAGATCACTCTAAACTGTATGAAAGTTTTCTAACAGCAGTGAGGATCCGTATTTTAATGATTCAAGTCTTTGTACCATCCAGGATAACTATGTTTCTTGGATTTTCTCAGCTCTTTGCAGTTTCATTTTATCTCTTTATCCTAAATTGAATTTGCCATTACACAATGATCTGAACACATTATGGCATCACTGTGATGTATCATTCTCTCAGTACAATATACTGTAGATACCAGACAGCTTTGTTCATTGACAGTTTAAGAGAAACACAAAGTTCTTGCTATTGTAAAAATGATTATGACATCAAACATTTAACAGTTAACATTTAAATTAAATACCAAAGTTTTCTTTTTCTTTCTTACTCCAAAACACAAGTCGCTTATGGATTATATGAAAAAATCCTATCAACAATCATTTTGACATATACTGATGTGTACACTACCTTTATGAATCCAAGTCTGGGGCAACACATGTTCACCGACAGATAGACAGATAGGTAGATAGACAGGTTTATGAGTCATTAATTCAAACAGAGACGGCTTATTAACCAGTCTGTGTTCACAGCTGGCTTACACCTGATACCTTCAGTATCCCCAAGACCCCTTTTGTGTGTGTGTGTGTGTGTGTATGTCGGGACATGGTCCAGTGGTGCTATAAAATCATAAGAAATGCTTTTACTGTTTCCTCTTGTGTGCCCTGCCCTCCTCTAGAGGAAGCTTACAGGATCAAAGTACTCAAACACGTTTCAAATTTTTACATTAAAGGTCCAGTGTGTAGGATTTTGTGGCATGTGGCAGTGTAGGTGTGGAATGTAAACCGCCTTTTTATCCTCTGTTTCAAACGTGAAGGGAAAAATAATAATAATGAAAGCGCAAGTATTTAGTTTGTCCTGGGCTACTGTAGAAACATGGCACACTTCATGGAAGAGAATCTATCAATAGAGAATACTATCAATAATGAGTAATGTTCCAATTTGCTATTTCACATCCACTGAAAGCTGCTGAAAGCATGCAAACCTATGGGGAAAAAACTGCCTTCCTTAGATGTATGTGTTGGCTCAGAAATCTACATTCATCACCTTTTGTTATGAGGCAGCGAATTTCACATGACTTGCAATTCCAACTATGACCACTACGTCAAAAAAACCAAGCACTGTTCCTCTGAGCTTGATGCTACAACACTCTGATGGCGTGTGAATATTTGTCCATCCCCCTTTTAAATTGTCACCGTGATATTCACAGAAAATGAGGAAAGGTTCAACTGAATCTTGAAACACTTAAAGCTAATAGATCTTGCAGGTCGTGTAAGCTCATGTGGCGAAATAAATTGTCATACAACGTCAGCTCAGTCTGCCAGATGACCATTTTTGTTGTTATTTTTAAAATATGCCGACCTTACATTTGAAGTGATTCGTGTGGTTGCATTCAGACTCAGGAATGAAAGACTAGATGTCTCCATTAGGTGATATGTTGAAAAGTGTGTGTCAGTGACTTCATTTCTTATTAACCAATATCCCTGTCCTCATACTAGTTTCTTGCCTTACTGAGGTTGAATGCGTTCTTTTTGTTGAATGCATGCTCTTAAATTATATTTCCACTTCCTATTGAATGTTGTGTCGATTTTCTAATTTGAATGAATGCAACTAGCTGGAGCACCAGTGATGCATTTACCCTTCCTAGTGTTGTGTAAATGAAGATATCTTCAAAAGCAGCTTTCACAAGTTACACAAGTCAGGACGATGTCACCTCCCCCAAAATTCAAAAGGACTAAGATGAGTACAGGAAATTAGCTAAAATTAGAGAGGTAACGAGCAAAGCAAAGCCAGTTTTGATTGGCAGTGATGTTCTCATGATGAAAAGACATCAAACTGTGATTTGTAAACCGATCCACCTCTGATTTGAAGCCACATGCAGATCTGTTTCAGCTCAGGTCTCAGCTGTGTCAACATGTTGATCTTCATACAGGGAAAAGACGTGATGCTCTTCCTGTGATGTCGGACAATGAAGCCTCCATTTGCAAACATGACGTCGGCTCACCTAAAAGCCAGTTATTAAAATTGCCTCTCGTTTTGTGCAACAACTCAGCAGAGAAGAAGAGATTCGGGGGGTTAATTGGGTCTAGGGACACAGCACACTCACACACGCACACACACACACACACCACCACCACCAAATCCTCTTAGCTTTATAATGAAGGAAGTAGAGATGGGCAGAGGAAAAGAGAAGCAGAGAAACATGGTGAAAGAGGGCAGGATGGGGAGATGAGAGAAATAAAAAAAAAAGAGGAGACAGAGATGCAGGTCAAGATAAAAGGATAAACACGGAGGGATGAAAAAAAATGAGGGGATGCTGTGATGGAAGGAACAGAGAAATAGGAGAGAGAGAGAAAAAAAAAGTTGAAGGGGTGACAGTTAAGAGTGGATTGTAAAATAACAATGCTTTGTTGCCATGGAAACAAACATTTTTATCAGCCCGAGAGGCAAGGAAGTAACCTGCTTGTTAAACCTCTTGTGCTATCTTGTTAAGCTGTTGTTGTGTTTGTGCGAGCAACAGTATGTTTGCAGTCGTGTTGTTCCCTAATGAAAACACTGTGGGCACACGCTCTGTTTTGGGTTTGTTATTCTCCCTAGATTTCCGGATTAATTATTATCTCGTCTCTCAAATGAACGTGTGAGGTTTTCATATGTTCATAACGTCAGATAGAAACGAGTTCAGCTTGTTTATTTGTATTTAGGCCACGGTGAGTCGGGAAGTTGAAAACTTTTGATTAAAAATCAGACTCTTCTTCTCCGGCGCCCCCAGCAGCTCATCTGGTAGAGCGTGCATGTCATGCACTAAGGCTGTTGCTTCTTACTGCAGCAACGCGGGTTTGATTCCAACCTAACCTCCTTGCTGCAGGTTGCTGCAGGTACTTTTCTGTCTCTCTGTCTGACTGTCACTGTCCATATAAAGGCACGAAAAAAATAAAAATGGACTATGGATTTTTCACAAGTTGAAAGCTTCTTATAATCCAACTAAGGTTGGAGAGTTTTCTCAATTCACAAAGGAGTACGTAATTGTTCTATAGAACTTACCTGAAAACAAAAACATCATCAAAATTGGTAATGTGGTGAGAGAAAGTTTTCACCTGACAGCAACAAAAGAAGCTGACGGTTCGATACGATGATGTATTTTGTCGTTTGGGACCAAAACAAACAATCAAATGTAGTCAGGCTTCTACTGCTATCAGTTTTACATAGTTTGAGCACAATACAGATCATTTGTATTCCGGCAAAGTGAAGAAATGGAGAGCATAGAGAGGTAATCATGCTACAGAGTTTACACAAATACCAGCCGTTTTACAAAAGAAAATATGTCTTGTAAGCCTCTGGGGAGCTCTGCGATCACAGACAAAATGCTCAAATCAGGTCAGTTCCTATCAGCGGCTCACACACACCTCCTCGCATGCTAATGCGGCACATCCCTTTTCAGCACAAAGCGCTGTCAACAAGAAGATCAGATCTAAGTCGTGCACCTGATGATGTGAAGGCAGACTGGCAGCTTATTTGATGGCCTCCCCAGGACATTCAGCCATTTTTTGGTCATGGGTGAGACAAATTTCCTCACAGTTTTATATCTCTTACCTTTATATATTTGATTTAAGTTAGAATCCCAAAGAGTTTCATGTTTTGGATAATATTTATGGTATATATTTTTTCTCACTGTTTATTTTGTATCATATCATGTATCCTTTCCTACTGCTGTTCGCATTAAAAGCCTTCAACTCAGGGAGGCGCCTAGCCCAGTCAGTAGAGTGGCCGCCTCATATATGAATCGCTATGGCTGGCCCGGGTTCGAGTCCCGAGCTGTGGCCCTTTCCCACATAACATTCCCCATCTCTCTCCCCACATTTCCTGTCACTCTTCAGCTGTCTCTATCAATAAAGCTTGGAAATGCAAAAAATAATGATATTAAAAAAAAAAAACATTCAACTCACACAGGAAAAACACAGAAGTGTCCATTTCCAGTTCATCACACCATTAAACATGTGAGAGCAAATTAAAGACTAAAGAATTACTGTGCACTCCCTGTACAATCTGTATATCCACTCACAGCTACAAGAAGTATTAGAAATATCAACAGTTATTAGCTGCATTAAAGTATTTGTCCTGCAGTTTTCACAGCAGAAGACTGTAAAATAATTTTGGGTCCCGCAATGCGCTTTAGAAAAAAGTGACTCATCCACACACAGATGATGGAGCTGTATTATAGTCTGTGTTTGTCAATGTCAATTTATTTATGTAGAATTTTAATCTTATACGCTCTACAGTGGGCAGATTATTGCACAGGAATTTCTTGGTCAGCTAAGACAGTAAACGGATCAGGGGAGAATATCATATCGAAGTTTGGCACAAATACACGTACACATGCACCAGACGATCCTTCTCCATCACTTTTTTCCTCATTTGCAGTGAACCTCTCTCTCCCTCTCTGTGATACTGCTGATTCCAGTGTCACAGAGTTGCAGAGCCATGCAGTTATTCCATTGAGTTATACCGTATCTACTCTAGCGGAGGGGAACAGGATCATATCTTTCGTCTGAGACAAAGATGAAAGGTAGAAGTTATGTGTGTAATCGCCAGAAACCACACAGACCACACGGAAGGCTTTTTTCCAAAAAGAAGACCAAATTAATGATAAGGGCTAAAAGGCTTTGATGTCATTATTAAATCAAAGAAAGTTTTATCTTCATCATTATGGGGTTTTATTTTCATCAGGCTATCAAATTTAATTTCTTGGCCCATGAAAAGAAAAAGGAATTCTCCTATTTCCAAAAAGATAGTAAGATATTTCTGACTATTATCTTTACTTTTTTATTAACCGTAATGAGTCTGCTAGGATCTTTGGGTTTTTGTCCCTGCTCACACTCCTAATTTGTCAGACTACACTCCAACAAAAGACTGTCATTGTTAGATAAATGTTGAGACCGCTGAAATAGACTGACTCACTCCATCTGTGTTCATGTGTGTGTGCATGTGTTATAGGACACAGGGGGAACAAAGGATTTCCATGACACAAGGGGCCCAGGACAGGAGTGAAGGGGGGTGCAAAGGGAGGGGGTAAATTAGGAAAACGTAGGCCGAGCAGAGCCGTGGATAGACTCTGGAGGAGTCGAGACAACAGAAGAGGGGATCAGAGGATAAATGAGGAATAAATGACAGGGAAGTTTTAGAAAGACATGCTTTAATGGTTTTAGGGTTTCTGCAGTCTCTGAGCCTCAGAGTCATTCAATTTTGTCACACAAAGCTCGGCTGAAGACTGGTTAAGTCAGCTCAGGTCTGCTCAGTTAATGTGAGACCGTGTGGACCAGTTAACTGAATTTTTGGGCTTGAAAAGTCAACTTAGACAACCAAAGTCATTCTGACCTTGCATCGTTTCTAATCCTCTTTGACATTGTCTGAAATCCTTCACCACAAACTATAATTTTGAACGTACCCATGTGATTGTAGCTGTTTGAATCTCTGTTAAAGACAGTTATAATAAATAGAAACAAAACAACCCAGTCTAGAAATTATGATGGCAAAACATAAACAGCAAATACCTTTTACTGTTTTTTTTTTATATCCATATAAGGAAAACTTTTTAAGTAACTTATTTGTAAAAACATATAAGAGAAACGTTGTTTCATTTGTTTTCACAATTAAAAGTGTTTGTGATTATATTCAGGTACATCCAGCACGCAAAATCTTGAGACAGTAAGTAGCAAATAAAGAACAAGACGCGATTACGTAATTAATGTTTGACTGAGAAACCTCAATCTTTCCCTGAACCTGACCAAAGTGCTTTTGTTATTTGAACTAACTACAATATCCTGCACTGTGCACACCCGCCATCCACTCCAGTCCTCGCAGAAATGATGTTTTCTTACTGTACTGTAATATATATACAGTACATGTCATTTTCGAGGAGACAGGGGTAAGCTAAATGGCAAGTCAGTGTAATTATCAGGTTACACACAATATTTTCTGTTAACCAGATACTATTTTATGTGAAATCTGTTAGACTGTTTTACGTTCATTGTTCTAAAAAACAAAGCAAAGTTTTGTCTTGGGGTTAAATTAAATTTCTAACGAGGTTTTCCCCTTCAAGAAAACAAGCATGCGTGGAGTAACAGCAGGGACAAAAAGGATTCATGAACAATTTTATGTTCAAACAACTCTCATCCCAAATGTTTCTTTCTCAAGACAAGTTCAACCTTTTGCATTTAACTTGTTCACAAATCCATTGTTGGTTTTTGTTGGTTTACTTTTATTCTTGTCATTTTTTTAATCTAGTTTCAGATTTTTGTTGTGTTTTTACAGTGCGATTTGATGTTTTTTTTTTTTTATGTTGCAAGTTGCTTCACACTGAAGTAGAGCATGTGAACATTCTCCCATGTTGTCACGCTTTTCTAGAAAATGCTTTGTAAAATCTGGTTTGATGGTTGATTATCAGTGCTCACCCAGACGTCTGTTGTTCCCCCAACAATAGACTACTACCACCAGCCCCTCTTTGCAGTGTGTGTGTGTGTGTGTCTGTGTGTGCGCGCGCGTGTGTGTGTTAATCATGCAGCTCTTATCAGCGACCGTCAGACCTGCAGAGTCTCCGATGTGCACCCTGCTGATAGCTGCGAACACAGAGGTCTCCTCCCCCATCGGGGTTTTAAATAGAGAACTAATAGACCTCGGCTTGGAAAATAAAAGCCGAAGATCATTACCAGGCAAGAGTGACAACTCGGTAGAACAGTAACTAGAGTAAGAAGCAGCTGATGATATACTGGCCTCTTGAAGTGCAGACACCGCTGCACGAAATCCCTCCAACCAACAGCATCCACAATTTACACAATGCTGCTGCGAAAAATAATGAAAACATGCTCCATCAAGCAGAAGATCTCAGCTTTTTTATTCAACCCCACACTGCATTTTGCATGCGTCTGACAAAAATAGAGAAATGATGTCTCGGAACTGTATGAAAACCACAAAAAAATGATATCTGAAGGCACTTTTATAATTTAAAATCTCATATTTATGTTACCAGCTCCTAAAACAGTCGTTAAAACGTTCACATTCTTAGAAAGCATTTCCTGGAGTCTCTCTGTTTTCTAACCGGAGGCATGAGAGGTCAGACTGAGTCCACGGTGTGTTTTGAATCATGTCCTGCAACTCGTGACTCTGACTCTGATTTCAGCTTTGACGTTGAGAGAAAGACACACAGAGAGGAGGAGGGGGGGTGGAAGGATAAAATCAGTCATTAGAGTCTATTCACTGTGTCTCTATGGTGCCAATGGAAAGGCTCTTAACCTGCTGACACACACACACACACACACACACACACACACACACACACACACACACACACATATACACATACACATACATACATACACACTAAGAGAGAGAGAGAGAGAGAGAGAGAGAGAGAGAGAGAGCTGTAATGAACAGTCGAGGGAGTCCATTGCCCCTTCTGTTCACATTTAGACTCTTGATTGGCCGAGACCTCTGACCAGAAAGGTTAAAAGGTCAAATTTGTGACCCTAAGGACAGCTGTCTGTGCATACGTGTGTGTGTGTGTGTGTGTGTGTGTGTATACAGTAGCAAAAGTTAAAACTACCCTGAATATTTGGATGGAGAACTTGGTCAAACCTTGATGAGATTTCATATAATATAATGGGTCAGTGTGAACAGCAGGTCAGCGCCTCATGAACTCGAGGTCTGTTTGGATGTGTGGGAACTCCAGGCTGCAGTTGACAGCTCGTTAACAGAAGGAGATTTGTCCGCCAACCCCAATCATTCTCTTTCTCTTGCCCCACCCCCCCTCAGGGGTCTCTAGCAACAAGGTCAAAACCAGAGGTGGAGGGAGGGAGGGAGGCATGATCGAGGCAGGAAGGCATTTGCGCTGATATTTCACTTAACCACACGCATACACATGCACACGCCTGATATTAGTGGACGATGCGCGTCTCCACAAAAATACAATTTGAGGCTTTGAAGATGGGAGACCACTCCTCTTTGTTTCCTCGCTCCTCTTCCTCTTCTTCTTTGTGTCCGGGCCTGATCAGCAGTTTATGAAACCCTGCAGAGTACAGTGAGCAACAAACGAGAAGAAAGCCAGAAACAGCAGAAAGAGAAGAACAGATGGACAAATCACCTGCAATCAACTCATTAAAGTAGCTATAATTGATATGATCATAATAGTAGTATAAAAACAGTATAAAAATACATGCGGTGATGAACCTGCAGCGAATTATCACCTGAATCTGCAGCTCCCCCTCGGTTTTACAGAGCAGAGTTTCAGCTCATTGTTAAGCAGTAACTTTGCTGTTTTGGTTCACTCTTGCTGCTCTCTGAGGATAATTTTTGGTCACAGCAGGCTGCTGTTTTGAGTGAAAAAAAGCTCTAAAGACTCACTGTACACTATCTGCTCAGCACCAAATGTCTGACAATAATTAGCTGGTGAAAATAGAGCATTTAGCAGTAAAAAAGACAGATATTTCCCTCAGGAGTCGGTTGAGCCCAAAATCAGAGAGTCAATATTATTCATCAGGCAAACACAAACAAGAATGCTAACGTTGCTCCAAACCTGCTGGATGTGTAAATAAAGCAACTGTTTGCTAACAAGTTTAACGCCATCTCAGCATTAATGATGAAGACTTCAATTTTATTCCCATGACACTTTCCTTGCAGAGCTATATTATTATTATTTATAGAGACCCAACAATTCCTACCATGAGCATGCACTTAGCAACAGCGTCAAGGAAAAACTTCCTTTTAACAGGCACAACATTGGTGGGCACCTGTGCAACTGATTGAGTTAAAGATCGAGGGGAGAGCTCAGTGCATCATGGGAAGTACCCCTGGGGTTCTAGTAGGGTAATAGGGTATGGTGTCTGACCATTAAGAGCTTTGTAGGTAAGGAGATGGATTTCAAATTCTGTTCTGGATTTTACAGGTAGCCAATGTAAAGAAGCCAAAATGGTGATCCATCTACAGTAACTATATCTTTAGAAAGAGAGTTTTAGAGGTTGTTTGGGGCCAATCGCAAAAATGATAAGTCAGTTTTTTGTTCACAGCGTGACAAAAATTGTTAATGTGGTTTGCTAATATCAGATTTGTCCACTGAATAAACATAATCCTGACCTGGTGACAACAATGTGTGGATCTTTTTATAATGACAGAAGTCAAAATTGATAATCTCACGAACAAACAGGTTTTAAAGAAGGATCAGAGGTGTTTTTATTTTACATTTTTATTGTAATATTATGCTTTATATATGTTCCTGGCATATAGTTAGCATGCAGTTTTATGTCTTTCTGTTACTAATCAATCAATCATTTCTTCTGTAGTGTCTTGGTAGGGAATGATTTCAAAATGTTTTCCTGGTTCCTTTGGAAAGGGGTTTTGAATTGCTGTGGTATAAGAGTTTGACAGCCTCTTTCTAATCTGTTTCTATCTTCCGTCTGTCACTCTGCAATCTCTTACATGCATGATTAAAGTTCAAATGTAGCTTCCAGCCAATAGCACCACTCATAGTTCATCTCCAAAATGTCACTGAAATAGGGGCAAATGACCAATTTTGAAACTCAAAACAGCTCTGTTTGCTTCGCCTGCACATGATGTGAGTGTGGATATTGTAATTGAGGCAACTGGTTGTTGTTTATGTTTTTGTGCGCTCCACAGTTTGCTCGTTTGCAACACTGTATTTTTTTTATTTTTTTTTTAAACACTAAGTGGAGCCACACAGCAGCCCGAAAGTTTGGCACAGGGCAACTCAGGGTCAGACTGCCAAATGGAGACACTGCACTGCTAAAAAAATAAATAAAAATATCAAGTGAGACATTGTTAAGAAAATCACATCACATGCTAATTGCTTATCATTTCACCCTTCTCTCTGTAATCTTTGCCAAACGTGACAGTAATTGTGGGGTGCAGAGCCACATGTCAGCAGGGGATCACTACCTGCAGAGAAGATGAAAAAAGATGACAAAGAAAAGAGATGAAGGCGGAGAAAATCCCACAAAGAAAATGCAATGGGAGTTATAACCTAAATGTAAGTACAAAACTAAAGCCTTTAAGCCACAATTGGCAGTTCCAAAATGAATCAGTCCATGCAGGATGTATGACAGAATAGAAAATAAACAAACAGAGGCGAAAGGGACAGAGAGGTATGGAGGAAGGTAAAGAATTGGGCCAAGCAGGGATCAGCTTCACACAGAGATCACAGAAATGGAGCGCTGTCTGTCTGTCTGTTTACCTCCCTCGCTCCATCTTCACCTCCATCACTGTCTGCTCTCTATCTAAGGTTGTCTTGGAGAGAGAGAGAGAGAGAGAAACAGGGAGAGAAAGAGAGGGAGATGAAAGAT
Source organism: Nibea coibor (assembly GCA_023373845.1). NCBI lineage: Eukaryota > Metazoa > Chordata > Actinopteri > Sciaenidae > Nibea > Nibea coibor. Next base: position 4,361,221 of record CM041735.1, read on the forward strand.
AAGCAAAGGCGGGGAGCTGCAATAAAAACAGGCATTTAGAAGAAAGAAAGAGGAGAAAGAAGACAAGAAGGAATTGGAAGTAGTTGTTTTATGGCCCGGTCAATGAAAGCAACAATGGTCCTCTCTCTCTATTTCTTTTTTTCTCAATAGGCTGTAGACAAAGCAGTGAGGTCAGAGAGCAACAGAGAGGAAGACCAAACTGATCAATAGACGTTTTCACCAAACACCAGCATCTCCCACTTTTTTGAAACGCTCCTGATTTAGTGTGGCATCTATGTCCTGTTAGTAAAAATGACTGAAAATGTTTACCATTATTAAAAAAAAATGTAAAATGTGGGGTGGTGCTTAGCTCAGTTGGTAAAGCGGCTGCCCCATATGCGAAGGCTCACTGCGGCTGGGCCAGGTTCGAGTCCCGACCTGTGGCTCTTCAGCTGTCTCTATCTCATAAAGCTTGGAAAGGCCAAAAAAAAAAAATCTTAAAATGTAAAAATTGACTATATGGAACAGTATGGAACAAAGAGGTGAAAAAGGATGCTTGCAGTACAATCACTCAGACGGTCATGTATCCCTGGATTCCCTCGGTTAGATACTCAAATAGAAAACGGCTTATGTTTGCAGATGACTCAGGAATCAGCATGACCTCCGCCAGAGTCTGCACAATCTCCTCTGCAGCCATGTGAACACTGCCCACAATTATTCATGTGTAAATACTCACGCCCTCGTCATTACTGGAGGTGTTTTTCCCATTCTGATGCTGTTGTGGGTGGCTTTGGACAAATCTACAGCAAGCATATGGGGAGACCCCTCAAGAAACAGACAAAAGACGTATTTGACACTAGAAACACTTAAAAGGTTCATAGTTAGTTCAACAGACTTTGGAAGATAGATTTGATGATCTTTAATGACTTATTTCATATTAGCTTCAGGTGAACCACATCCTTTATATTCAAAAGTGCATTAGGAAGGGCCAGTATGAATAGTAGTAATGATTACAGCTTACAGCAAGCAAAACATATGGGTATGTGAGAGTCATTTTGAGGCAGGTTTTAGATATATGAACCTGTCCTTCATGCCTTTTGTGATCATACTGGCTCTGTCTAAAGAAGAACTACAGAAGCTGCTGTGTTCTCTGCAAAACTACTGTAAAACTGGAGAAGATCAAATCATTTCAAGGGAAATTCAGACCTGTTTTAACTGGGCCGTACTGGAATTAAAGAAACCAGTAACTAAATTTCTTTAATGCAAATTCAGTTTGGCTGTGAATGACCGTCTATGCCTACTACACCAACCTGAATCCTGCTAAAAATACTCTCATCGACTTCTGAAGCAACTTCTCTAAATGGTACGGTGAAGTGTGGGGCAGACAAGAAACACAACAAGCAACGGCTGCCGAGCTGAATTTGGCCAACTTCCTGATTTAAAAAAAGAGAACAGATATACGTGTCACATTTTATATGTACAATTCAAACAAATGGGCTGATTGAGTCTTGTGCTCCCTTCTTTGTACAATGAGCAAGAGGTGCATATGTATGGTACAGTATATGTTTGTGTGCGTGACTGTGTGTGATTGGACAGATTGTGTGGAAAGGAGCAGTCAAGAGATCATGATGACAAAAAAATAAGATGCACACACTTAGACATATACACAGGAAGAGAGGGGATGAGGAGTGTAATCATCTCCAATCAAGATGTTATTGATTTACTGCTTGATTTCTCTCTCTCTCTCTCTCTCTCTCTCTCTCTCTCTCTCTCTCTCTCTCTCTCTCTCTCTCTCTCTCTCTCCCCCTCTCCCAGCAGCACCTGGCTCTTGTCACAGTAGGACACTGAGGCTCAACAGCAGCAGTGAGACAGACAGTTATACATCATTATCTCTCTCCGTCTCACACACAAACATAAAGTCTGTAAAGTCTATGTGTCTGTTCTCTGGTCACTGGCTCCAGGTTGAAACTCACACAGATGTTTTTTGCTCTCCTCTGCTCTTCTGATCTGCTTGTCTGCAGCCACAGCGCCAGCGCACAAATATACACAAACAGAAGATCCATCAGTTTTCAGGACACTTAAGTGTTTCCATTTAGGACAGAGTGCCTCTAAACGTCCCTTCTCTACTCTGCAGTGATCTTTAAAGGTCCAGTGTGTAGGATTTAGTGGCATCTAGTGGTGCAGTTAGTCTCCACTCTTGTCACCGTCTCCATCTCAGTGTGAAGGACAAACTATAAAAATGCAAAAGGCCCCTCTGGAGGCGGTCTTTAATTAGTCTGTTTTGGGTTGCTGTAGAAACATGGCAATTCAATTCAATGAACCTGACTGTAATGTTGGTAACTTGGTATTCTAACTCCCAAATTCAACTGGGCATGGACATCCGTTCTAGTCAATGTTTTAAACCCCGTTGGAGGATGGACCGTAGCGTAGCAGCTGCAGTCCGGTGTTGTTTTCGGGGTTATTCTCTCTAATATATTCTTCCATCTTTTAGATTTTCACTTGACTCCCTGAAAGAATCCGAAAGAAGAGTTAAATAACTCCTCCTCTTATTATAGCTAAATGGATTGCGTTGTGGATATTTCCATTTTTCACAGTGTTGAAAAGTGAAAATATTATTTCAGACCAAAAGCTGATGATAAATGTGTGTGTGTGTGCATGTGTATGTATGTGTTTATATGCAGGACATGTCATTTATGTTAACGGACCGACCCACAAAATCTGGTAGCAGGCTGCCAGAAGAAAGGCTAAAGGAATCACAAGGGGTTCCCCAGATGTGGGCGTGTGTGTGCATGTGTGTGTCAGTGTGTCAGTGTGTCTATAGCCGTATGTTAATCAATGCCGTTAATGTAGCAATGAATTAGTAGTTTAGATGTCACGGGACGCTTAACACAGCTGATCCTTACCAGACACACACATACATACACACACTCAGCCCACAGGACCCCTGGGGACCACAGGCGGACATTGTATAGTAGGCTAATTATCCCAAATTGCTAAAGTAGTAGAGAGGGTGTGTGTGTGTGTGTGTGTGTGTGTATGTATGTATGTGTGTGTGTGCGCCCTCACAGCTGCTCCTTGTGTCAAGCCTTTGATAGATGAGAGATAGAAAGAGTGTTCATTTACTGCTCTGAGACACACACACACACACACACACCTGACTGCTCATTTATTGGTCTAACAGATTGGTCTTTTGTTGCTCGGTCGCTGGTTCACGCTGGAAGAACTGCTGAAGTTCAGACTACGACGCTCGGGGGGGAAAAGCACCCTGTCGTCAAGCGTAAATGCTTTAAATGCTGCAACCAGACCTCGTATGAAATTTGTGGTTATAATTAGGAAATAAGAGGCGTCATAAACAGACAGTAGTTTGACAATGAACAGACGCAGGGGAGAGGAAGTGTGTGATGGATGAGTGAATATGATTGCCTTCAGTGCCGACAAAAAAGGACTCTCTCAAAAAAAGGCCTTTCTTTGGCGAGGCAGTGTTTTTTTCACTTTATCATGACCAAATTTTTCATTTATATGTAGTTATTTAAGAATGAGGCTTGTCAATGTTTTCAATATTTGAATCTTTAGTAGGAGTGAATGGACACGTGTTGAGAGCTTGACTAACACATTAGTCAACATATCATGTAAGAATAGAGATAGACAGCTAAGACAAACCAGATATTTCCAAATGTCCCTTCTACTGTGTGGTATTTACTAGAAATTAAAAGCTCGACTGGATATGGAAGACGCCCTAATCGTCTGATCTTTGTGAGTGAGTCAATCACAATAGAACAACTTCATTATTATAAATATTTGAATACGAGTTAACATGTGTTACCTTTTTAAAATGGAAAGAAAGTTTAATTTAACTCCTATGTAGTTATGGGATATTTTGACAATAAACACATACTGTAAAATAAGACCTGCGTTAACCTTGAAGCCTCCATTCATGCCGCCATTATGCTGAAATCTTTATTCTACTTATGAAGCTGAGGATATGATTCATGTTCATATCTTAATTGTTAATATCAATGTTTTCCGTCTATGAAGTCCTCATAATTAAGAAAGAAAAACACACCCCAACATTCAACTTCTTTTGACGCTGGTGTTCAGTTTAGAGACCATAAAAGCAGACAAACCACCAATAACGGATCAAAGTATGAGCAAAGCCAATATAACTTCTTCTTCTTCTTCTTCTTCTTCTTCTTCTTCTTTCATTTGTAGTAATATGTTGTTGCCCCGGAGTAAAAAGAAAAATCTTTCCTAGCTCTGTCTTTCTTCTTTTTCTTCTGCAGAGGTCAGACCTAAATTGTTTGGGGCAGCAAGAATCTGTTGGTGAAATTAAACTTTATTTTTAGATAGATAGATAGATAGATAGATAGATAGATAGATAGATAGATAGATAGATAGATAGATAGATAGATAGATAGATAGATAGATAGATAGATAGATAGATAGATAGATAGATAGATAGATAGATTCCTAAGCCTTTGTCTTCTTCCAGCTGCCTTTCTTCTTTGTGAGGCAATGCTTTCCCCCTTTCTTCTCCTCCACCCATCCATCCATCTCGTCATTCCTCCGTCCCACCATCTCTTCGATATTGATGAAGTGATGGGGCCACAGGCTGAAAGACACCACCTCATCTGGTTTAAATTACCTCCACACCACACACACACCTGCACCAGCACCAGCACGGCTGTGTGTGGGTGGGTGTAGAGCGACAGGGGTGGGGGGGCGTTGGAGGGAGGGAGGGGTGGGGGGCCTCTGGGATATGTGGTGCGGGAACGCCCATGACCCCAGCCATACAGATAAACACACACACACACAACAGGGAGAGAGCAACAGAGCGGGTGGGGTGTGAAATAAGCTGTAAGGCAGAGGGGATATTAAGCTGCCACATGTGTTCTGTTTACTATTCTCTAATTAACCCCCAGGCTGTCTTATAGACTGCACACACACATTCACACACACACACAAACCATATCTTGTCTGCAGTTAATTGGCTCTGGTATCATACGGTCTGAACGCCATCAACACTGATATTACGTTGCTCAAACATTTAAAAAGATACTGATATAAAAATGAACAGGGCCAGCGGTTAACTGTACATGAAGGATAAGTGTGTGTGAGGATGCTGACCTCCAAGTTTGACTCATTTACCCGTCCCATGATGCACAGAGGGCGGCCATCTTACTCATGCCGATGATGAATGGCTCACCAGGCAATACGCACCGGAGATGTATGAGTTTCCTCCACCTGCAACCATTTTGTACGTCCAAAAGAAAGACTATTGTTAGGCTGCAGGACTGATTATAATGAGTCTATGTTCCTCAGCTCATATAGTCTGCAGTGAAAGGTAACTGCAAAGTACATGCATGAGTTATAAGAGTGCACAGGGATTGTGCAGAGCTTGTACGTCTATGCCAAGCTGCCTTCACTCCAGTCTGCCTCGTTTAAGAGAGTCGTTTAGTTCATTTAGTGCCAAGTTTTTCTGGCCATTATGCTGGCAGCCTTTCTGGTTTTGACAACAGCAAAGACCTCTGTAGAACATTCGAGGGAGGATGCAGCCCCCGTTCAGACAATCCTTTAGATAAATAACAGTAACATTTAATACTGTTACAGTGATTTGACCAACAAGTTCTCCAAATTAAATGACAAAATATATTCTTTATTTGTTAAAATGACACTTCACTAAAGTTAGGGGACCTTCATCTTCACTGTTACAGTAATACAAATGTTTCTGGTGTCAGTCTATTCTTTGGTTACATCCATCCAGTCTGACTTCATCCCTATGCAGATTTTGCTGCTCTATACCAACCATCACCAAGAGAGGGCTTTGTCACTCCAACATAACAAATATCATTTTGGAGCGCTTGTTGAAAGAACTGATGTCACGTACAGGCCTAACAATTATTATTCCGTCCATTCTGATGATGGTCACCAGCTCGTCTTGCTACAGCTTGCTTGCGCTACACATTTGCATTGCCCCCATTACCACATCAGTTGCATCACGTGCATGCTCACGTTCAAACCCGTGCCAACAGAACTCAGGATACAAATGCATTCCAACAACCGCAGCACCACTAATGGTCAAAAGCTCCACAGGGTACCTTTAATCCTACTTTTACAGTTCTGCTGATGGAGGCAGAGTCATTAAAACTTTTATTTAAAACATTTACAGACTGAAAGCCAAGTAATAATATTTCTACCTAAGGAAGATTTAGAGCATTCTTTCCAAAACTAGTAATTATTTACATTAAGGTACCTATTATGCACATGGATCAGGCCTATTTTAATATCTCAAAATATGTGATTTGTGAGAATACAGTCAAATATTAAAAAAAAAAAAAAAAAAACACAAAACTTTAAAGAAAAACACTTTATCTGAAGCCATGCATCATGTTTGGCACCATTAAGAGACACTTTTTCCAATTGTTCTCCACTTCCTCCCAGTTAACACACTTACTAAGTTCTGCACTGAACAATTAGTTTATTGGCTCTGCACCGCATCACATTAACTATCAAAACCTGTGGGAAAAGCACAAACAAATTCTTTCTTTTTAGTCTAAAGCAGTTAAAAGGGAGCATTCACAGAGGAAAGAGAGATGGTATGTGCCCCTATGTGCACATGCGATGATATCACCAATAATGTAATCAGCTGTCACCGGTAATGCTCTCATCTTTCCTAATAGAGTGAGTCAGAGAAGAGAAGTGAAGAAGAGTGGGCGGACACTTGCTGCGTTTCGAGTGTTGGAAAATGAGCGGCTTCTTAATAGAATTCACCATGGTGCCTTTTCCTAAGGTGTCACACACAGATACATACACATTGAACACAGAAACACACTCAGATTCATGTACACACAGAGGGCTGGGGGAAGTGAGCAAGTCTAATTGAAAAGAACCAAGCAGAGAGAAATCTGATAGCTGCAATCTGGCCCGAGGGGGGAGGAAAAAAAAGGGAGGTGAGCAATAGAAAAAGGGAGAGAGAGATGGGGTGAGACGAGGAGATAAGACAAGGAGGGACAAAGAGATGGAGAGAGAGAAGACGGAGGAGGAGAACACAATCGAAGTGAAAGACAGGTGTCATGAGGTGCTGGCTCCACTATTTCTTTTGTTTTGGCTTGTTTTTTTGGGACAAACTCATACTTTTATCAGAGGTGTTGGTGCCATCCTGCAGAAACGCTGCATGTCCAACAGCTGTGAAGCAGAAGGTTGTCTGCCACTATCAAAACACATATGTGGAGGTGAATAGACTTTTGTTTGTTGGCTTCACAGCATTGAAAAATGATTACCAACAAATTAGTCCCAAAGAAAAATGTTCACAGCTTGTTCTGCGGATTTTTCCGCAAGTAACAAGGACACTGTTTATGACAAAAAAAAATTTTGATTACCACAAATAAAAATAGATTTTCCTCCTCTGTTTTAAGGTGAGAGTCTCAGAGATCTCAAAACCTGGACAAATTAAACCAAAACTACCTGACAAATGTCAAGGATGCTGCAATAAAGTTAGGAGATTTGTTTCCATGAGGACGGCGATGATGGTGTGAGCAGATATCCTGGTTATTAACAATAAAATCACACACAGTCAGACAAACAGGAAGAAATGTAACACATTTAAAGCATAACACAGGCTTACCTAGGTTAAAAGATCAGTTTGCCCAAATGACAACAATACATTTACTTTTATTTATTGTATTCTAACATATTCTCCTTTGAGATTTCTTCTGCCACTTCATTATAATGGAGGTTAATAGGAGTTCATTCCAACCAAGGAAATGAAGAATTACATCTCTAAAACTAAACAGAGACAACAAGTTCAATGCATGTCTCAGCTTCAGCAAATAAAGCTGCCAGATTTAAGCAGGGGTAAGGATGTGTATCTCTGAAGGTCTGGGTCTTCTTGAAGGCGCTTGCTTTATTTTATTTCTGGTCGTATAAATGCCATACGGCATCCTCATGTATATTGTATATCTGCTGACCCTAAAAACAACCCAAGTACCTAACAATACACTGTATGTGCACAAATCACTACTGCATCTGAGGCGAGATTAACAATAAAATTATATGGTATTCATCTAACACTCAACAATACTACCCTGCTGTGTTTTAAGCTAAATCCCTCTGCTGTGTTTTAATGCTGCGAACAAAAACTGTGGTCGGTTCAGTCGTCACTAGTGTTTGTTGAGTGCTGACTCAGTCAAAGCTGTCATTATTTCTTCAGCTGTCTCACTTTCCTCTGGCCTTGCACATTTGTCTCATATTATTGACTGTTTTTATGTCAGGCTCGCGGTGTGTAATCATTTTTTAGTTGTGACTGACAGCTTGTATAGAGGAACTCAATGCGTTGATCTGTCACACTCGGAAAAATAAAGATGCTAACAAATTGATGCCATATTGTAGTGCGACCATTTTTGCTCCCAGAAAGAACATTGCAGAATATTTCTCTAAGTGGAAAAATGGAATCTGACAAATCAATCTACGCAAGAGTATGACAATAAAATTGGTTACCGTTGGAGGTATGTGGCGGGTCGCCCACTATGCCAATGTCTAGTTTTGTTGGCTTTGAGATAAATGATAACAGCTAAATACATTATATTTCATTTGACTACCTCATAATGAAAGTCCCTCTATGTTTTGCCAGTTGACCAATTTTATGTGAGGCAGCAGCACTAGGAATCATTCGGTTTGCATTAGCGTGTAGCTTAAAACTGTTCTGATACGACAATGAACAATGTAAGACAGTGAACTGTAAAAAGTGAGGCTCATCTTTAAGAGGTAAATTTAGAAACATATGCATCATTTTCACAAGAATGTAGTTCTTGTAGTTCCTTAAGGAACCTCTTTTAACAAAGGTTTCTGTGGACCCAATGGGTTCAGTAAACAACCTGTTTTGAAAAAGTTGTAAAAAGTATGTGTTAGTTGTTATTATTATCATTATTTTAACCCCTAAACCTAATCCTTATTTGGTAATTAAAACTTTTACACACAAGGACACATGTTAAAGAGTAAGAGGGGGAGAGAATATGATCAAGAACATCAACAGAACAAAAAAAATAAATGTTTACCTATATTTTATAGCTTATTATTACACTGCTCTGTTGAATACTTGTTTCTGATTGGTCAATTACAGCATTCTACAGTCTGTTATTTCGTCAGATTGCTATATGGACACATTTTGGATCTCTGGGGGGCCATGGTGGAATTCAATAAAATCATTTTTAAATCAATAAAGTCATTTTTGCATCAATATTTCACACCAAATTATGTTCTTTACTAACTAGCTGTGTAATACGAAGGATAATGAACAGCAAGCAAGTCATTGTTGTGATAATGAACCAATTCTGTCAGGGTTTATTTAGTAATAATGACACACTTGCAGTACATTATGCCTTACATAATATTTTTGAATTTGTTTTAACAGACACAGACAGGTTCTACCTTCTCCCTAATTAAACCTTTTTCCTCCCTGATAGTGCATCAGAATTATTTATAACCATCCTTTTTTTCTGAGGTTGTTTCAGATTTCACAGCTTGAACCATGGGGTCTTTTAGCCAACAGCACCATGACAAAACAGAGAGAAAAAAGAGTGAGAGTCCTGCATAATGTCCCTTTGTCCTGCCCACACACACACACACACACACACACACACACTCACACACACACACACATAATGAGATGGACACACAAAGTTTGGACACCAACATGGACTAATGAGAGGTAAGAGTAATTTGTGTTACTCAGATATAGTAACAGCAAAGGACACAAAGTGAATTATATTATAAGCCAAACAAAGGCCATGCACACACACGCACACACACACACACACACACTCACACACAGCAGCACGGTCTTTGTCTTGTTTCCACCGTCTTAACTCTCACATGTAATTAGCCTCACTCTCTCTGTCCGTCGCAGATACCGATAGCACACAGGAGGGGGTCAGTGTGTGTGTGTGTGTGTGTGTGCGTGTGTGGGTGGGTGGGTATGGGGACAGGGGGGGGTCCGAGTGTCTCATGAGACAGGTTATGACAAATAAGATTAATGTGTCCCCTATTTCCAGACTGGTGCATTGGCCTCTCTTCTGCTCACACACACAGTCACGTCATAAAAAAACACACATACACACCACCCTGATAGCTTTTTCTCTCAGGAGAGGGTCCATATGGGGACTAGAGCCGGGTGGGAGCGTGGGTGTGTATGTGTGTGTGTCTAGGACGTCACCTCTCTGTCTTTTTCCTTTGTTGTCACGCACGACTTAAAAACAATTATATTTAAAGATGAAATCCAGACTCTATTATGTCTTTGGAGATTTACAGCTGCTTTATTTTATTCTGTAACAAAGTTTTTTTTGCTTTTTTTTTATCCTTGATCCAAACACATAAAGTACCAAAAAGAATAAAAATAGATACAGGAATAACAACTAATATATAACCTGCACATGACAATGAGGGTGAACAGGATATGAAAACTGTTTTTGATCATCGTTGAGTAAATACAAGTATCTCTATGTCTACATTCAATTATTGTTTCCTAATATGGTCAGTAGAAATATTGTGTAATGAAATGTTTGTTCAGTTGTTCAGATTGTTGTGTGTCCACTAGAGGGGCAGCTGTGGCTTGGAGGTAGAGTGGGTCGTCCACTAATCTGATGATCGGCAGTTCGATCCATAGTTCAATCCCCTCATGTCGAAGTGTCCTTGGGAAAACTACTGAACCCGAAGGGTGTGCCATCAGTGTGTGAATGGTTAGCTCCTGAAACTGATGGCACCTTGCATGACAGTGTGACACAGTTTAAACTGCGCTGAATAAATGGCAAAAACAATCAACAATATGACTCATTCTTATGTTTTCTTCCCAGTTACACAGATGTCCCATATTTCTGTTTAAGACAGTGTTTCTCATTTCCTAAAGTTTAACGACAGCGAATGAGATCAATCACCGACAGTGCCTGGCTCCAGTTTCACCAACAAACATGACACGTCGTCTCATGGTTCAATCTGTTCAACTCCAGCGAGAGTTCGACATGAGAGCTGATCTGAGTTCAGTGCTGATAATGCTGTCAGATCTGTTGGCAGGCACGCTGATGTCATCTGCAGATCTAAAGTGTGTCTGTATGTGTTCAGAAGAGTGAGGGAAATTCATCTGTCCACACACGCACAAATGCTGCTCAACCGGCACGCCCCTGCCCCTTTTGACCCTTGACCTCAGCTCTTTTGGCCCCTCCATGCTTGAGTGGTCATTATATATAACAGAGACAAAGAGGAAATCTGTCTGTGTGAGACTGCGAACAAGAAAAAAAACGTGAGTGTATGTTGTGCATTTTAAATGAGGCTGATGAACCTTACTGTTACCCAAAACGACTTAAATTTAAAAACACAGTTTAATTGTCAGCTAGATAATGCTCACTATCTAGAAACTGGTAGGGAGTTATTTAAACTGCCTGCAGAAATACTGCATATGTAAGAGACACCCACAATGAGTCTTGCGGTTATTGAACAGTAACAGTGTGGGGCTAATAGAAGAGGGATGCGAGCTGAGCTGCTGATTCATTTAAGTATTTCCAGGATAATTTAACAGTTCTGTAGGTTTATATTGTAGCTATTTTCTATAAATATTGCATCTTTACTGAAAAACTGTGGCAGTTTTCCTCTGATGTCACACTTCTTGTCAACCCCAGGGTGGGAAGCTCAAATGTCATCAAAAGTATGTTGTACTGTTGTGTTCTTGGTTGCAAGATATATAAATGAAGAGAATCTGACAGCTCATGTTTATTTTACTGCTTCCTGATTGATTCATGATCAGACAGAAAAGATAGCTGATAGTGAAAATCTGGAGGGACATCAGGCTGTAACTCAAGGGAAAACCATTCATGGATATGGACATAACAAATATGATAACATCAATGACTGACTGATCAATGATAAAGCCATTTTTTCCTTCTTGGAAAAGGAGTCAAAATCCACTGCAGTCCAGTACACCTCTGGCTCCAAAAAAACAAGATGGCGTCATCCATAAGGTTTGCGTTGGTGAAACAAAAAACTTAAAAACTGTTGTCCACAAATCACCATGATGGGAGACGTCACGATGGCTTAACACTTGGGTAAAACAACATGATAATCTTAGCTACCGTTAGGCAGCACACATTAGCATGCAACCACTTCCTAGCTAACATTACTGTTTCACAGAGTGACATGAAACAATAGGAAAGGCTTAAATCACTCACTGCTAAACTGCATGAAACATGGATGTGTTGGATCTGATCTGTATGAACTTTACACAGAAATGCATGTATCACGTAACACAATAACAGTACAATGAAGTGGTTGAATGCTAATGTTAGCTGTTGCCTGATGGTAGCTAATGGGTTATCAAATAACTAAATAATAGTGTTTTCTCATGATATATGGCTGTATATATTATGTATATATGTATATATTCACTGTATATACATGTACACTGTACACTGTTGGGAAGCAATGTAACAATAATGACTCGTCAGATTACCTATGTTTTGCAACCTAGAAGACAGTGGGATGACATTATCCTTTTGATAGCAGAATTTGAGCTCCCCACTCTGAGGACAGTGACAGAGGGAATTAGCCGCCATGTGAATATGGTGAATAAAATACTACAGTATTCATAAGCCTCAGAAACCATGTCCCAAATCCATTTACATACTGATTCTAAACAGGAAATGGAGGAGCTGCTCATAACTGGAAGAAAGTTAAATGAATTGTGGATGAGGTGGTGGTATTGAGAGAGTGCTGAGAAATGCTTGAACAAAATTGTGACAAAAATGATGTCACTAAATGTCTGTTGAAAACACACACTTTCCTGTTTCCTGACTACTAAAACAGAGTACTATGACGATTTGTGTGTAGTAGACTACATACAGCTAGTAGTGTATGTAGTATGGATTTGGGACACAGCTTGAGACTTCAGAAAAGTTCAGGGGGAAAAACGCTGCACCGTAGCTGCTGAATTGACCTAGAATTCAAAAAGGAAATGATCCATCCTCTAACGTTAAGCCACCAGTAGTGAGGCAGGCAAGAGAATATTAAGCTCTGTGATTTTTCATCACACTGCTCCCTGGGATTTGGAGTTGATATATACGGTTTTATGAACACAGTCTGGTGTAACTTTTGACTTTTTATCATGAACCAGATGTTTTTCATTTTCTTTTACTCTTAATCTGACTTTTTTTTAAAATTTCATGTCCATCCATGAGCTGACAGCTCCAAATGAACCAATTTCTCTTTGAAAAAAGAACCTCTACTTGAGGAATGTTGACTGGAAATGTAGGCTCCTCCTGCTCGGTTACACTGCTGTGGTGGGAAAAAAACTCAATACATTCAAGTACTATACGAAATTTTAATATACTTTTAATATACTTTATTTGTATCTCTATTTTGTATAATAGGCTACTCTCTAATTCTACTCCACTAGATACAAGAGACATATTTTACTTTTACTCCACTGTATTCATCTGAGAACCTGAGTTTGTAGTTTATTTGCAAATTGTTTACTTGCAAATTATATACTGTTGAGGGCTGTAAGTTCAAATTGACTCCACCTCCCCAGACACAACATTAGTGGTAATACTTGGATAATATAATATACGATATGCATTACATATCATATGCACATTACATATGACAGGGCCCCTTTAACTTTTGGTACTTTTTTGTTGCAAATACAGTTTTTACACTAGTTTTTACAGTGATGTTCACTGTTTTAGGACCAGAACATCTGGTGTCGTTGCTGATTGCAACCCCCTTGCCTCACCCTCTCTTTCATAGCGTGAAGGAGAATCTATGGTGGCTGTGAAATGTGTGAAAAATATGAAAGGCCTTATTCAGAGCCAATGAAACAAAAGCTAGACATGTCTATAGGTTAAGAAAAATGATAATGATTCCTATTTGCAGACCTTTGTAGACTAATGGAAACATAGTTATGCATATTATATTTTATTTCTGGAATAAAAAAAGCCCCAAATTTGACACACTGGACCTTTAATTCAATGCTCTATATACTTCTCCAGTCACTGCTCTACTATCCCTTCATAAAAAGCTTCTTTTTTTTAAGTACCTTACTTCAACTTATAACTGACGTTATATCAGCTGTGGCTTTAACCTTGACTCAGTTACAGCCTAATGCAAATGTACTGAATGAAACTTTTCAGTTACTTGTAGAGTCTGAGACACAGAGCATACATTTCACATCGCTGTTCAAACTTTAAGGTTTGTTGTGTTTGTGTGCATTTGTCTGTTTGTGAGTTCACTGTGTATGTGTGTGGGGTGGGGGTGAGGGGGGGGATGTCTGTGTTTCTGTACGTGTGTGTGTCAGCCCCAAAGGTATAATCTTTTCCCTTTGTACTCCCGCTGTGCTTCTCTCTCCCCCAGATCTGAGCCTGTACCCCTGACTGGGACAATGAGTGTGTGTTCTTATGTGTGCGTGTTGTGTCCTCCCAGTGTGTGCATGTCACAAGATACCCAGGAGACACACACCCCATGGGATCTCTGACACACACATGCCTGAAGGCCCCCAAGAGAGCGAAAAGACAGAGAGAGACGAATGAATAGAGAGAAAAAAAATAGTTTTCAAAAATCCACACAGGTCGATCTGTTGCTGAGGGTGCACGCAGTTTAATCACTGTAGTTTTTCTTCGTATTAAAGATTCATTATCAGCAGAGGTTTAATAAGCAGTAGTAGCTGCGCTTCACCAGAGACTAAAAAGAAGAAGTGAGGAGGGAGCAAGTAAAGCAAACTCTACAATTTCAGAACTAATTGGATTAATTAATTGGATTAATAGGAAGAAAATTAATGTGAGATGATTTGGCGTATGAGTGTTCATCTGTGTGTGCCTATGTGCAGCAGATGTTGCACAAAAAGAGAAACAAATTAGAGCGAGAGAGAGAGACAGAGAGAGAGAGAGATTTGGAGAGACAGGAGATGGAGACAAAAAGAAAATCATCAAGGGAAGAAAAGTGAGAGACACTCCCCCACTCTGTCCTGGTCTGAAACTAATTGGTCCAGGATTAGAGGAGATTATACATTAAAAAAAATACTGAAAAATTATACAAAGCCCTCCACAGGTCTGGTTTCCATGGCAATAGTCTGCTGTGCAACAGTGCAACAGCAACAGGGGAAGAAAATAAAACCAGTTGCTGCCTTGATTACCGGAGTGACACAGTTACAATCCATTTGCACGAGACTATTTAAAGGAAGAGTGATGCTGGATGGAGGTCTGTACAGGTAGTGAACCTGTAGCTCTGCTGCTAGTCTTTTATTACCAATAACACTTTTACAGCCTGTCGGCACCAGGCAGCCACTCTGGTCTAATAAGAGGTAGTAGTAATAAGGAGTGTGTATCAGCGCTGCTTATCTGCTCGTCTTGTTGAAGCTGTACAATATAAAACACAGAATTCATTATTTATCAGGATACGTGCTATAACAAACAACAATAAAAGTCAGATTAAACTCGCTGTTAATAGGCAAATAAATGAAAGATCAATACCAATTTCAGAGCGAGAGCCAGGAGGAGTTTGAACACTTTTATGGGTAAGGCATCTGCAAATATTTTGTAACAGTATTTGTAACATTTAAACAGTTTTGCTTTGTCTGTAGATGTTCAACAGATGTGATAATTGATGTATTCATACCCTAACCAACATGTTAAGCACAATGGCGTAATATCAGAAAATGGTTAACTAACTAATAAGCTATTTAAATGTTGCACATACTCAATAAACTACGTGTAGGCAAACTGCAGGCAAAGCAACGACCACACCATGACATGAAATGTTTAAATTAGTGGTTAATAAAACAAAATGATTGTGAGTGAAGCGTGAACTCTTCGGTCTGTTGCTGCGTTGTTGGGAAGCTTCAGTGTTGAATCTGTCGAAGCGCCTGAGTATGACAGACCCCCCCCCCCAGGATCCTACAGAGAGTAGGAAGGAGAGGAAGAAGTAAGAGAGAGAAATGAGGTGGGAGGAGTGCAGAATATGATAGTGAAAGAGGAGGAGAGCGTTAGGAGGGTATTTATAGGCATGTTGGAAGTGGCACAGTTGAGGTGTGGTCCTGCTCCTGAAATGAACACTGGATGCAGGAGGATACAGCTCCTAGCACCTGTAAAGCTTTAACATTTTGTACCTCGTTCAATGAGTCAACTTTTTGTTTCTATGTTCTTGTCTAACAATAAAGATTTAGCATGCGGTTGCCATGCACTTCAGGTCGACTTCAGCTCTGCCCTCTGCCACAATGCAGCATGGGCACTAACAGATTGCACAGAGATGTCCAGCAGAAAAAAAGTTGAATCTGGCTCATTTTTTGTTACAATGCAAGGAAGGCTCTGCTGTGGCCATTCAGATACAGATACATGATTGTAGTATCCTGTCTCATAGCACTACAAGCTGCTTAGTAGTAATAGTGTTGTAGATTGTTTCATGTTTTAATGCTAAGCTAAGGTAATTAACTCCTGGCTCTAGCTCTATATTTACTGCCTAGCCTTCCAAATGCTGGATAATTAATACATTTTGTTATGATGTTACAACACTGACTGTAACATGTAATAGAACTCATTAGTAAACAAAAAAAATCATGTATTCATTTTAAATATGGGAATGTTAAAAGTTTCTTGTAAATGATAATAAGAAATAAGGAATCAGATGAATGATGACATATTCAGGGGGAAAAAACTATGGTGACGTACTGACTAAAAGTTTTAGACAGGGTATGAAATAAATAAGCACGCACTCACAAATGCTTCCATAAAATTGAGTTTAATTGGTTGCATTAATCACAAAAACAGTCAGCAGTGGGAGGACTGTCATTTCTTTTTCTCAAGCCAGTGCACATGGCAACAGACAAAACAGATGATACTGAAAATTAGTAGTCTTTGATACTAAAAAAAAAACAGCTTTATGTCCAACATGTTCAAATTAAAAAACAGTGAGAGAAGAAGAAGAGGGCAGAGGTGTGGGGAGGAACAGAAAGCTCCTGAGGCGTCACACACTCAACAACACGAGCACTTCTCAAAAATGTTAAACTTCAATTATTCTCTGAGGCGTCTTCTTGTTCCAACAGCGAAAAAACATCTGCTGTTAATTAAGAACAGGCTTCTACCTTTCAAAAAGCAGCTGATACTCTGTCTGATTGTGCTTGCTGTTTATAGATCTCAGCTAAAACACCTCACACTTGCTGCTTTAGGCTTCAGATGCACCTCTGTACATGTATCTCAGTGCTTAAACAAAGGCTTTGCAATGTGTCAGCTGTTTTGTTTTTTCTTTCACGCAGCTGATTCGTCTGTGAAATGCACACGCACCATACTCCCGTCAGAGCTGATCAGACATGCTGAGATCATTTTTTTTCTCCTTGATTGGTTCTGAAATATCATTTCTAATCTTCAGAGGGATTTAAATACAGACATTTTTACTTCAGACAAGCAGGTAACCCAACAACCAGCCAACTAACCAATAATTAGAAGCTGTTTCTACTGTAGTCCATGTGATGAGAGTGTGATTTTCAGGTCTTTAATACATGCATGCATGTTTTTGTTGGTGTATAAGTGTTTTTGTTATCTATCAGGTGTTGTGCCCTGATATAGAGGAAGAGCAAAGAGGACTGGAAGCTTGTGTGTTCTTCATTAATCTGTATTTAGTCATTTTAAACAGTGCATACAAAACCACATACAGATTTTCCAGTCAGTGTTCCAGAACAGTCTCCGGATCAGCCTTTCTAACATGCTACTCAAAGTGAGACATACTAACTACATTTTTTAAAACTCCTTTTTAACTCATCTGCACTTACAGGCAGTGCGTAACAAATTTATTTGACCACCTTTCATTTTCAATGAGCTCTCCACTTTTTACCATATTGAAGTGGGATGAGGAATATCAAACTGATTTCACCTTTTTATAACCGAATTTGAGCCGGCTGAGTGGGCTTCTCTGAGAAGTGAGTAAATCCATCGTAACATTCAACCACTAAAACATTTTTTTTTCTCTTTAGGAATGCATATAAATGACTAGAATTTGACATCTTAATCAAGGCATAATAATGTGCTTTACTTACGTTATTTTCCAAAAAACAGTTGTAGCCCTCCCACTCAATTCTAAATTGATACAGAATAATTACATCTAGTTCAATAACCTTTGAAACATTTTAGCATAGGAGGTGAGGGGTAGTCTACTAAAAAATGGATTTTGTAGGTGTTTGACTAGCTCATATGATCTTCACTAGGGTGAGAGAGGACAAGTTCAGCTAACTCCCAGCATACCCAGCATACCACCTTCCTCTCAATAAAAATCACGTTACTCACACGAATAATTATTACACACACAGATTCAATGCAATTGAAAATGCAAATATGCAATTTATTCAACATCACCCAAATGAAATGCAACTAAAATAAAGAAAATATATTTAGCTTATTGAGTTATGGTACCATGCATTGCTGGCACACACTTGGAGTTCATTTTCAGGTCCTCATGAAGATTTTATATATACTCACACTGGATAGAAATGTTGCTTGTTTCGTTCAAACCCTCTGTCCAGTGGCGGCTGACGAAGGTTCTGAAGCTCAGTCCATGTAGGAGAAAAACCCCAGCTCCTCACACACTTCTTCGTCCTCCTCCTGAATAGCAAAGCTCTGCTAACAGTCCACACAATGCTAATGCTAGTTAGCGGACAGTCTACAATGCTTCAGACTATGCACTCTCACATCAAAACTTGTCTTTCCTTCATTCTCTCAGCAAAGTACATGCTCTCGTAAATCCTCAGCCTTTCATTAAAGAATAAAGTAGTGTAACACCGCTAAGAACACAGGAAAACTCAATACCCTCCTAAATGAAAGAAAGAATGTAAACAAATGTAGCAGGGTACTACACAGTACATTTAATTTAAAAAAATCATGGAACAATAATAATATATATTTTCACATTCAAAATATTATAATATTATTTTGAATATATATATATATATATATATATATATATATATATATATATATATATATATATATACACACACACATACATATATAAATGATTCATTTATTTATTCAGTTTGTAAAAAATATTTCAGAGATACAGCTAGAGGAAGGCTGCATAGTTTGAGAAGCAGTGTGCTGGTTGGGCAGTGTGTGGCATTCACTCTCACTGCATTTTTTTAATACACATCTTGTTTATTAATCTTTGTATTCTTATCACATAGTAAAACCACAGATTCCACGAAACACAGCCCATTTTAGTCTGTCTCAGTCATACACACACAGACACACATACACACACATGCCTGGTGTTTTCCTCCCTCGCACAGCCAGATGTTAGCATTGAGATTTGGATGTAAAATCAAGTGTGAGAAATGTTTTTAATTATCTAGCCACCTGGACAGGGTTGTAGCATGCAGACATACACACAAACACACACACACACACATATAGTATTGCATATAATAGCATCACTTGCTTTGATGCACATCGGCGTGTAATGATTCCCTATAGATCTTGACTTTCTAACATAAAAATCTGTTTTCTGTCCAGAATTAATGTCCTCACTCAATCTTATTTTGTCACTTGTAAGGATATCATGAGGATAAACATGATAACACATAAACATGATAACACATGCACACCTAC
This sequence comes from Nibea coibor, assembly GCA_023373845.1. NCBI lineage: Eukaryota > Metazoa > Chordata > Actinopteri > Sciaenidae > Nibea > Nibea coibor. The sequence continues at coordinate 4,380,822 of CM041735.1, forward strand.
CCTACCCTACAAGCACACACGTTCTATCGGAACACAGAGAGTTCTGGAATACAATGTGTCAGGCTTCTGAGTTCCCTCCCATATAAGCTTCTCCACCGCGTGACTCCAGAGAGATTGTCTGCAGAGAACTACTGAAGAGAGTTTGTCACAAAAGCTCCCACTCCAACCAAGCAAATCTGAAGACAGAAAACTCAGAAGAAGAGAGAAGAAAGAGAATCAAAACAAATATACCAAGCTCATCTGAAAGATGCCTGAACAGAGACAGGTAAGTGAACCATAACAGACTTAAGGACTAAATTGGTTTAGAGATGAATTTGCACATTCTTTTTTGAACATGTTAAAAGTTTTTAGTGAAGTTTATATATGAGACAGCATGAGAGTGAGTTTCAGTGTGACCTAGAGGACAGTACCACATAATGTGTCGATGTAAGACTTACTTAATTAGAGAAAAACACCTTTTCCCTAAAATTCATCTTTTTTATTGTTTTTTGGAAATACAAAAACTAATCAAAGGAGAATTGAAGAATTTATAGTAATAAAACCTTTAGAGCCCTAAATCAGAACATAACATACAAAAACATAAATATTGATGTGACTCATGATGACAGATTATCGTGTGCATTGTTTACAGCACTAAAAGTGCAAAAACAATGTTAGAATTGACAATAATGACTGAATATTCATAAAAACGTGCAAACATGTAAAAATACAGTACATATACATACAGTATATGATATATACAGGGCCGGCCCGTGGCATAGGCAGTATAGGCAAATGCTAAGGGCGCCGTCCATCCAGGGGGCGCCAGAAGTGGGTGAAGAAAAATGATGCGTAAACTAGCTAAAAACATGTCAAACGTCCCAAACTGTCTGCTGCCCAGGGGAGGAAAAAAAGAAAAGAAGAGGAGGAAAATCGCGACAAAGACAGAGGTAATGTTACAGTAAAGATGATGTCATGATATTATTTTCCTATTGCAGAACGATGATTGATAACGTCATTAACCGTTAGCATAACATTAGCTAATCAATAAATGGCCAGTGCTAACTGTGAGTTTTAACGTCCGTTTAAGTTCTGGAAGGGCCTAAGGTGTCATGGAAAATAGTAATGTAACTACTTCCACCTTACCTTCCTCAGACAAATGTGTAAATATTACATTTATTCAGCAGGCGTTATAATGTTAAATGTGTTTACATTCTGACATCTGGTTAGCTTACGTTCACTCAAAATGCTATTCATTTCCCTCTCCTTTATGTATTATAATTGTAAGCCTAGCTGTTTGTTGTGTTAAACTTTATATCAGTGTGCATCATTAATGTTAGAGCATAACTTATATATTATACTGCAGTTTACTGATTCTGCTAATTAGCATTTCACTGTAATGACAATAAAATTGATATCATTACCAATATATGAATTACTAATATAATTTGTGTATCAGAAAAAAGTGCATTGTATATTATACGGTACAGTATAGTCTACATCATGCATGTATTTCTTAGGTTTTTCATTTATATTATTTCATTTTATTTCATTCTTGAATGTGTTTATTATTAGACTGGTGTTACGTACTCCTCTTCTCTCTTCAGATGCCCTGCTGAAATTCCTCAGTCCCACCCTTGCAAATCCTGCTGTTGCCTCCACCCCTGCAACACAACCCAGCAGTGATGCAGCCTCATCAAGTTTGTAATTTTTTGTGCACACTGGTTTCTTTATTATCTTATTTTATACAGTGCCTTATTTATATAAAATATATATATATATATAAATATATTTATTTATATAAATATATATATATTTATTTGTATTTAAGTTAATTTGTGTTTACACTTTTTATTTTGGGAGTATCTAAATCTAATATTTTATCTAAGCTATTTGTTATATTTCATATATTCAGTTATTTTTCTGTATTTGTTTCTTTCATTCTTAAGTATTTTGATTTTAGTATGTGCAATTTCTTTTTTTTGTAATTAACTTTTTATTGATTCCATTCAGCTTTGTTCAAATAACATTCAACATAAATAAAATAATGTCTGACACAAAGCTAATCAGTTTTTTGTACACTAGCAGTGGAATTAACTGCAATGCAAGGGGGCGCCACCTAAAATCTTGCCTAGGGCGCCAAATTGGTTAGGGCCGGGCCTGGATATATATCATCTTGTAAACAATTTTAAGCCTAAATGTTTGTTTGGACTAAAATTATTTCACATAATTTAAAACTATGCCACTACTGCTTCTATTTAAAGGTTTCAACGCTTTTCCTAGACAGCTTACAGTTTTCCGATCATTGTGTTGCTTCACTAGATTTCCAGTTACATGGAAAGGGAGAAGAACATGGACAAAAGGCCCAGCTCTCCTACTTTTTCCATGGACTCTTTGACCCCTAAGATCAACAACATCCCTGTCTCAGGGTTCAGCAATCACACATCGTTGGATGACAATGACCTGATGCAGTGTGATGACCTCTTAGATATAGAAGAGCTCACCTGCTTCAACATTCACGAAAACATGAGCCTGGAAAGCAGATCATTGCTCTCCAGCTCCTGGTCTTGCAGCACTGATTCAGTTCTCTCAGAGGTCATCACCTTATTCCATCAGGATGTCAATGAGATGATTGAAGCAGTATGCCAAAGCTTTTTTGATCCTGAGGACATGGAGACAGAGGCACTTGATTCTGAAGTAAAAGAGGAAGTCCAGAACACAGAGAGCATATCAACCTCCAGACTGCCCATCGGGTCAGGTCTTCCACCAAAACAGTCATCGCTGAGGCGGGAAAAATGCTCTTTGGTAGATGACGAAGCTGTAAAGGAAGTGGATGCCACTGAGGCTGCAAAAACACCCAAGGACAACTCCCAAGAGACAACTACCATTACCTCCTCCAGTGGTTATGAAAGTGCAGACCTGAGGCCCATTCAGTGAGAGTTGTTGGACTCCACAACAAACGAGGACCCAACTGGTGCTGAGAAAACCAAAGCAAAGAAAACCAAGAAAACCGCTTCTTCAACTTCTTCCACAACATCTTTTCCAAGGTGAGGATGCAGTTACGTGAAAATTCTTGAGTCTTGATTTATGACGAAATTAATCTTGTTGAACCCCCCCCTGGAGCCAGGCCTGAGGGGGGGCTCGTTGGCGAGCGCCTGGTGACTGGGCCTTCACCCATGGGGCCCGGCCAGGCACAGCAAGAAAGGGTCATTGGACTTCTGTGCTCGCCATGGATTGTCCATAACGAACACCATGTTCAAACATAAGCGTGTCCATATGTGTACTTGGCACCAGGACACCCTTGGCCACAGTTCGACTTTGTGGTCGTGTGGTCAGACTTGCGGCCACATGTTTTGGACACTTAGATGGAGGAGGGGCAGAGCTGTCAACTGATCACCACCTGGTGGTGAGTTGGCTCCGATGGCGGGGGAGGATGGCGGTCAGACCTGGCAGGCCCACACATTCTGTGTGGGTTTGCTGGGAACATCTGTCTGGATCTCCTGTCAGAAAGAGCTTCAACTCGCACCTCTGGGAGAGCTTCACTCACGTCCCGGGGGAGGTGGGGGACATTGTGTCAGAGTCGACCATGTTCCGTGCCTCCATCGTCGAGGCATCTGGCCGTAAGGTGGTTGGTGCCTGTCTCGGCAGCAACCCTCGAATCCGCTGGTGGACACGGTGAGGGATGCCGTCAAGCTGAAGAACGAGTCCTACAGAGTCCCTTTTTGGCCTGTGGGACTCCTGACGCAGCTAAGCACAGCAAAGCGGAGCACGGCCTCTCGAGCGTGGGAGGAGTTTGGTGAGGCCATGGAGAACGACTTTCAAATGGCTTCGAGGAGGTTCTGGACCACCATCTGGCAGCTCAGGCAGGGGAAGCAGTGCACTGTCAACACTGTGTTCAGTGGGGTTGGGTGCTGCTGACCTCGAATGGGGACGTCTTGGGTCACGTGGACATCGGGGGCAGTGCCTCTGGACTGGCAGACCGGGAAGGTGGTTCCCTTCTTCAAAAAGGGGACCGGAGGGTGTGCTCCAACTATAGGGGGATCACACTCCTCAGCCTCCCCGGAAAGGTCTTTTTGGAGGTCCTGGAGAGGAGGATCCGCAAGATTGTCAAAACTTGGATTCAGGAGGAGCAGTGTGGTTTTCGTCCTGGTCATGGAACTGTGGACCAGCTCTATACCCTTAGCCCTGGAGGGTGCATGGGAGTTCGCCCAACCAGTCAACATGTGCTTTGTGGACTTGGAGAAGGTGTTCGAGCGTGTACCTCAGGGAGCCCTGTAGGGGATGCTCCGGGAGCATGGGGTTCCGGACCCACTAATACAAGCCATCCAGTCAGAATTTCTAGGCGCAGCCAGGGTGTTGAGGGGCTTCGGTTTGGTGGCCTCAGGATTGGGTCACTGCCTTTTGTGGATTATCTGGTCTTATTGGCTTAATCGGAGCGTGACCTCCAGCTCTCTCTGGGATGAGAATCAGCACCTCCTGATCTGAGGCTATGATTCTCAGCCGGAAAAGGATGGAGTGCAGCCTCCAGGTCAGGGGCAAGATACTGCCTCAAGTAGAGGAGTTCAAGTCCGTCGTGGTGAAGAAGGCGCTGAGCCGAAAGGCAAAGCTCTCAATTTACCAGTTAATCTACGTTCCTAGCCTCAGCTATGGTCACAAGCTCTGGGTAGTGTCCGAAAGAATGAGATTGTGAATACAAGTGGGAAGACCCAGGACACGCTGGAGGGACTATGTCTCTAGGCTGGCCTGGGAATGCCTTGGGGTTCCCCTGGAAGAGTCCCCTGGAGAACACAGATTCTCTAAGATACTGCAGTCCACTGACAGTGAAAAGGTGCTGGAGATGCTGATTCTTTGATAAGGACAGGATCACGACCAGCTTCAAACCACTGGCCTGATAATAACTTATACCTGCTGTTCTATCGATGACTAAAAATACATCAATATGATGTACATGTGATGTGTTTTAACTGTACCTGTTTTTCTAAATTAAGACTTCAGTATCAGTGATTCTAGGTGTTGGACACTTGCATGCTGCTTTTTCTATCCACAAAGAAGACTAAAGTATAGCACACTCTGTCTTTGACACACATACACACACACAAGACAGGAGTACAGACATACAGACAGGAGAGGTAGTCAGTACAGGGCTGTGACGATCTTATTAAACACACCACTATTAAAACAATACAACTCCAGGCAGATGCTTCAAACATTTCCCTAAAATACCGTTAAATACAAAGCTTGACAGGGCTTAGTAGAGTCTTCAAACCTTTCAGAAAAAACACAGCCTGTAATATTCAGAAAGATTTCCATAATATGTGAGTAGTTGTTCTTTGCTGGTATCTGGAAGAAGAAGAAGCAGAAGAGTCTTGGGGATTCTGGAAATGCCCTCAGAACAGCTGTATTGCTAAATGACCATCTGGGTTCCTCAAAGACTACCAGGGGTATTTGTTTTTAGTTTAGAAAATCATATGCACTGTGACTTGAATCTAATGGTAATAGATGACACTTGCTCAATAATATTTGGTGTAAAAATGGCTGAAAGTGTAGTTACATACTCATACCCAACTAGGCAACTGCCCAGGGCCCCCAGACCTATTAAGGCCCCAAAAGCCCCAGATTATGTCTACTGCCTTTTGCTCATTTAATTACTTGCACATATGTTGCCATGAATGTAACATAATTTCAACTGAGGCAAATCCTGCAGTATGATGTGGTTCTGTCATGTAGTAGTCATGTGCTCACATGATACATATTTATAAATAACATGGTTAGTTATCTAATTTAACATTGTGATAGTTAAAATCCTTTGTATCTCTCTCTCTATCTCTCTCTTCACGCACACACACACAAACACACACATTGGTAACAGATGTTGTCCTTTTAATTAAAGTCAACAAATTAAGACATTGTACTTACTCGCTGCTGCAGACACAGTCCTAACAACATGCACACACACACATTTCCATCTACACCACATTATTCTATAATAAGCTGTGGGGGAGCGCTTGTTTAGAAACACATTGCAATCTTAATTGTTATTCAAGGGCAGCAGCAGACATTGGTGGACTTTGAAGTCCTTCTTCAGACTGTTTAAAGCTGTTGTTGTTCTTCAGCAGGTTTAAGGCCAATGTCCTTAAATCCTAAACTGCTGTGTTTAATTTGCAAAATGACAGTTATTATATGAACAGTTGGTAATATCTATCTGACACGAGAGTTCCCATCTTGCCCAAAAACTTGGAAAGCTTTTATGAAGTTGGAGCCATTGTCGGTTGTTGTTTTCACAGTCTACCCCCCGAATTTCAAACTCGGATGGCTAACTAGATGTCATTCAGGGCACTTGCCAACACATCAAATGTGTGCAAACCTCTCAGTTGTTTACAGGCTAGGGCTGCTGTGCGTCTTTTGAGACTGTTGGGGTAAATACCAGCAGTCAGTAATGGTTATTGTCGACTCCCCTCATGGCCTCAGTCACCGCCTTCTTCATTTCCATGGAGGCATCATCAGTCATGGAGCACAGGGTCAGTCGTGATATAATTTTTGCATTAGGGTGCACAAAATCTCAAAATGGTTGTTGTTCAACAACATCAAATGGTTGGAGTCCGTGGACCCCATACTTCAGGATAGCTTTATCAATGGACCTCTGAGACACAGCCCTGGTGTTCACCCGTGTAGTCTGCCATAATGGTGGAGGTGGTGCGAAGAGTCTCAGGAGTCCTTTTTCTTGATGTCAGCTCTTCATATTTTTTGAGGTGGCCTACATGCTTTCTCTGAAACACTGAGAGAAAGACATTTTATAAGCAAAACAACTTAAGCTCCAGGGTTTAAAAGTTACTCAACAATAAGAGTCAAATGACCACTATTTGATATTATCTTTACCAAATTGCAAGAATTATAAACACTCATGGAAGCCCACCCCTACCACCCAGTCACTAACACTATTAACTTGGACTTTGATTCATTGCTGTTGTTGGTGTTGTGTAGCCTGTGCTGGTCGTTTGTCTCCTGTTTGTTACTAGCTGTCCTACAAAAAAAATTCCACCAATTCGTTTTGTGGCAATAAGCGCACTTCGACTTTGATCAATATGTAAGCCTACATTCACAGTATATTACATTAGCCTAACAATAGCCGATAACGACTGAGTTTTGAGGTAATTAATTCAAAGCAAATCTCAAGTTTAACAAAATGCATGGTATTTTTTGAAGGCGTGAGTAACCTAATCCCTCCTCCGGTGTAATACTAATTTACCTAAGAAAATATTTAGCCGCCACTTAGGCTATACCAGAAACAGTTATTAACCATTTCAGTGTTACGCACATGTCTTCAAGAGTTTTGTGTTGAATAATTGGGAGGAAAAATCATTGGTGTTAAATATCTAGAGAAATATTTTACATTGGAGTGAAAAATTCTTCCTACCGGATGAAATGCCTGTTATGCCTACCGAAGTCACTGAAATATTGGCATTCAAAAACTCCCCGTCCAACCTGAAGAACATTGAGGTAGGTTAAATTCATATTCATTCAATGAAGTCAGTGATGTAATGCAACAAAGTACAATACAGCCAAGGTAGAGTTGTCAAAATACCAAAATGAGTACGATACGATACGAGACACGAGACTATACCACACAAAGTGTCACGGTTCCGGGTATTATCGCAATACTGCTGTCTTTTTTTATTATTATTATTTTTATGAACTGTAATCTATTTGTACAAGTTATAAATACTTAATTACTTATAATGCTGTTTGGTGCATGATAAACATAATACCGGTGAAATAAGAATTAGACTGAAACAAGTTTTAAACAAATTTGTTTTTTTGAGCAAAATTAGTGCTGCCACTGATGATGACGCCGTGGCAGACTTGCCGCTCGGGCCTGGTGCTTCTGATGAGTGTGTTGTCTCGTGTTTGTGACTGTAAGCCACAAACAAGTAACAAAGTAAAGTACAGATATGTGAAAATTCTACTTAAGTACAGTAATGAAGTATTTGTACTTTGTTACATTACATCACTGGAATTGGTGAATGAATTTTGATATGATATGATGACTAAAATGTGTTGTGCGTGTTTAAATGTACAACAGATTGCTAAAATCTAAGTCCATGTACAAATATACATTGCAACTCTTATTTTATCTATTATTGAGCTCAGAAAAGTGTGCAAATAGACACTCTCCCACGTCAGAGAAGAAAAGTTAGCTGTTTGTTGTTGTTGTTTCTTTTATACACAGTTTATCGCGGGGACTTGCGTATGTTCGGGATTCTCGTGTGAATACGGCTAGTTCGCTATGCTGCCGTTATGCGCCCGGTGTGTTATAACGTGAAAATATCACCATATCATGAAATAACATGATAAATGCCTATCACGTAATAACGCGATAATTTCATATCACGAAATAACGTGATACTTTCACGTTATAACATGAAAATACTGCATCATGAAATAACATGATAATTTCATATATTGTAATTACGTGATAATTTCACATTATAACATGATAAATATCACATTATAAACTTTAATTAAATTAAAACTTTTCGTGTAATTACGTGATACTAAGCCAAATTTTTTTTTGGAGGGTGGCAGCAATGAACTACCATAGATGGCAGTCATCTAACATTCACCTGCTTTAAATGAATACAGTGAACCCTCGTTTATCGCAGGGGTTATGTTCCAAAAAGAACCCGCGATAGGCAAAATCCATGAAGTAGTCAGCATTTTTTTTTTTTACAACTATTATCCAATACAATACTGTACTATAGAATGAAACCTGTTTTCAGGCCCAAGCATTTGTTTAAGAAATAAAAATATAAACCTTTCCTTTTCTTCTTACAAATAACTGTGATAGTTTTTAAAAAATACTGTAAAATAATCATTTTAATAATGAATACGAGGTTGGACACACTGTGACTCATGCGTATTTCACAGTCCCTCTGACTGTGCGTCTTCGTCCTGACCGCTCCGCTGTAGCATCTTTTTCTCTTGAAGTCTAAGTGAAAGAACAATGTCAAAAGTGCTTAGCCAATCAGGATTAACAATACAGTGCACTGTAAAAAAAAAAAAAAATCTGCGAAGCCACAAAAGGTGAACCGCGTTATAGTGAGGGTTCACTGTATTAAGAAAATGACCCTCTGCTCACGGAGAAGCACAAACAGCAAAATCAACAACAACACAAAAAGTAAAAAACCCATCTGTTTGGGTTCAGAGTCCATAATTGGATTTGAATCCGATAATTCTGATTATTTGACCAACAGTGCACTGTTTATGTAACACAGAATTCATAGATCATCTTGTGTCAGGATATTTTTTTTTCTCTCATGAAAAAAACCTGTTCAATTCAGTCTATGTTTGTTAATAGATCCCACCCAGCCAAAAACAGACACGAGTCTTCTTATGTCTTATAACATACCTATAAACCAGTAATAAATGATTTATTAACCTTAACAGTTCAGTTGGATGTTACAGTTAGATATGATGGAATAATCTGCCATGTTTTAAACAGTCTACACCCTTTAGTGTCAGATCTTCAAAGTAGACTTTCTTTCAAAGACAGACACACAGTGAGCTGAGCGCACATATTCTGACTTTATTGTTTTATTTTCATCAGTGGCTCAACAATTAAGTGTCAGAGATTCAACATACTGAAATCAGGTCTTGAGACAGTTTTTTTTAACCAAAAAACTCCTTGACTTTCTGAAAGAAACTCTTTTCTTGGCCATTGCAGAGTTTAGACTGACAGCAGTTGAAGTCGAAGTTAGGGAGCACATATCTGACGGCCAGAGTCATGAAGTCACAGTCAGCGTATCTGATACAACTAGTGTAGGTCGTATCTGAGGGGAGACAGTGTGAGAGACGCAGCATTAGTCTGTTGAGCATTACTATTATATTTAAGATGTATACCCATCATTTGTATTTCAGTGCCAAAAACAAGTAAAGCTGGTCAGCCTGTTAAAGAATAAAAAACTTTTTCAGAAGCATTTTCCACCAATATGATATGTCTATCGAAGATAACCACCTGACTGAAGAAATAAAATAAATTGATAAATGTGGACATGGTTCAGCAACACTAGAACTACTTCATTTGAGCAAAGTCTGTCCACTGTTGCAATCTCCATTATGGAGCCTGTAGTTTTTCAATCATGTTTGAACTAAACCGTTTATCCCCGTAAAAATGTCTTGTTATGATGACTTTCAGTACTGTTGGTCGGTTTCCTTAGCAATGCTTACTACCACTGGTGAGTTTGAGGCAGCCATCTTCATTTTGGTTACAGTCTTGTTTGACATCACAGGCACTGATGGAGCCATCGGGGCAGGAGTAACACTGCAGAGAGAGGCCTGGAGAAACAAGGCAGAGTTCACTTGATTCAGGGTCCTACTTCAGCCCGAAGTGGTATAGTCAGTGTACTTTATTATAATTGTAATTAGTGAATAATCATCTGAAAATAAGAGTTGTTATCTTTTTGTTACCATAGAATGAGCCTTTATATCTACAGACAGTGTGGGTCCTCTTACATGTTGAACCTCCATTTTTCTACAGTAGCCAATATCGGACAATCTAAAAATTTGTTAGCTTGAGATAGGGCCTTTTGCATTTTGTGTTGATTTTATTTCACTAGTTTCAAAGCTGAGGCGAGGCGGTTGCAATCACTTACAATTACCTACACGGCTACAAACAGCTACATCTGCGCTTGATGCTACTAAATCCTACACCCTGCTCCTTTCAGGTTAAACAATAGCTGGTCAACAGTATTCACTAAAATAATGTGTAAACTTTTGTAGTGCTTGCATCATAAACAATGTAATACAATCATTTTACATTTTACAATCAGTCTTTTTATGATGTTACCTTATTTTGCATGCCCATGATTGTCATTGTAATTCATTGTCATTTTATCATTCATTGTAATTGTACAATATGTTTGTGTTGATTGTTCTGTACATGTGACATCCATTGCACGTCTGTGCGTCCTGGGAGAGGGATCCCTCCTCTGTGGCTCTTCCTGAGGTTTCTTCCACATTTTTTCCCTGTTAAAGGGTTTTTGTGGGCAAGTTTTTCCTCACTGGAACCGAGGGTCTAAGGACAGAGGGTGTCACTCCCTGTACAGATTGTGAAGCCCTCAGAGGCAAAATGTGTTTTGTGACTTTGGGCTATGCAAATAAAATTTGATTTGATTTGAAAATGCCTGTAGGCTGCATTTGATTTCTGATAACTGTATTACGGTAAAAAAAAAAAAAAAAAAAAAAAAAAACTTTGTATTTGTACTTGGTTGCTGGTCAGGGAAAATGTGTCTCCACATTTATAAATAGAAGTTTGGACTGTGAAAACCTCAACAACAGTGGAAATAAGTCCAGACCCTTAACATCATTCTCCTCCTGACAAAAATGTCCCTGATATGTTGCATTTCATAAATATATTAGAATCTTATCAATAAACCAAACCAAAAAGCTACAACACGACTATGCACAGAGCAAACTGCATGAACTGAAACATCATAGAAAATATGATGAATGAATATTTATCACTGACTCTGCAGTGTGAATTGGAAGCATGTGATACAACAGCAGAACATACAAACTGCACACACCGATCTGCCAAAATGTTCCCTCAGGCTGAGGTGTTTCCTCTTTATGAATCCTAAAAATCTGTCTGACTTAGCCCTGCTCAGCTGAGGAGCAAACAGGGGGAAAAGAGCGAGCATTAACGAACAACTGATTCCTGCTTCAGCCTCTTTTTTTCTTACCGAAGCCAAACATGACGACGCTGACAGCGAGGAAAAATACCACAGAGGTCCTCATCATGACCAGAAGCGTCTGAAAATCAGAACAAAAAGGAAAATTCAGAACATACTGTCACATCTGGATAAAAGTCAAGGAATCTTTCTTTCTGAGACTGTTCACAAAGCAAAAGCAGTCTGATTGCTCACCTGCACCGACTTTAAATAATAGTAAAATACTAAAATTTAAAAAATGTCTGAGATGACAGTCTGCCAATGATGAAAACACTTTAACTTAAAAATGAGACAATGATCTACAAATGATGACAACTGATATAAAACATATATGAAGTAAACATTTTCACCGCAATCATCTAACACTCACCTGCTTTTTGTAACAGCACAGTCAACACCACCAAAAAGTAAATAACCCATCTGTTCGGGATCACAGTCCATGTTTGGGAATCACTGATTACACAATTATGGTAATTCCACTTGTGGGAAAACGCAGTAATCTGATTACAGCTGTTTAACACAAGCTTTCGCAATGACAGGGAGAAGCACAGAGGGGCAGAACAGCAGATTAATATCAGTAAATGAAGAGAGCGGACAAGGAAAGTTCAACACAACTGATTACCTGTGTGTTTCTGTGTTAGTATGTTTCATGTCTGGGAGCCTGGTAACATGTTGATGCAGATGTTTCACGCTCCACTTCATGACTGTGAGCTGGTAAATTGTTATTGCTGCAGGAGTTACCATAAAAGATAGGTGTAATATGTCTGTCCATCACAGAAGGAGGAGAGTCAGCACATTTCTGCCGAGAGAGGTGTTGTACACAGTATTGGCAATAACAAAAATATAGAATAATGCCAACCTTATCCTTTAAAGCCTCTTAAACTTTAAAACCTAAACAGACATGAGAGCAGCAGTGACTAAGCTCAAAGAAAAGGGTATTTGATTTTAGATTCACTGTGGTCCAAATGTTTTCAGTGCCTTTGATAAAGACTTAAAAGGCAATAAATTAAATGTGAAGTTCTTCTTCAGACTGTTTAAAGCTGTTGTTGTTCTTCAGCAGGTTTAAGGCCAATGTCCTTAAACCTGCTGAAGAACAACAACATTGATAATGAAACAGGCAATTCAATAAAAAACGAACAGATTCATTTATTTGGCCACCTCATACCAGCTTAAACTGCTGTGTTTAATTTGCCAAATGACAATTGTTATATGAACGGTTGGTATTATCAACATGTTAAAGCATGCTAGTTTCAGTAGCACCACAAAAAAGATACAATTATGGCTTAACTATGCTGTCTATCTATCTATCTATCTATCTATCTATCTGACATGAGAGTAATTTGAATTGGTGAATGAATTTTAATATGATATGATGACTAAAATGTGTTTAACAACAGATTTATACAATCTATGTCCAAAGATACATTGCAACTCTTATTTAATCTATTATTGAGCTCAGAACAATGTCCAAATACACAGTGTCAACTAAACTAAAGTTTTGCATGAATGACTCAGAACATATTTTCCTAGTGTCTGTGGCTATGGCCACTCTCTAATGTGCGTGTTTTAGGGTTTACCTTGAGTCACCTGCTTTTTGTAACAGCACAAACAGCAAAATCAACAACAGCACCAAAAAGTAAATAACCCATCTGTTTGGGTTCAGAGTCCATGTTTGAATTTGATTCTGATAATTCTGATTTCTGAACCGTGCACTGTTTATGTAACACAGAATTCATAGATCATCTTCTGTCAGGATATATATTTTTTCCTCATGAATAGAAACATGTTCAATTGAATCTATGTGCAATTCGACTTGTATTTGATTTATAAATGGACAGATGACACAGCAGTCATCAGGGAATCACTGATTACACAATTATGGTAATTCCACTTGTGGGAAAATGCAGTAATCTGATTACAGGTGATTACAACTCAAGCTTTCGCAATGACAGGGAGAAGCACATTTCAACAGTGTTGAAATGAGTTGGTGTAAACTTTACTGGAATTTATGACAGGAGAAAGAAAAAAACTTTAACTTTAATCATTAAATAGCTGCTTAAAATAGTCCCCAATAAAAAGCTGTGTTTTCTTCTAGTTGAGTAATTTTTCCTAAAAGGTACAGTGCCCTTCTTTTTAAAATAAAACTATATTTCACTAGCACGGACCACACCATCAACAAGATATGTTAAAAATAATTTATTGACAAAATGAATGATTGCGAATGAAGTATGATCTCGTAAAGTTCTTGGGTCTCATGCTGCGGTGAGGGGAAGTGTTGGTAGGGAATCTGCTGTAGCATCCAGGCATGACGGACCCCCCTAACATGCCCTAGGAAAGACAGAAGAAAAGGTGAAAGAAATGGGGTGGATGGGAAGGGCATGCGGAATACGAGCGTGAAGGGAACTACGGGGTTAGGAGGGTATTTATAGGACTGTCGGAAGTGGCGCGGTTGAGGTGTGGTCTGGCTGAAACTCCGCTTTAAGCTCCAACATATATTATTGTTATTGTCATCACATTTATATTTTCAGTAGACATGAATGGAAGTCGGGCTGTATCACAAACAAGGTAGTAGGAAGGAGCAGAGACAGAACACAGTATTGGTTTTAGTCTTTTCAACGGTTTTATTGACAATAGCAAAAATATAGAATAATGCCAACCTTATCCTTTAAAGCCTCTTAAACTTTAAAACCTAAACAGACATGAGAGCAGCAGTGACTAAGCTCAAAGAAAAGGGTATTTGATTTTAGATTCACTGCGGTCCAAATGTTTTCAGTGTCTTTGATAAAGACTTAAAAGGCAATAAATTAAATGTAGAGATGAGGCAGATTATAGCCGATCTAATACCTCTTTCAACACAACGTCACATCACTAAATTCACAGAACCTGTAGACCTCAAAGTTTAAATCCATTTAAAACAAATATTTCCATGCTGTGGATTTCTGTCCACAATGAAAACTGCCAGGAGAGCTGTTTTTTATTATGAAATTTTCCCTCTGTAAAGTTTCTCAACCTCCCACTGCTGTCAGCAGTGACACAGGTTTTATATCAATAAACATTCAATCAGGACTGAAACTCTCCTCCGGGTGTTATGAGTTTTATAATCCTGAATTCATATTAAGTCCTCTTTCTTCCTGCTCTCTCGCACTCTCTTTCTGCAGATCACTGTAAGCTTCAGAGCCTGCATTAGGTGTGAAATCAGAGGTCAGACACATGCTCATGTGTGTGTGTGCGTGTGTGTGTGTGTGTGTGTGTGTATATGCACCACAAGCTTGAAATTCATGTTCATGTTACACTTTTTCCAGTAGTATTTGCTTTATAGACCTGCAGCGTTTTGAATGAGTGTTAGCCTCCATGCTAGAAAGAAGGGAGATGAATTCAATGTGAATAATAGATAAGATTATCTTATAACCTGTAACAAAGTTTAGCGCAATAAAATCTTAAAAGTTTTGTCCTCACCAATGGAGTAATAACAATCAAGAGAATAATGTTATTTGGGAAAGCAGCCAGTGTCATGTTTAATTCAGAAGAGTTTGAAGTATAATTGTGAATCATTTTTCCCAGGGGGAAGCTCAACATTCTGAAAGCAACATGACTTTCCTTTGCCATTGCAGCTATTTAGGCTAATGACTGGCTGTCCTGCTGCTCATTACTTCTTGTCTGAGGCCGTGCTAAAGGCTGGTGTAATGAGGCAAACCAGAGCTTTCATTTCTTTCTGGTGCCGCCTCAGCTGTTAGTGGGGGTTTTCTTTGTGCTTCTGCAGTGCTCACACCTCAACCTACATAGATGTTTACTTCAAGCTATGCAGGATTTTCTACTTACTTAGTTAGACGTTAAGAAAAAATGTTGGCACCCTTGTCTCTCTGTGGCATTACGTGATTACAACTTTGTTGTTCTTCAGAGGTGTGAGCGTGTAAAATAAAACTGTGAGCAGAACGGTCCTTTTATCCAAATGCCAGAACGCCATGAGAATGGACCTTTTATTTCAGACAGAGGTTGTCAAAAGCAGCTTCTCATTTCTAGGTAAGGTCATTTGTAAGACCCCACACATCAGTGTTGTCAGTCAAATGGGAAGTTCACAGGTTACAGGTGTTCAGCAGCACAACTATACTCAAAGGATTTTTTTTTATTATTGCCACTGCCACCAAGTGCTCACTCATGGTGGGAATTGCTTGTTCTCTGTGAATTAAAACTTGAACTGAGCTCAACTTGAATTGAGCTACATAGAAGTTGCATGAAGACTTGTTTTACTTCAGAGGGAGGGAGCTGTGCAAAGTGATGTCACTTGTGTTGTGGAGAAATTGCTGGAGCCAAAGGTCAGTGGTGAGGTCAGGAAGAAAGAAAGTGTTCAGGCCAAGGAGAATTAGAAACATTCTCATAAAGCATCAGAAGTGCCTGAGTCGGTCTCACATTCTGCCCAACTCATGCTGGTGGATAGACTTTAAACCCCGAGATAACACGACAAACACTATACGCCCCGAATTAGGTAGAATGAGAATGCTTTTACCAAGGATGGTGTCTTCGTCAACATGATTAAGTCTGGAGACACAGATGTCTACGCAGATTGGAATGTCAGTGGCAAGCTGTCTATTATGTCTAAGCATGCAGCACCAGAGTCCTTCGACTCTGGCCACAACAGTGTTGAGATAGGACACCTGCTACTGCCAACCAAAGACAAACAACTAATACTGCTGAGGACCTCAAGGCCCACATGTGACTTCATGTAACCTTGTATAATGTCTGTATGTTTGTGCTTTTATTATATTCCATTTAAAAGTATGTATGTGTCACTCAGAACACTACAAGAATAGAAAATTCCATAACAACTTGAGTCAAGTTTGAAAATAAAATAAGAAGCTGTGAAAGTTAGGGATTGAAAGTTAGCTAACAGGACTCCTGTAGCCCACTCATCATCTCTGCTACTACTAGCATACTGTAACACAACCAAATCTCAGACAGAACAGTTGATGGTCAAGATGCATCGTGGGTTATGTAGGCAACCACGTTTAGCCTTTTTACATTCTTTTCTTGCAACTTTTCAACAAGTTCAACAATGTAGGCGTGTGATACAAAATCGTGAAGTACAAATCCATCTTGATATTATAAATAAAGTGTGTTACATAAAGACGCAACTAGATGAAACTACTACACTATGATTGGACTAGGATTAGGTTTAATGAATGGCGGCCAATGTTCAGTCTCTACCAGTTACATTTATATGCAGCATTAGCACAACGTTTTGTGGAAAACATAATGCTAATTTTTTTCAACATTTCAGCCAGATGGTACTGGATGGAAAACACAAATTGTTGCCTGCCGCTGGATCAGGTAGTGATTAATGAATTAATCCAAACTTGAAGAGGAGTGTAAAAAAACAGAAATTGTGATTTGTGTAATGTTGCACATTCACGTTCCCTTTCTGTTCCTATTCGAGTTTCTTTTTCCCATCCCCCCCTTTACTTTACTTCTGCTCCTCTGTTACTCCATTCATTCATTGTCTTTTGTTTCATTTTTTCTTTCAGTCTACCATTCCTCTCTGTCTTTCTCTCATTTCCCAGTCCACTGAGTTAAATATGGGAAAACCAAACCAATCAGGCCATGACATGGTTATTATTTTTAAGTACTGAATTTTTTTAATTCCCTCTCTCTCTCTCTCTCTCTCTCTCTCTCTCTCTCTCTCTCTATCTCTATCTCTCTCTCTCCATCATTTCCATTTGTCCTCTTCTTCTTCCTCTACCCCTTTTATTTCTCTCTCTCTTTCAGTCAGTATTCTGCAGTCAGTCCATCTGCAAGACTGAAAAATTTAAACACCATAAAATTTAAACCAATGAATTAATAAATGATTAACATTTGACCAACATGTGGTGTGTGTGTGTGTGTGTGTGTGTGTGTGTGCCTTTTAGAAAACTGTCAGAAGAAAAACTACTTGATTATCATGAATTAAGAAACGATCTATACGCATACTCAAGTATGCACTGAAGTATTCAGTCAGAGGATCCATAAGAAACCCAGAGTGAAAAAAAAAGAGCTTCCATAAAAAATACAAAATACATGTAGACATGTAGAAACTACATGTATTATGCTAATCATGTGCCCACTGTGCAAAGTTACTCAACCTTATCCAGGGATTGAAGCATACATGTTACAGCTCATTTAAAGTGAGCAGTGAGCATTTATAATTCATAATATCTTCAGCAAGAATGAGGGCAGAGGGGCTGCAGGTTTTGGACACAGGATTGTAACAGTTGTTTTGTATCCTGCTCCTGGTTTCTTGTGTTTTATCTCTCACCATTTTGTTTGTCATTAAAGTTAGTACTTGTTTAATTCCCTGCATTTGGGTCCTTTTCTGTAACCTCCCCACACCCTCGCAATAAGCATGCAGCAGCACAAACAGGGCAAAGATACAATGAAAAAGTACAGATCAGCAGCAATTGTTGAACTGAAAAACAATTGATTTTTATTCTCTAACTTCATGGAAGACTCCAGCAACAATAGTTAGGGGCAGGGGCAGCACAAAACAAGTGAACACAGCGTTGATGATGATCTATCTCACTATCACTTTTTATAGTCTGTTATTAAAGCACAATACACTAAACTATTTTAAGGGTCTCACTAACTAATCTAACTTTGATAAATTCACATTGAAACTCACATTTTAAACTGTAATGAAAGATTTTGGCCACTTGAGGGCAGCAGAAATGAGCCGTGAACACAACATTGACATATTACCTCTTCTAAGTCCCAAACAGGTTTATACATCCAGCAGTTACATTGTAACAGTAGCCTTCATGTGAGTCAGGTCTGTAATAAATCCAATTCTTTCTCTTTTTGCTTTTTGAGGGAAATATCTGGCTCTTTAGCTGCTGAATGCTCCACAGTATGTTCACCAGCTAGTCTCTGACTGTGTCTGTCTGCTGTTTAGTGCTGAGCAGGTAGCGTACAGTACTAGGTGAAAGGAAACTGAAACAGTTAGTAAAGCTAAAGAAAAATGAGCTGAAACTCTAATTTTAATTATTATGTTTGTGATCATCACCATGGGCGATAGCAATGTATCAAATTGCCATTTGATACATTGCTATTATAAAATATCAATTTCCATCCACTCTAACCTCTTCTATTGTCTGATGACAGGTGGCCAGTAAGATAATAGCTGTTAAACTGCTTGATCTGTCTCATCCTTTCCACAAATTTTTGTTTTTTAAGTGTCTTCTCTTTATCCTCAGTATGGAGGGTTTGAATGTCTTCCCTCAGGAGAGACATTTAGAATACCAAAGGCCAGATTTAACAGGGTGATAAATTCTTTCATCTCTCCCGAAATCAAATTGTTAAACGCTCACAATGAGTCAGCTAATGATGAATCTTTTATGTGAAAATGTCTGGATGATGACGACGATCTTGTTCCAATCATTTATGTGTGACCGTAATGTGTGCTACCATTTACCAGAACTACATTTTTCCCTCTATATATTCCCAAGGTTGTGTTACCTGTGGTGCCCTCCTTTACGCACGCACTCACACACACCTACACACACACACACTGCAGCATGTGTGACACTGACAAAGTAAGGACATACACTCAAACATTGAGATCCCACAGGACAGCAGTTTTCAACTTGTCCGGTCATTTTCAGTACGCTGACAATTAAGTGGTGTAACTACCCTTTAATTAGATAGGAAGAAATAGTGTCCTCATTAAGGACATAATTAACTCAATCAATGAACGCTAAAGAGCACTGAAATACCAATTAAACTTCACATATATGTACGGCACCTGAATGCATTGTGTGTGCGTGTGTGTGTGAGACAGAGAGAGAGAGAGAGAGCACTATGTATTTATTATCTTGTGGTCGGGCATGTGAGGGTTAATGCAGTGAATTAATAGATGTATAGAGGAGAGAGAGAAACGCCATAGGTAGTATAATTATCTGGAATGACCTGAGTGTCCATGCATGTAGGACATTGCTGCTCTCTAACTCTTTTCCTCTCAGTCACTCTCTCTAAATCTAACTGATTTTACTTTCCCTCTCCTCCTCCTCTCCCTCCATCTTCATTGTTCTCATGGACAGAAACACCTCAGTAATTCTCGTCTCTCTCTTCACTGTCCCACTTCACCTCTTCTCTGGTTCTTCTTTTTGCTATTTGAGGCAATTTTAACCTCTACAACTCCCTGCATCAGACTTCCATCTCTGGACTTCAAATACAGAAGTCAAAGTGAACTGTCACTGTGACACAGTTTCCCAAATGTGGACTTTTCAAAGGCAACGATAAAACAGAAATCTGTTATTTTTATCTTCAATATTTGTTCAGGCACATAAAGACAAAAAACTGAATGAATGAATAAATAAATACAGCAACAAAAACAAAAAGGAAATGAAATATTAAATTCATGTCAAAGTAAAGGGGGCTGGTCTGTTCTTAGGGCTACTCAGTAATCTGACACCTAGTGCAGAAGCATGTCTAAATACACACATGCATACATACATGAAAATAGATATTTAGACACATGCATCCCCATGAGGTTGACATAGTTTTAACTACTTTGTATACTGATGGGTAGTTTAATCACAATTAATGCATCATTTATAGCTATTCATGTGGTTAGACATACAAATACAAGTACCTTACATGTGTACTTCAGTAGTACAGTCACACAGTCTTCATCAGCAGGTCTGACACAAACAGTATCACCTGAAGGTCGGTAAAAGTGTACCGTAAACATTTTAACCGAAGGTTAAAGGACCAGTGTGATTTAGTGGCATTTATAGTGAGACCCCCTCCACTTATCCTCTCGTTCCAAGCATGAAGCACAAACTACAGCGGCTGCAAACCGGTCTTTGGTTTGTCCGTTCTAGGCTACCGTTCAACATGGCAGACCCTGTGGAAGAGATGCATAACATGTGTACATTTAAAGAGTCATTTGAAGGTAACAAATCATAATGATTCTAATTTTCAGGTGAACATACACTAATACTAATTAAAACATACTTTTATTATATAGCATAACACATATTATATTTCAGTCCTGACATATTCTGTACATAGAGCCACCTAAATTTTAAATAAGTCATCTTGTCTTTTCTCAGAATTTTATTCATTATTGTTATTCTGATCATCAGGTTGTCACATGTCAAAGGAACACTCATTTTCTATGTCAAAGTCATTCCACTTGTCACGAGGAGCACGGTGTAATGTCTTCTCTGGAGAAGATTTGCCAAGTCTGAGAGAAGTGCTCCAGTGACATCACATAAATAATCTCAGCTTTCACTCTTAAAGGCTACAAAGTCTGTGCTTTATGTGTGTGCATCTGTATGTGTGCGTGTGTGTGTGTGTGTGTGTGTCTGTGTGTGTGTGTGTGGATTACCAATGTTTGGAATTTATTTCCAGAGCTCCAGAAAGCTCTGTTTGACTTTTTCACAACAGGGGGTCTTGCTTCAATCACATGCCCCCTGTGTGTGCATGTGTGTGTCTTGATGCGTGCGTGTGTCTGTGTTATGTTTGAGTGTGTGTCGCTCTGTGAGTCTGTGTTTGTCCGATTGCAACATGTGAATAGCTTTGTACTACTTGCTTCTTGTGTTTCATCAGGTTTATGCACGTATGTCTGTGTGTGTGCGTGCGTGTGTGCACGCATATGCGTGGGTGTGTGTGTCGTCCAGGGAACATATAACCGGATTAGCCGTCATGCTTTTATTTCTGTAATGGAAACATCAGCTTCATGAAAGAAAGTAGGGCTGAGGCCAGCAAGTGTGTATGAGACAGTGGGGGAGAGAGACTCTGTGCAGTAGGAGGAAGGACGATTCGTTGTGCAAGATGCTGATTCACAGTAGTGTATGTCACTATTTTAAAAAGTCATCTTGTCTTTTCTTGGGATTTTATTCTCATTATTGTTATTCTGATCATCAGGTTGTTACATGTCAAAAAAACATTCATTTTCTATGTCAAAGTCATCCCACTAGTCACGAGGAGCACGGTGTAATGTCTTCTCTGGAGAAGATTTGCCAAGTCTGAGAGAAGTGCTCCTCCACTACACTGTGAAACTGAAGAATCCTCTCAAGAATCATAATTTCTCATCCAGAACACACAAGACTATTTCTGAGAAGTAATTAGCTGAAAGAAAACAAGAAGAATGAGAATGAACACTTCGTCTTTCCCTGGTGCTTTCATGTTGTTTGTGGGAGCTGCAAAAGATGTTTCTCAATGAAGCTGCAGCACTGTGAGATGTTAGCGAAACAAACAGTTATTGATCTCGTGTAGTGGTTTATTTTTATAGCCAGTGGGCTGAATTTCTTGTTTATCAATCAATCTAGAAAATTCATCTTTACATTTTTTTTATGCCTTTATTCGAGAGCTGACAGGAAATGCTGCACGCGGTACTTCCATTTTTTAAACTTCTAATTATGTTAAAGGGCCTGGTGGTATAGTGTGGTGTGTGTGTGTGTGTGTGTGGGTGTGTGTGTGTGTGTGTTTGTCTGTGTTACAGTGTTGAACTTGATGAATGTGTGCAGGGAACATCTACAGGTTTGCATGACAGACGACGTAACAGAGAGTGACATGACAGTGGGGTGTGTGAAAACAGGTCACAGGACATTGTGTGTTTTCTCTCAAAGATTAACAGTGTGGGGGTCAACATGCGTGTATGTGTGTGTGTGTGTGTGTGTGTGTGTGTGTGGGTGGGTGTGCAGGGGCAGATGTCCAGGGTCCCATGCCATAAGCAAGCTCTTGTGTGTGTGTGTGCGTGTGTGTGTGTCTGCAGCATTTGTTGCTGTCTGTTCATGTGTGTGAAGTGATGTGCAGCCAATCAACTCGATATCCCTCCTGTCAGTGATTTCTGAGGCCGATAACGAGTGACTGTTGACATGATTTCAGTCCAGAAAGAAACAGCAGTGTGTGAATTTCACTGAATACAAACAAAACAATATTATAGTAACAACAGCTGTGAGTTTATACATTTCTAGAGACAGAGAAATGAACTGGGGGTCACAGTGACAGTGACACGGAGATGTACCAATTTGAACAATATCAGCAGCCCTGCAGGGATGAGTGGATAGTTGGAATACAACAAAACACAAATTACCTTATTGTTACTGTTGATTTTAAGTTTGGTTGAACAGCTAAATGATTATAAAACTCAATAAGTGAACAAATGCAAAACCCTCTCTCGGTTCACAAATTAAATCAAATTAACATGCATTAATAAATATAAATAAATTAAGTATTTAAACAAATGTTATTCTTTGCACTTCAACAATAATTACAATTTTACTGTGTAACATGTGTAACAGCTAAACTCTACACTCTAACCGAAATAATACTAGTTGATTAAAACTGTTTAAAAATGCATCTTTATTTATTTAGGTACTAACTGTGTGAATTTCTGTGATTACACAGAGCAGCTGCACCATCTGCTGGTTAGTACAGCAACCTACACACACACACGCACACAGTCTATAAGTTTGGTTGAACAGCTAAATGATTCATATATATATATACTGTTCAGTGGTATATATATATATATATATATATATATATATATATATATATATATATATACAATATTTAACCTAAAACTGTGTTTTTCCTCCACTTAGAGAACAGCTGGTAGAGTCATAGCTCATCATCAGCTTTATACGATCGTCACGAAAAGAGCACAGTATCATCATTGTTTCCTTGTGACTTGTAATTCATCTTTTTGATAACCTGTTCTGTCAAGGGAAGAACATAGTCAGCATTGTTCACATTCTGGTCAGGGGTGAAGATATTTTAATCAAGCCGTAAAACCACATTTGTGTTTTTGTTTTGTTCTTGGTGGATCTGTACACTGTCAATCAGCATCCTGTGAGCCAGAGTTTTTGTGGTTTCCTCTGAGACCTGGGCAGCTTATCAAGTGATGATTGCATGCATATACACAGACAAAGTGCTGGGTCAAACCAGAACAAAGGACTGTAGCAGAAACCCATTGTAAAATCTTGTCTTCACGTATGCTGTAAGTGTTAAAGAACATTCATCTATCAACTCTATAAACTTGTGATTTTTTCTTTAAACTCTGTCCTTTGGTTTTCATGATTAACAAAGTTTTATGAGAAATTTGTTTTTCCTTTGTTGCCAGTGAAAAGTTGTTTGATCAGCGTTTATGACAGATCCTTTTTCAGGAAGTTATCGTCTTACAAGGAAATTCACATGTTCTTGGTAACTTGGAGACATAACATACACAAATCTATTTTTTTAAATTCCACAGTATAATCTCTCACAACATATCGTCTGTCTGTCTGTCTGTCTGTCTCTCTCACGAAATGAGATGATGCAACTTACATACTCACACGATATGTCTTAGCTGTGTTGATACAATAGTAAAAGCAGTAAACTGGGCTTTTTTTAGTGTTTCCATAAAACTGGAAGCACTATTGTCTAATAATACACTGAAGTGTAAGTAAGTATCTTGATGAAGATGTCCGCATATTGCCATCCATCCATAGTGCTCCCAGAGAAAATGTCTCATTCCCAACTTTAACTTCATCATTGAGTTCATAATTAGAGGTGTCACCAGACAGGGACTCTCATAAATAACTGGCGTTCAACAGAACTTGAGGACATTTGGGGATTGAGCAGTCAGTGAGTATGTTTACAGGCACATTAGTGACCTGGTTTTGATCATATTCAGCATATGACGTCTACATGGAACATGAGAAAGCAGGTTATTGATATATCTGTCAATCTTAGAAAAAATCAGCTATCGTCTGACAAAAATTTAGCCTCATGGGGGAACGGCCAGTGTTTCTGGGCTTCGGTCGTAGCCAGCAGATACCTAGAAAATGGATATCCGGATAACAGATATCCAGGCCAAAACCTCCTCTGAGGTTTGGTTAGCAAATTGAGAGATTGTTGAGAAAGACACATTTTGGCCAACAGATATCTGTATATGAATGCAGATACATAAAAAAAAGCTAAACCATCATCAGGTAATAGCCAATGAGTATCAAGAATACCTCTGAGGTTTATCTGAAAAAAATTAAATGATGTTTTCTCACATATTACACTTGTATGCTCATATTGTCTTTTAACCTCATTTTACTCTAGCTCAGTTGAATAATTCAGTGGTCATGAGGTTACACATTCCTGTATATGAACATGCAAGTAGGTGGGTCCAGAACTTGAAGGATAGACTACTTTATAGGCGAGCATTAGTGAATTGAAATAAATTGAATTGAAACCAGGCACGCCGCTGTGTTCTGGATCATCTGAAAGGGTTTCACTGTGCAGGCTGGGAGGAACGTCAGTAAGTGAGATGACCACAGCCTGAATCATGTTGGGCATCATGTTGAGTTAGGCAAGACCTGATTTTTCTTATGTTGTCAAGTGCAAAGCGGCATGAACTGGCAACCGAAGCAACATTATTCTAGAAGGTTAGATGTCATCAATCAATTTTCTCAATACCCTGGTAGGGGCGAGACATATGGAGTCAATTTTGACGTACAGCTATCTGTTTATAGACTTCATATCCTTGTTTACATGACCATAAGGAGTTTTGATGGTCCATTATCCCGGTTTTGTATCAGAGTACTCCAGCTAGAAGGCTTTCCAAACCCAGAGCAGGTGCTGTGCAGGTTTCTGAAAGCAGGATGCAGGATCTACATTACTTTGCATCTAAACCTGCTGAACACCTGAGTCACGGCGGACAATTAGAGCCTTTTAATTCATGTGGTAGTGTAGTGAATACATATTATATATATATTATTGGTGGCTGGTCCTTGAGTTCCCAGAAATGGTAGACAGAACCGATGAACCTAGACAAGCAACAGAGCATCTTTAAGAGTTTCACCATATTTGGTGTCGATGAAACAGTGACTTGCTCAGACTCTGTTGAGACGATATTTTGTTGCACCATATTCTGAGAACCGTCCTGACAGCTCGCTCAGATTGTGATTACACAACCTGGCTTGTTCCTGTTTCCTGATCTGACTCAGTGAAAGTGGAGGAGCATGAGAATTTGTCAGCTGTTTAATAAGAAGCTGAACTCTGGACTCTGAGTTCTGAAATTCATTGAAGTACAAGGACTTGATCAATATCACCATATCCACGTTCATTGATGCATATTCCAACAATGTTAATTGCCATGTGGAAGGACAATGCATCAGACTATTTGCTATCATAACCCATTAATGATGTCTGTCTGTGTTTTGTATAATACTGAAGTGTTACCTTTGGTTATTTTGGTAATACAAGAACTCTGATACTTTATGTTGTCTTGTGATATGAATTTGTCACACTGTAAAAATCCCAAGCAAGTGGGGAATTGCTTGCTTTGATATATATAAGTGAGAGCAGAGTTACTATGTACTGTTATCATATGCGAAGTAATCAAACTTGAAGGAGCTGTATGTTATATTTCTGATATATACAGCATTGTGTCAATCATATAAACATGTATAGTCAGTACAGTTGGGGATAATGATTTTGGAAAGTGTTTTGGGACTTGTGAGGATATTTTCCAAACAAATGCTGTGAATCCTAGTTTTTTTTCTCACTTGCATTGACTGATTGTAGTTTCCTCCTCCAGTGGGAGGAATGTGGGGAATATATTTAATACACTGTAGGAATTTGGAAACAGATTAGTTGGGAGTTGAGAAAGTCCTTGAATTTCCAGGCTTTCGTAATAGATAATAGATACACAGATAATTAATCTAGATATGTCTGACACCAAGTACAACTGAGTGCTACTGAGTAGATGTGGAATGTTCAAAAGAGTTTTAGCCAAGGCTGATAAAAGGTTATGAACAGTTGAAGTTAGATTTCTGAAAAATGGAGAAAGATTACTCAAGATGCCACAGAATGTATGTTTCTTTACTAAAACTCTATTGAGGTCTATTGAGGGATAAAAGACCATCCGAGTACACAGTACTCAAACATATTGGTTTTCTATGTAAACTACACATAGTAAATATGGGAAAT
Source organism: Nibea coibor (assembly GCA_023373845.1). Lineage (NCBI taxonomy): Eukaryota > Metazoa > Chordata > Actinopteri > Sciaenidae > Nibea > Nibea coibor. The sequence goes on from CM041735.1 coordinate 4,407,467, forward strand.
GGATGGTAAAAAAATTAAGACAAAGCAAAGCAAAATATGAACTTCAAAACAAATTGTTTTATTGATATTGGAATATTAAATAATAATAATAATAATAATAATAATATAAAACTGCCTCAACATAATTAATCCACTAAAGAAGAAATGTCAATGAGTAATATTTTCTATCCTATTCAACTGTAATATGTAGCCTGTAGAGCAGGGGTGGCCAACCAGCCAGGGGCTTAGAGCCAAAATTTTTACTGTGGTATTGCAAAGAGCCACATTATGTACACGCATGCACACACACATACACACACACACATACACATAGAATGGAATATTAACAATTTACCATGTCATGAATATCACACACCACTCACTATGAAACATGAGACTGACCAAAATGGGCTTAAACTCACCCCAAGACTACAGGTCAGACTATTGCTCAGCCAGATTCACATCACACTACACGTCCTGCCTACCAAGACCAGTGGCCAGTTAGTTCACTCACTCATTCAATCACTCACTCACTGATATTTCAATCACGTCAGTTTAAGTCAGTTTTTTTTTTTAGCACGGGCAATGTTCCATGCCACTTTGTAGGATGCAGGAGTCACTGCCTCAGCATGCTTGGCATTTTGTTGGAACATCTGGGTCTGTTTTTTTTTTTGCCTAACTTAAAATAGATGTGTTTCATATCAGACAGTCTGGAATGTCCTGTGCGCGTCTTCATATTTGCGCATAGCTTTGCATTTACATACATACAAACGTTTTGTAAGGTAGTTGTTTTGTAGAGCAGTTTTAAGACACGTGTGCAATTAACGTGGCCAAAAAGATGCTTATTATTATAGCATTCTTGACTACCTGTTCATGTTCTCTGCTGTTTCATGTTGTTGTCTCTCTTTCTCTCTCTCCTCATCTCCCCCTCTTTGTACTGTCCACCAAAAAGACAAAGTAGCCTAATACAGTATACCAACAAATAAATACACGTTAACTCATTAACATATATTCATCTATGATATATACTACTCAGTGGCATTACATTCTCTAACCTGCACTTGGCTGTAGTATAGTTGACGTTTTATACTATGAAAAATATAATTACAATAATTAATTAATATAATTAATTATACTTGTAAAACACAGATGGGGGGACAGCAGCATCCTGTCCAGTTCAGCTTCATATCAGACCTGACGCCATATCGCTGAATGATATGTTCATGGATGTTTTATTGTTTTGGTGCCGACTCTCCATCTGCTGCGTTTTCAATCTCCATGGCAACGGGAGAGTGGCGATGACGCTGGTGCATCTCTTCATATCAAACCTGACACTATGGCCTAACTATGTCACATAGCGACATTAATAACAAAGGTGTGTATAAAATACAAACACAGGTGTATACACCTGTGTATAAAATACAAACACAGGTGTATTTTTATACAGGTGCATACACCTGTGTATAAAATACAAACACAGGTGTATTTTATACACAGGTGCATACACCTGTGTATAAAATACACCTGTGTTTCAGCAAAAATAGTCCAGTAACCCGTCAGACTTTCTAACTTGGCATAAGACATAACTTCATATCTTTCATATCTTCCCGCTGGGCAACAAGTTAACTCTTAACTAGCGCCCTAGTTTATCATGCTACGCATCATTACCTATTACCTATTGTGCGAACTTACACGTACGGAGAGGCATTGATAAAATCGTCTTGTGGTCAACTGCCTTTTAATAGACATCTGACAGATTGTGTCAAGGTCCTAAAATGAAGCAATACCTTGTCATTAGTGTTGCAACACAGCGCTGCATTCCTGCGGCTCTGACAGCTGCACCGCGGGTTATCTGCCCTGCCTCGTTTAGTGCTCTCAGGCTGCATCTCTGTAAAACCACCCACCAATCAGAGGCGCATGCAGGGAGGCTGTGCTTGATTTTACTGGCCCATTTGAGCCTGTTACCGTTCTCCCCATCTCCAAACAAAGCAGGTTTGCAGGGAAAAAAACATGATATACGATTTGAGGACTAAACGATAGGATGGGCCAAGGCAAGTTTTGGATGGGCTTGAGCCCGCCCAAAAAGGGCTAGCCTCGCCACTGGTCCAGGTCCATTGAAGGTGCTGTGGATTTAAACTGTGAGCTGAGTCTTGTGGCTCAATGTGTCTGCAGAAACACATCGACACTGTACCAGCCTCTGCCTGCCTCTTTTGCTCCGTTTCTTCGCCTTTTAGATTAATCCATAATTAGTTTATAAAAGCGTCTTTTCAGAGAAACTTTCGAGATGTTTTTCTCCGCGCTGCTCGTTCTTGCCGGTTTCGGTTCGCTCGGTTCTGTTTCGGGTTCTCCCGCTTTGGATGAAGCGTACCAGGCCGTGGTCAGCGTTGTGTCTCCGGGACAGCAGCATCTGACCGGGGAGTCCCTTCGCTCTCTCTTTAATACACTGGAGAAACGTGTGCAGTGCGGTGGAGTGTCGTGTGGAAAGGTGAGTTTTATTAGGCTTAGCTCCGCAGCCAGGTTAGAGAGCCAGGTGTCTGCTTGCAGAGGCTGTGGAGAGGTCGAGGTCCAAAAGTTATTAACCGACTCTATCTGCACGGGCCGATTGAGAAACTGGGTTTATTAATAGAACATTCTTAGATTTTAAATGTATTTCTGATTACTCACACAGTAGGTACTGAGTTCATTTGACCCTGTACCCCATCAGAAGGTGAAAGAAACACCCCTCATTGGACAGAACACCCCAGTGAACCTGGGAAAGTGTTGCGTTGACACTATATTGGGTCAGTTTTTAACAAACTGTGTTTTAGTGTATATATAATCATGAAGAATTTAGTTCCAACCCAAATCTTAAATGTATTTATGTAGTTAGAGGCTACATGTTTTTTATTTACTTATATCACAGGTGGTAAAGTGTTTCTGTTTTTCCGTGCGCACCAGTCGCATACCTGAATCCGTTTGGTTACAAAGGTTTATAAAGCTTCTCAATGAATTACGTTTTACCCTCTGTGGACATGATAATAGATAATATATAATATCTTATAATGAGAACTGGAAAGTGTGTCTAAAGTAGACAAACAAAACCATTTAAAAGTTTCTGATCATCTGTTATCCTAATGTTTTTCCTTCTGTATAAAAAAGTGAAGGAAAAGGAATTGAGACACCAAATGTATTATTTCATTTAAAGAAGAAGAATGAAATAATTACATTTCGTCAGTGATGTTAGATGATAAAGTAATATGATTTTTTTATTGGGCCCTCTGGAATCGATTTAGAGGTTAAAACAGGTTTAAACTGTGATTTCTATGAACTATTATATGTTTGGTTCATATTCTGTTATCCAGTTTCAGTAGTGTTAACCCTATACAAAACTTCTATTTAAGCTATTTAAGTTTTAAGCATAATTCTGCTAAGGTAACACGTCTGTTAATCCAGCTTGTTATAGACATTTTATGCAGAGAAAGATTACATTTTTCTGCTTATTTAAATCTTTGTGTTTTTCCTGCCTTTCCGTCGGATTGTGCAGCATTTTGGTCTCAATTTACAAAACATTTTTTACATTTCCCTTCATATAAAATAACATGTATTTGTAAAAACTTTGTATAACCTAAAAAATGTCTAAATGTCATGTCACTGTAGTTCTTGTAGCTGGCCATGCCAAGTTTTTGAATAGTACTGTAGCTGTGAACACAGATGATGACAACTTATTCTGCAAAGACAAAGAAAACTTGATACTTGATAAATAATTTTTAAGTGCGCATTATTTGAAGGATTGTTATACTTGTTATATTGTATTATTGTTAGGTTTGTTAATCCATGTTGACTCATTATATCTGAGCTGTCTTTTTGAATACTGTGCATGAAACATTCGTTTTTCCTCCCTATTAATCAGTTATTTCAATCATCATTTTCATCGTAAATCTATGCAGATATTGTTCCAGTGCAACTATGTTACTTAGAGTCAGGCTTTTAGTCACATTTTCAGGGCAAATGTTGGGCAAAAAGAGGGATCTATTATTAAATATTGGATTTCTAATTTTGATGTTATTCAAAGAGTGGATGTTTTAGTTCGTCTAGTAATTTTATGACGCACCCCTTCCAGGCTTGGACAAAAGCGCGTTATCAGTGTGAATGAGTGTGAAGTCCCTGGACTTCAGTTGTAATCTGCATGAAAGGGCACTGCGTGATCGATAAGTATCTGCTGTCTAACGACTTAGGTTTCTGGCAGTTAAATATGATGGACAAAAGGTGAAGAGAACAGCTTTACTGCAGGCGACAGCTTGAATTATAACACAGTGAATTTAGCTAGTAAAGAAGTGACATCAGTGAAAGTGAAGTTGCAAAGGCTTGTAATACGCCAGGACATAGTTACAAGTGTTATAACAGGTAATTAAACAAGAGGGCCAATTAAATGATAAACCTCATCTGACCCACAGTGAATATCTATGATCTCATTCCAAATGTCAATGAGCCCTCTCTGACCTCATGAGTTTCCTGTTCTGAGAGTTTAAAGGGTCAGTTCAGCTAAATGTGTTTTTAAAAGTATTTTCTTCCTTACCTTACTGATATTTAGCCATGCAGATCGTTTTGGTTATTCTCTTCTATGGCCATGAAAATATCCCAACTATCCCAGCTGACTTTGGGGAGGAGGCAAGACAAGTCGCCAGCTCATCACAAGGCAACATTGAGGCAAACCATTCACATCTACGGACAATTTAGAGTCAGCATTTAACCTTTTAGTGCAACTCTTTGGACTGTCAGAAGAAGCCAGAGTACCCGCAGAGAATGTGCTAACTCCACACAGAAAGGCCCCAGCCAAGGTTTGAGCCAGGAACCCTCTTGCTGTGAGGCGACAGTGCCAAATCTTTGGGAATAAAAAGTGTTATTCTATTCTATGTGGTCCACTTGGTCTGTGGTATAACCCACATAATTCTCCTTTAAGGATAAATGGGTCTGGATTCTTATGGGTTAAAACCATCAGCGGAAGTTTTCACAGGATCTATTATGAAATCTGTTATGGGAATTCATTTATGATTGTATTAAGAGTGGAGGTAGAGATCTCAGAGACTGGTATGTGAAATTATATGCAAATAAAACTAAAGCTAAATGGCCAAATATAAATAGAAGTACTGTAAGAAGAAAAAGTAGGGGTTTTACTATAATTTATGTGAACCTCAAACTAATAATGTTTGGCCACTTTCCTACTTTTATATTGTATTATATATGTATACTATTTTCCCTCCTTTCTATTAGCAAAAGAAGTTTCTAATAAATGTAGCTGATGTCTATAATTATCATATTACAGATTGTGTTTAATGCAATGTGCATATTCCTTTTTCTAAATTATTTTAAACAATGTTTGGATCTAACAAAACAAATTAATTTGGATTTAACTCATCTGAAATCTCTGTAGCAGCTGCAGTTTTATAGAAATTGATCAAGCTTACATGGCTGTAAGTTTGATCAATTTCCCTGAATTACAAAGCTTTACTTACAATGTTTTTTCTGTGTGTGTGTGTGTGTGTGTGTAGTGTGATCTAACAGATGCCGTCCACCAGCTGATCAGCAATCACTCCATCCACGAAGAACATGAGGATGAAAAAGCTGAAGAAAATATAACCATCGGTGTATCTCAGTTTCCCGCTCTGGCTGCGGGATGCGTCCTGTACCTTACATCTCCTGGCCTGGTCTGCAATGCGACCATACATGGGAGATGGGCAGAGGAGACTGAACATTTCCTGCATGAAATCACACACGAGGAACACGAGGCACACGAGGAACACCATGAACACCGGAATGAAGAGAGCGAGCCTCACCACGAACACGAGCACATAGATGCTGATGGATTAATGGTGCTGTTTGGAGAGCTTCGTGACCACTATGAGCCTCTAAACAGTGAGGTAAGCCCAGTACTTCAGCAGACTAACGTAGCCTTAGTTGAAAGATCAGTTTGGTCACAAAAGTCACAAGATCATATTTTTCCTGCTCACAACTGACAAATATGCATGTCACTGTGATGAGATGTTACCTGAAGCCAAAAGGTCACAAGCAAACAGGTTTAGAACAAGTGAATCACATGGCAGTGCTTTACTCAGCACAGAAAATATGCACGATAATAGATTTTCCAGTTTATGATCTTCCCCTCTCTCTGACGTACTTTATTCATTCATTGTGTTAATGGCAGCATTTATCACTCAGCATATCTTATCATACATGGGTGATGCCAACAGTAGACCTGCTAGGCTTTGCCCTGTAACCAGCCACATCACCTTAGCAACCGTCATCATGATGAAAAGTGCCCTCATTAAACAGTCGGTGCTGCTGTATTGTGCGACAAAAATGGATTGTAAGAAATCAAGTCTCTGGAAAATATTATTTGTAGCTCAAAGCTCAAAAGGATTCCTCAGTCATTTAGATTTCATGGATATCCTTCATGCATAGACAGGTTAACGTCATCAGATACAGAGAATGGTTTAAAAGCACTGAAAACAGAACCAGTGCTGTTTAGAGGTCAGAGTGAAATTATGGACGGAAGCAGCAGGTGAGGAATCACAATAGGAAGCAAGTGTAGATGTCATAGAAGTCAATTTACCACCAGAAGAAGACACAGTAGACAGAAAACAGTAAGTTTATATTGCATTGAACTGTAGTGGACTAAAGACATCCGGCCCAACTGAAGGTTTTCTCCCCACATGAGGAATCACCTTCTCTAAACTTAATATGAAATGTATGACAGATTGAAGTTATCTGCAAAATATAACTGTGGTATTCAGTTACCTGGCAGACATTTTCACTAAAAAACCAAATGGTGCTGGTGCAAATGATGTTCTTGAATTGAAATAGCACACAGGAAGAGAGATGATCAGTATTACAGCTCAGTGATTTCTAGACAGCTCTATTGTAATTGACTTTGGGCTACAGCAAACGATTAATCTGCAGAAAATGTGAAGAAAGTCTCTGACTGATTTAGTTTTGACCATTCAACAATTAGAAATTCTAAAGATACTCAATTTACAACACCAAAAGAGCAGCAAGAAGCAACAGTAAATCAGTCAATGAACTAATCAATCAATGACTAACCAATAACTTCAGTTCTAAGTTGAGTCAGTGAGTAAAACTTTATTTTGTCATGTCTCTCTTTGTCCTTCCTCTCTCTTATCACCACACTGACCAGAACTGCGTAACAGCCAGTGACATCATGAAAGAGACCAACACATCATCACCAGGCCAGACACAGGAAGTGGGGGCAGTTTTGGGCCGTGTCCTTTATTACGCTTTGCAAGGTCGATGCTTCCTTATTAGGCAACTGCCTGAGGAGAGCTTCTTTGTGAACTACATCTTGAACCGTCTGGGGTCAGAGAACTTCACTGTCGCAGGTAAATGTCCTTAAGGAAAATCATGGACGCAGATCAAATCATAGATAGAGCTGCAGAGGCATTCATCATTTCAAAATCTCAGACCATCTTAGGTTTAAACATTAAAAAACTAAAAACTAAAACTGTTTTTGGGTTCTGTAGATCTGGAGACGCTCATGAGGATTCTGAACCTCGGACCTGATATGGAGGCAACCCACGAACATGAACACGAGCAAGAACATGGACACGAGCAAGAACATGGACATGAGCACCACGAAGATGAGCACGCCGATGACGATCATAGCAGTTCAAGACGGAGGAAGAAGAGCAACCATGAACATCACGAGGGGCATGAAAAAAACACCACCTGGGATAAGGTATACAAATATACCAACATGCAGAAAAAAAAATCACACAAAAAGGTCACTTGATTAATAGGCAAAAAGTTATGGATTTAGACATCACTTGGCATTTTACTAACTAACTATTTTAATTACAGTCAACAGTGGTTGTGAACATAAAAGGTATAAGCTGGCCAGTGTTAGAGCTAATTTGAGGTAAAATTGGGGATGGGAACTGAAAACCGATTCCAATTGAGAAGCAGTTCCAAATTGCACATCTCATTCACTGGCTTTCTCATTGCCAAAGCTCCCTCTCTCCTTCATTCACTAGCAACGTCACTCAACCTCTGATATTTCAGGCCAACTGCAGAACGGCGTGCAGAACAGTCTGTGATCATCAGCTGCATTTCTCTAAAATCTGATGATGGCATTTTCACCACAGTGCTTCTTCCTTACACAGCATGACTTCACAAAAAAAAAGAGACTTTCAAGTCTGCGGTGAAACACCAGCAATATCCTGAAACACCTTTCTATGCAATATGGGCTTAAACTCTAGGAACGATATGTATTTGACACTGTGCATAAATGCTACTGCTTCACAATCACAAATGAGTTGCTGTTTCCAGCAGTGTGTCCTTTAGCTAGGGTAAATAATATCATATTAACAGCACCAGACAGGCTGAGCAAGTTTTTTCTTTGACTGAGAAAACAGTGGAGGATTTGCACACCTGAGTCAATAATGTGCCCTTTTTCTACACTGTATTCAGGAAAATCGTTGTGTTTGAGCTGAAAGCCTGTCAATCTATTATTTCTTTTTTACACACAGATAATTGATCAGGAATCAATAAAGAAATCAATAAAGAACCTAACAATAAGCAGAACGATGATGGCATTGGTATCAATAAAATCTTATCAATTCAAATAGCTAAAAAGTTTCACTTTCTCCCAGTTGTGTTTCTCGGCTGAAGAGCTGGTTCGGATCTACGGCCTGGCAGATAACGGCTCTGCCTCCTCTGGCCTGGGTTCGTCTGGCTTGACCCGGCTCAGCCCTGCACTCGTTCAGCAGATCCTGAGTGGAGCCTGTGCAGACATCCCACGACCACCAAGACCAGATGGGCTCACCACAGCTGAGAGTAAGGACATTTCCCTTCGAGAGATCAATAAAGTATCTATGATATCACAGACCTATCTAATCCAAAGTGCCCTCAGTTTGTAATCCAATCCGGATCAGCAAGTCATGAGGCCTGGTTTACTTTTATCATGGCAGAACAAGCAGGTTGCATTAAACTGGTGATGTTTGGCACCAGTCAATAACATGTCAATAACTCCACCGGACCTTCTCTGTTCCCTCTTTGGTTTGTAGGATACATCTACGCAACGATTGCCAATGTGGTGATAACCCTGACGTCCATGTTTGGCATAGTGGTCCTGCTGTGTACTTCCTGTACCAGTGTGTTCCAGTTGTGCATCCAGTTCTGCATCAGCCTGGCTGTAGGGTCACTGACTGGAGATGCATTACTGCACCTGCTACCAATGGTGAGTGAATCTGTCTTCCACCACAAAGGTGAATAGGTCACCTCAATTATAGCTCTGGTTTGAGGACACTGACAGGACTTGGTAATTTTCATAACCACAAGGCCACCGGGGCTTTAACAATCATGTTGATTTTCCTGCAGCGTACTCATTTTGACTCCTTCTTGTGGCCTGCGCAGTTTTTAGGTTTGCACGTGCACTCAGATGAAACCAGCAGCAAGCATTCACATGGCAGTCACGAGGAAGAAACTCCAGACTACATTTACAAGATGCTGGTAGTGATCAGTGGGATCTACTACTTTTATCTGATGGAAACGATCTTCTCTCTGATCACATATAAAGAAAATCATCACCATCATCAGCACCATCACGCGGTAAGAAGAAAAATACTCACAATGCACACAAAAGTGGAACGAATGCAATTACATCCTGTATTTATCATTATCTTGTTATCAAATATTGTGTAGCATCGCTCAAAATTGGAATTCTCAAATGAACTAACTGGTCTTTTCTTCCTTAAATCTTTAGCCTCAATCTTCAGGCTAAGTTTTAATTATTCTGTCTCTCTCTTTAGGAAGAAGCAGAGCCTCACCACTGTGACCACGGGAGGGTTTTAGAGATGTACCAACAGGAAAGGAAACAAAAAGACAAGTCACAATCAGCATCAAAAGCAGAACTGGTGAGGAGCATACATACTGTAACCCTAGCCCATTAAGATGTGTGTAAGAAGTTCAGCTGCACAAGACAAACATTTTGCATCATAGCAAAAATAATCAGCAATGCCTGTAATATGTACGTTTCAGGTCGGCTACGAAGATGAGGAGCCAAAAGAGCGCACCAGAGGTGAGTATTTCCAAAACAAAAAGTCATGCTATCATTAAAACTGTGTTCACTCCACCACTAACTATTACTGTGTCTGCCTTCACAGAGCAGCGTCTGCTGCCTTATATGATAACTATCGGTGACGGGATACACAACTTTGCAGACGGCTTAGCGATGGGCGCCGCGTTCTCCCTGTCATGGAAGTCAGGTCTGGCCACATCACTAGCTGTGCTCTGCCACGAACTACCACATGAACTGGGTAAAGAACGCACACACACACACACACACACACAGTTATAGACAAAGGCAAGCAGTGCGTGGTTTGATAACCTTTCATTGTTAACATCATCATTTTTGTGTCTCTCCAGGTGATTTTGCCATTTTACTCCACAGCGGCGTGTCCGTCCGCAGGGCGTTGCTTTTAAACGTCGGCAGCGCCATGACCTCATTCGTCGGCCTGTATATCGCTCTGTCTGTAGCCACGGACCTTGCTACCAAACAGTGGATAGCTGCCATCACTGCAGGACTCTTCCTGTACGTGGGACTGGCCGATATGGTACGTTTAATATGTATTTGTGCACATAGAACTGTTCATACTGTAGCTGCCATCAAAATATAATCACGTATAAACTGATAAGATGTGCATGTTTAAACTCAAATGTGCATCTTTTCTTCCTCCAGCTCCCCACTATGGTCCACATCAGCAACAAGAGACCCTGGCTGATGTTTCTGCTGCAGAATATTGGACTTCTGACTGGGTGGGGTATCCTGTTGTTGCTGTCACTTTATGAGGAGAGAATCAGCTTTTAACACAGTCAAGACACACGTCGGTCTGTTCGGAGGGTTCACTTCTGCTGCTTCTGGTGTTATCTATAACTGGGTGCTTATGGGTTTAACTCATGAATGACCACAATGAGAGCCCCAAAGACAGAGTGAAAAGGCTGAAGTGGCTAGATGACACTCGTTCCCACTATCCAAATGATAAACTGTCAAATGGGGAACTAATCCAGCCATACAAATGAAACTTTCTGTGCCACCCATACACCCTAAACTTCAAAACCCCACGACCACAAATGTAGATTTTTGAGCCTGTTTTGAAGACAGTTCACGTTCACATGTGGACTCCCTGTGAACCTTTTTCTATATTTTAATTAAGACAGCAGGTCTTCAAAAACTTCAGGTGCACAGTACATGGTGGTAGGCAAAATATTATATAATGCTCATAATGTTAGAACTTGAGCACCACAAGCTACAAGCTGACAGGCTAACAATAAGACTTCTCTGACACAGAGTGACAATGAGTTTAAGTTATATAAAAGGTAGGATTTATTAAAGCACTTTTGGAGTTGGCTGCTTTGGATGTAGCCAGAAGAATGAATTTTAAAGTAAAAATATCTCAGTAATGTTTAAATAATTTACTTTGTACAAATGCTGCAACTTGACTCCTCGCCCTTTATGACTCATTTTGTAGCCATTCACGCGCACTCAGCTGATGTTTTACTGACAGCTTAAAGTTTTTTAATAGTTAGATGAAAGTCAGCGTTGCACTGTTGAAGTACACTGTGACCAAAGGCTGTTTTTTCTGGTAGTAAAAGTGTCCGTTAGGCATTGAGAAGTGTGTAAAACAGCTTCTTAAAGTCATTTTTTTTGTGCTTTTTTTAAAGGGCATTAAAAGCCTGTTGATGAGTAACAAACACCTGGAACACTTTGACCATTTGTCAAAAGAATAATGATGACAGTTTGACTTTGTATGTTAGTATTGCTGCAGTGATTAATAAAGATAAATGTCTGTGTGAATGTATGTTGGTATATACAGCCTGGTACACATTATATTTTGTATTCTGCCTTGTTTGGAAAAATAAAACTCTTTTAAAACCCATTTTTAAACTAATTTCTATTTTATTTCTTAAATATCAATGTGCATAATAGTGCATTTTTTAACCATAAAGAATAAATTGTATTTTTTTAAGTGGGATAATAGGTTTGTTCACTTTTTCTGAACTTTGGATTGCATCTGTATTTTAAGAGTTTGATTAATTCATGAAAACCATTTTCTGATTCTAAACGGATCATAAATGAAAATATAGATCTATTTATATAGGTGCTTACACATATACCTAGTGTAAATTCAGTCGTCTAGCCCATTAGCAGAACTGTCTATTTGAGGTTACAGCAGTTGCTAAAAGCTTCAGTTGCTGCTCGAAGTCAGTGAAGCAGTGGGTTTACAATCCCTGAAGATGGATCACATCTGTAGAATTTGTAACTTTTGTGTGAATGAAGTCAAAGGTGGAGTTGAAGCTTTATCTCTCTCATCTAATCTCCTCGACTTACAGGTTATGTGAACGTCTTCATTAGGGACAGAGTCCGCTGACAACTCAGCGCACAGAGAGGTAGACATAACGTGTACGTATACAATATTCTGTATGCGTAATCAGAAGCATGGGCAGTGTCTAACTTTCTCACAGACAAAATGACACATTTAATGACAGCGTTTATGTCTGATCCTTTAGGTCTGTCTTGTAAAAAAAAAACACATTGTAGATTACAGCATGTAGCTGCTGACAGAGGAGAAGTGTTTTTTTCCCTGAAGTCAGCTTTCCAACAAAAGCAGTCCATAATTTTGAACTCCTACAGTACGTTTTATGAGTCCCTGGAGTCATGTAACTTACTCTCCCAATAAAACACGTGATAATTACCTCTAAAACTGGACCTTTGAGCTTCTCATACATTATATGGTGTAATATAGACACTGGCAGAAGAAAGAAAAAGACAAATAGACGAGGGAAAGATGTGTAACTGCGGTCAGCTGGATGGGTAGTTTCACAACTTGAAACAAAAGAGGAGTAGAGAGGTGAAAGCAGCCTTCCATCTTACATAAAGCCTGACTGCTACTATTATTGTTACAATTATGTTTATTACAATGTTAGGATTGCTATGATATTGTCCGTGTAGCCTCACAGTCGCACCAGGACAGTCATTCACCCGTGGTTTTGTATCCGTGACAAAGGCGTATTGTGATGACTTTGTCTGCTCAAGAATTCCCCAGGAGTGGCTCTTGATTGTCATAATCTTTACCTAACCTTTCCCAGAAAAGGCTGATTTCATTCTTCTGGCTCCTCCTGCAGAGCATTGTCACCTCAAGCAAATACTACCACACTGCTCCAAAGTTGACCAGTAAGAGAGGCCGTTTGAAGTAAGAAGGGACACAGACTTTAAACCTTGTCTGCATTTTCATGAGGTTACCATCTGTAACATTCACTACAGCAGTCTAGTGTGAATAACACATCCATTGAAATGAACGGATGGTGGAAAGATAATTAAAAGTTTGGATTTCAGGTTTGTTTGTCTAGAGCTCAGTCTGCTGTCAGAGTTTGGAACTGTTAGCCAAAGGCTCCCTGGTCATTAGGCAGATTTCATGACTTGTTGTCAGAGCCAGAGCAGATATGTAAAAGCCACTGAAACACAATGAAGGGAAAAAGAAAGCTCAGGGTGTCGCTCAGGCCGTGCAGCAGCACTGCTGGTTCTTATGCTGGATGTTAACATTATTATAACATTACATTATAACGTTATTCCCCCAAATGTCTAAACTATTCCTTCCCAGGATGCAGCAGTCACTGGGCTGTGGCTCCGAACTGTACTACTATGAATTTGCTTGCTTATTTCACTGCACCACTGAGTGTTTTTAAGTAACGCAACACAAATGAAACCTTTTTTCTAAGTGTTCAGAATGAGTAAATATTTAACAAAGGTAAGATAAAATGCGGAGATCCCACACAACTTCAAAAAGTGTCTAATCATTACACAGGCTTTTCTTCACAAGATATTCCAATCAATACAAGTCAGTGCTTTCTTTAGTTTCTTAAGTCAACAGTGGCATTAGTCAAGTGTTATGGAAGGGTCAGAGAACTTTGTTTTTAGTTCTTACTTCCTCATGCGAGTGCATTTCTGGGTCAGAATGACTTTTATGTCATGTGTTTGAGTCATGAAAAACAAGATAAGAGTTTTTTTTTTTTTTTTTTTTTTTATCTATGTTACACAAATCAGGGATGAGTTTTTTTCCGGCAGCTATTTCTGAAACAGAGATTGCACTACAAGACCAAAATAGAAAAGTAGAAAATATTTATTTAATTACAATCAATCTCTCTAAAAAGTAAAACATGTACATTACATAGAAATATATAAAACTTTACATTGTACAAAACATCACACATTAAATAATTCAACATGAGTGAATGGACCTGTGTGCTGACCTGTGCGTGTGTGTGTGTGTGTGTGCATGTTTGGTCTGTCACTTGAAGCGAATAATCTCCTGAGTAGCCAGTCTGATGAGCTGGTTGAAGTCGAACTGGATGTACTTCCTCCAGTAGCGTCTGTCCCTGCCGTAGGTTTGAGCAGGAAAACAAGGACTGGCTGAAACAGAGAGTGTTTTCACCTTCAGTACATGCTTTCTCATATGAAGCACAGAGCATGTATCCACAGCTGATAAAGTATACTTCATGCCAGGCTCAGATTACTGAAACTTGTCTGGGACACAATGATAATGTCCTGGACTGATTTTCCATTGTGTTGTCTCTCGTGTTTACACAGTGAAGACAGGAAAAATGACCCTTGACTTCTGGTGAAGAAATCTGATTCAGTGCTTCGGTTAGTTCATTTAATTTACTTATTAAAATAAACAAGGCAAGATCTTTCCATTTTGTTTTGTTATAGATTAAACTGCAGATGCCTGGCAGGCTGACTGGGATCACCACAGGGTAACTTCATAGTGGCAACAACTGGACAGTTAAGGCATTGCTACTGTATCTGACCTGAGACAAGTTAGGAGCAAGAAGAGAGACTCGAGGAGTGTGTGACAGGTTTGCTGCAGCTGATATTAAGTAAAGACTTGTTGTCACCATATGTGCTTATAACATTAGAAAACATTACTTCCAAGGACAATAACATAACCATGTGACTAGAGACGAGTTGGGACAGTTTGAACCAGCTGAAAGAGAGAAAGTGATTTTATTTTTTTGTTTGAGGTCAAATTAGAGAAATAATCAGTCTGTCCACCCTTTGATTAAAAGTATGAGTAGTTATTATTATTGTGTATGAAAACTGAGAGAATATGATTTGAACACCCTATCTGAACTCAGCTCAGTTTGATTAAAGCTCACATCATGTCTTCACTGATCCTTTGACACCCTCTAGAGGTTTACAGTCATTATGGTTATTTTCACTGGATAACCTGCTGTTAACTTGAAGTGAAGCACATTTCTACATATAAAATCAGTATTTAGAATCTTATTGACCTTATTGACCAGTGAAAAGATGTTTTCTTCCATGTATGTAGGATAGAGAGGATAGATGACGAGATCTGTGATCTGAGCTGATTCAGACTGATGCACGCACGTCTGTGTAAGATGTCATTAACCAGGATTACGCTGATTTCAATTTAAAATAATGAAACAGCTTGTGATTGAAGACAAGAACACATTGATATTGATAGTTTACTGACTAAGGTGGACATAAACAGGAGAGCTGAGGTTCGGTACCACCCACACTTTGTTAGAACCATTTATAAAGTGCATATTCACCTCCACTCACAATCCACATAAATCCATTTAAAATATTAAATGGTCCAATGATGACTGTGTGAACATAGACTTTCATTTCTGATGCTAAATGTGTTATGTTGTTAATGTTGTCTGAGTAAAAGAGTTTGGTTGTCATCAGACAGCGATGATAACTCTTCATATTTAATGCAAAGCAGCTCTAACTCTCTAACTTTACAAGAGAAAGTACAAATAAAACTGTTGCGGATCTAAAAATGATACTTTCACACTGTATATTTTGTGTTTGTGTAATCTCACCGATGCCGTGCAAGATTCTAGCAACAGCTCTTCCAGAGAACTTCTCATCACTTCGGCTGCTGAGAAAACCTCTGATGTCGGCTCTGATCTGATTCTCCCAGTCTAACAGCTGCAAACACACAAGCACACAAGTAAACTGCAAGATCCAGACAATGAAACTCAGCTGAAGCTCCTGGTAAACATCCTGTGCATTTCACCTTGTATTTGTCGAGCTCCTCGATGTCCAGTGGTGCGAGTGTCTGGCTTCGGTCTCGCCTCTTGTCGAAGTATTCAGAGAGAAGGCTCTTCAGCTGAAGGCTGCGACTCTCGTCCAAATCGTCGACACAGGACGACGAGCTGTGGTAAGCAACACTGTAACACAAAACAGTCAGGGTAATGCAGGCAAGCTGAGGACAACGAATACACACCCACATTTTTTAAAGTTCCAACTGATTCTTTCAATGCAGAACTTTTTTTTTCCCAGAACATTTGTAGGATTTATTTTAGGATACAGGGCTGGTGATTTCAGATTTCATCATCCTTATCACTCCCAAAGATACAAATAATCTGTAGAATTAACAGATTCAGAGTTCCTGTGTGTGTGTGTGTGTGTGTGTGTGTGTGTACCTTTTAAAGGCCTTGAAGCAGGCAGTCAGCTGGTAGAGCTGAGTCCTCTCTTGGTTCTGCACTCGATTATGGAGGAACTGACAAACTCTGTCCATCTCCTCGTCGCTGAGGTCGCCATAGGAACGGAAGTAGAAAGATATGGAGGACAACTCAACGTGGATGCCGCTACGCCCGCCAGCTGAAACACAAATAGGATTCATTTGCCGTTGTCGGTTTGGATAATAAAGTTTTCCATGAAGGAAAGACGGTACGAGGCAGACAGACTGCACAGCGGCCGCCAGCTACAGAAAGGAGTGCATACACATACCACTACTCCACTGCAGCTGTCTGAGGCCTCTCTTCACCAGAGGAAGCTGCCATCCCATCATGTCCGCAACCTCCACAACATCAAACTCCACGTCAGCATAATTCTCCACTCGCTCGCCTGCCATCCGTCTTCTGGCCAACACCACGGCAACCGGAGGGCAACTGTGGAATAAAACAAAGTTAATAAATAAAAAGTGAACAAAGATAAATCCGAGCGGACATTTTTTCAGAGCTATTAGAGTATCCTAAAAAAAAACTTCATACATTTTAGTGATTTTCTGGAGCTGCCTCGGACCATCGTAGCAGCTGATTTTGCACACGGACATCGTGGGGTGGAGTAGTTCAACAAAGCGTTGGGGATGCAGCTCCAGATAGCAGAGCAACGTTTCTACACCTGAAATACACAAACATGAAAAGAAGGAAAGAGAAATGGAATATTTCAACAGTTAGCTTTGTTCGATGTCTTCTGGTGTTTCTCCTGTTACTGATTCTTGTACTGGATTTGCATTTGGTGCATTATAGCCTCCAAATTTTACTCTCTTTTATTATTATACTTATGCTGTCTCTGTTCCTACTTCATGAGCCTCATATGCGTGCCTGTGCTCTTGCTTACAAACCTCTTTGCTTGTTGCTTTATCTATTTATATTTTGATTGATTTATTCACACACATGACCCTCTGTGTGTGTCCACCTACCTTCCTCTGTGATGTCCAGAGCCTCCACAGTTTCTTGGATCGGAATCGCCCTCTCATGAGTGTGACACACTCTCTCTCTGGGCCAATCGCTGCTCTCCTCTCCCTGGTCCCTCAGCCAATCCCCGGCCACATCCTTGTCCTTTATCGAACCATCAGATTCCTTGTGTTCAACAGTCTGCTCCTTCTCCTTCTCCTTCTCCTCCTCCTTTCCTTCAGCTCTATCTTCTTGGAGCGGTTGCTCTGTTACATCGGGATGTGGCGTCTCCTTGTGGTGAAAACATCACATCACTCATTTTGTTCAAAATTCTGGTCACACAAAATGTGTTTAGAAACTTCAATTTACGTATTTACTACAGTTTTATTCATTTAGATATTAAAGATCTTTTAATCACCTGGGCAGTAGACGGTGCTGGTATGTCTGTGTCTATGTCCCGCTGAGTGGGGGGGTCCAGGCTGCCCTCCTGATCACACACATCCATCAATTCCAGCAGCTCAGAGTCTTCAATGTCCTTTACACAGAGACACTTGTCACTTAGTGGAAAGTCTTCATAGTTTTAGTACCATAGTTTCAAAACTATTTGTGGAAACAGCAACACACACATAGACACACACACACAGGTGGAGTTACCTTGACAAGTTCTTGTTGTTTCTGGTGGATCTGTTTACATTTGCATGAAGGGAAAACTTTCTGGACCAGTTTCTTTACTGTGTAGTAGTCCACAGTGTCTGCATAGATATGACGACGGAGTTCATGGAGGTCCCCACCCTGCACACACACACACACACACACACACACACACACAAATTCCACTTTAAATATATAGTGTAGTTGACACCAACAAGAGAAGACCATCAAAATAACACACATGCAGTCACTGAAACTGCAAAATGACTAAATCCAATATTTTAGGATGTCCAGAAATAGAAAATATAAACACAGCCTTACCTCAGGGTCCAGGAAGAGGTGACAGTGTGCTGGTACTCCGTCTCTTCCCGCTCTCCCAATCTCCTGAACATAGCTCTCAAAGCTCTAAACACATTTACCAGGAAGAGAATACTTAGAGATAAGACCTGGCCTTCATTTTACACAGAATGCTGGTTTCAGTTCAGGTCAAACGCTATCCATCTGACAAAAAATACAACATGTCCTGATAAAGATTATGTGATATGATGAAAGCTCCTGACACAGTTACATGTTACATGTAAAAGTTTCTTAGTTGAGTCGCAATAAAAGAAGAAGCAGTCTGTTTCAAAGAGCTTTAGCTTTAAATAAGTAAATAATAAATAATAAATAATAAGACCACCTTGGACTTACCTTGGGCATGTTGTAGTGAATGATTCCTCGGACGTCAGATTTATCGAGGCCCATGCCAAACGCCACAGTCGCCACCACGATTCTGAGCTCCCCGCACATGAAGTTGTTCTGGACACGGCGGCGCTCTGATGCTGACAAGCCGGCGTGGTACGACTCCGCCTGCCACTTCAGAGGTTTACGGATCTTCTTCCTTGCTAAATGAAGAATCATGGGGTTGCATGAAAACAGTAAACAGAGACGCTGAGTCAAAGAAATTAAAATTAAACAAAGAGAGAGCTTCTTCAACAATGTAATTCAACAGCTTTCCACAACATGTTCTGGTTATATCTGATGCAGTCATTTTGCATGTCATCCCTTGATGCATTCAATCAAAATTATGCATTATGCCACCCTTACCCAGATCTTTCTTTCTCTGTCCTGCAGGGTTGTGTTGTGCCTGACTGCTGCTGCTGGCTTGTTTGTTTTCTTTCAACAGCACCCCCTGCAGGCAGGTCCTGAGCAGCGCCGCCACACGAGTTGTCTCCTCTCTTCTGGTGCAGTAGACGATGATGGAGTCTAGACAACCAAAGCGATCGCCTTTCAGCAAGGTAACTAAAGCCTGAAGTATAAAAAGCAGAAGAGAGAGAGGAAGAAGTGAGAGAACTGCAAATATTTAAAGACACGTTCATACAACTTTATGAATTACAGATAAACATGCTACACACCTGATCCTTTTCTCTATCCGTGGACACAGACAGATACAGGTTAGAAGGGACTGCCGCAGATCGGACTGCGATGCCATCTTGATCTGTGATGTCCAGATGTCGTGCGATGTCCAGAGCAGTGGACAGTGTGGCTGTGGCTGTGAGCCCCAGCAAGCACTGCACTCCTAAACGCTCCCTTAGTACCTACAAACACACACACACCACATTTTTTATGTGCCGTTATCTTTCCTCAAAGGAAGAAGCATAGTCCTAGACAGACGGGTCAGCTTACAGTCCAGGACCCCCCCTCACACCATTAACCCACCTTACAGAGTCTGAGGTAGCACGGTCTGAAGTTGTGAGACCACTCTGAGACACAATGAGCTTCATCTATACAGGCGAAGGCCACAGGTGGCAGCTCCTGAGCAGAGGGAAGACACCCTGAACCTGAACCACCTCCACCAACCAGAGCCTCTGGAGAGAGGAGCAACACACAAACCTCACCGAACTTCACCTGGAGAAACAGAGGAAGGAGAGCACGCAGGCACACTATGAGCTGAATACACACATAAACTAAAACTTCTGATAGTTTTAGTTCAATAAACATCTCTTTGGTTTTAACTTCATTACTGTACTATCAAAACAGCTCGATAAAAGTACAGTACATATTGTTTGGTCTATTACCTTTTCTATGGCAGCTTCTCTCTGCTTCTTTGTCATGTTGGAGTGGATACAGGCTGCCTTCAGATTGGCTGGTAGACCAGACAGCTATACACACGCACAGACACACAAATAAGACATTCACAACAAATGTGTTAACTTCATCACTATTCAAATGAAAAAACTATAACTGCTCTTTACTCTTTGATTATGACTAAAATTAGGAAATGCTGTCCAGTGTCTTTTCTTTGGCGTGATTACCTGGTCATCCATGAGGGAGACGAGCGGGGAAATGACCAAGGTAATGGATTTGGAGCGCTGTGCATACAGGTACGCTGGCAGCTGATAACACAATGATTTACCCATCCCTGTTGACAACACCACAAGGGTAGAAAGACCTGAAGGAAAAGTGAGAGACAAACATGAATTACAGGTGTACGGATATGTGTATGTGTGGTGTGTGTTTCAGTGTGTGTGTGCTGTACATACCTGACAGGATCCTCATGATGGCTTCCTCTTGTCCTGGTCTAAATGACTGATAGCCAAGGCCTCTGAGAGCAGCATACACCTCAGCAGGTGTTTCTAAACAGGCACACAAACAAAAACTTAGAGCAAACGTACGATATGTCCTGTACTTAATTAAACAAGGTTTTTAATAGAAGTGTTTACCCTGGATTTTCCCATCGTCTCTGAGATGATAAAGTGGTTCCATTGGTGGTGGCGGAGCAGGACGCTCATAGTCAGGGCGAATCACATTCAGCAACATCTCGTCTGTGGGATTACTGCCCACCTCCTTTTCTTGATATGGCTGGCCCTCTTTGTCACTTGGAGATGCCACTGAAACACACAAACACAAGAAATGACAAATAAAGACACACGACAAATGCAGAAATAACTGTGATAGTAAAACATTTATTTATGTTATCTGATTTGCTGATTTGTATGAATTAGACTGCGAGATGTAAGTGAGTTAAAGTGAATCCACGGGGTGCTCTGCCTCTAAACCTCTGATGCTGAAACATGCTGGAAATATTTGGCAAGAATTTGATAACCAGCCAAAAAAAAAAAACAGAAACTTTCTTTTCATGCAAAATGTCGATGTAATTCTACAACATGAAATGGACTATTTTATTCCTATAAGGGAAAATATTCAGTGGAGTTGGAAAGCAGCATGCTCTAAGCAGACAGTAAGTTCAACAGGCATACCCAGTGACTGCTGCAACGTCCCTGTTGCCCTGGCAACCTCCTCCAGGGTGGGCAGTTCAAATGGCTCCTCTTCAGCAGGCGGGTCCTCATTAACAGGAGGAGGAGGGGCTGCAAAACAGTTCAGAGGGATTTGTTGTTCATAAATACAATTAAAAATGTATATTGTGTATGTGTAAAACATTCTCCTCTGAACTATCATCATCAGATTACACTTGATAGTGGTAACAGGAAAGATGTAGCTGGGGTCTTAACAATGAACAAATATATTTCAGGGAAACTTAAAAACAGTGACAGTTGTTGATGTCCTGCTGATATTGATCAGAGTTAGTCTTATTAGTTCTTTGTTAAATAAGCAGATTAATCAGTCCTTTGTATTACCTCGTCCCTTGCAGTCGATGGCCCAGTGTCCACTCCCTCCACACTTGTAGCAGGTGTCACCCTGGCGATTGAACCCTCCTCTGAATCCACCCCTCCTTCCTCTGCCGAAAAATCCACCACCTCCACCAAAACGTTCGCCTTTCAGCTGGAACTTCTGCATGTACAACTGAAACACACACCGTAGATTTAGAACAACAGTGAAACACACTTATGGTGCTGATTTCTGGCACACGTTGTCTACAACAAAGTGTAGGACTGGTCCTGCATACACTCGTACCTGTTTGCGTAGACCAATACCCCTGAGTGCGTATCCTTTGACATGAGATTTCTTCTTCAGGTTGATCTTCACAAAGTTACCCTCTGGTCCTTTTGTGGTTCTGTGCAGATAAAGATTTTATTATACACGGAGAAAAAATACAGATGTTTCAAATACAGATGTTTCAGCATCATTTTGCAGAGCAGGTGCATGTGTGGTCTTACTTGGCTTTGACTGGCTGAGAGTGATACATTCTTTTGCTTCCAAATTCTTCCTCTATTTCTCCCAACAAGTTCTCCTGGGGAACCTTGACAGGAAGAAAACTGTATTTATCTAATTTTCCTAAAAGAAAGTATGTTGAGATGAAAACAAATCAACTGGCTCACCTTTTTTGGTACCTTGGTTTCTTTCTTTTCTTCTGCCTCTTCATCTTCATCACCCTTTTTCTTGCCTCTCCTTTTCTTCCCTCTTTCTTGAGCTGGACTGGGGTTCACGTCAGAGCTCTCCTCTTTCTTTTTGACATTCCGACGTCGTTTTTTCACACCTCCCTCATCTGGTGTCTCACCCTCCGTGTCCTCTCCCTCCCTCTGTCTTTTCCTCCCCCTCTTCTTTGTACCTTTGGGTTGATGACTAATTTCATTGTCTTCTTCTGCGACTGGGAGTGACGTCAGTCTTGTTTCCATCTCCTCACCTCCCTTCTTTTTCACTTCATCCTCTCCTCTTCTGCTTTTTCCAGTGTGATGTAGACTGTTGTTGACTATTTCATCACTACTGATGCTCTTAGACGCTACATCTCTTCCCAAGTCTATCGTCTCTCTTCTTTCTCCCTCTGCGCCTGTTTCCTCTTTGCCATCTCTGTATATTTTCCCATCCGTTTCTCTGCCCCGTTCTCTTTCTGCTCTTTTCACCACATCTATCTCCTGGTTGCCTGCTCCAGGCTTCACCTCAGCCCCCAACTCTCCAAACACCTGACACCTCTCCAGCCATTTCCTGTCAACAAAACCCAGCCTGCTAGCAGGAGAGGGCTTTCCTCCAGTGCCTCTACCTCCTCTGAAACCTCCAAGACACTGTGGGCTTCCTCTCAAGCCGATCAAAGGTCCAACACCTGCAGAATCAACACCCTTTTGTGGAGTTCCAGCATCTTCTTTTTTGTCTCCTGCAGCTCCTATACTTTCATTTAACTTTCCTGTGGTTCCCAAGTCTCCTCTTGAAGTTCCTACTCTACCTGGAGAAGATAATGACGCCAACAGGGCAGAAGATCTGGCTGGAGAGGGAGCTACACACGAGGTGTTTAGATTCTGTGATCCAATCATTTTACTAGTATTATTACTATTAGTATTACGACTACAACTACTGGCAGGACTTCCAGGTTCTTCACAAAGCTCTCTGATAGGTTCAAATGGTTTAAACTGATCTTCAGGCTCAGCTGGATGGAGTGTCGGTGAATCCAGGGACCCCAGACAAGTCTTAACTCTTCTGTGAATAGGGATGCAATTACAAGGAAAGCTTACAATGCATTCACGTTGTAGAGCAAATGATACTGTAATTATAGATTGTAGATTATCATCAGGGAGTAATGCAGCTAACATGACATTAGGTCCTTCTATGTTATTACCTTGGTGAGAAAGGGTTGAATTCAGGGCTGGTGGAAGTGGTCTTGGCAGTGGCAGCAGCGGGGCTGTTTGTCTGTCTAGTCTGTCCATCTTTCAAGGAGTTTAGAGGCACCCGACCAGGAAGAACAGATTTCTTCAGTGAGACAGGTCTCTCCTGAAATAACAAAATGGAAATCATGACTAAAATCAGCACGAAACAAAAGAAATTTCTGTTATTGTGACGTGTGATGTTTTATTAGCTTAAGGTTTTTAAGTGCACAGTGTTACTTCTTAGAATAATGTGGTGTGATAGTTTTAGCTAAGTGTGCCTCACCTTACTGAGGGTAGTCAGGTTGTTTTTGAGCTTGAGGCCATAGTATTGGGCCGAGGCTTTAAGGCTGTCTCTGTCCTCGGCTGTCAGTTTGGGAGAAGATGCATTCTGTGCACTGCGGTTCAGGTGGGCACCCCAACACTCTGGCTCCTACATAGACCGACAACAGACAGACAGTTACAAACACATCAAACAATAGATTTTTTTTTCCCCGTGTTACAGTCAGTGACACACTTTGTTCAGTACCTTCTGGGCTGTGCTGCCCTCAGCTGTAGATCTGGACTGCCCACTGCTGGCTGCATCACTGCTACTGTTTTCTTTGGCTTGTTTCAAACTTCTGTATTCTTTGTACAGCTCTAGGAAGAAGACACACACACACACAGTAATATACTTGTATAAGAGTCCAGTTTTACTGTTTATCTGTGATGCAGATTATGGGTTGTACTCACTCCTGGTCTCCTCTGGGGCTTCATCAATGTCCTCCTGGAAATGAAACAGCATTGTATCATGTGAAGAGGTAAACAAACTGTCCTGTGCGTAAACAGAACCACACTGAAACCACATGTCGGACAACCTTTAGCGTTTAAGTTACCTTGTTCGGTTTCTTCTGGTGCTGTTTGACAAACTCCTGCTCCCAGTTCTTCAGGAGAAGTTTCACTTCGTTGTAACGGTCCATGGTGACGCTGACTACAGGCTCGACCCTCCTTACCTGGAAGCTTCAGTGAGCTTCATGTCGTCTGTCAGGCGACAGCTAACCTTACAACACTATGACAGCTAGCCCTTCTGTTTTATACTAAGTGTGAAATGCGTCTTCCTGCTTCTTTCTCGAATCAAAGTTACAGCTTCTTAAGGACACAAAAAGAGCAGACGAAAGGTTTATTCACGAACTTTCTTCCCCTGCTTGTGTTTACGATTTTCCCGCGCCGGAACAATGACAGCTCGTTTTGTCTGGTCACTTCCGGTATCCCCCAGTCTCACAAAACAGAACTTTTTACACGGACTTAAAACTTTACGAATACTGAGAAAATAAAGACAAAGACAGAGACAAAACCAGTCGGTGTAAAAGTTATGAACAGCCCACATTTATAAAGCATGTGTTTAGTTGACATTAAGGTTTGTCAAGCACGACTTCCGTCAGGATCAAGACAGAGCCCGCCTCCTTCTTAAAGGGACAGGGGCAGAAAACAAATCGTTGAATACTATTACAACTACTGCCACTACTACTACTAATACTACTAATAATAATGATAATAATAATAGTCACACTTTTATACTTTAGGCACATTTTGCTGCAGTGCTTTGTATTATATAAATTGAGAACATAACTTGTAATTGAGTATTCTTAAATGGTTGTATAGGTATTTTTACTCTTAGTAAAAGGATCAGAGTTCTTCTTTCACCATTGATGAAGTGACAGCACTTTTGAGGCTGTTAAAATTTAAAAACAGTTTCATGTCCCTTAAATGTTCTGTTGCTGGTGTATCTATGTCAAAATAATTTGACATAATGCCGTTATTATAACATTTCGTGTAACTTTTTAAACAGCCTGGGCAGTTTTACACAGGACTAGTTGTACTGGTGGTTTTATGCACAATGGATACTCCTACTAACTGCTATATAACAATAAAGACTGTAATCACAGGTGTTTTTATATTAGCCTATTGCAACCAAGGCCTTGAAAACATTTACACACATTTTTTATACACGCACGCTCTTTCTTCACAAGATATAATAAGCAGTCTAAGAGACAATAAACTGCGAACATTATTTCCTAAATCCAGTGACGTTATAGTAAGGAGATAGTTGATATCGTGCATTTAAATAAATTAATAAAGTATTAATGAAACAAGAAAACACATGGTAACAAAGAAAAATACTTTTTATTTGGAAGAGGTTTGTATAGTACTGTTAACTGTGAAGAGGAAATAATACCACAATGGCTCTGATCATGATGATTGACATATTTTACATTTTTCATTATGAAACATGACTTCATTCCAGCAGGGAAACCTCATGGAAGTATGCAGCGAGCATCTTGACCCCCTGAATGTAGTTGATCCTGAAAATGAAGGAAAAACAGTGACGAGCTTGTTTAATCAGTAAATAGTTGTCTGTAAATCATGAAGATCTTTCATCAAGAGTTCTCATTTTATTATTAGATTATAATATATTTGTGGTCCAAGTACCACTAAAATTTGTTTAATTCAACATAATGTAAAACAAAAAGTTAAGGTGACAGACGGTACTTAACAGCCTTCAAACAATCTTTCTTGTGGCCCTAATCATATAATTTCTTTTTATCAATGTGAATTACCTGTTGAGCTTTTCATTCTGTGAGTGAGCTCCGTCATCAGAGGATCCCACAGGGAGCAGCATGACGTTACGTCCTGTGGCCTCCTGGAACGTCAGAGTGACGGGGATGCTTCCACCCTCACGAGTCAGGTCAGGTTCCACACCAAAGACTACAAAATGCAAGAGAATTTATATATTTTCATGCTTATCCATTACCTCTCTAACACTTTCAGTTAACAGCAAAAACTTTTCAAAATTTCCAGCCTTATTTTTCCATATTTTTGTGCCCAAGTGACTCATAGGAACAATATTTCTGATGTAATGTACATTCTTCATGTGTTTCAAGTGTTTTTGCCACTGACCTGACCACAAGGACAACAATGACAACATTATGGAAAGGGTTCTATAGAGACAGACATTTTTGTAAGAATAAAGTTTTGTTTTTGCAACCCATTTACAGCCTGTTTTAAGGCTACCGTTAAACCTTTCCATTAGTAAACCTTTTATGATATCTAGATAATTTTTACAACACGGGTGGATTTAATAACAGTGACAACCACTCAGTTCTATTAACTGTCCCAGTAAGTCAGCACGCACAACAGCAGCTCAGCTCCCGGTGAATACACCTGTGAGTTTCCTGCTATGACATGTCAAAGTGTCAGCTATGCAACCGTCCATACAATATGTGACATGCTCGAACCTGCAGCTCATGTCAGCCCACTATCCGTCTGTTTCTTTTGTCTCCAGGGTCTCTCTCTACCAGCAGGTGTGTGCACATGCTTGTTATCACTGTTTTCTAACTTCAGTAGAAACAAATGGGAACTATGTTCTACCTTTGAAACTGCTGCTAGTGTCTGTGGATTACACAGAGTAACCAGGACACTGTTTCTGGAAAGAAACACTGCTTTCGTCTTTCAAATATAGAATTTCTTTTATTCTTTTAGCATCAAAATTCCTTTACCCTTTACTATCCAACCTAAACTATCTACATGACTAGATAACAATTTCATTTCTGCCTCTGTACCTGTCTTCATGGCCTTTCGACCAGCCAGGTAGTGTGGGTGGTTGAAGTCAGAGACCCAGGCCTTGGCTCCGTGGCCCATGTCCACTTTCAGTTTGTTGGGGCTTCCCAACTCATCAAACTTCTTCTTCAGGTGACCCACAACCTTTGATAATGAAGAGAAATATGAAATCAAAGCTCCAAAAGGAGTTTGAAATATTTTCACATTTAAACTTGATGACACATCTTTATGACACATTACCACTGAAGCAAAGTCATCCAATTTAACTTTCACTGGCAGAGACAAAATTTAAAAACAATAATATTTACAGTGTTGTAGTTACATGCAATAATTAAAAAAGACATTTCATGATCTACCTGCTTCTCCACAACTTTGGGGTCCATGTCGGGGACGAGGCGGATGGAGAACTTGCCGATGACCTTGCGGGGGATAACGGTCTTGGACCCTGCTTCAGCGAAAGCTCCCTCAATACCATGAAGAGAAAGAGATGGATATCTCCAGCGGTGCATTAGGATTTGCTCCTACAGGAAAGGAAAGAAGAGCACAGATTAATTACCATGAAGTAAACCAGGCTAATGCAGCACTTTATTTATTCTTTGAGTGATGTAAACCACAGAAATCAATGCCTTGCCTTGGTTTCATGCAGCAGCTTTCCAACTCCAACATCTTTGCGGTAATCACCCAAGTCAAACTCAATTTTATCATACAGCTTTGTCTCCTCTTCTGTCACCGGGGCCACAGCGTCGTAAATCCCAGGAATCATAATCTTCCCTTTGTTGTCTACGAGGGAGCCTGTTTAGAAAGAGACAAACACAAAAAGATAAACTCTCCTAAAATGTCCAAAGTGCAGGTCAAAGTGTTCCTCTAAACTTGCACTCGAATGAGTTTCATGAGATTATAATTCATTTATCACTTACCCATGAGTGCAATCAGGTCAGTCATAGCTTCATGAACAGAGCCACCAAACACTCCAGAGTGTAGGTCCTTGCTTCCGCACTCCACCTTTAAATTCAAAAATAAATGTCACCACACTGTGCTGCATCAAAACGCAAATTGACAAAATACTGGAAAAATAAAGCAAATTAATGTTATCCTGAAACACTGCATTACAGTCGCACAATTTCATTGGAACAGCATTACAATCACACTCCACCTCAATGAAGAAGTAGCAGATTCCCCTCAGACCGTAGGTGATGCAGGGTTTGGTAGTGCCCAGCCAGTAGTTGTCAGAGATGCACACATAGTCCACGTCTTTCAAGAAGGTGTCTTTTCGAGCAAACACCAGTTCATCCAGGCCCTCAGATCCACACTCCTCCATCCCCTCGAAGCAGAATTTGATGTTGATGGGAAGCTCCTGCAACATGAAGAGAGATATAAGAGAAAACAATCAAACATCCATATATATTCTTCACCAGGTCTCACTGTGCAAGTTTAAAGCAATCCATGAACGTATTCTTATGATTTTGTCCTCAGACAAAAAGTTGCACTTGCCCATTGCTGTGTCAGGGAAATGTAAAGGTGACTGAAAACAAGAAGCAGGTGCCATGACTTGGTTTAATCGTTAAGTGATAGCTGGATAAGACATGCTGTACGATTACAGATTTCATCTGGAGACTTTGACCACTTGACAGGCTCATGGCTCTAAAGTGACCAACAAGCAATTATTAAATCAGCTTTGTACTTTAGCACGGAGATAAGTCATTTCTCAGAATGGTGTGGAATCATTTTTGCAAAGTCCATCGGTTCCACTGTACTACATCCAAATATTCTATATCTTTAGTTTTTGTTTGTTATCTTATTATTGTATATTATCAATAAAGAGCACAATATTTTTTCCTGGAATAAAAACATGTTTGAAAGACATGTTTAACCATTTTTCAGCCAACCTGCATGCACACCTTTGCTTCACCTTGCATTATGTTTCAGTCCAGACTGAAGACACCTTGATCGTTGGTATCATGTAGGTGTTAACTGATACTGTATAGTCATTCACCAGTTAGATTTCACTTGATGTACTCAACTTCTTTAAACGGATGTTGAACAGTAAAATTTAGCTAAATATTTACTTGGTTTTATGTGAGTGGAGGGAGCGACAGCAACAGCATTGTTGCATTTGAAGACAAAGAGAGTTGAAGCTCAGCTGTAGAATCCAACTTGTGTTGCTACTGTCTGTAGAGTATGCTGCATGTTTGATTATTAATTAGTGTTTGTCTTCATTCAGTGCAAGACTTTAAATGCATCAAACTGAATCTGTTTGGTTTTAAATTTACACAACTACTTTGTTCAGTAATAGCAACACTAATAGCAAATCTGTAATTATCAATATTGCATGCTTCGTGCTGTACAAAACAACCGGCGTCTCTGAAAAACATGTATTGTTTGACAAATCGATTCAGTTTTCACAAAGGGGAGCTTTGAAAATGAAAGAGGGTTTCTCTGTTCGTGTGCTCAAGAGATTCCCCTTCCTTGTTTCATTCCTGTCACTGCTTATAAAACACTGAAATGTGTACAGTCCTGAACTGAATCACCACACCTCTGTATATGTTGCCAGCAACATTTCAGCCAGCATATTCTGATCAGTGTTGACATTTCCCATCACGTTCAATCACACCCAATCCAATTCAGCTCTGTCTATAAATAATCAGCTTGGTGTTGGTTTTGGACAGAACATTACCACACCAAAAAAAAAAAAAAACACATACTGTTAGTTTGTTCTGAATATCTTAAGAGTTATAGACTCTGTAACAGCGCAATCATGACGCTCCACATTCCCTGAGCTGATTACAGCAAGTCTTGTTATCAGGGTCTGACTTTATCACAAAGCTGTGGTGGGATTTTTACCTGCTGGATCTTCTGGTAGGCCTCAATGCAGTTCAACCAGGCCAACACAGGACCTTTGTCATCAGTGGAACCTCTTCCATAGAGCTTACCTGCAAAAAGAAAATAGTGTTTTAGTTCGCTCTGGACTTTAATTTGACTGACTTCAACTTATGTTTTTCTTGAGGAGACAGAAGCCTTTAGCACTGATGTATAATTTTGCAGTAGACCATTATAATCCAAAAAATTGATTGTGAAAGATGCTTCTCTATTTTTGAACAAGCTGTTGTCTGGAATGGAACAGCACTCTGGCTCATATGAATTCATGGTGTCTTCCAGGCTGGGCAAAGTTACACAGACTAACTAGTGCTGAAGGACATTCATAGTTGAGGATTCCTTCCACATGATGAAAAGTGGAAGGCAGATCAGCATATTTAGTTAACTCTGGATAGTAAAACATGGTGTAAGCAAGAACAGAGCTGAGTAGACAGGAATGAGACAAAAGGAAGTGGTATTTTCTGTCAGCTGACTATCACCAGGAAGTACAAAGGATCCAAAAAGACTGATTATCCGTTATAATGTAATACATTTACTAAATAAAACACCACTGTTTGCATCACTGACTTGTTCAACTTGATTTGTGAGGTTTGCAGATAAGAACATGACTCCACCCTAACACAAGGTAACTGGGCTGGACTTTGGAAATATGTGGCAAACTGTGATATGATCACAAGCCCAAAGCTGATAAAAGCTCAAAGAGCATTTAGACAAGACATTACATTTAAGTAGTGAAGACTCTGAACTCCTCTGTTCACTGAAGGAAGCCTTTGAGGTTCTTGTTATGTGACACTGAGGTGTGAATGACGTGCAGGCTTTTTAATGAATGGTTTTGATACTGAATTAGCAGTTTCATTGTATTGTGTAGGCTGGTCATGGCTCAGATAAACTGCATTTTCCTTCAGCTGTCCTCTTTGTGTTTGCCATCAGGCTTTGCCTGCAGAGACATGTTGCTCATTTTTTCATTGAGATTTGATACTACATGTTTGCCAAACCAAAACCGAAAGTGCTGTAATCATTACGTTGAAGGGTGGAAACATTGGTTTCTTCTTACATACCCAAACAGCACTCCTGTCCTCTTCAAATAACTTCAACCTTCTTAGCAAATTTCTAGGCCTAGGCTATTTTGTATCAAACACACACCACATTAGTTCTGCTCTCACCATCTTTCTCCACCAGAGTGAAGGGCTCTGTATCCCATCCGTCATCGATATTGGCTGGCTGGACATCGAGATGGCCATAGATGCACACGGTCTTCTTGCCCGGGTCTGACCCCAAGCGACCCAGGACAATCGGTGGCAGAGGGATTTCCTCTCCAGACGGAAGCTGCATGCAGAAACATTAACAACAGCTAACATTTCAGAAAGGGTTAAGGATTACAAAGGTGGCTCATTAACAGAACAATGTTAACCAAACAGTGTTTATATAGTTATATAATATATAGTTATATATATATATATATATATATATATATATATATATATATATATATATATATATATATATATATATATATAATGCTGAGGTACTCAGGCCAGTAACAAATGACTGAGACGAACTTCGATCCAAACATTAACAGTGCCACAGCTACATTAATACACACTCTGACCTTCTGTTTGCCGATGTCCACCATCTCCACTGTTCCCCCCAGCCTCTCGATGTCCTTGGCTGCCATCTCCATCATCTTCTTGATCTCACCTCGCTTCTCTGGCCAAGCGGACACACTCTGGACTGCCACCCAGTCTGCGAGGCGCTGTGAAACAAGTGAAATTTACATACATTTTAATGTCATCTAAGAAAGCATGACAGGAGTTTTGCGTGGCATGTATTTAGTTCTCAGAAACTGTTGTTGTTGTTGGTCTGTGATCAGTGACTCAACATCTGACTTTTGGCACAAACTCTCTCAGTAACCCTGGACAATGAGTTAAAATGCTGTTTTGTATTCAAGACTAACACAACACCATTTGAGCAAGTGAAGGCAGATATTTGGCTGTAATCTAATCACCACAATGATTAGCTTGACCACAGTACCAAGGGGTCAGACTTACATTTCATCAACTATTCATCAAAACTTCACTGAGAGCGAGCTTACCTGCACGTACAGATCCTGGTGTTCGTCCACATACTTGAAGAGTGCTGTGAGATGAGCCATCTTTGCCAGCGACAGGACAGGAGCTGAGGGTTAAACAGGCAGAACGGTGTGAGAGTCTCCCTCGCGTCTCTCGCTTGTCTTATGGGGACAGAAACCACGCCCTCCTGCAAACCTGCTGACAGCTGCTGCGCGTGCAGCTCCTCGCTCATGCACTCACACAAGTGGTCAGCGTGCCAGAGGAGTGGGTTTCATATCAGGAAGTGATAGTTTTGCAACATTTTATACCACAGCTGGCTTGCCCATTTGTTTGTGAGTGAACATACATCAGAATTAACCTATAACACAGTATCCATATTTTAAAATGAACCGGAGATAGATCTATTAATTTAAATACATTTAAATATATACAATAGAATTAAAACATGAATAAAATAAGCTCTGGTCTGAAGTATTAATTATTAAAGGTCTGTGTACCATCAGAAAAAGTTAGATTCACATACACAACTAGGACCCAAATATGCACTTGTTCAATATTTATTAACACACACACACTCCTGTTAGAGCATTATGCAGTGTGTATGTGTGCCATGACGTGAATTCAATACTGGAAACTGTACTGGAGATGTTTTTTCATGCAAATGACAAAAATAATATACTATAGTGAAATAAAAAGGGAAAGAGGACTTTAAGTTTCATTCTACGGCTGAGTCATGCGTTATTTTTAGACCCACACTTACACACATCATAACTTTTATCGTAATGCTGGCCTGGATATTCTTGTCTTGCTTCATGACGGACTAACAGCGTTTAACAGGCCTAACTGTGAGAGCGGAGGAGATGAGTGACAGCTCACACTGGGTGCCATTAGCTAACTAACTTGAACAAGCTCCTGAAGTAGCACTAGCAGGCTAACTTAACGTTACATTGAATGATAGCTAGCTTTGAATGACAGTTTTTTCTTTTTGTTTTTGCTGATTTCTGAAACACATAAAGGATTTAAAGTGTCAGCGTTGAGTCAGAGGTACTCACGTCGTATTTATTCCCGCACAGCTGATGTCCACATGTGACTCCTCTCAGCTGACTCGCACACTTCCTGTGTTGACGCGCAGTTGAAACGCTGAAACGGTTAATGTTTAAGTTGTAGGCAGGAGGCAGAAAGCAGCGGGAGCAGCCAGCGGAGACTTTAACACCGCCGGTGTGTGTGTGTGCACCGTGGCACTTTGTTAGCGTGTGTTCGTGCCGCAAAGGATTGTGGGACGGCGGCAGATGCTTTGTCATGTTCATCCGGATGGTCCAGAGACAGCACGCAGAGAGCCTGAGAGGAAACGAGTGGAGTCACAGTCAGGCGTAATGACTGTTAGACTGTTGATTTTTTTGCTTTGATAAATCTGTATAAATTCATTCATTCTTTTCATAGAACATTTCCTACAGGTTAGCGTGCATTATTGGTAAGATGACCAGATATTTTTTCACCTACTTGTATGTATGAAGATGCATGTATACATATGCAGTGTGTACACTATGCAGAACTTATGACAGTGATGGATATGAACAGGTTAAAAGAACAATTACAGATATAAATATATAACTTTTGCACAGAACATTTGTGGAATGGTACATTTTGTGCTACCATAAAAACCATAAACCATAAAGCAGTGGATGCTATGCTAAATGTTTCTAACAGCATATCAACAGTAAAAGACCCCAAATTGCGTCTACAGAATGTGTTGCCCATTTATTTCACTGAGATTTGATAGTGTACGTTGGCCAAGATGATAAAGATGGTGTAATCATTACATGGAAGATCTGGAACAGAAGCACCCAGTAGAAGATTACATCACATCTTGTCTTACAAGCAAAAACAGAATCCTGGTCTATGCTGTCAACTTAAATCAAATCAGTTTTGTTCTGAATTGACATTGGATCATATTGAAACAGTTAAACAGAAACCAAAAGAAGTTCTGTTCAGTCCTTGCATTGCTGTAAATGTATATGTTGATGTTGCTGTCATCGCCAATAGTAATGTCCATATTTAGTATAAAATACACAAGCGATCTGTAATGCAGGCGTGTCCAAACTGTTCCACAAAGGGGCGGTGTGGCTGCAGGTTTTCTTCCCAACCAAGCAGCAGCACACCAGACTTGACTCATTTAATCAACTGGTCTCAGTTTTCAGAGAGTTGATTGGTCAAACTGTGTGCTCTTGGTTGGTTGGAACAAAAACCTGCAGCCACACCGGCCCTTTTGTGGAACAGTTTGGACACCCCTGCTGTAATGTGACTTTACACCAAACTGAAGTAGCCTTGCCATGAATCAACCACAAATGTTATGTTCACTTTGTTTAGACAGTTGTGCAACAAGAGATGTTTTGAACTCAGCATCATGCAGACATCTGTCCCCTTTAAGTATTTTCAATCAGTTCAGTATCAATTTGCAAAGGAAGAGCTGAGCTTTAGTTTCACATTTTGTCTTGTTACGGCTACTGCTGTCTCACCCCATCTCATGTGTTTTGTATTATTCCATGTAAATACAGGTGTGGGGGCAGCAGGATCCGATTGGTCCCCAGGAGAGGGGGTGTGGTCTCTAATGGCACCAGCAACTGGGAGCCCAGAGGGGTATTGCACAAAACCAAAGTAAGGGATTAAGCCAGGATATTTATCCTCAAGTCAGTTGCATGAAAGCAGCTCAAACGTAACCCGGCCAAGTTACTATGGTGATTTATTCTCTGCAGCTAGCCTGCTCCAGACCAGGCTAACAGCCAGGCTAAAATTAATCCTAGTGATTCACCTGTATTTCCACCGTCAATCCTGTGAGGAATTAATGTGTTTTACAGCATGTCCATGGTCTTTCTAAGTGTGTTGCATCATTTTTATGATCCTGTATTAAAATATGACATATAGTCATTTCTCATTTAATTAAAATCTGTTTGTAATTGCAACAGTCTTTTTATATGGATTCAAGTGATAGTATTATTACTCAGGCCAAGTGCAACTGACAGACAGTTGCCCCTTTTTGGAGGATGTACTGGATGAGGAAGCTCTAATCCTCAGACAGAAAACTTGAATTAAGATTTCACAGGACATACCAAGCCTGTGATTTCAATACAATGTACTAACTGGATCATCTTCTGGTGGCTGCAAAATTGTGTGTTCCCAGACATGGCAAGGAAATCCAGTTGACAGTATAATATATTTGACTGTGTTCCATGTGCAGTACAACTGCAATATGTACCTGTATGAGGACACTGTCCCTAGTGTCCCTCCCTGGATCCCCTTTATTTGAAGGGAGCACCTCCACTTGGTGGACCACCCCGTGTGCCATTTCTATGGGCTTTTATTATTTTTTAAACCGCTACAATCACAGACATTGAACATGTCAGCAGACACCTAATCAGGCTGGTAAGTGACTTTAAAGTAGATAAAAGTGAACAAATGAAGTGAATAGATTAGGTGACTGCTATGATTGTAGCAGTTTTATATACCAAAAAAAAAAAACAAAAACTTGTATTTCCACCGTCAATCCTGTGAGGAATGACTGTGGAAATGCAAGGTTTTTTTTGGAATACAGGTGAATCACTAGGATTAATCTTAGCCTGGCTGTTAGCCTGCTCCAGACAAGGCTAGCTGCAGAGAATAAATCACCATAGTAACTTGGCCAGGTTACGTTTGAGCTGCTTTCATGCAACCGACTTGAGGCTAGATTCAGCCAGGATAACCAACATATCCTGGTTTAATCCCTGACCTTAGTTTTGTGCAATACCCCTCAGGAGTTCTAGTGTGTGAGCTTGCCTTGTATTCAAATGTTAAGTGGTTAACTCATCCTTGATTGGAGGTAATTTTCATTTGTTTCTGGGGCAGGGTTTATTGAATTCTGTAAATTTACTGATCACACATGTAGACAGTTTATTAGTTTAAGTGATGTTTGTGTATTATGTAGAGTTTTGTTTAGTACAGGCTCCGTTTAGAATTCTGTTATTTGTTGAACAGCATCCACTCACCCTTTTTTTCCCTGAGCTCCTCAACTCTGTTACAAGTTGAATTCTCATTTAATAAATGCCTTGGTTTCCAACCTTAACACCTTGTTTTTAATCTTACTTCCTTGTACCCTTTATGCTGGTCGTGCTGTGAACTTTAGTTCTCACCAATTAAGTGTCATGCCTGAGAAATTAGTAACTGGTTCGGCTGAAATTATTTTTTTTAACTACTAGACTGACTACAGTATATCCTAATTTACCCCAGAAGACAGTCCTTACATCTAAGAGATAAAGCACCAACCACCATTTCATAAAATGTTGAATTTATTCAGTTAATCTTCTGAAGTCTCCACCTGCAAATCCTTATGGTGCCTAGAAGCAAAAGAATTTGATTAGACCTTTATTTAAAAAAGTGGCAACACTTGTAAGGTTAAGAGACTCACTTTTCCATCAAAGCACCGTTCTTCACATGTCTTTTCTGTTGACCTACAAACCTCTGCAGAGCACATGAAATAGATCTGCACAGAAGAGAAACCATGTGAGGAGTAGGCTACAAAGATCTTTCATTTGAACAGAATCTTGACATTTAGAACTAGCCCTTGAGAACTTCATTTCAGCTTTGCAAACAAGTGAAATAAGGTTCCTTTAGGTCAGTGACTGTTCCAAATAGATTACGAATGAAGTCACAATTGGTTCATTTTTAGTCAGCACGCGTCATACAGACCTTGGACCATTTAGGGCACTAAAGGACTCCTCAATACTTTACTCACTTCTTCATTAAGGTACTTGTTTGTCGTTTGATCCATAAACTGGAAGGCTGTGACCATGAAGCGCCTCTGGTGGCGATTTTTGGGAAGGCCACTCACTTGAAGGATGGACACATTTGGCTCATATGGGTTCTGACACCTACAAAGACAGACATAACTCATGGATAAGCAGACAGAGGGGAATAAGAGCTTACAAAGCCATACTCACCCTTCATAGATGAGCACCAGCGCATTTTTTGCAGAGCGAGGATAAGCTAAACAGTAGTTGACAAGAATTACTGCATCTGGTTTTGGAGACCTCAGGCTCAGTTCAAGATAAACTGGTTTACCAAGGAGCAGTCGCAAGGGCTGATGGTAAGTAGGCAAGTAGCTTGAGTAGGTCTTATCTGTTGGAATTGGACAGATGAGGCATTAACCCACTGAGGTTACAATTTTATACAAAGACTGTTTATTTGGTTTGGGGAAATGGTGCAAAAAACCTTTAGCAATTCTCAGTTGAACAGAAAACAATCCATCGGAGGAGACGGATGTTGGCAAGACGGAAGTTGGGGTTTTGACCATATAGCCAACAGTGGCCAGCGATGGCTGAGCAGCACCGGTTTTACTGTAGCGGCATTCAACCATGAACCTAAAGACATGGGTTAGCAGTGTTGCTTACGTTATCCACAAACGAAGTTTAATACATGCAAGTCTACAGCAGGACCAGATTAATTCATTGGAATCAGAAATGTACTGGAAGACCCACTAACCTGAGTGGATCGCTTCTTGTAATCACACCATACTTGAGGTTCAGAGCTTTGACAATAGTCTGCACTTCAGCCAGGTAGATCTTTGTCTCACCAACATCCTGTGAAGACAAAGCAATGTTCTTTGGAGGCAGCTGCCTAGATGAATTTCTCACCACATTAGAAACATTACATTCAAATGTAATAATATTAAGACTTTATTAAGACTTTAAGTGCCACGTAGTCACCTTATGGCACATGAACAAATCTAGAGGAAATATAAGCATTGGATAATAGGTCAGAGTGGACAGTCCTGAGTCCATCTAATGTGTAAGCCTGATTGTTTACACTGCACTAAAGGCATGTAAAATGTACAGAGGGGGAAAAGGCCAACTTACATAAACACGTGTCCCACATTCTGTAACTTTGAACTTAAAGATGGCAACTTTGTCATTTGCAATGACTGGTTTACAGTTTGTATTCCCAGGAATAACAAGCTTGGTGGGGTCCACAGGGATAGATGCAGAGTTGGAACGGATGGCAAAAACAAAGTGTTGATCATCAGTGCACTCTGTAGTGAGAGGGGGGAGTTACCATAAGATTTTTAGATTTAGTTTATAGATTGTAAATACAGTTCACTAAATAGGAGCCTTACCATCCAGAGGGTAGTAGCAGGCAGATGTAGAAGAGTCCACACAGCAACCCATCTTCTCACAGTCCGAGGAAGAGATACCTGACGAACCACAAGTTACACGCTCCCCAGCAACTACAGCACAATCTGAAACAAAGCACCAGCCATCAAAAACACCCAAAAGTCATGTTGAATACGCCAACATCTCACTTGCTATATCCAGTTTGCACTCACTTTGTGCCTTTGATGGGGATGGTGGTGGTGCTGAAGTTGGACTGCACTTGAAAGCAGGTTGGGCACGAGGGAGGAGGCCATGCTTAAACTTCCCTTTCCCTCCCTCACAAGATGCGGTAGCGACTTGTGTCTTATCAAAATCGTCAACGTACAACAGCTGCAGGCTGTAGCTGTTAGCCTGTAAGGATTTACAAATTGAGCTTTTGGGTAAGACATGAAGTGAAATAAATGTAAGCAAAGCTAAAATTACAGCCAGGCTTTTTAAAGAGTTACAATAAACTTACATTACAGCTACCTCCAGTTTTCACATGGCACCCAGTAAAAGGTACAGTCAGTGTGTTCTTCAGAGAGTTAACTTTGTACCCACAAGATGCTGGAGCATTTGTGACAGACAGCAGCTCATTTGAGCCTGAGGAGGGAAAACAAGTAAATTGAAAACCTGCATTCAGCAAGATTAAGAAGCAATTTCAGATAGGCAGAAGAGTACATACCCAGAGTCTTAATCTCACTTAATGGACCACTTGGCAGAGTAATCTGGAAGCCAAAGTCACTGCACACCACACCTAATTCAGTAGAGCTCTGACTGGTGCTGCTGGTCCAGCTCCTTGGAGGGGCATCAACAAAGTCCACCTCGAATCCACCATCTGTATCACTGGTCCAGCTCTTTGGAGGGGCATCTTCAAATTCCACCTCAAAGCCGCCATCTGTACCACTGGTCCAGCTCCTTGGAGGGGCATCTTCAAATTCCACCTCGAAGCCGCCATCTGTACCACTGGTCCAGCTCCTTGGAGGGGCATCTTCAAATTCCACCTCGAATCCGCCGTCTGTACTGCTGGTCGAAACCTTTGGAGGGATATCTACAAAAGCCATACCAAATGAATCAGAACCACTAACCCTAATTGGACTGGAGCCTGTGTTCTCCTGGAATCCATGGTTAGCAAAAGGGTTGCTGTTGGCAGCACCTTCAATTTCAGGAAGCGCATCTTCAGGAATCCCTTCGTCAAGGTCATCAAAGTGACTGTCACCTGGAGGGGAGAGCGGCAGGTGTCACAGGCGACTGCAGTAGAGCCTGACCAAGTAGTTTTTAAAATTGAGTTGGATTGATTAAGTCTAACTTCTCCAAAATGTAGTCAATTATGTTTGATGGGACTTCATGCTTAAATATTTTAATATCACCAAGAGCATTTTAATATTTTAAAAAGTATCATATTTTAACTAAAAGTAGTTAAGAAATGTTAGATAAACTAAACACATTTTAACAAGGGTCAAAAATTCAACGGCCACCAAGCTTTAAAAACACATTTGTAGACATAAGTGGAAGGATACTGAAAAATTAGCGCAAAAGCAGCACAAGGTAGTAGGAAAAAAAAAAACAAAAAAAAAAAAACACTGAACTGACGCCCTAATTAAGAGTTAACAGTTGCACAGCAATCTGTTTATGGTTTGCTAAAACTGTCACATTAATGTTGGTTGAGACCACTTAAGGCTGTAGCAACTAAACCTTGTATTTAGTTGCATACCTTCTTCAGAAGTTACTTAAGCTTTAAAGTCAACTTCAGACAGGCCCAGGTCTGGTGGAGAAGCTGCTACAGTAAGTGAGTGCTGTGTTATTGGCTGTAGTTTACCTGAAACGGTGTGTGGTTTAACCCACTGGCCCGTCGCGTAGAAATTGAGGAGTTGAGTTTCGTTGATCGGTTCCCATCCCCGGACTGACACCAGCAGTAGCGTCCCAATCAGGCAGACTACCGCCAGGAGTAACTCAACCCTGCGCTCAGCCATGGATCCAAGTGAATGCCCTCCAGCTGCACACCGGATGAAGAGCAGCCACGTGTTATACGCTATTTGTAGTGATTTGTGGTTAATTGATTACACCTGGTAGCCGCTAATTTGTACCTGCTGCCCCATTTAAGGTCGCACGTGTGGTAATAAAACTCGCCTTTTTGGTTTTTAAACAGATGAATTCACCAAAATTGTAAAAAATTGTAAAAATTTGTGGGCTAAAATGTGGCTTAAATACAAGTTACACTTAAATCTATAGGCATGTAGTATATGCAAACAGTGTTTTTTCAACACTTCTTATTTTCCAGATATACATTTTAAATAATGAACAAAAATATAGCTCTCTACAGCTCCAACTTTTCATTGCCTAGGTGCATACTTGTTAAATATAATTGAACACAACTAGCTTTTTACACATTTAATCAACACTGGATTAAATAAATGTCACATCAGCTATCCATCTCCAAAAATAGAATCTTAGTATAAAAACAGTATTTTATGCTTCATACAGATCACACAGATGTTGTATTACATTTGACACTTGTGTACATGGATTCATCAACATTTTAGTTATTTCAACCCATACTCAAGCATCTCAGTTTCCACTCAAAATAACTAAACTCTGCCCGACCTTTTCCTCCTAATTTTTAGAATAAAAGCTGAACATCTATGCGATGTCAGTTTCTAAAGTTATTCTATAATCAGAAATCACACCTTTCTCTTTAACCTCAGTGAAAAAAATGTAAAAAGGAAGAAATGTCTTGGCGTGGCAAAAAATTTTATTGCATATATTTCAAGTTACACCCATGTATTCTATTACTGCACTCACTGGTCAAATAAACTGACTATTCAACAGTCTCTTATTTAAAACACAACAGATCTTTCTTTGACTCTTATTCTCTTCAGCCATTAATAACAATAAAAAAAAAATAGTCATGAAAAACAATTTACTTGTAGGCGTTGGCTTTATGTTTGGGCAAAAAGTTGAAATTCTTCGGCACAGGTCCAAGTAGCATTTCACTGGGGAGTGGACCACGTAAGAGGTTATAATACAGAAATACATTCATTTAACAGTTAAACGTAGCTTGATTTTGACAGTTTAGATAGTTTTGTGCTCACCTTATCCTGACCCAGTCCCCAACGTGTTGACTGGCCATCAGGGACTCCAGGTAGTTTCTGCCCATGTAGTATGGAGGTCGCTCGTTGATCTTCTGAGGCACTCGCTCCAACAGGCCCACTGGAATATACCTGAGAGACACAGGGGAAGCGTAAAGTCACCTAATGTATCTTTTATAATTGCTGTTCTTAATCACTATCAAACACATCTTAGATATCAGATGTCTGCCTAACAGTGGGCCTACTATTAAAGTACTGTATTTCTACCAGCATGTCCACACTGAGTCTGTTTCTGCATCCAATGATAAACTGTGATGAATACCGCTTTCTTCATGTTGGCACCTACCTGCACATGAAGGAGAGCCACTCCAACATGAAGGTGCGGGTCTTCTCCACACCTCGAGTGTCAGAGCCCCAGTGCTCCAGACCAAAGTTGGTGAAATCCCTGAGGACATCCAGTCGCTCACTGGATGAGATGTCCCAGTGTCTGCTCTCCTTTATTTCAGTGAAGATCCAGGGCTTAATGAGAGCACCTCTGAAGAGAGCCAAGCACAACAAAAGTTGACCATGCAATACTGATCTAACATTATAATCTTCTAGCAAATTAAAGTTCACTTCATAAATGATTGAGCTTCTTAATGTGGAGCTGCATGTTTCAGCCTTAATGAGTCTGACAATTTCCGAATGTATGTATGAGTAAAAAATAAAAGTGAACATTGCTTACAAAGGGATAAATTCATGTCTGAACTGGAAACACAGTCTGAAAATAAATATAAATACTTCTTTCTTTATTGAAGAAGGTAGCACACTTTCTTTTCTGAAGGTGTCTTGAAGGCTAAGCATAATCAAAGTGATAACTTGACACGTATTTGTTTATTACGCGTTTCCAAAATGTTGTTGTCATGGCACCGACCTTGCAATCATAAGACCAGAAACTCCAGTCTCTCTGGCTTTCATGGCATCTTCATAGGACAGAATATCTCCATTACCTGAGACAACAAACACGCCTCACCTTAGTTCATTTCATTGGATCTGTTCGTTCATTCATTTCACGGAGCTACACCCTTTACTAATCTACATACCAAAAAGCGGGATTGGACTAGCCAGTTTGGAGCAGGTGGAGATATAGTCCCAGTCAGCTAACTTAGTGTAGCGCTGCTCTCTGGATCTGCCGTGCAACTGGAAGAAAACAACAGCATCAGTGGTGTGTATTTACAGTAATACCACCATCTGTGTTACAATTACAATGTTAAATATTACCTTTGATATAAATTCAGGGTCAGACTGATGCTGGCAGACTTTTTAAATCTCTTTTCACATTTATTAATGTTACTTCTATTACAAGACTTACTGTGACCATT
Source organism: Nibea coibor (assembly GCA_023373845.1). Classification (NCBI taxonomy): domain Eukaryota; kingdom Metazoa; phylum Chordata; class Actinopteri; family Sciaenidae; genus Nibea; species Nibea coibor. The sequence continues at coordinate 4,450,239 of CM041735.1, forward strand.
GAGATGCCCCATTTCTTCATCTCAGGGATGAGTTTGTGTGCTACATTGCTCTTCTCCTGAACACCAGTGCGGATCTTGACTGTCAACGGGACATCGAGAACCTTCAGGCAGAGAAAGTCATGTCAAAACATTCTTCTAGAAATAGGCAACACGGTGAGATTGCTTTGAAAACAAAACATATGTGGAATGTTTTCCACCCTTACATAGTTCATTCCTTTAATTATCTGTTCAAACTTTCTGGTGCGTGTCATCAGGCCGCAGCCTCCACCCTGATGAGAGAAAGCAAACAAATACCATCTGTCAGAGCACTGTGTACAACACTGTGTATGCTTTATAAACCCAGTCATACAAGACCAACGCCCATTTGACTGTAACTCATCATGGTACCATACTAGTCCACCTCCACTGGCCTCCCGTTCTACCTGCATGTTTATCCATTTTGTTTATTGGCTCAGTCATCAGAGAGGAAATGTTCTGAAGCCTTTATTTTAGGAGAGGGTGTTAATTTTAAGCTTTAAAAGGACGATGAGTGCAACCAAATGAAACATGCAGAGAAACTCTGGTGGTTGTAAAGCCACTGTTTGTCTGTTCTGACCTGTTGATATAAAACCTGATCTGTAGATATAAAAGGTATTATTATCATTATAAGGTCTTATTTTAACCCCGGAGGGAATAGAAAGGTTTGTAAATACTGAGTAAAGCTGCTACAATTTGCACTGCAATGACAGTGGAACTCGTAATCAGAGCTGGTTTGATAAGGGTTTACCTTCTTGTAGACAAGGTCAATGGGGCATCCTGAGTTGATGTCTACGAAATCAACCTCAGTGTTATTGTTGATGAGCTCTGCGCACCTCGTCATGGTGTCGGGGAAGCATCCCTCCACCTGAACACACAGTTTTGGATTTCAGAACGGAGACCATAATCACAACTCTTTACAGAAAAATCACTGTCCACAAGCCTTGTTTATAAGAACAGCGCGAACAATCATTCAGCTACTCTAAGGAGTCTCAGTAATCTGTATTGACATCACCTGGACGCCAAAAACATCTTCACTTTCGTGTCGTTTCAGGAGGGCCCACTCTGACTGCTGCCCCTGCAGCAGGTTTGTGCACATGGCCATCTCCCCACAGGTGATATCTGCTCCAAATCGCTTGCACACACGACGGAACGGCAGATTTCCACACTGAGAAAGGGGAGGGAATCATTTAGTCATGGGCCAGCATCTGATATAAATTATTTTATATATGGCATAATACTGGTTCTTTAGGGTGACATTTTAAATAAACTCTCACCATGAATGAAAAGAAATCTGATATGTTTGGCAGCATTTAAACATTGAAGTACATCAACAACACATCAAAAGTCAGCACTCAGTTCAATCTGGTTGTACTCACAGTTGTTAGAGGAGCGAGGTAGAGCTTGTCTTGAAAGTCCACCTTGAACGAAGAAACAGAGAAAATCAGGGATTTAACATGCTCTTAAGTATTCCTCAGTATCAGTGTGCTTATATTAAACAAAAAGAGTACACACAAACACAATATTCCTGGTGTATTTAAAATTTGTCACCAATTATATTTGGGAAAATATAATCTTGAAGGAGAGATGGTTGGCTAAGATATACCTGCTTCTTTTCACATGAGCGCAGCTTGATGACATCTACATCAGTCAGTGGGCCAACAGTCTTCACTGGAGGCTGTTTATCTGTGTCGGCTTGTAGCTGATCACAAAGAAAACAAGTAACACTTATTAAGCATCAAGCAACACGCTATATATACCTTCCTCTGGTGACTGGGAACAAGAGGTAGTGCTCTGAGTAGAGGTCCGTACCTGTGTTTCTGCCTCCGTGGACGCTTGCTGCTCCGTCGCTGTTGGATCTGCAGCTACTTCAGCGGCACAAGAATGACCTATGTAGAAAAGGCAGAATTAGATTCAAATCACACACCTGTTACCTGACTAATATGAGCTGATTAAATGAAAGTGCCACAGTGACTCGCTTCAGGGACTTCCTTTTCACTAATTACAGCACTGCTAATTGCACACAGACTCATCGTAAGATGACGACGGACAGCTAAAGTTCATGTTTAGTTTTTAGTCTTACCGTTCCCTTGCTGTTCTTTTTTTTCTTTGTTGTCTGAAAGTGTTTTGAGGTACTCTGCTGACTTCTTGAAAGCCACCGAACGCTTCCTCAGACGATTCTGGAGGTCTTTACTCAGGCTGTTCTTCACCGTGGTCTTGCCCTCACAGGCTTTAATCAGCTCTGCGTTCTCCATGGTTTTGAAGTCAGCTGTAGTGTGCGCCTTGGCAAAGCGGCAGGTGACACCAAAAGCACACTTTCCAAACGTGTCATAGAGGTAGCAGCTTTCCCCAATGTCTGCGGGCTTAGAGGCCAAGTAGGATGGGATGTCATGGGTAAAGTGGCATTTGTCTCCAAAGGGGCAGACCTTATCCTTCTGCATGGATAGGAAGAGTCATGACAAGAACCATCAGCTGACACAGTGCTTGAATGTGGCATGTGTGAGTAGTCGGTTACATTTTCATACCTGAACGACGGAGAGACACAGTCGTTTGTCATCATAGGTGGTAGGTTTTGTGTGTGGCCTCGACTTATTCTGTCCACGTAGCCGTTTACCGTCTGGTTTCGCCCCCTTATTGCTCTCCTCAGGTTCCAGTTTGAGCTTTTTTGCCTCAGGTTCCTCATCAGGTGTCTCCTTCGTCTCATCAACTTTGTCATTTTCGCCGGCCTTCTCTCCTTTTGTGCCTTTCCACTCAGAGTCTACAAACCCATGAAATTTCTCTTTGGTTGTTAGAAATCTGAAAGATGAAAACATAATGATCCAGTTAGTTTGGTATTATTCCTTACAGAATAATACTGGGAGACAGTGTGTAGTGATGCTACTATGTTTATTGTTGTTTCTTGAATGTGCAAACCTACATGGCAGTAAACCGGATTCTGATGCTGCAGTCTTCATATATATTTTTGAAGCAGCATATTATATAACAGATTGAACTGTTTAGTTTGTTTTGTTGTATCATTGTGATGTGCGACTGGTGACAGCTCAGATCTGCTGTGTAACTTGTCTCCAAGGAGAAATTCACATCACATATACGATTCGTTAACAGCCAAATTGCATGAGGGATTAGCCAGTCATTGCAAAACTGGAGCAAGAGCTCTGAATCCAGAATCTGAATCCAGATTCTTCCACCAAGCACACGCAAACACACAAACACAACACGTTCTCATGTGTTTCACAGACAGCTGGTTACTTACTCTGGTTTGATGGCAGATTCACCCTTGACAGCTACGGTCTTTTCGACGGCTCCCTCCGCCTCCTCCATCACACTTTCACTGCCTTTCTCCAGTCCGTTCTCTGAAACATGTCCACACATCAGGTGATCGCTCACTAATGTGTTGATTGACAGGAGAGTCACAGATCGTAACCTGGTCCACGCGCAGATCTAAGATCTGTTCTTCTTATAACTTAATTCAACACAAACTGTAGCCGACGTTCTTCTATTTAACTTTAATATAAGTTGTCTGTCTGATTAAACACAATTCACATCAGCCTGTTACTCACCTGTTATTGTTAAGGTTGACAGAGTAAACAGTTAGAGCAGCATGCTTTCCTCCAACAGTGAGATCAACAGACCATGCTACAAGCTAACAGCTAACGCAACGGCAGATGACGTAAACAGCTGCGGCCTCGCTGACGCATTTAATTTAATGCAGCTAAAACTCTTCAAAGTGTGGTCAGCGGCACAGAGCAAACAGAAACAGGTCACTGCTTACACTTCTGTCTCATAACCAACACGCACAGCGTCAATCCTACAGCGTGAGGGAGCGAGGGTGCTTCAGTTTGGTGAGGTCCGTGGCGTACTGGCCGACTAACATTGGTTCCGTCTCCGTCAACCTTTGATTTAAAATTAAATAAATATGTAGAACCTGTTTAAGCCTTAGGATGGCGCCATCTTCAATATCGCTAAACAAACAAACAAACAAACAAACAAACGCAGGTTTATATATATTAGAACATTAACAATAAATAGATTTATGAATGAAACATGTAGTCAGATGTCACATATTTTTTTGTGTTTCACTTTTATTTCAAGGTTGCCACTTCAAACAACTGTCCAGGATGTAATTCATTCATCTTTGGAAAGTCAGGACAAAAAGCCAGAGCCAGTTTGTCCATTCTGGGCTACTGTAGAAAAATGAATGGTAGTGCAACAAGGTTGACTGTTTAAGAGGATCCATGGTGTTGTGAAAGAATTATGGTGACAAAAACCTCACGATTTTTGTTTTCAGATGATTATACAGCAATGAAAACGAATGAAAGTTATGATTACATTCCATATTCTGTAAATAGAGCCACATAAATCTTGCACACTGGACCTTTATTGTTCAAGTATAAAATGCCAAAAGTCCTAGTTTCAGCTTCAGGATTTGCTGCTTTCATTGCCTTATATCAGGCGTGTCCAAACTGTTCCACAAAGGGCCGGTGTGGCTGCAGGTTTTCTTTCCAACCAAGCAGCAGCACACCAGACTTGACTCATTTAATCAACTGGTCTCAGTCTTCAGAGAGTTGATTGGTCTGTGTGCTCTTGGTTGGTTGGAACAAAAACCTGCAGCCACACCGGCCCTTTGTGGAACAGTTTGGACACCCCTGCCTTATATGATAGTAAACTGAACAGCTCTGGGTTTTTGGGTGACTGGTTGGACAAAACAAGCAATCTGAAATCAGACCTTATAGTATTGTGATCTTTCCCTATTTTCTGATATTTTATGGATCTAATGATTAAAAGATGTACCCTTCCCAGACATTTTGAAATTGAATGTTGAAAAGTCATACTACTACATGAAGTAGCAACCAACATGAAGCAATATTAAAACACACACAGTTACATTCAGTCATCTGGTCAGACAGAAAGTTTTTCAACCCTTGCGAGAAACCGCTTTTTGCTGGTGTCCAGCACGTGGATGCCGTTCTTCTGGAAGTCATATCTAACGGTCTGCAGCATCTGAAGTCGCTCTGCAATGTTCTTTGTGCTGTAGTTTAAAACCTTGGGCTTTTCCACTATCTGATTTATTGTTATTCCTCCTTTTATGAGACAGTCCAGTTTTGAGCTCACTGTGACCGATGCACTGTACAGAACCAATGGGTAGCTTAAGACCAGTTTTTTTATGTCAGCTTTCCGACAGCCAAGTGAAGTCATCTTCTGCTGCAGATTCTTAAAATTCTTCTTTAAATATTCATTAGAAAGGTCCAGAATGTCTGCTCCATGGCCTTGAAGAAGAGCAAGCAGCTCTGAATCACTCAGCTTAAGGGTAGTTCTCAGGATGTCAATATTGGTCTTAACTCTCTTAGTGCTCCGGATGAGAATGTAAAGGTTTTTGGATATGACAGCTTTGGGAAACTGCTCTGGATTCTTCCCACCAAGTCCAGCACAGATGTCCTCCAGACAGTCCACCATCTGCTTGTTGAGCTCTACACTGTTGGAGAATGTCCGCGGCGCTGTCGTCAGCAGCCGATGGAGGTCTTTGGTCTTCAGTCCAAGTGAGTTCAAAAAAGCGACGTTCTTCTCTAAGTTCTCGTTATCACTGGATCGGAAGAAAGACTCGGGTGAGCGATCCACGATGGACACAATTTCTGCATCAGTCTTGAAGATGTTTCTCCAAAGCCCCCAGCGCTGCTCTAAGTGTTCAACCGAGCGTGTGATAGCACGGGGATAACGGGATATGATGCCTGCGATAACTTTGCGGCTGGCGCCTTTGCTCTGCAGAAACTGAAAGAGACCTTGCTCATTTGTGAAGGTTCTACGGAGAACCCCGGGCTGACGCTGGCATGCCATCTTCACATCAACTCCCATGAGATTCAGGTTCTCCAGCAGAGATTCATTCACTGGATGCACTAGCAGATTTAGCTTGTTAGCATTAGTAATGCAAAGCCTCCTGAGAAAGCAAGTTGATGCCAGCTGTACTGGAATGAGTCCAAATCTGGGCTGCAATGTCACTGAGTAATGAAGGCCAACAAGGGCCCTCACTGCATGTACTGCTGCCATTTTTAATGAGAGTAACATCACTGTGATGTCACTGCTGGTGTCAGTGGACCTGAAAGAAGAAAAATAAACAACACATTAGCTGAATGACAACAGAGAAATTTAGTCAAAGAAACAAGAGCTATCAGATCAGAGAGGCTCCATCTTTACAGTTCCCTAAATAAAATCAGTAATATCACACTGGAAAACTCATCTATTACAGGTAAAAGTCCAATTTAAGCACAGTAAGTATTATTAGTAAAACATGCTTGAAGTTATCCAAACTTAAAATACTCATAATGACATAAAGACAAACCTAAAATGTGTCGGAATAACTTCTAAGAAATAAAGAGGCATACATGGAAGGTTTGAATCAAGTACCTCAACATTTCACTTTCGTTAGCTTAACAGAGTTGCTCCTGACATACAGACCGGCATCAACTTCAGCACAGACTAATTCTCCAGTCGTCGCATAAAATTATTAGCGCCGATTTGAACTGTTACAGCTTTTGCCCTGCCTCGGTGTTCGCGTATAAATGAACTAACATACATACCATGTATGTTATGTTTCTTTCTGCTGCCGGTAAACATCTTGAAAGCACCTACTCCGTCTCAGAGTCACCGCGGAAACTGTTGTAGGACATCTTCTATGGCCGGACCGCGACAAATCTCGCGAGAAAACGTCATACGTCATTATTATTGCTACTCAGCGCCCTCCAGCGTCTCGGGGTTAAAATTGATTCTTCTTCCACTTTTAACCACCAGATAGAGGCAAAGGTCCGTCTGTCATTTCACGGCTCACCACAGAATGCACTTAAAGGGTTACAAGGTAACTGTAAACTAATGATATAACAGATTAGCTCAAATTCCACCACCATTATTCTTTGACTAACCACTGCATATGTTTTTTTTTTATCATTTCTTTATTTTATTAAATCAATTCATGTTTCATTTATATTTTATCTTCATAATTGATGGTATAACTGGTTCAAGGCCTTCCCCGCCCTGCCAGTGTAGTTCCAGTGAAGATAATTACATTTCTTAATTGTAATTTAATTCAAATATACTGGATCAGCCTTCAGAATCCTCCATGTATGCCATTATTTGTGTGTAGAATGTAGAATCTTTCAGTTCATTCATAGTTGTATTAGGATTTTTGGCAAGCTCCTTTTTTTAACATTTAGGTTTTAATCACAAAAATGTTAAATTGTTGAGTAAATTGTGCGTTGCATTAATATTTAATTCATGACAGACATACAACTGATGTTCCTCTTTGCCCATGCTGTAGAAGAGAGCATTTGCCATGTGGTGTGGCTCACAGCTTTGCACTGAAAAACCTACTGACCCATTGTGTCCCTTTACTGATGAGTCCCACCACTCATGAATATTTTAATGCAGCCCAGTGATATCTTCATTATGCAAATGAGCATTCACCCCTGCTGCGCTAAGACTGAGGTGAGTATGAAAACTGCTTCCACCGTGGCAGAGTTTCAGTGAACAGGACCCGTTTTTTTTTTTTTTTGTTTTTTTTTCCGATTACCATGCACCATTCCTCTTTTCTCCCACTTGTCCAAAACACTTTTGCCTGGATTTGCATAATGATGTGGTAGAGGGCAACTCTTATGCGTTATGTTTCTGCATGGTTTAATCATTTCTTTTTAACTCATTGAGAGACAAATGATGAGAGGAGAAAAGTGGAAGTCATGAGGAAGAAGGCCAAAGTTGAATTTGCTCCTGTATGCTAATAAGAGAAAATGAATTTTCTCCAATGATGTAATTCATACATGTTACATCTTCTGCATTTTATAGTAGCTTCATGCCTCCATGGCCATATCTTACACTCAGTTGCCAGTTTATTACATTTACTTGATGCAGTTTGTTTATCTTCATCATTATTATTCATTTTATATGCGCCTATTTTCTCTTTCCCTCTGAACCTCTTGGAAATGTAAAGTGAATTTATGTTTTACTTCATGCATGAATGTGACTACTGTTGTGTTTTTCATTTTCAATGGGATTCTGTCCTGATCTCTTTGCTGTGGTCTACCTGATAAGTTGCTTGGGTAACTTACTGACACAGGACTCCTTCAGCAAATTAATAATTTAGAAACTGGCGAAACTTTCAAATGCTCGGTGGTTCATGTAGACGCTGTCGCACAGACAGCGGGTGTCCACAGGTGGGATCAAATTGTTGAGAATGTCCAAAAGAAGATGGGTGGAATTCAAAATCTGCCAGACTATAAGCTGTTCAGCTCCGGTCAGCCGAAGGCAAAGAGCATCCTCCCCTGCTGCTGCTGCTGGTATGTTTTAAATGTTTCTAAAAAGCAGGAGAAACTTTCACATTTTGGTAACTTATCTTGGCAGTTTAATTTGCAGATGTTTTTACACTTACAACATTTGTTTAGTCCCCATGAGGGCTAGAGCTTAAAGGGAGGACAGGAATTGTGTTGTTTCTGTGAATTTAGACATTTTTAACAACCTGAGGTTGAGTTTACTTTCTACAATTAAGCTCCACATACAGTTCATTACACAAGCTGTATATTTTGTCAGATTTAAGATCTGCAATCCGTGTGTTTTTATGATACAGAGCAAGCCTTTAGATTTAAAAGGTGGCAATAACCTGTTTTAATGCTATAAATATTGCATAATATATATTGTAGACTAAAGATTAAATCCACATGGAGTCTGTAAGTTAAATATTGGCCAGACTGCCCTTTATCGCCTCCATCTGTCCAAGAAACTGATGCCAGTCTCTCATGTTACCTGCTGTCCCACTCAGCCAAGGAAGCTCAAATGGTTTTCAACTGACTATATACCAGTGTCTTTGAAATGTGCTCAGAATAGTCCAGTTAAGTGGCATGCTGTAAAATGCAAGCCGATGGCCAAAGGAAAAAGAACAGTGATCTGAAATGAAAATATTTAGTGTTAAAAAGAAACCTCTCAACTGGGACAGCTCTGGCAACATTTCCTTCCGTTACCATAGAAACTGAGCAGACGTTTTAAGCGGGATTCAGACCGGATACAATGCAGTGAAATTTCTGACATTATGAAACTCATCAGATATGATGATTTTATTATTAAGTGCCATGTCTGTAATGCCTCTACAAATTTGATCAACAAACAGTGAGTCGTGTTGTTTATCTTAAAAGTATTACACAACAAACAAATGTTCGATTGTTAGGCTGAAGTGCATTACTCTTATACTTCTCTCTTATACTCCTGCTCGACAGACATATACTGTACTCTTTACTCCTGTACATTTATTTGGCAGCTAAAATTACTTTACAATTCACTTTAAATTGCAGATTTTACATAAAAAAATATGATAACTTTTAAATTATGCCAGATTTTCTTCTGATTCTTGCAAGTGACTAAAATGAGCTCCACCATGCAGCTTCCACTAATATTGATGCATTAATAGTAATCCTATGATTCTGTGATAAATCTGAATATGGTCATTTTGCACAATTAAATTCATTTTTTTGCTAAAAAATGTGCATGTTTAATTGAGTAAATACAAGAAAGCAACACTAGAACATTTATGCTGTGTAGTGGTTACTTTTGAGTAAAATGTATCAGTAGTCCTACCTGATCAAAACTGCCGTTTGGTAAATAAACTAATAGGAGACGGAGTAATTACGACATTTCAGACAGCACGTGAAGGCAACACTAGTGGAATGCGAGGGGGCGTGGCCGCGAGGGCACCTACACGACGTCATCATAGTTGAGTCTCATGTTTACGTGGAAAACATGGCGGCGGACTACCAACAAGGAGACAGCACCTAGATAAATGCGTGTAGAATCCAGACCAGAGATATTTAACTGTTAGTTTTTTTAGATTTTAGTCGTCCGTATTTCGCATGAAGCAGTCTCCCTCTTGTTTTAGCCACAGGGACCACGGTGATGGAAGACGAGGAGAGGCAAAAGAAGCTGGAGGCCGGCAAAGCAAAGGTAGGATTCTTGGTAGTATTTGGTGTTAGCATAACTTATAAACTGTCATTGCTGTGAAGTAGTAACGTAATGTTGTCGACAACTTATTTTCCCACTGCTGGACTGTCAGCTGTTTTTTTGGCTTGCCACCCCCTCCCTCCCCTTCGTTTACCCCCTCTCAGCTGTCAGTCCCGGCAAACATGCGCCCTGCCCCGCTCTGACAGCCGGGCTGTTAGCGTAGCCGCTGCTAGCCACCAGACTCCTTTGTCATGCTTGATGTGAAGCGTTACTCCGGTGTTTGACTTTATTTCTCCTGTAACTGCCTCGTGTCGGCGTATCCTAACTTAATCACTCGTCATCACGTCGTTATCAAATGCTTACAAACGCCACCTGAAACGAGGCTGACAGGCTGGTGTAACAGGATTTACAGGACACATCCCCACTCAGCGAGAGCAAACATTGCCCCACATGCTAAACTTGTGTGCTATATTGGCTTTATCAAGCAGAAGCATAAAGAATCACAGGATCAGGATAACCCCACATCCGTTCAGTAACTGATGTAAACAATGTCATAGTAAGGAAGGAAAAGGCTGAACTTAATGCAGCTTTTCAAACCATTAGGCTAACATTGTTTTATGTAATAAATAGCCATAAAATAAATGATACACTGCTCTGTTATAGCTTTGCCTCGTGGTGTTGTATAACCTTGCAGCAGCTCTATTGATATTTGTATACACAAACATCTTGGGTATGATTTCTGCCAATAACATGCCATCTTAATAACATAACATATTATCAGTAAAGCAGGTCAGAGCACCGTGTGATTTGCCTCCACTTTGCATATTGAATAGAAAATGCACAGCATGATAATAACACAACCCGAAGATGGCAAGGAGAGCGAGATTAATAAGCCCCATCTCCGAACAAAAGTCACAAATTTAACTGTTCATCATATAGCATTTTTTGTGCTGCTGTGATACTCTAAAAACCCCCACAAAGAGTTGGTAATTCATTCTGTCCGTTGGGGGAAAGGTGCTCCACTCCTCCAAAACACTTTCCAACATGACCTTGCAGTGAAACGCCTGATCCTCTGTGTTCGGTGTGTCCTTTGCTCGCCCCAGGTTTCACATCGGAGGGTGGTGCTCTGGCTTTTAGGTTAGCACGGTGGGGGAGACCATGAGAAAGAGCATCTCTGTGGTTATGGCTCTGGCATTTTGGTGTATAAAAGGCCCCTCTGTACTGCAGGAGGGTTTTTTACACAGTGCCATGTCACCACGTCCTCACATGCAGGGGAGAAACTTTAAAAGGCTTTTCAATGAATAGCACATTGATAATGATTATGGGGGATATCCAGGACATTATTATTTGTTCTAATAGCCTCACAGACTCAAACATAAGCTCGCATTGAGTCCAAGCTGATACAGTATGTCAGAGGCGATCAACAACCTATGGGGAGTGTTTAGATGATGACGTGACACGCTGCCTCTCCAAACTTACATCCAAAGCATTTTTTTAGATATAAAATGAATAGTGAGGCCTTTCCTTTGTCTAAATTTTAATAAGGGATGTAGTTCAGAAGAAGTATGACTGTCAGGAGGGCTGCTGTGATTTTCCACTTTGAAAGAGCAGTGACAGTGACAGGGTAATGTGTTTCTTTAACCAGTGTTCATGTTGATGTCTGAGTGAAGTGAGAACTGTCAGCCGTCTATTGTATCGCCCGTTTGAAATTATGTCTGTCGTAAGCAAGTGCCTAGTCATACCAGACAATGGGCAAAGCGTAAATTGTGGGCTGGTGTTGCCGGTCTATTGTTCCAAGCCATTAACTGCAGATGTATTGTTGCTCTCACTTTTCCCTTTGACAAAACGGACCATACTGACAGGTGCATTAACAGCATCACGGAGTAACTCGTGCAAGACTTTGGCTCCGTTCTCCAGTTACATGGAAGATGAGGCTTTGCTGTTCTTGTTGAACAACGCCCAGCACTGCAGTGATGAGCTCAAGATGGTGTAAAGATGGCGTGTTGGGTCAAAGAAACTCATATGGCAGCTTTGTACAATCACCAAGGGGGAAGTCTTGACTTTAAAACTCTTTCAGGTCGACCCTGCAGATGCTTCATCAAGCGCTCTGTAAAGTCACCTTATAATGTGCCAATTTCCTGTCTGGTCCAATGCGGAGAGAGAAGAGAGATGTTTCATCTGAATGGCTGCAGCCAATAAAGGTTGAGCTGTTGGCTTCCTTTACTGGCGGAGCGCTCTCCATTGATTTTCCCTTTTGTCTGTAGATCAGTCTTGCTCTCTCTGTCACACACAGCATGTTGAACAGCGCTGATCTTTAATGAAACTTCAGGGAATGACATGTGCCAGGCCGCCTGCTGTTTCAGCGTTTACAGAATGAACCTGATTGGCTCAGGTGGAGAACACTGCAGTGTTTGTTATTTTTAAAGTATAATTTGGCCCAAGGGATGCATGCACCTCTCACGGAGGATGGTACACGTCTCGGATGTGCCTACAGCTCACCGGTTGAAAGAATGTTAGCAACTTTACCAACTTGTTGTTGTCTTTACTCTGTACCCATTTGGCGGTGAATATCTGATGCACAATGTCATGAATCCAGTTGTAGCTTTTCATATCTAATCGTGATGCTCAAAGGGTGTCTTAATACAGAAGTAGAAGTAGGTTTTCAGGTTCAGATAGCCCAAAGCTCAGTGTCAGTGTCAGGCAGCATTGGAGGTTTTGAGGACAGCAAAGGTACAAGTTGATCCACTTAGCTCAAGCCTGAATGGTTAATCCTGCACCTGACTAATCATCAGTGTGCCCTGCACAGCTCTATGTGATGAACAGACGCTGACCACCACGGCTTGTTCAGTTTATTCATTGATTTAATTTTATGCTGCACTTTAATCGTCCAAAACACTGAATACGTTAGAAGCTCCTAATGTCACGTTGCGCTGCTTGAAAAGAGATTGCGGGTGATTAATTGAATGCGATAGTCTCACAGCTGTCCAGGTTTAATTAGCTACAAATCTGGATGATAGGTGAACCCAAATGTTTGTGCATTTCCATAAACCCTCCCCCTCTTTTGATAGTTACGAAAACTTGTTTTTCATTCGAGGCGACAGTGTAACAGTCGGCATGTTCTTCACAGAAAACATATAGATGTAATCTGACACCAGAACTGATAACTTATGTTTACACGCTATAACATGTGAGAGGCTGTTTGGGTAAATATGAGACAGGAACCACACAGGATCCATATGGTGAAAATAGCTCATTCATCACAGCTTTAGTGCCAATAGTTTGTTTGTTTAAGTTCAAGATTTAACACAATCATTTTGTTTGGTCGGGCATTTCAGTGTTTATGCCAGTATGATTTGCACCAAATAACAATCATGAGAGTGTCAAGTCACAATCGTCTCCCTCAAGATGCTACCGTTGCTGTGTAAGGACTTTAGAGATCCCAGCATAGCTTCAGCTGGGATTTTGTGAGGACAATGCAACAAAGTCCAGCATGTTTCGAAAGCTGCTCAGCCGGGAATGGGATGAGCTGTAATAAAAAAAAAAAAGTATAACACCCATGCCCTGCTGTTATACATAAAAAGAAAAGTTTTAGAAGAAGAAGCATCAGAACTGTCAGTCGTCTATTGTATCGCCCGCTGTTACCCTTCTTGTGGGTTTGATGGAACTCTTGTGGGTCTTGGGCATTCATGGGTGTAGCTGCCATCTCCAAAGATATTTCTCTGTTCTACACTGTCCACTGTTTTTTGTTCTGGGGTCAGGAGGGAGGCTGCTGTCGTCAGAAGGAGGCATGAGCCCCTCAGTAGAGGCTTTAAGAACACTTGACTTTGATCATGACTTAGATTTGTTGAAGCAACGGCCCACAAGGTTGTGAAAAATAAGTGCCACTTGAGAGAGAAACAAGTGATTTGTTGCAAATTAAACAGAACCAAATTTCATTGTTGACTATTAAATATGCACATGTGAAGCAACTCTTTACACTGAAAACACTCAATAGAATACATCTCAGTATTGTGAAAAGATTTGCTTTTCTCTTTAAGGCTGAAACTCCAACGTTACACTGGTCGTAATCCAGGTGCAGCAGAGGCAGCTTCAGCTGCCGGTACTTTGTTGGCAAATATCCGTTGTTGATTGCTAACTGAAATGTGTGTGTAATACACAGCTTTTGTGCCGTCTCGTAGCTTTGTTGTTGTGACTAACACAATGTTGCTGGCAGTCTCATTGACACATGACATTGGAGGCCGTGAGCCCCCCCCAACCCCACCCACACCCCGCTCCACTGCAACACTGTGTTTCAGTATTATTAGCATGCGTGTCTCACAGGCATCAAACAAACTAGAGAAAACCACCTTTCTTTCTTATTTAAGCACATGTTTCGTGAGTAACACTATTTTAAGCATGACATGTGCTAAAAGTGCTTTGAACAGACTCGTGCAGGCAGCACTTGTGCAAGCGTTTTTTTCCGGAGGCACAAATTTTATGATGATTCTGAGAAGATCATTGACTTTTCATACGTCATCAACAGCAAGAGAGTTACTGATGTTTGGTCAGCTTTGTTCCTCATTTGCTCACCACATGAGGCTCTCACGCTTTTATTATTGTTTCTGTTCATTTATGTTTCACCTCAAGGAAGTTTCCTCATGTATTGATGACAATTTACAGGGGTGACCTCTGAAGTTAGATGTAAGAGAGGGTGACGCGGATAAAATATTCTTAATATTAACTGTAATTTATAATTACGACAGTGATATAATTCTGTTTTACATATTTTCTGGGAAATGAATTGATAGACTGAATGCGTTTTGGCTAAACCATCAAATTAAATACCTGACAAATTAAAATATTTCAACACTTTGAATAGAAAATATTCTAAAAATCCATGAATCATGTTCATTGATTCTAGGCAAACATCAAACTGAAGCCTGTACGGAAGTGCCTAAAACTGCAGTTCCTCAAAGGTCCACTTGAGGCTGGCTACAGAACGAGTCTCTATAAGCCACCATATTAAAATGTCCAACTTCATAGCAGAAATAAACATGTTTACAGCCAGGGACAAAAAACAGTTTTGGTCTCTATAGCTAATTTATATAGCTATATAACTATAGCTATATAAATTAGCTATAGCTAACTAAACCGAGGGTGAAATTTTTATATAATACACCTGTTCAAATCATATTAAGGCTTAAAGCTATCCAGAATCAACAGCATGGCTGCTTCGAATGACAGCTAGGTGCTGTTACAGACTGCTTGTTTGAGCACTCAGATGCCATTTAGCCCGCCTTCCATTGATCCACTGATGATCCATGTCTTCAGAATGGCTCTTCAGAAACCTTTGGGTGACGACACACACATACGATGTCCATTCTTTATGCTGTCAAAGATTACTCATTAAAGGGACGGCCGCCTCTGTATAAATATTATAGTTAAATATAATATAAATATATCATGTTATCATCCAACCCTGCTACATGTCTCCTCAAAGTTACATAAGTAAAAGATTAAGAATATAAAAATAAACCAAAACATCCTGAGAAACTTTGTTGCTCCATCTTTTCCAGTAACACCAGATTGAAATGCAGTTTACTTAATATCACCACCTGGAATAAAATCAAACCGTCTTAGTGAATGTGGCTGTTGTTGATGTCAGCTACTGTTAGACATGGATAAAAAAAATAATCCTGTGTTAAAAAAAAAAAAATCCTGTGTAAATGTTTTCAGACAGCAGATGGTGATACACCTACGTAGTTTCTGTTTTTCCCAGATGGTGATACAGCTACGCAGGCTCCAGTACTCCATATGCTCAGCTGATGCTTTTGCTCTGCCCAGCCAAATAGGGCAGCCTGCTATGATAAGCAGCTCAACTAAAGGCCGGGGTTCCCGAGAATTTTCCAAACCCCAGGGTGATTTCTGCTGGCAGTATCCGCTGCATATCACACACACATCACACACTCTACTACTCATGTATGACTGAGTCAGGAGTCCTCTCCATCCTGTAAGACTGGTATTCATTCATATCTCATGTCTGTGTGCTCTGGTATTTAATGGACAAAGTGCTTATGGAAACACAGATAGATGAGTATATATTTGGATGGGGGGGTGGGGAGTGTGTGGAGGTGTTGAGGCCTTTGCGCTTTAAAGATATGTGTTGTAGGTGGGGGACGTGACCGTGACGCCCACTCACCGCTCTGTCGTGTCAGCCTCTAACCTTTTGTACAGCATAACTAAACCAGACTGGAGTGCTTACTTCTGTGCTGACACTGCTGCTACAGGAGTGGGGTCATTTTTCAAGCAAAAATGCCAAATATTTGCTGGTTCTAACTTCTCAAATGTCAGGAGTTTTCTTTGTGATTCATCATAGTTATCTTTTGATACGGTCTAATATAACAAGCGACCAGAAGAGTAATTGATAACGGAAATATTAATTTTGCATCAATAGAGCATAAAGTATTTAAAGATAATTTGCTTTAGTTGACTGAACTTAAAGGTCCAGTGTATAAAAACACACAACATTTAAAACATGCACATGTCTTCCACATAGTGTTTTCATTTGCTTATAATCGCCCATAATTTCAAATCATTATGGGTTTTTTGGCTTTAGATTGATCCTTTTACATCTACAGACACTGGGGGAGTCGGCCATTTTGAACCGCCATGTTTTTATAGTAACTCAGAGTGGACGAACCAAACACTGCCTCTGGAGCATCTCCCACCCTGTGCCTTTTGTGTTTAATTGTTACAGTGCTTTCTCTTTCATGCTAGTAAGAAGAGGGTGAGGGCGATGGGCATGCAATCAGCAACTATTTGCTACTACTTACTTTTTTGGAAAAAAACCTGCATTGTTTAGAGCATGTTAACCTACTAGTGGCCTTCTTCTATCCTGCCTTTACCAGCACCTTGGTAGTTTTCTTGGTATGTTACCATATTACCTTACCTGGAGATGAAGGATGTTGATCAGTATCTTTAATATCCGATGACATAGGGTTTCATTCATATTACCTACAAAAACATTTTAAAACTGGTATCTTTACCAAACAACAGTGCCAAACCTGTATGTGAAACTTCTATCTCGTCCTTCTGGCAGTGAGAGTAATTACACAAACACTGTCAAAGCCAAGTGGCAACTTCCGTGGCTGGGAAATGAAGTGGAAGTGCTGTAATTCCTTGAATGGCCTCTTGAGGCTGGCTACAGAAGTGAGTCATCTCTATAAGCATCTACATTAAAATAATTAAACTTAAACTTCACAGCAAAAATAAACATGTTTACAGCCTTGTTCAAAAACAGTCTTGGTCTCTATAGCAAATTTCCCTGTTCATGACACAACTGACTTAAAGTTTAATATAATTAGCAGTGTGGCTGCTTTTATTGACAGGAATGGCACAAAAATGACCAAGACACATTAAATAACACAAGAATGACCCCAGGCGTCAGCTTGCCTCAGGTTCACTGATGATCCACGTTTTTGTTGATATTTAGATTAGCCGGAAGGCGGAAGAAGCAGGGCTGCCAACATGGCTGCAGCCCGCATATTTTCAGCTTTAATACAACGCTTCGGAAACCTATCAGTCATGCTCTGTCCATTCTTTGCATTGTCACTGGTCGGGGTGTGTAATGGCATATGCCTCTGCCATACTTCTAGTTTCTGTAGCCTACGGTAACTTCCTCCTTCAGCTCTGCCAAACCAATGATTCATATGAAACTCATAACTGTTGCAGGAATGTCTTCACAGACACCAGATTTCAAACCTGGTATGCTGCGACACACACACAGATTTACCTGGCAATTAGGGGCTTAATCATCATTGTATGAACTCGTTAGGCAAGGGCTTGAATATAACGTGCGTCATTTATGTCTCGCACTCCAGCTTTAATGTGCATTTAGAGTTATGCTTCCTGTCATGGGGGCACATTTCCAGGACAGGTGAGCAGGCATTGGCACGGTATCCTTGGCAACAGGTCAGTTGCAATCCATGGAACACCTGTGGTGTGACACCTCCGCCCTGCTGTCTGCCCCACTCAGCTGACTCTGCCGTCTAGTTGCTGTCACAGGTTGCTCATGCATATTGCATACCAGTAGAAGCAAGTGTCCGCGCGGTGTAATTAGATCATCATTTCCCTGATAATGATTAATGTAACACACCCCTGCTGTTTATCGTATGAAGCTGGCTTGTATGTGTGAACGTAAGAGAGGGAGAAGGTGTGTTAATGTGTGACAGAGGAGTGTGTCAAAGTGATAAATTACTATTTAGTATGCATACTACGAGTGACTTCATCTTAGAAATATGTGTTTCAGTTAGAGCTGTTAGTTCAACAAGTCAATCAGTATGATGCTGATGGGAAGATTAGAAAGACTTGAGAGATCAATCTGTGAGATCAATCCCAAATATGCAAAATAAATTGGTGTGAGCATTCTGTTATTAAATTGATATGAAGTGAAGATTGATTCTTGAACATGAACGTAATGTTTTGGTGCAGAAGTAAAGAAGAAAATGGTGAAGATTGCACATGTTCTTGGCTGTTTGGGCTGGTGGTTGGCATAGTTTAAAAATGTAATCCTTTTAGTCGGAATTAGCACCTGGCACTGCAAGAGGCATGTGTCAGGTCACAGGGAGGCAGGACTCGCTTGGAGCGGGGACACATTTTTGTGGCACACAATGTTTCGCCTGAGTTTTGCCAAACTGTGTCGATTCAGAGTAGGTTCATATATTTTTTTATCATTTCCTTCTTAGAAGTCTAAAGTGTGTGTAAGGCTAATCAAGTTGTGAATTAGCCTAAAGCTGGTTGTTTGCTGCTCTTATGTCTACGTATTAGGGTCAGATAAGCAAAGCTCTGAATGGAAGCTACAAGCCGAAGTGTAGACTGGATTAACCTCTAAAAAGGATGTTTGTTGAAGTGTTTGTTCATGTTTCATTTGTTTTAATCTAAGAACCAGCACTCATGCAGAAAGTGTAATTGTAACACCTACCTGTTTCCCTCTTCCCTCTCCAGTTGGCTGAGTACCGCCAGAGAAAAGCTCACGCGGACTCCCAAAAGAAACAGAAAAAGAAGAAGAAAAAGAAGTCACCGGAGGACTCTGAGGGGGACACGCAGGGAAGGGTGGAGGTCGGACCGGATCAGCCTGTTGAAGGAGAAGAGGGCTCAGGTGAAGGACGAGATGGCTCACAAGAAGAAAATAAAGACCCACCCACCACGGAGTTTACCTTCGCCAGGACACTGCGGAGCGGAGAGACTGTCAAACATGACCAGACCTACACCATAGAGGTAAACAATAAAACATACAAAATTGTGGCAGTAGCTCAGTCTGTAGAGGTTCTGTTCAGTAAAACTCACGTCAGAGAAAAAAAAGATGTGCTTTTTTTTTGTATTAATCACATCATACTAACTAACTACTAACCTGAAAAATGTTGATGAAAATGTCATTAAGGGGGTGGCCCGTGGCGTAGCGGGTTAAGCGACCGCCCCATGCATGGAGGCTACAGTCCTCGCTGCAGCGGCTCCGGCTCAACTCCCGCATCGGACGCCCACTTACTGCGTGTCACTCCCCCTCTCTCTGCCCCCTGTTTCCTGTCCATCTTCAGCTGCACTATCATTAAAGGCATAAAACGGCCAAAAAAAAAAATCTTAAAAAAAAAGAAAATGTCATTAAGCCCAAGTTGATATATTCAGAATGTTTGTTTTCCTTTCTACTAGTCCAAAACCCAGAGTTGTTCAGTTTACTGTAAAATGAGACAAAGAAGACCAGCAAATGTTCACATTTAAGAAGATGAAACCAGTAAACCTTTGGCATTCTTGCTTTGAGAATAATAATCAATCATCTAAATAGTTGCCAGTTAATTCCCTGATGATCAGCTGATTGACTGATACTTGACCTTGTCCAAATGGAATGCATTTATTCTGTGTTTCGTGGAATTTACAGCAGATAATGGTTGATTTTGTTGAGGTGGACAAAGAGAAATGATCATTTTCCTCTAATCAATAAACCGATGACTACATGTGCTACAGCATGTCAGATTTCAAATTAAAGAGGTACCATTCAGGAAGGATTTCTGGGTGTTACCATGTTTAAAATGAATTTGAAAAGATTCAGTTTTGAGAATTGATTTGGACATTGCTGTTGGTTTTGTTTTGTTTTATTATTTTTGAACAGTTGCCTGTTGGGGTTGTCGTTAGGCCAGAGAAACAACGAGTGACATTTACTCAATAATATCCACAAATGCCCACAGGTAACAGGTAACACAGTGGAATGAATTATTCACTACAAAATTGTTTGATGGCACCTCTATTCATTCATTCATTCATTCATTCATCTCTGGAGGATCTTCCCCTGTTCAGTTTCACTGGCTTTGAAAAAGCTTTGTGTCACACAAAATTGTACTAAACATATAATGTTTATTCATGAATGTGTCAGTAATTGAAGCCACTGGAGGTTATTTTCTGTTTGATGCATTTTAGATCCCAGCATTCTTCAGAAAAGAGTGTGATTTTATTAGTGTTCCACCTGTCCGCTCCGCTGGCACCCAGAGAGTCTTTTGAATATAAGTGCTGCGGTTTCATTTTATGACTTTGATTATTGATTATTAATGTACTTACTGCATGAGAGATTACACGAGTTGTACTCATAGTGGTAGATCTGGGTGAGAAGGATCACTGTCCTCTCCAGAATTTTGTTTCTGTTGTCTCCTGGAGTTTAATGAACCCAATGTAGCTGTCATGACAACCAGTCCCACAGGGAGCACAGAGCAGTGCTGTCGAATTCTCAACAGGAAATAACAAATAAAATGTATTTGTCACCTTATTTCCTTCAGAATTTTAAAATGTATTAAATGAAAGGAGTTGAAGCACTGATGGAGAATCACAGCCTTGTTTATATTTCTTTTATGAGTCACCAAATTGTAAATCCAATTACCGAGATCTTTACACCTGATGTAAATGTATGAATGAGCAAAGTGTACACATCAACATCCAACTGTGCCAGCCTGCACAGTCAGACCCTTTCAGATGATCCAGAATGTGGCGGTGCGCCTGGTTTTCAATCAACCCAAAAGATCACATTACCCCTCTGCTCATTGAGCTCCACTGGCTACATGTAGCAGCCTGCATTAAATTCATATCCCTAATGCTTACTAAAAAGTAGTCTCTGGTACTGCACCCACCAACTTGAATGATATGCAGGCATATATTTTCTCATGACCGTTGCATTCCTGCAATGAACGGTGCCTGACTCTGCCACCTGTACACTCAGAGCAATCCAGGCTCTTCTCATCTGTTGTTCCCTGTTGGTGGAACATGCTACCAGTTCTTACCAGATCAGGGGCGTCCCTCTCTACTTTTAAAAAAACTCCAGCTCTTCAGTTGTTGGTAGCGCTTGGAGAGGAGAGGAGTCTCTGGACATGCTAAAATCTATCCCCTCTAGTACTGTTACTTGATTCTATGCAGAGAACTAACATGGACTTACAGTATCACACTGTACCGTGATTGTTTCCCTTTTCTATGAATCGCTTTGAATAGGAGAGTCGTGCTGCATAACAAGAATCTAGCAGGGATACTCACTAACATGATGATATGTTGGTGCAGTGCTGCTTTCATGGTCATTTTTATTCAGCTGAGGATGCGCTCTGTCTTATTCTTGAGCATAGATTTTAAAATCACAGACTTCTGAAAGGTTTGAATGTGCTGGGGATTTTGTTGAACTTTCAGCCGCTTAGTTCTTCCTTTGCATAATACATCACTGACAGACACCATCATCAAGCATGCTATCTGAAAGGACAACACACTCCATGTCCTATGAATTTATTTCCTCTTCACAAATGCATAAAAATAGTGTAAATTCAGTCAACTCAATGTTTCTCTTCGATAACTGATGTTTGATCTATGTGCTTTACATACACGAACTTCAAACTTCTGATACATTCCTATATTTTAAGATAAATGGAAAAGTTGTCACTTGTCTCACTCATGACACTGATAAATGAAATTCAGCTGCATTATTCTGCAGCAAATCAGCTTCAATCATCTAAAACGGCAAAAAATAATAAATATGCAGACCTGAAGGCTCTTACACTTTTTTTTTCTTTAGTCGTTCAAACCCTGTCTGTCTCTTTTATCTGCGCTGTGCAGCCACTCTTTCCATGAACCCACTGTACAGTTGATGCCGTACTTGCCCACAAAACTACCAGTTGCCATGGAAACAGACAATTGCCTTTAAACAGGTTGAGATGCGTCGGTCTCTATGACCAATTCCGCTGGCCTTGCACCACTTTTTAGCAGACCTTAAGGTTGATTGAATGTATGAATGTTTTTGTCGCACAGCGAGTTTTTTTTTTTTTTTTTACCTTGGGAGTGATGCACATCCTCTCTGTTGCACGAGGCTGTGGAACGTGCTGTTTTCTGCTGCATGGATGGGAGCTGTTATGTATCACTAAATGAAATCGTGAGTGTTAAGAGACTGAGCTATACAGCATGGTGTGTGTGATTATTGTGGGTGTATTATTTAACAATTTAACTGGTTTATTCTCCCCTATGTTTTTCTCTCAGACTGATGGGTCATGGGGTTTGGTTCACTTCTTAGATCTTGTAGTGTTGCTGCTTTCTCTGAGCAGGAAATGGGGTTGCTGTGGAAACACAACAGCGTCAGAAGTTTTCCATTCTCAAGTTTTTCACCGGCATCTGAAAGAGATTGTAATTGCAAATATGAGTGCGTTGACTCATTGATGCCTCTTAGGCATCAGCAGTCGCAAGTAAACTTCACATCAAGCGCCCTTATCAATGAGGCTGTGATAAAATGTTCACATGTCACACGCCGATATTCTTCTTTTAGCATGTTGCAGTTTGTGATGATCAGGTTCCACAATCGGTGAAAGCTAAACCTGCCATTTCTCTCTCGTTCTGAGCCCCATACAGTTTCAATTTATGACCCAGGAATTAACCTGAAAATAGACTTCAGTAATGGCCGTCATTACTCTGTGGGAGTGAGAAAGGCACCGTGTGGCAGAAGTAGGTTAGGCCCATATTTGAATGCTGAGTGCCTGCTGAAATAGGACACACGACAGACATTGTTATGATTGAACATTTTATTGTGTGTGTTTTAAGTTGGATTATAGTTCAGAAGACTTCTGCGACTGTAATGACTGTACTTTTGATAATGCTAGCACCCTCTTTTCATTTCACAATAAAAGACCACGCAGATTAAACTGTTTACATGAGTTCGACGTTCAAATGTAATCACATATTTGTGTTATTTATTGTGATATCGTGGCTGTCTTATTGTGTTATTAACTTGATAATGTGTCTTGTGTTATTTTGAAATCTCTTTTAAAATGCAGTGTTGATTAAACTGTTTAATCTTCTCTATTGCAGCCGGAGAGTGAAGTGTCCACGACTGCTGAAGATTGCTCCTCTGAGGTGAGTTGACTGAAAATATGTCATCACCCCGTGGCGCACGCACTTCCTTTTCCTTTTTCATTTTAATAAAATGGTAACTCCAAATGTTTTTCCCAATGCCAAGTTCACACTGATGCAACTTTCACATTGAAACCTGCTGCTGAATCTCACGTCCAGGTTTGGAGAATCCTATAGGACAGTTCGATGAGGATCTGGCTAATTTACTATCATGCACAATTCCATTGGCTTTCTGTCATTTCCATGTAGCTCATAAGCCGGGTTGGCTGCATGCTCTTATTGTTTTCATTGGAAATGGTACCAGAGACAGGAAAGAAGAGCAGAAGGAAGCAGATCACTGCTGTCAACCATAACACATCCACTGAGTCAGACTACAGAAATGGTGATAACAGGAGTACATGCTGGTAAAATCAGAAAAAGTCGTTGGAGAAAATAAATCAGCAGACCTTAGCAGAACTAACATGGCCAATGATTACTTCTGAAGTTCACGCAGGCTTTTCCGTCACTATTCTCAAATCTTAGTGTTTCACTGACAGTGTTGTGAATTAACAGGTAAATGGGTGCCATGATGAGATGACAGAGTGCCTAATGATGTCCACGAAGGATTTTATCTGGGTACAGTAATCCAATCAAGCAGTTCTCTTAACTCTGCTGGCAAACCCACAAGACTGCTGGATGTTACTCTTAAACTGTTTGCTTATACCTTTGTCCACTGCAAGATTTCCTTTAACCCACTAACCAAGCCTGTTTTATGCTGCACTGACTATATATCTAAATACCTGTCGGGTATATGCTGTGATGAAAAAGACAAGACTTTTTGACATTTTTGGGGTGTAAATTATCTGTGAAAACTGGCGAAGGAAAGAAAGGAGAGGACACAATGAGCTGCTGTCTTCACGTTCAGTGAGATGATATTTGAACAGAGGGGACAGAAACCTGGGAGGTGCTGATCAATGGAGTTATGATAGACGGAGCCAGAAATGGTTAAGGTGACATGTCGTCTGCAGTGTCAGTGACCATGAGATGTTAAGAATATATCAATGCTACCACAGCTTTTACTTGAAAAATTCATGACATAGTTTTTACTCCTTTTGTGTGAGATGAAACCTAGTAATTATTTTCCAAATGACCAGCTTTCAACAACACTGAAAACATCACCATCTTTGAAAGAGAAAGTGTAATAACAGTGATATGACAGCAGTTCTGTCCCCTTCTTAGTTTTCTTGAATTCAGCAGATTGAGTCGGGTCACATATTTTTTTCAGCTCCTAATTGTAATTAAAGGGAATCTAAAGGAGCTATATAGGATATTTGAACAATGTTTAATCTAGAACAAAGCTTTACCTGCACTGAGGTTACAGCCCAAGGGATATTATTTCTTTCACAACCGAAGATTATGTTCTTAATTATCTTGCTAGAAAGAAATATCAAATGTTGGCATCATTTTGCTCTTCTCTATTCTTTTTAATATCTTTGAGAATCTGCAAAATCAGGTGCAATTTATTGTCAGCAATCTGCAAACTTCAAGAAAACTGGGAAAGAGAAATGAGTTTCAGGCATTTGTCTGAATTCAAACTTTTCAGGACTCCACTTGTAGAACTAACATAGACAGGCTGTTCCTAAACTGATTTGGACTTCATTTTTGCATTGTATCTGTAAAGCTTGGTTTGGCCACAAATATGGAATAACATTAACATATTTACTACACTCCTCCTTCATGTGGCTCCTGGCGCTTGTAACTAACCGCTGTCACTCCTTGGGTAGTGACTAAGTGCTAAATTCATTCTCGAAACCTCATCTTGACGTTTTTTTCCAAAAACCCTGCAAATGCTACACAACCATTTATTTTCGTGACTCAGGAGGAGGTGGAGTCCCTGCAACAGGTGACCAAGGGAGGCACGATGCAGGACATGGAGGATGCATTAGCTGCCAAGACCCAGGCAGTGGAGGAGCTGAGTCGAGAGCTCGGAGAAATCAGGGCTGCCTTTGGCACGGAGGGAGTACAGCAGGTAAATGTTTTATTACTTTATTATACCTCATACTGTTTTTAGCCCGTCTATTAAGATTAAGACTCTAAATTAACTAGGCAAGAATTTTGAGATGGGGGAAGATTTTATCGCCTTAGCACAGCACATTTCTTCCTTCTTCATAACGCCAAGGTTCAGCCTTGTCTCTTTTACTGCTGTCTTTAAGCTCTTTCTTTCTCCTCTCCTTTCTTTGTTCTGTCTCACTATTGCATATATGCACTTTACTTTCATAGCTGCAGGACTTTGAGGCTGCTCTGAAACAGCGGGATGGCATCATCACCCAGCTCACAGCCAACCTTCAGCAGGCTCGCGAAGAGAAAGATGAGATCATGAAAGAATTCCTGGAGCTGACGGAGCAAAGCCAAAAACTACATATTCAGTTCCAGCAGGTGGGCATGTTACATCTAAATCATAGTATTAGCTGTTCGATCCCACACTATCTAGCCTGTACATGTTATTACCCTGTTATTATATTGTCCTGCTACTTACTGTTCACACGTTCAATTAGAAATTAATTTGTTTATGGAAAAATCACAGCTGCAGGCGGGCGAGACGCTAAGGAACACCAGCCACAGCAGCACAGCAGCCGATCTCCTTCAAGCCAGGCAGCAGCTCATGCAGTACCAACAGCAGCTGGACGAGATGAACGTCGAGGTGAAGAAGCACCAGGAGATGAGCAGTGAGCAGTTGGAGCACATCAGCCAGCTTCAGCACAAGCTCAGTGACATGCAGATGGTAAGACGTTGTCTAGTATGATCCTGCAGATATCTTTTACACATATTCTGTTGAATGTACGTATGTTCGCAATGATGCGCCTGTATCTCTAATAACTGGTTTCCTCTGTAGTTGGGGAAAAGATCAGAAGAATCATTCACACAAAGGATAAATGAAAAGGACCTGCTCATTGCTGAACAAGAGAAGGTTATTTTGAGCCGGGAGCATTTGCTGACGGAGTTAAGAACAGCGGAGGAATCTTTTGCACAAACACTGAAAGAAAAAGATCTGTTCATTTCAGAGCAAACTGCAATAATCACAGAACACGAGCTGTCGCTGACCCGGCTCAGAGAGGAACTTGTCCATGTGGGGAGGACTACAGATGAGAATATTATGCACGAGTCAAATGAGAAAGACTTGATTATAGCTGAGAAAGAGAGAATCATTTCCGAACGTGACTGCTCTCTCACGCAGCTCAAAGACGAGCTGGAGTCCTCTGAGAAAAACCAGCATGACCTCCAGGAGCAAATGGCCGCAAAAGTATCAGAGCTTGAAAAATGCGTAGATGAGTTATTAATCACTAAGTCTGACTTAGAAAGCTGTAAAAGCGAAGTAGAGAGTTGTAAATTAGAATTAGAAAAAGAGCGAACAGAGTTAGAAAGCTGCAAGGGTGAACTTGCAACTTCCCGACAGAAAGAGCGAATGTCATCTAATGAAATTATGCAGCTCATGGGCACGGTTGAGGACCTGCAGAAACGTTATCACCAGGGCAGCCTGTCTGAGAGTGACACCGTCCAAAAAATGCAGGAAGAGACTACGAGGAAGCTCGACATTCTCAGGGCAGAGCTAGATGAGATGTATGGTCAGCAAATAGTTCAAATGAAGCACGAACTTAATTTGCAGCATGCGGCGAGAGTGGAGCAAATTACAGCGCAACATCGCGCTGAGCTCGAGCTTCTACAAGAACAACAACTGTCTCAAAGCTCCGCTGTCAGCACTGTGGAGGTGGACACTCTCAACGCTAAGATTAGGCAACTCCAAGAGACATTAGAGCAATCCCAAGCAATGCACGATCAAGCTCGGCACGAGCTTAACCAAGTCGGCCAAGAGAAGTTCAGCCTGCAGGCCAAGGTTGAAGATCTTCTCCGAGAACTCCGTTCTGCTAAAGAGAAGGTGGAGCAGGTCTCCCACAGTCTTATCTCTCAGGAAAGCCAACAAGGTGAACTGCAGCGCCTCCAGGAGACCATTGACAATCTGAAGAGCGAGCTGGCTGCAGCTCAGGAAGCGGCAGAAGAGGTAGAAGCAAAACACGATTCAGAGATAACCAACTACAAGATCAAGTTGGAGATGCTGGAGCGTGAGAAAGACGCTGTGCTCGACCGCATGGCAGAGTCACAGGAAGCAGAGCTGGAACGGCTAAGGACTCAGCTTCTGTTCAGCCATGAGGAAGAGCTGACCAGTCTGAGGGAAGAGCTGCAGAGGGAGAGCTTCCTGAACACAGAAAACCTCCTCAATGAAGCCGCTGTCAAACACGAGAGAGCGCTGGATGAGCTGCGGATCGGTTACGAGGAAAAACTGCATTTGTTACAAGGAGAGAAGGCAACTTTTGTCACAGAGCGAGATGAGCTTTTGCACCAAATTCTTGGACTAGAAGAAGATCTAAAGCTCGCCGTGCACAGCTCCAAAGCAGACGAGCTTGTCCAGCAGCTTCAGGAGCTTCAGGTTGAGCTCGAGGTGCTGAGAAAGGGAGGAGAAGATCGAGCTCGAATGGAAAACGAAATTCAGACATTATTAGAAAAGACGGAGGTGCTTGAAAACCAGTCAAAAGAGAAAGAACAATGCTGGGAGAACAAAAGGAAAGAGCAGGAATTGGAAGTGGAGATGTTGATAGAGTCTAATAACACTTTGAAAGAAGAGCTGGACTCACAGATGATGAAAACTGAGACACTCGCTGCTGAGAACAATCAAATGCAGCAACAAGTAGTTGAGCTCAGTGAGAAAATTGAAACACAGAGGACTACTTTCTCTTTTGCTGAAAAGAATTTTGAGGTAAACTATCAGGAGCTGAAGGAGGAGTACACGTGTCTTATTGAGGCAAAGACAGTGTTAGAAGAGAGGACACTGAAGGAGACACTTGAGTTTGAGGCAAAAATTGCCAGCCTTCAGTCACAGATTCGAGAGCTGGAGGAGAGCAGCAAAGATATCAAAATGGAGGACAGAAATACAGACGGGTCTGAAAAAACTGTGATAGAAAAAGATACTACTGAGCTAATGGAGAAGCTTAATGTTGCTATGAGTGAGAAGGAAAGCCTGGCTGGGAGGCTTTCCGAAGTTACAGAACAACTGATGTTCACAGAGAGCAAAGTGGGGCAGCTGGAAGAAGAGCTGATGAAAATTAGACAAGAAAATGCGAAGGTCATCGCCCTAAATGAAAGCCTGGGGAAAGAACTAGAAGAGAAGCAAGAGATTATCAGAGAGCGGGCGAGGGGGCAGGGTGCCGAGAGAAAGCTCCAACATGAAGAGCAAGCTGTTGAAGCAGTTTGTTCTTTTGAGGATCAGCACCTTCAGATTCAATCTCTGCAAGAGGAGATAAAGGCTCTTCAGTCCCTCTTGCAGGCAGCCGAATCAGAGAGAGACAGCATCCGGGAGACTCTGGAACTCCAGAGGATTTCACAGACTCCCTCCCCAGCAGCGGCAGCCCAGACCTCTGGGGAGGGACCAGTCGAAGGACGATCCTCCCCGCACAGGTCCACAGCCTCAGGGTCAAGCAGGCGCAAGAGACGGCACAGGTTGAAGCAGGAGCGCAAAGCGGGCACCGCTCTTTCAGACTGCAGAGAGGAACGACAAAGGGAGGAGGAAGAGGAGGCAGCAGTGAAAGAAGAGAGAGCTACAAGTGCTGCAGAGCCGGAGATGCAGCCTCAGATGGAGAGCCAGGTTATGTCATGTTCACAAGAGAGGGCCGGTAAGGAGGACTCCACTGACGGGTACCAGGGAGACGGAGACAGGGACTACGTCAACAAAAAGGTAAGTACTCACATGCATCTACTGCACCACCCTTCAGAAAAAAAGATCTTGCTGCCTTTTTCTCTGCTGCCCGCTTTAAGTCTGATTAAATTACATGTTTGATTGAGTGATTTAAAAGGCTTTTCAAAAAGAAAAAAAAAAGAAATGTGCACGACAAAAGAAAGCGTAATTGCATTCTTTGAACATTTCATGTTCACAGTTATTGCTGTGATTGATATTGTTATTCATCATGACTGTGTGGATGGCGTTCATAGCCAGATCAAGCTTTAACACCGAGTCTGACTGAGGCATTTCAACACTGACATGTTTTCTCTCTTGTGATTAACGGTCATGATTGAAAATTGCCTGGGTGCCTGCAGGCTTTCTCCCAAAGGTAGAATTGAGCAGCACAGTCTGACTGTTGTGATCAAAACACGGACCATATGTTTTTAAGTTTGTAAGTGAGGGAGAATAATGCCAAGATAGAAAAAGCACAGCCTGTACATGACGCTGTGTGTTAGCACTGCATCTGTATTCTGCTCATTTCTTCTTATAGGGGCAATATGCAATATTTATAATCTGCTTTCCTCAAACTGAATTTCACGTTGAAAAGAGCTGAACACGACAACAAGGAAAAAAAGGCAAACAATCACCCACAGTCTTCTGACAGCTTTGAATTGTTGCCGTTGTGTAGAAACGTGTACATTCTAGTTTCTTTCCATCCTGCAGGGAGTGAAGGGTTTGAGGTGAGAAGCCATTTTAACCCAGTCACTTCTGTGTCTGTGTCACTTCAAGCTGTGTCTCAATTATACCAGGCAAAAAGATAGTGTGCAGTGTCTGTCTGCCATTTCATCTTTGTGTTTCATATTGTTTATGTCACCTCCTGGGTTGGAACACTACACATCGCCCAGAATGGCAAACGTATTTGAGCAAAAACCTCAAATCTATTAAAAATAGTTAATAAATAATAATAATAAATGTTGCTTCTGGTACCCAATGGCATGAAGAAATTATGTTATATAGTATTTATTTTTAATGTTTGAAGTCCTTTTATGTTCATACAATAATCAACACAACTTAAAGCAGGTGTTTTTTAAATGAGGTTCTGTGTACAGACGACACGCGATTACCAACTTCCCATGAAGTTGTTACAAGACTTTAATAATCAACTCCACATGGGTGAAGCCAAATTGAAATAAATCCAAATTAGATGATGATGAGTCCTTTTGCTGGAAATTATAGAGACTCGTTTGAATAATAAGATCATTTCTGCGCTTACTGTATAGTTACCTTCTGCTCCCTCTCAGGATGTGATGGTGCGTCTTGTCTTCCTGTCCATCAATCGTTGCATCTGTCTGCATTTTTACGAGGGTAATATGTTAAACAGTTCTTTTAAGAAAAGTACAATGTTTTTCTTCTGCTTGCTGATTTAGGTGAGCAGACATGGAACGGGTCACCGCACAGAGGCTGCTGTGGGTCCACGAGCAGAGGAAGAGGGACAGACTACGGAACATGTAAATGTCACTTAAACTCACATCCTGCCTTTTGGTTTTTAGTCTCAGTATGATGCAGTGAGGTGTAAAGGTCAATAAACAGGTGCTCATACACCTGAAATAAAATTCCTCTTCTTCCTTTCTTAATAAAAACATACAGTATGTGTTGCACATTGCTCCTTTCAGCCTGATAAATATCAATATAAGATAAAAGTTTGTTGGCACATTTCACTGACTTAACTGTGGAACTTAAAGACCTGCAGCCAGAAATCAGCAGAAAAAAACAATTTCAGGAGTTAGGAAAGAGGGAATAGGAAATTTTTTAAAGCAAAGTGGTCGATGATGATTGCACACAGTCGGGTGCAACAGAGGATGATTCTCCACAGAGCCCTGAGGCAGTGAGAGTGAGTGACAGAGAATTTCTATTCTAACTATTGAACTGTATAAATATGCCAATTAAATCTAAAAACCTCACACCACATCCCAGTAATTTGCTTTTAGTTTATTTTATTGTTTTAATTTAGTCTGGTGTCAAACAGTGTCTATATTTTCTGCTGTAGGGAAAAGCAGACTATTTGTAGTTTACATGACTTGAACGAAGAGGAAAGAGAAAATTCTAGGGTTTTTTTCTGAATTCCACAAATTCTCTGAAATCACTTGTCTGTGCCTCTTAAAACAAATCTGTTTCTTTGAGTAGTTCTAGCAACAAATATTCAAATTATATAGCATAAGGCTTATTGTTTTTTTGTAATTTCCTCTTGAGTAGAGGTTATTTTCTCTGTAAACTTGTGTGATTTTCATCACAGAGGTAATTCTCTTATTGTTGGGGTGTGTGTGTGTGTGTGTGTGTGTCTCAGCGGCACATAATAACACAGCTGCCGGCTGTTTTTTAAGCACCGTCTGCCTCTTGTTTGCATGTTTTTAAGTAGCTCTATCTGAGCGCTTAAAGGTTTGAAAGGACTCTCTGCACCATAGTGTCGGATGCAGTGTGGACCAGGAGATTGTATCATAACAAAGCGTTTTAAATACAGCCTAATTAAAATGTAGAGTGCACACATCTGACATCAAAGGTAACAGAATCACAATTTCATAATTGTGTAACCCGAACAAATTTGCGCTAATGCATAATGCATAATTGGGGAAAGAAGCCTCCCTGTTTGCCTTTTGTTCTCTCTTACAGAAGTGATAATAGCAGATCTCTCATCCTGAACACAGATGGCTAGTGCTACTTCTGTCAGGAAAATAGGATTGGTGGAATTATGTTATTTAATCATTTATCTCCTCTGATTAGCAGATGGATGTAACGTGCTGCATAATTTAATTTCTGATCAATTATAAGTGATCTTTGTCTCCCTTTTTTAGATCAGTACCATTTTGTGTAACACTCCAATTTAAAATCAAAGTATATATGTTAAACCTGTATTAATATTTCTTCTTGCGGTCTGTAGGGTGAGTGCCAGTTGCGGATGGAGGCCCAGCGCATCAGCCTGTCTCAGATTCACGCTGCCCAGATCGAGCTGCTGCAGGAGGAGACAGACGCCCACACACACTCCCTGGAACAGAAACTCCAGGACCTGAAAGATCACGGTGACCATGGTGAGTGGATGTGCAGTCAGCTGCCTTTGTGTTTGCAGCAAAGCGGAGGGACTTCTGATTTAGCATTCATGGTGGATCCACACAGAGCAGTATTCTCACCAGCTGATGTATCTTGCATTGTTTTTGTACTTTGCTTGTCAGAGGCAGTTTAAATTATACTAAATGTCTGAATTGTGAATTATTTTTTTTAGATGAGCCGAAAATCTTCAAATACCACAACATGTTACAGGCTATGTCAGAGGAGTGCAATGAGGTCATTCAGGTAATTATGAAGGAAAACAGTTTTCTAAATGAATGTGTGTTACCAGTTTACAAACCATTACATTTGTCTCTTTCTGCTCTGTGTTCAGTGTTTTCAAAAGATGTACGGTGAGGAGTTTTTAGAAAGTGTTGATGCACAGAGCCAGCCGGCACCTTCAGTGGATAGACCAGAAACCTGTGAATCCACCTCCATTGTACTGGAGGCCAGAGGTAACTTGTCTGTGAAAGGAATTAAAATACATTTTAAAACAAATGTTTCAAACAGTATAACACATCCAGTGCACATTTACGCATATTCAAATTGAATCATTCAATTTCTCTGACTCTAACGTACAAAACAAACTGCTTTCTCTTATGCAGAGCTCTACAGAAATCTTCAGCAGGTGAGGGAGAGGATCGAGCAGGAACATCTTCGCCTGTCACAGCTTCAGGCTCTGCTGAGAGCTGATGGGAACAAGGTAAAAATGCCTGTAGACATAAGCTGTTTCCCCATTCCTCACATTACATACACATTCTAAGTAGAGTATACTCAGACCATGAGCATGTGTCACGGGTGTTGGAAGTGGGGTTGTTGAGGGGGCAGCAGTTACTGTGTGTGTTTTTATATATATATATATATATATATATATACACACACACACACACACACACACACACACACACACACACACACACACACACACACAAGCCTTAAGCAGAACAATCTGCTTTATATTTATAAGAGTGTTTCTGATTCCTCTCAAACACACTAACAAATCTGCTAAACTCCTAGATGATGGAACTGCAGACAGCATATGATGAACTGAAGAGCAGCAGTGAGAAGGAGATCTCTGACCTCCTTGTGCAAGTTGCCAGCTCGAGCTCCTCTACAAACAAAGGTAAAAGTTGACTTCTCTCAGTTAATTCAAATTAAAAGCAAACAGGTCTGATGTCAGGTCAATGAGTAATGCGATTACTAACAGATCAAACTTAAATATTTTGTAGTACTCTTTCTGTAAAAATATAAAATATGCTAACCTAAACAAAAGGTACACACATTTGATTTTTTGTCGTATTACTCTCTGCTGTTTCTTTCACCTCTCTTTGTTCACTTCTCACTTGGTGCTGTTATCTGTTACTGCAGTGACCCCCTTTTCCCAGGAGGAACATTAAAGTTTCATCTAACAGATTCTAATCCTAAATGGATTCCAGTTGAGTATATTGAATTTCACATTTCAACTTCTCTCATCCGTTAGATCTGGAGGAGCAGGCTGGTACGCCATCTGCCTGCCTCACAGAGGAATTGCAGAGGCTGAGGGCCGAGGAGCAGGAGAAGCACGTCCAGCTGGAGGAGAGTCACAGACAGGAGGTGGAGCGTCTCAGAGCTCACTACCAGCAGCAGTCCACGGAGACTGAGGAGCGATACCTCACCGAGCTCTTTATGCTGCAGCAACGACTGCAGGAGGTCACAGGCACTCAGACACACTTCAGGTGATGACCATGAAATGTTTCCACCTTTGGAATATGTTATTATGTACTCACACCTAGGCAATGTACATGTGCAGCAAACTATTATTATACAGGTAATGATAAGAACATATATATTCTGCAGAAGTGAAGTAAAAAGTGTTAAACACAGGAAAGTTTACAGGAAAAAAAGGAAAACTTGCTGGATTCATTCAGCCTCTAATGGTTCAGCGTGGGTAACTTCCTTTCACACAGCAGACTCGGCTACATGATCCTCTACAGATAACTTCTAGTAGAAACCGGTCTGCACATCCTGTGTTGCACGTGGAGGCTACCTGATCCACTTCAGTACTAAAGCCTTCACTAATAAAATATTCACCAGTTTATTTAAAGCCTTATTCATGCCTTTTGTTAGCCCACTAACCTATAAAAATACATCTCAGCCTCTCCAGATGGCTTCCTGAGGACAGTGATCGTCTGAGCACTGAAGTGTCATGACAAAAACAAGACCAATGTGACTTTTTTAAGTATGCACAACTCTGTATGTTGAATCATACAAGGTTTCTGTGGAACTTCAAGTTCGCACTGAAACAAATATTTATAGTGTCCGGAGTGTGTGAACTGTTCTGTTCAGGCATAATTTGAACTACATAATTACACTTAGTGTAAGCTGGTTACTCACCATTTGGAAACCTCTTGTCTAATAATAAAACTTATAATTAAAGTGTCAACTTTTCCAAAAAACAATCTGCATTGCTCTTGGTGAGTAGCTAAAGAAACACTTACTATGTTACTAAGTTGCTGCTCCCATGAATGGTGGGATGCTTTTGCCCTCCATTGTTTAATGCGATATAATTATTACACTGGCTTTCTACACCAGCCTTCTTTCTCTAACTCTGGCCGTGTTCAATAAAATATTATCCAGACATGCCGTAACAACAGCATCGTGGCTACCAGCTAAGTAATTAAAGTGTAACTAAACCCCTTAAACTCTGCCAGCTCCCTCTCTCCCAGGAAATTAAAAAAATGTAGCAGAGGACTGCACAGGACAATCACTATAGAGGACGTGGCTTCATGGCTACGTCATTTGTGAGTCAGGAGGTAATGCAGATCACAGTGATCAAAAATACAGCAGCTCACAGCCAACTGTGGTTAGTGATGAAAGCTGGCACCTGCCTCCAACATCAGCTAATAGCAAAATTGAAATGAGGAATTGAGGTAGAATTTTCCTTTGGGGATCAACAAAGTAGTCTTATCTGTCTGTTTGTCTGTAGCACAATGTTCATTCATCTTCCATAATCACTTATCCATATCAGGGTCCTGGGGGGCTGGAGCAGTTCCTAGCTGATACTGGTTCAGAGAAAGGGTACACAAGTTGACACATAGAGACAAATCACAAATAAATCATTCACATCGTCACATTAACCTCTAAACCTGCATGTCTTTAGACTGTGGGAGGAAACCAGAGTGCCCGTGACCCAAAATATGGGGAGGTCCCAGCCCCGGAAAAGCCCCAGCTAGATGGCAGGTTCAAACCCACAACCTTCTTGCTGTGGGGTGGCACTGCACCACCATTACTTTGTCTGTCCACTGAGTTAACAACAACATCATATGCACTGCTTTTCATCTGCAAAAAGTGGTTTGAGGGTTTAGTTACACTTAAGAAATAAATAAACTGTATCACACTTGTTTGAGGTTGGAAGTTGTTAATTTTGACGTCTTGTTTTCTCCGTCTGACTGTCCAGTGTTACAGAGTCAAGCTCTGAGAGGACGGAAGAACACAGAGAAGAACTGCTGAAGGTTTGGCTGCTTCTTTTGCCCTCATCTGTATCTTCCAAGTCACATGCATCACACGTTACTATGAGCTGAAATGTGTACATGCATTAAGGCGCTATGACAGTACGGGTGGGAGGGAGGGCGCAGTTACAGCCTTTAGGCTAAAACGTGCCCTAAATCCCCGGCTTTGCTCCAGGAGCAGCATCATGAATGGTCCGACTACTTAACGATTAAAAGGGTTGGGCGTTACATAACCTGCCGTTTCATCGCGCTGCTCGTGAACCAAGCGGACGTACTCTAGTCTTGGCGGCTGCATGAAAGGAGGATTCTGTCATGCGTGAATGAGCTGCCCTCCATTTAAGCCATCTCTCACTCACGTCACTCCAGATTCCACTGTATCTTAGTTTGTCTGCTCCCTCAGCCTCAAAAGTTGCCTGAGCCTGTGTGTTTGTGATTCTTACATTTTCATGCAGTGGTCAGAGAGCAGGCTAGGAGATGGAAGATTGATGGTACAGGAAGACAACAAGGCATAATACGCTTTTAGACGCTGTATGTTTAGACTGGAAATGTTAAGACTGAGGCGAGCGGCACTGAAGAGGCTGAATGAGTGTCTGTGAAACAGACAAGACAGGGCTTCATCACAAGACAAGAGTGGTAGTGTATTAGTGGAAAATGTAGCTGTAATGTAATGCAAGACATCTCTTTATCGCTTTATCATCCCGGCAGGGTGGAGGGAACAAAACAGTGTCTTTAATAGTGGTTAAGGGGCAGGCCGGTATTAGCTAGGACATGTTTATCTCAGGAAGTCTTTTCTAGTGCATAACTTCATATCAGCTGCATACAGCTGTTGTTATCTGATACCTGCCTTCTTCACTCTTTGCAGGACCTGGGTGAGGAGGAATTGTCAGAGGGAGATGTGGAGTCTCGCTGGCCTGGAAGATCTGCAGGCCTGACAGCACAGCTGCAGGCGCTGAGGAAAGCTCTCTACCACAAGTATGTCCAAGAAGTAGCCGCTCTCAAAGAGCAACACAGCAGGGAGCTGAAGAGACTGAGAGAAGAGGGGGAACGGGAGTGGAGAAGAGAAGAGCGTCAGGAAGAGAGAGAAGAGAAGGAGCAGGATCTCAACGGTATTAACGGAGCTGGGAGCTCAGAGAGCCTCAGGGGAGCTGGGCAGGTCGCACTGGAAGAGAAACAAGACTGGGAAAGAGTGGAGGAAGAAGTTGCTAAGGTAGGTGGCTGTGTATTTTATATTTTTATACAACTCTCGTGTCTACTCAGGCTCAATAAAACTGCTAACAGAAGACAAACTATTCAGTTTGACTGATATGAAAGGAAATGAATCATGGATGAATCAATAATCAATTGATTGCTGGTTCTAGCTTCTTAAATATGAATATTTGTTTGTTGTCGTAGTTTTGTTTGTTAGTAAACTGAATATGATTGGGTTCTGGATTGCTTGTCAGACATAACAAGACAAGACATAACAAGAAAAGTTCATTTTCATTTTTTCCTGACCAAACAACTGTGGGGATGGAAATAGATACAGTACATGAGTTTATATCTTTGATAGAGCCTGTATGAATGAAGACACACCACCACCAGTTATTCTGTAAAATTTGCTAAAAACATTGCTTGAGCACTCAGAGTCCTAAGCCCCATTATTTTTCTGACAGGCCATAGTTCAGATGTCCGTGGAGTTTGCGCAGCAGACTGAGCTGGCTCGAATCAACAAGCGTGCCTGCCAGAGGTGCACCTCCATGCAGACCCAGTCGGACGAAGAGGAGGTGGAGGACAGGGAGAAGGAGGAGCGGACTCCCAGAGCTTCTCTCACCTCGGGCGCCTGGCTGGAGGAGGTGGAGAAGGAGAGGCTGGAGCGCGAGCTGGAGGAGAGGAACGCAGAGATCAGAAAGTTAAAAGAGGAGCTGCAGAAATCTGGACCCGATCAGGTCGGTGTCACTGACTGAGCTGTCACACCACTACGTGTTGATTAACACTCCGCTTTCACCACACTTCACACACTTCATTCATTTCATGTGAGAGAATTCATTACTGCTGTGTCATTAATTTTTTTGGATGCACTGTGTCGCAATGCAGGTGTTGCATCGATTACTCTGGCATTCATTACGCATGCTTATGCTAATATTGATATTATTTTTCACTGCTTTTTATTTACTCAGAGTGATTTTGTCTCAAGCTTACAAAGAAAGTATATTTTTATGTAAAATTATGCAGCAGTATGTGTGGAGTGGGATGTTGTAGTACTTTCTTGTTCTTGTTCTTGTTGGATGTGGTTTCCAGCTCATCTCCCACTGGGGTTTTGTGGATTTGCATACAGCGATTCCAGCCTTCTATAATATTATTTTATCAGCACTTAACCAAAAGACCAAACAGTTATTGAAATTTGATCAGTATCTTTTTGAGCTGCCCCTTTCATCTCAAACAGAAACATATAGATCAACATGCACGCACACACACACACACACACACCTTTACTCTTCTCCTTAAATACAGTAGAGCATCCTAACAAGTAAACTTGTGTCTAAGAGATTAACACACACTGAAACAGTGCTCAACCACTACCAGTACCAGTGGGAGTGGGAGTGTCATGTAACATGAAGCATATCTGTTTATCCACTGAAGTCAATGAATAACATTTAACCTTCTTTATCGTCTATCTACTCTGTATGCTCTGGTTTCCTAATGCTGGTTTTGAATTATGTTTTTTTTCACTCCTCATGCCTTGAATCCAGGGCAATAAAAGGCTTTCACTAACCATTTATTGCATGATTAGGCTTTAACTGTGTGAACGCAGTGGCTGTCAGGTTCAGTTTTCTTAGTGAGAGGAATTCTAACACGGTGAATTCAGTAAAAATATAATTGGCTCAGATGAGTTTTAGAGATGAGACAAAAGCCCCTGCACTTTCTCTGACAACACTTAACAGAGATGTTAACATGCAGGCTCCAGCCCCATGTCATCTTAGGAAGGATACGTGGTTACAGAGGACGTTATTCTCTGTGAGTTATCTAATTTCTGTAAAAAGTAGCACCGTCAAAAATCTCATCAAGGTGAACATTGTGGAGGTGAGCGATAGAAAATAAACTGTGACATACTGTACAGAGCAACAAATAATTTCAATTTCCAGCATAAAGGTGATATTTTGGCACACAGTCAAATGTTCTGTAGGTTAAAAAAAGAGAGCGATTTAGAAGTCTGGTGGTAGGTGTATGTTGACAAGTTTACAAAACAGTGATGTAATTACCATTTATGAAGAATTATCAGTGTGTGAAAAAAATATATAATTATAATTAAGAAGAATAAAATAAATTATATATTATATTATATTATATTATATTATATTATATTATATTATATTATATTATATTATATTATATTATATTGGACTTCGGTTGTAGAT
The DNA here is from genome assembly GCA_023373845.1 of Nibea coibor. Classification (NCBI taxonomy): domain Eukaryota; kingdom Metazoa; phylum Chordata; class Actinopteri; family Sciaenidae; genus Nibea; species Nibea coibor. Next base: position 4,489,343 of record CM041735.1, read on the forward strand.
CCGTATAGACTTCACCTCTCATCCAAACCATGGTATTTAGCTTTGGTCAAAACGTCTTCCCAGATCTACAATCAAGTCCAGGTCACCAAATTTAACACTTCTCAGAGTTATAGCTATCTATTTTATATCATGTGTAATTAGAAGGGTTAGGGTTAACCCTAGCCCTAACCCTAATGTACATAAATGTACACAAGAGAGATCAATGCTACGTTACCACAGAATGTTGAGTCAAACATATTTTTTTCCAGAATTGGGAGTATTTCAGTCTCAAAACCATGAAAAGAGCATGTTGTTAACTGTGTGCTGTCTGTTACCTAGGAAACGATAAAACAGTGTCTGAGAATGTGTGAAGAACTAACTCTTTGACTGAAACTAGTGTCAGTCTCACTCATCTGCAGTCTGTGCACGGTGTTGTGTCTGGGAGTGAAGTGACTGGAGAAGCAGACTTGTAATTCTGCTGTTCTTCCAGGAGGTGGAGCTATCGCCTCTGCAGTCACTGTGCCTCAGGTGCACCTGTTGCCATAGCAGCACAAAGATACTACTGTTTCTCTCAGCTCCAAGGGAGTTAAGAGTGCGTCTTTGTGTGTGTCTGTGTGCTCGTACAAGGGCAGTTTGTATACGTGCGAGTTCACTATTACTAATGGTCGCACAAACAGACACTCTGACATTTGCTGTCCGGAGTTTTCTGGAGTCTGTTTATCCAACTGCAACTTTGCAATGACGGGGCTGCTGTCTGTGTTCTCTCTCCTTCCTGTCCAGGCCTTGAAGAAGAGCGAAGACAGTCAAGAAGAAGTTGAGGAAAAGGAAGATCCAGAGGGGGCGGCAATAAAGCAGCCTGACGGAGGCAAATTGTCATCGCAGGATGATGGAGAGTCCGATAAGGGCATCGAAAGGTAGTGACAGGAACCCTAATAAGTAAAAGTTTGTGCTCAGAGTTGTTTATTTATTGTAACCTGTTCCATGTTTGTTTGTGTCAGTGCTCTCCATAAATTAGAAAAAAAACTTAATATTGATTTCAAGTTAATGCTAAAGCAGACCTGTTTTTATGATCATGCATTATTGATCAGTGCAGATATTAAGAAACTCGTCTTTTCTGCGGTTGCTGTTAACATGACTGTTCTTGCTGATTTCAGAAACGTCTTGCGTAAAGCCAACGAGAAACTTAGCCAGGTACTGGTTGAAGTCCTGAAGACTACGGCAGCAGCGGAGGAAACGATGGGCCTCCACATGCAGAGCCTGTCCGCTTCCAGTGCAGCGCAGCAGGCTACGACGCCCCACACCACCACACAGAGAGCTACCTGGCAGAGCGCTAACACAGAGCCCATCAGACCTCACGTTGCAGGCAAGTAACATCAGGTCTAAGTGAAATGTTTTGGCAGCCTAGCCGCTCAGATATGTTGGTAGTTAGCTGGAGGTGAGATTTGTCATTAAACAAGCAAGAAAAGAAATCAGAGAACAGACTGAGAGACAGAGAGCGTATGAAATATAATAATGTGTACGCTCACTACACAAGAACTCTGTATCGGACTCTGTGCTCTGCAGAGTAACATTCTGGCATCACAAACATCCCAAAATCCAGTGCTTTGATGCCACATCCAGGCTTTTGTTGGCAGACGTGACTGCAATTTAACCTTTGCTGCTAAAATACTCTGTGTGATGGAGCAACCGTGCACCATGACTGCATAATGCTATGGCACGAACAAAGAGTGGATCCTCCTCTCTTTCTTCATCAAACCCGGAGCTTGTTGTGGGTTTTTCTTAGCGTGTGTACAGTTGTCACGTACACATTCAGCTTGGTCATGCACATAACATCGTGGACCGTTAATCCATTTATTCAGATGTCAGTAATGCAGATGATTGCCTGCCCTCTGAATAGTTCATTAGAATTGACACCATGGGAGCTAAAGACAACAAAGTCTCAAGTTATCAAGCAAACTCACTATGTGGGACAAGTAACACGAGTCCGACATTAACTGAGTACCAATTTTAGAGATAAAGCTTGTTTTTCTGCTGTGCTGCACATGCTACAGACCTGTAGGTAGATCAGGCTGTTGCTGGTGTCATCACATGCTTCCCTGCAAATTCCTTCCCTGCATCACAGTCTATATGTGCGGCACTGGCAGCACTGCTCTAATCTCATTTTGAATGTCTGGATATATTTGTTTGCTTTTATGTAAATGACTTTCAAATTCAGCTCAGCAGAATGTCACAGAACTGAACGGCTCACACAGACGTGTAACTTGCATAATGCTGCTAGCGTAATAACTCGACCTGCCACTATGTTTTAAAGGATTCGCTGCTGATCCATGCTGAATAATTAAATGCTGACGTCATGAACTAGCTACTAAGGCACGGTCATGTGAGCGTAGTTTCCTCCTTTGTACTAGATTATATATATGTGTCTTCATTCACCCTTATTATGGTGCTATATTTAGTACTGCTTTCCATCCCGCTCTGTTCTGTTATAAAACTACATGGCTAGCATTTTTTGAAGTATGTACCTGTCCTGCTGCTCATAGACTTTGGCCTATCTGTCTTGAGTTTACAGGTATACAGGTTAGAATACTTGCAAGCTTCTCAAGGAAGCTCTAATAGGTTTGTGTGTCATATGTCTGTTCTCTGTTCCTCTGGTCATACCAGGTCACTCTGCAGAGAGTTGCCCGGGCAGCGAGACTGGCACAGACGACCTGAGTTTGTGGTCAGGGGCAACGGAGGCTGATGAGGGTCTGGAGGTGTCCCAGCAGATGATGGAAAGCCTGTTGCTAGGAGCGGGGACACAGCTAGAGAACGAGGAATATCTGATGGGGATCAGCCGCCGACTCCAAACAGCTCTAGAGAAGATGCTGATGGCCATTAGTGACACCACCAGCCAGGTACAAACTGTTGGTACCAATGTACAGCTTGTATTCAGAGCATTGCTCGGCTACCTCACTTTATTTTCCTTGTTTAGTTCTACTGTTTCGAATATTTCTCTGAAATGTTCTGTCATATTTTTTGCAAACAATTAGCTATACTATTCAATAATATTAAACTAGGAGATGAGTTAATGTTATTAGCATGCTCCATATGTGTTCAGTGATTCAAATTGACTATTCAAACAGAAATTATGTATAATAAAATCAGAAGTTATGCTGAAACATGCTGAATGAATTAAAATTAATTAAAATGGCTCATCCGTTTTCAATTCAGAATTATAAGGCCAGGTGTGAGTCATAAGTTACAAAAAGAATTGAATACATTCAATTGCTACATACATGCAAACAAAGTTGATATTCTGTCCTAAAAGAGTTTGCGGTTCCTTCGTTTTCAGAACATAAACATATTTTTAAACCACTTTTTATCATTAGACATATTAGACAAACTTATTAATGCACCAAGTGTTACCAAGACATTTTGGGAAACAAACGTCCTCACTTTAAACTTCAGTCACTTTCTTGCTCAGAGTGAGAGTATAAGATCTGTACATGAAATAAAAATCTAAAACACATAGCCTTGCTCTCTATCAAAGTAACAACAGCTTGAAATCTCACTGACTAACCTAACCCCAAATCCATTTCTTTTTGTCCTGAGCACTGCACAGAGCACAGTACGCTTTTGTACAGGTGTGGTTAATTTAAATCTTATATATATATATATATATATATATATATATATATATATATATATATATATATCTTTATTTTACAAACACCAGTATCAATCTACTCAATTAACTCTCTGCAAAAAGTCACTAACTACATTTCCTGAAATGTTGAACTCATTTTATTCGAATCATCTTAAGATATAAAGGTTACATAAATCAGGAGAGTACAATCAAAGACTAAATGACTAAAGCAGCCAGAATCTGACCAAACATTTGATGCCAGCTTTCATTAATCCTTTTCACTTTTTAATACTCAGTGTACCTCCTTTTGTCCATCCCTAGTTTATCGTCCTTTGTCAGGTGAACAGGGTTCTTTGCAGGTTGATATTTGAGAAGAATTCCGCATGAACAGTCTCGTGTGTATTTGTGTCTAAAAGGGAACAGAAAGCTCTCGTGACACATTTAGGCTTTGTCACAACATTTAAATGCCCTCTCTGGACACTGTTAACCCCTCTGCGGATTTCTACGCCTGTTCATGGAGGCATAATGGGGATGAGACTGCAGAATGTGGCCGGCAACAAAGTTGGCCCGTCTAGAATTCACGCACAAAAGAGCTGCCTCATTCCCACTGGTTGTCTATAGATACGAGCTGTATTTACACTGAGCTTTTGTCTGGTCGATCAGCCAATCGTAGTCCAGTTGGAACCCCCCCTTCAGGCTGTTCGTGTAGTGCCCCCCGCTGTGTCCTGCGTCGGCACACAGACACGGGGCCAGTTTAACTAGGCCATTGAATGTGTTACTGTAACTGACTGCACAGCACATCTTCCCGTTGGCTGAAGTTCACGCGTTACTCACGCTGAGATGGTTGGCAATCTAAAAATAGCTTTAAAGACATTTCGTGGCGAGCGTCACTGTTGTTCCAGCATGGATGAGTGTTATTTGTTGAATTATTAACATCTTGGGAGTGTTTGAAGGCTACATTCACCACGTCATGAATCCAATATATCCACGCTCTACATTTTTCATGGGCATCTTCTTGGCTGTTTTTCATCACTTTATTTATTTTTTATGATAAAGTTGGAATTTATTTTGAATTATTACGCATACTTATTCACCCTGCAGTATCTTTTAAGCATGTTTTATGCAAAAATGCCAGAAAATTCACTGGTTCCACTGTCAAAAAAGGCTTTTTATATTACTTTCTGACTTTAATGGACCAAATGATAAATCAATGAGTCAAGAAAATACCCAAAAGTGAAAATAATCAATAGGTTTTATCTTAGTAAAGACCCACTTAAGTTTTTACCAGTAGATTACGTGTCACACAGTTTTATTTCCTTAAAGTACACACAATTAACAGCACTATAAACTTGTAATCAACAAAGCCTCTAATGGTTTGTTCAATGATTTCCCTGCTGCCATCGATCTGATATGCATTAGTCTTGTCTGCGAGCAGCGCTGGATCATCATGTCTTGCCCCGTGAAGCAGCGTCGCGAACAGAGATTGATGCAACAAGCCGGTCAGGAATGTTAAGTGTCTTTGCTGAATTACTGCTGTAAATAATTTGCCCCAGGAACGTGTTTGCGCACTCATTACTCACTCCCATTATCCACCGGTGAGATGAAGAAACTGTTCGTGTGCAGTCAGTATGACGGTCGACATGCCAAACAGAGACAGCAAGTGGAACGAGAGGCAGCATGTCATAACGCTGTAATGGCTTTTTTTCGGAGGCGATGTGCGGAGGGAATCCAGTTTGACGACTTTTTGTGGGAAGGGCGTGTTTTGTCTGTGGGTTATTTGTGTGTAGGAAGAGCGTGTGATCTATTTGCAAACCTACCTGACCCACAGGCTCTAAAGATTGAAGCCACACCTGCTTCCCTCCCACTTTAGCCGAACAGTATCCTGCTGTGTGCGATCAATGGAGGAAGAGGAAGGAAAATCCACTCGTCCCGAATGGGGAAAACTGCCCTTGAAGTCACGGATTTAATCTTTCGTTTAAAGCACGTGGGTAGAGAGAGGAAAAGTGAGTGTGTCAGACAGACCAGGGGTAAGTAAATCTTGACTGACAGAAGAGCGCTCCGACTACAGTGAGCGATATTGTAGAAAGAGCGCGGGAGCATGCGTGGAGAAGGAATGACAGCTATCCCAGAAGGAAGTAAAAAGGAAAGAGTGAAAGACTTCAGACCTGAGCGCTGTCATTTCACCCTCGGCTGGCTGCCGCTCGGACTAAACAATTAATAGGGGCCCCTGGGAGGCTTCCCTGCAGGTCGTGGTTGCTACGGCCACATAGTATTGTTAATGAATCTCCAGAGAGAGAGAGAGGGAGACGGGGAGAGAGAGGGAGCGCAGAGAGAGAGAAAGAGAAAGAGCAAGCCCAGAGTAGACGTGGGGGTGTGAGCTTCACCGAGCGGCATGATATGGTTTTACAGTGAAAAAAGGTCAGGAGAGAGCAGGAAGAGCGGGACGTAGAGCTTCAAAGAGGACACGAGAGAAGAAATGTTTGATTTTGTGTTTACATACCTCGTGCTGTCAGGTTCGGGAATGCTCTTTAAGTTGCCTGACCAAGATGTGTGACATCCACCTGCTGTCGAGGATGACACTTCTTGATACGACCATAAATATTCTCACCGTTGCCGGATGATTTTCTTTCTTGATTTTTTTTTTTTTTTCACCTGGAACATTCTTCCTCCACCAGGCAGAATGTGAGTTGAATTGACGTGAATGTCACCCATTACAAATGTTGTTTACTCTTCCTGCGTGTGCGCCACAAACACATAGAAACTGTTGCTTGGAGCTGTCCACAACGTTGCTCACTGCTTCAATCCCCACTGGACTTTATTCTCATTTGCGGTTGCATGGCTCCGCCTGACGGATCATGGTAAATGGAACCCTCTTTTGATGAGTCAAGGAAAGCATCTCCGACATAACAAACCTCAGTTGGAAGCTCTCCCTTCAGCCATACATCCTTCACAATGGATTCTTACCGCTCGTACTGGAACTCAAGTATACAGAGCAAGACGTGGGTGGAGGGGGAGGACCAGGATGTGTATGAGGTGGAATCTCGTGTGCCTCTTCCCCGACCTTTCCCGCTCTGCAGCACCTTGAACGAGAAAAATGCTGTGGTGGTGCAGACACAGATCTCACATGTCAATCACAGGACTAATGGTCACCTTCTTAAGGTTATCTCCAAAATCTCCCTGCCCACTCCTCCTTATACAGTAAGTTTAAACGTGGTAACTCTCACACACACATTGGGGTTGTGTTATTTCAAACAGCCTGTATGTTGGATGTTAACTGCGCTGCTTAATATTTTATAGTACTGTAGCTGAGGTCTGCATATGCAGATGTGGTGTGTTAAATGGCGTTCCACGTTGGAGCGCTCTATCAGTGCTGCTGTTGAAACAGCAGGTGATTATATGACTTCTATGTGGCAGGGTCACATTACCACTTCCTGGTTTCCAGAATGTTACAATCAGACCTTTGCTCGGGGACAGATAGAGATATGGAAATGTGTGGAAAGTAACTGTAGGATGTAGGATGATGTTATGATGATTCATACCTGTGCCACCAGGAAAAGATGCCCTCTGTCACCTGACCAGGAAGTCATTATACAAATGTGATATCGTTATCTCAGTGCATTTCTGTTACAGCTACACCAAACTGCATTTTAATATTGACTTTTGCCCTAGTTGCCTATTTTGTGTAGTGCCAGTCTGTCTTTTTGCGCGCAGAGACTGTGAACTACGTTGTTATAAACATTTGTGATTGTATCAGATTCTTAAAAGTAACAACAAAATACTTTTGTGGTTTAACTTCTTTAATTTTACTTAAATATAAATATTTTGATATTAAAATAATCCTGTGGACATTAGATGCAATGAACTATGGTCCTGTGTCACACTACATGAGCCTAAACTTTTTTTTGTGTGGAAAACAACAATTTTGTTAGATTTCTTTTAAACTTCCCATCTCAGGCTGTTTGTCTTAAACCAAAGTCCAGATAACCCTGATGACATGTCAGCCACAGTTATACAGCTGTTTCATCGGCTGGGTAGTTCTTCTGATCTCCTCTAAACTCCTTTTCATGTGTAAAATCAGTGGAGAGTCCCTTTTTAAATCTCTGCTTCCAACCATATTTAAGCAAGTCCAGTCCTTCCTAGCTCTTCAGGCTTTGTGACACCATCTCTGTCCTCTCTCCCACCCCTCAGCTTGAACATGCCCGGCTGACCCAGACTGAACTGATGCGGGAGTCCTTCCGCCACAACCAGGAGATGAACGAGCTGCTGCAGAAGCAGGAGGAGCTGCAGGAGAGGTTGTTGGAGGAGTCCCGGGCTCGTGAGCAGCTGGCTCTGGAACTCCACCGGGCTGAGGGTGAGTTTATTTCTCTGACATTTAAATGTTTTGGTTTAAATGTGTGCTGTTATCTGTTATGTGCTGTTTGCAGCCTTTTTATAGGAAGAAGTGAATGAAGCACTCTCTATTTGACTATGGACTCTTAATTATGATGTGATGATGTGTGTCTGCACATCAGAATGATTGCAGAAAACAGAGAGCATAAGGCACTGAAGCGAAAATACGTATGTGCGTGTGTCTGGGGGAGGAGTTGTTTCACAGGAGTGATGGGATCAGCTGTTAGAAAGGGAGAGTAAAGGAGAATGAGACCATCTGTGGTGAGACATCGACAAATGGTCGTTTCTGTCTGTCAGCATGTCTGAGATTTATGCTCAAATATCCGTTTGCGTGTGTGACAACTAAATTATGAGGGTTTCTGTCTGAAGTTATTCGTGCGAGAACAAATAAAAATCTATCAAACTCAATTCATCAGGAATCAGTGAGCAGTTTTAACAGCAGTTTAAATGCTGTGGCAGATCTTGTTCAGGGGGTAACCCGATGTCCCATCCCTGTCAGAGACAGCTGGTCCTGGAGAGTCAACTGTTGCAACCACATCCACTCTCTCACAAACCAAACCCTGGGCTTATTTTAGGTCCCTCACACAAGTTGGTGAATGTACAGATGAATGTTTCTGGCTATGTGTACACACTGAACAATGGTGAGTTTATAGCTTTTTCTAACCCTGTATTGTCTTTAATTTGAGTAGTATCCTGTGATAATGTTTGTTTTCTGTAATCCTATAGAGGTGCTGAAGAACAGCAAATATTTGCCATCATAAAAGCTTCATAGTTTTAGAGAGGAGTTATGGACAGGGAATAGAGCTGCAACTAACTAACTGTTGTTTCCATTACTGATTAATATGCAGATTATTTCATTTATTTAATCATTTTCCTGTCTATAAAAATGTGTCTTCAGTTTGCTTGTTTTTGTCTGACCAACCGTCCAAAAGTTGTTTTTTTTCCTCCTCATTTTAGAGGTTGAATTTAGAAACTGTTGGATATTTTAGCTTGAAAAATGATTAGTCAGACCTAAAAGTAGTTGCAAATTACTCTTCTTAAATAGACTAATTGATTAATCGTCTAATTGCTGACGTTACACCCCTTTCTGTCAGCCATGTCATTTCATGTAAATAAGTCACACACCGCTGTATGTCTACGCGTCATGTGGCATGCTCTCTTCATTAACCTTTAGGGAGTGTTTTACAGCCTCAGCCTATGTCTCGCAAACATCTACTTGTGCAAATGCCAATGAAGTGAGAGAGAAATAATTCTCATCTCATTGTGTAGCCGATCCTCGCAGGTAAAAGCTCGGGGTGCGGCCCTTTTAAACTGGTTTTGAATTAACTCAGGAGACAGGCTTAACCTGGAAAAAAACATGACGATGGAATGCATTGTATGTCAGTAAAGACACTGGATGAAACGTCGGTTTTGTTGGACACTAGAGATGTGGAATTGTTGTGTTGGAGAGTAAAGAGCTGTGTGTAGTCAGAGGGCAGTGTTGTGTTTTTTTTAGCCAAGAGTCATGTGCTTCTTACAGCTGTGTATTGTAGAGGCATCCCTCCTTAGGCAAACGTGACACACCGCTTTGGATCCTGTTTAGATGTCCGTAATGATTATCTTCTGACAGGACAGCTGACATTTACCTTCTGCCACTCTCTGTTTCAAATAACACATGAGCTCACTGAGATCACATGAACTAGAAACAAGAATCAAGTCAGAAAATACATAAATTAACTCATCTCGTTCCATAACACATGGTTTCTCACCAGCCTTAGTATTTACGTATCCCCTTTCTTCTAACTATGAGCTAAACAGCATCCTGGTTCTTCATGTTTGCTGACCTGTGACAGAGTGGTACAGTAATGATGGAGCATTTCATTGTGTTTACAGCTCAGTCTTATACTTCATGTCAAGCAAAATAGGTCAGACATGCTCCCTTGCGTTCTGCATTTGCATGCATGTGCGTGTATGTACAGCACATATGTTTGTGTCTGCTGTTGTGTTGTTGGTAACCTTGGATTTTGTATCCCGCTGTTGAGTGCCCGATCATCCGGATCACTGTTGTGTGTGCGCGTGTGTGTGAGACTGGTAAAGCTGAAAGTAATTCCTCTTTAATTCTTCTGTTGAGCGATTGCAAATATATAAAAAAAAAAAAAAAAAAAAGAAATTTTTCTTTCAGCGCTCAGCTTATAACTGTCATCCTCGTCCACATTCAGGTCTGATTGATGGCTACACGGATGAACGTGCTTTGTTGGAGGAGCAGTTGCGTCAAAAGGAAGAGCTCCAACTGAACCTTGAGCAAGAGTTGCAGGTGAGGCATTCCAACTGCAGAGGGGAGGAAAATAATTACCTTTTCTGGAGATAGTACGTGAATTGGCAACGTTTAAGAGGTCCTTTAATTTTGCCTCTGGCACAGATCAGCAGTAAGATAGTAGTTCACATGTAGGTACAGGTACCTGAGGTTCAATTCGAAGGAAAAAAACATAAAATGTCAGCTGTTAGGTAGTTGCCATTCTCTTTCGTGTCATCTCACGTGTATGCAGTATATAATAGTCATTCCTCCATGCAGGTGACAAGTAGCCGGCTGCACGAGTTGGAGCAGGAGAGGCTTCAGATGCAGGAGGAGAGGGAGCTGATGTCACGGCAACAAGACGCCATGAGGGAACAGGCTGGGCCTCGCGAGCTTCGTACGTATCCCAGAACTCCCTCACCAAAGAAGGAAATATATACACAGATTTTTAATAGGCCGCTCACAGGAAGTTAACATCCTTACAACTGAAAAAAGCAGCTCAAATAGATGAAACCAAACGAATGTCACCTCTTTTATCAAGTTTCAACTGTCAGTTCTTGTTTGTTATGGTCGTATTGTCAGAGGGGTTGATCTATATGAAAACATACATTGCTTCTTAAATTACACAGGGCAGGTACTGTAGATGTGGTGTGAATTGCTCACCCAGAGTCAGCGCCACACAGCAGTTGTTATCACTGAATATTGACAGTATACAATACCTAGATCTGCATCTATACTGGTTTCCAGGAAAGAGCTGCAGCTTTAAGCATCAAAAACGCATGAGCAATAATTGCAACATTAAGTGAGACAAAGTCCAAAAAGTCAATAAAATATTTAATTTTAGATTATTGAACCGAGGCAACTCATTAGGCTTATCAGCATTTCTTAAACTCTTGCTACTTGTTACTTGTGCAACAAATCCTAACTTTAGGTATGGGCCAAGAAGTGCTTTGGTAACATGATAACTGTATCTGCTAATTGTGCATTATAACCCTGTATTATCAAAAAGGTATCCATGAGTACATTCTCTGATAAAATGGTGAGTATTTGATTCAAAGGGTATAAACCAAACGGGGGAACCTTTTCCTTTTACAGCATCCTTTTTCACAGCTTTAACCTCCAACCGACAGAAAAGCACCGCCATTCTATCTTCACCTTTCTCTCTCTTTTTCAAGTTTTCCTGTTCATGACAACAACAATAAAAAAACAAAAGCATGTTACATTCCTGTGCTTTCTTATTCTCCTGTAGGCCTAGTTGAAGCTGCAATGGTTGCAGCACCTGAAGCAGGTGTGTCCACTTTGAGCATGGCTCAGTCATATCTACTATATGTTCTTCTGATTGTCTACTGTAGCTGAGTGACAGTGTATCTCTCTAACCCTTAATCCAGCAACTCACCAACCAAAGCTTGGAGCTTGCTTGCTATGGGCTCACAAACTCACTCAGTCCAGTCACTAACCTTTTGCTTCAGCTTTTTCATTTTTGACTGATTTTTGTCCTGGTTCGTCATTTTTAATGTCTTGGAGTCAGTGTTACACTCATTTTAGCATGATGAAATGAAGGCAATCTTCAGACACCGTTATGTAGCCATTATTTCCTAACTGTCAATCATCCACACTCTGAACTGAAGCATCTTTTTTTGAAACGTTATAACAAATAAGTTTTAGATCTGTAGACGCTGTGCTTACAGTATTTTTGAGTGAGTGAGATGATTGGCTGTTCAGGAAGTCCCTCTCCCTGCCTGTAAATGCTTATTGGGCATGGATATTGCACTGTCTGGGCTGTCCACATGTTTGTTCTGTCATTTGCACTCTCTCACCTTGTTACTTTTGCACTAATCCTGTGGGGTTTGATCCTGGGTTAAACCGGTGTGGGTTGTTCACTGGTGGCAGTCGAAGGGCAAAGAGGCATCATGATGGGGGATCATGTTTGGTAATGGGGTATTATGTTGGGAAGTTGACTGAGATGTTGGAAGAGTCTGAAGTTAGCCGGATGGAGCTGTAAAAGTGAGCACAGCATATAAAAACATTTAAAACACAGCAAAAATGTGCATTCAATCTAATTCCACGGCTCACAGACTTCAGACTCTTCAGCAGCTACATCCCAGCATCCTGTTCGTCACCATAATCAATCCTGAATGAATAAATAAATTAAGCTAACCACTTTTAGCTGAGAGGTAGTGATACCTAACTTTTCCCCGTCCCTGCGCTGTATTCTGTAGACCTGCTGGAGGAGACGGAGAAGCTGATGAAAGAGAAGGTGGAGGTGCAGCGCCAGGCTGAGAAAGAGAACGCCGACCTCCTGAAGCAGGTGAAGCTGCTGGAGGCGGAGCTGGAGGAACAGGTCAACAAGGTGATCGAGCTGGAGCACGCTCAGAGGACGGAGAGCGGAGACCTCCAGCAGCAGGTCCAAGCTCTGGAGAAACAGCTGGAGAAGAACAGGAGGTTCCTCGATGTAAGTGATAGAGAATATTGCCACTGATGTTCAGTATTTTAGGGACCAAACAATGAATTGATTAATGAATAAAATCACCTGCAGATTAATTGATAATAAGATAGTTGCAGCCCTGGTGCTCATTCATTTTCCTTTATTGAGAAATGTCTGAGCCACATGAAGCTTATTGTCACTTATTAGTAGTTTAAGACAATTAGTAGTACGTAAAAGACAAGACACCTAACGTTGAACGTCATATTTAGCTCACGTTATATTTAATGAGATGTTCTCCAAACATTATAACTGGCCATGCATGCACTCATTCAGATTCCTTCTGTTCTGTCATGATGATGTTGACCGCACACAAATAAAAAAATATTTCTTTTATGACAGCCAATTGTGCAACAGGTCTCTTACTGAAGTAAACAAACAGGACAGCAGCACTGTATACCTGTGCTTATGTTATCAAATCCAAAGACATACAAATTATACAAAACTTTATACATAAATAATTAAGTTATAGCTAGTAGCCTTTGCATCGGTGCTCCTAAAGGTGCATTATGTCTTCACAGTCTGCAGGAAAACAGACTGTGAAGACTGTAAAAGTTAAACCCAATCAAATGATCCTATCAGCTGAGCTTACTGTCTCCACCTTTATTGAAAAGGTGAGTCCACTTTTTGGCTCGTGTATTGTTTTCATGCTGCTTTATTTATCTGTGCATCTCTCCACCCTGTCTTTATCTTGGCATCCAGGAACAAGCTGTTGACCGAGAACACGAGAGAGATTTCTTCCAGCAGGAGATCCAGAAACTGGAGCAACAGCTGAAGAACCCACAGAAGCTGCAGGCTGGCTCTGAGCAAAGAAACCAAGAGGTAACAGGAGAAAGCTCATTTTTCTGCCAGAGGACCTGGCTTTAACAGAGATGCTTATTTTCTAAACATAACACTGTTGTCTCTGTGAACACTGAGCTGAAAGTCACACAGCGGAACAATAGAGCTGGTAGAATTACCTGTGCTTCCTCGAAAATGATACCAGATAGTGGGAGTGTTTCGCAGACTAAAGAGTGAGAGTGGGATTAATATTTGCCCTTGTGGTCCTTTGTCAGTTGTGTAATAGTGGGTTTCATCAAACACACAGTGCCGTAGGAGTGAGGTCTCCATGAGATTTGATCATGTTGACCACTGCTTTGGTCAGTCAGGTCAGGTTACGACTGATTTGATTTGCTCAGCACAAACTGCTGTCAATTCACAGGCTAAAGTCAAGTGACAGGTTGCTCTGATCAGTATTTCTATATTGATGACATGTTTCTACATATGAAAGCTCAACAGAGTGTTTTAGTAGTTCAGTTTACTGTTTTGGTTTTACAGCCCAAAGCTTTACTTTTTTGGTTCACCCTCACTCTCGTCAACCTCACTGTTTTCTGCCAAGGAGCACATGAACCTGCTGTACGCGACCTTCTCAGCATCTAACAGCACACAGATAAAGTTAGTTACTAGCTGGTGATTGGCCAGCAGCTTTTCAGCAGTAACTTCAGCAGTAACTTTTGCCAACATATTCGCCAGGCCAACCTTTTAGTGTTCTAATAAATCCATGTTTTGTTTATAGTTTTTTCTACTGCCCCCAAGTGGCCAAAAAAATCAAGGCTGTGCCTATATTTGTGACTCACATTACACCTTCACCTTCTCTGACACAGTGTTATCTTTATTGTTTAGAGGACACCACATTGTTACAAGTGATCTTTGATATCCACAGCTATTGAAAGTCAGTTGTGGTATAATTTCCGGTATAAGAAATATTGAGGAGTACTAGAGAGTAATACATATAGTGAAAACAATTGTTAACCTGTCTTTTTATCGGCACATTATATTCCTCTAATCTGATCTCATTCAGTATTTCAACATAAATGTTATTTATTTGGGTCGTCTGTGGTGTTGTTGTTGTTTGGCTTCTCTTTGGTAACTGTCATTTTTCATCCACTCACAATCTAGCCTCCTGTTCAGTCCGGGCAAGGAGAAATGTTTATTTATTTATTTATTTTTAACACAATGATGTCATTGTATTGCAGAATATTTCAAGCTCTAATAATGTCCTTGTAACAATCGATTGAAACCTTGAGCCCCGCGAGGTAATTAGCCAGTCCAGACAGAGCTTCTTGTTTATAATGAACACATCAGACAGTTAAACTCACTGGTTTATGGGGCCTCAGAGCATTTTATTTTCCAAATCTGAAGCATCATTTGACAAGATAAGTCATTTATTCCATCTGGAATGAAGATGTGTTTAATGCTTAATGCTTAACCTCTGTTATTTCTATAATTTCCACAGACTCGTGCCTCATTCATATCACTAAGTGCTTCTCCTTCCCCCCCTCTTGCCCTTAAACTCTCCATCCTCTCCTCCTTTATGCCTCTGCCTTTTCTCTCCCTTGGCTATTACAGGTGGATGGAGTAACCTTTAAGGTATTGCTTGTAGAATCTTCCTCAGAGAGTATTTAGTGCATTTTAGTAATCCCGCCCGACCCTGTAGCAATTAATGACCTGTCTGTTTTCTCTCTTCCTTTGTCCTGTTTGATACCTCTCTGCTGTGTGTCTTTCTTTTTTTTTGGAATCAAACTTCAAAACATTGTCCTTTCCCAGTCTGCTCCCTCCTCATGTCAACAACTGTGTTCAGTCAAGTAAGAATGTGTCACAGAATTATGAAAGTATCCTCCTTAATAAGGTTTGTTTGTCGATGCAAATATCCTAAAAAAAAAAAAGTATGAATTTTTGTAAACAAAAGAATTTTTAACAAACTGTAGTTTGTAAAACTAACGTGTAACATTTGTTTGCTGCATTAGTAAGATGAAAACAGAGCATGTCTCTGTCTTTTTTTAAGAAATTGGATTGAAAAACTCATTAAAGTCGACTAAAATATACATAAATAATATAATAAATATAAATAGACTATCCAGGGCTGAAGTACTCTCATCCTACACTCGAGTCACGTTAATATTTAATAGGCTAGTGGTGAGGGGGTGTATTTTATCTGCTTTACTACAGTGTCATTTTGTTTTGATTAGACGCTCAGTTTTCTGTGAGAGAACAGCCTCAAAAAAAGCATTTTTTAAGAACAAAGGGATACATAAAATCAGCCAGTCTTTCATGAAGCCATCTCGACCTAAATTTTGCATCCAGTCCTGAGATAATCCTAAATATACCTCCCTCCTGTGGACTCTTCCTCCTCCCCTTCATTGATCTGCTGATGTTTTCCCGTCTCACAGATGGATCAGTTACCTGCCAGCGGTCCTCCTGGTTAATGTACTGCTCTGTGGTCCGTGTCACCCTTGAATGAAATCTCTCTCTCCCCTCTGTCCCTGCACCTCTTTTCACTCTCTGCCCCCCCTCCCCTTTCTCAGGTGGATCAGCTGACCTCCCAGCTAGCTGTACATGTACCAGCTATGCTGTAGCGAGTGGTGTCTGAAAGCGAATCTCATTAAATGATCCCCGCTCTCTCTCTCCCGCTCCCCTCGTTTCTCTTCTCTCTCTCTCTCACTCACTACCAGGTGGACCAGCTGACCTCCCAGCTGAAGGAGAAGGCGGATTGGTGCAGTGAGCTGCTTCTCAGCTCGGAGCAGCTGCGTCGTGAGTTGGGAGAGCGCGACGAAGAGATTGACAAGCTGGAGAGCCGCATCCGCGAGCTGGAGCAGGCCCTGCTGGCCAGCGCTGAGTCCCTGGAGAAGGTTAGGAAGGGGAGGGGGTGAGGGGGGTGGAAGAATGTGCAGGAGACTGAGTCAGGGACGGCGAGAGAGAAAAAGCTGTCTGAACAATAGCTGTGGAGCACGGCAGAGGGTGTGTGTGTGTGAGGATGTAGAGGAGGTGACAGCTAGAGGAGGAATGGGAGGAGGGAGAGCGGGAGAACAATGTGTGGGTGGGTCTACTTCAGCAGCCCCAGCAGTTTGTTGTTGGTGATGACACTGAGCTATGGCTAGCAACTGTCAAGATTGCCCCCCAGTGTTCGCGGAGGGCTGCGGTGAGTGAACAAAAAGAGCAGTGGAGGAAATGCTCGTCTCAGCTGTGCCGCCGACATCCAGTTGCACCACTAAGGATACAACATGGACAATGTGCATTTGTAGCTTGAATCCTTTAAAATCTGTTTGAACACAAGAGTTTGCTCCTGCACCGCATCCTGCACATGTTGTAAATAACTGCTGTGCTCAATAGTTTCTTTCATGTCTGTGTGTGTGTCACAGGTTGAACAAAAGAAGCAGCATGCATCCATCACAGAGGCAAAACACTCCACACTGGAGTCTCAGTTACAGACGGAGAGAGAAGCTCTGGAGCGGAAAGAGAAAGAGGTAGTGTGCTGCTCATTTTATGCTTTCAGGTTTTTCAAAGCTTCGATGAAAAGAGTAATGCACGCCGACTCCGAACGACAAAATCGTGACGACGATCCATCTTTGTTTGGAGTTTGGAGCCAGCGTGTAGGCGTTACATCCATGTTTTTCAAGATCCTTGAAACTAAACGTGATGTGGATATAAATATTCTTCTTCGTCCTGCAGAGAACAATTAGTACTGCAATATTATTTAATATCAAGGTCTGCCTTTCATGTTTTATTACAAAAATCGCCAGCTGTATCACAGAACTGTGCTCGTGCTGTCCCCTGTCCCCGTCGCCTCAGATCTGTAACCTGGAAGAGCAGCTGGAGCAGTTCAGAGAGGAGCTGGAGAACAAGAGCGAGGAGGTGCAGCAGCTTCACATGCAGCTGGAGATCCAGAGGAAGGAGATCAGCAGCCAGCAGGAGTACCTAGAAACCAGGGATGGCATGCTGCAGGTAAACAGCCGTCCTGCTGCAAAGACAACTGATGTGATATTGTGTGATACTGCCAGCTCGTGCTTGAACTGCAGAGTACAGAGTGCAGAGGTCTGGCGTATCCACACTATCATCAGTTGTTGCAATGTTTATATGCTGCGTATAGCTCTGTTATATCCATGGAAGAAAAACACTTTTTATTTAATAATATATTTGCTCTGAGTTGCTAATTTCAGTTTGCACTTTTTTGCTCATTCTTCTGCCATGCTGTTGTCGGCACATTTCTTCTTTGACTCAATCAGTGTACTTTCAGCAGTGCACCACAAAGCTGACTCTGAGCGGACTCCCGCGTGACGTGTTTATTAATAGCCATCAAATTATAATCTCTGACTTTTAAAGGTGATGGAGGAGAAGGACAGGGAAATAGCACTTCTTAATGAACAGATCACTAAGCTCCAACACATGGAAACAGCCTCTGATAACAAGGTAACGCAATATGCATATACGAAATAGAACACAAGGTCTATTTCGCATACGCATAGCTCCGTGGTAGTTCATCACTGTGTGTGTTTTCTGGTTTCGTGTACTTTTATTTTGGTTGGCTCCATTTTTTTGTGTTGGGTTGTTTTTGCTTGCTTTGTCCTGGTAAGTAGTTCCACAGCACCATCGTCTGTTGTGAGGTGATCATTTGCTCATGTGAGGTGGCTCATTAAACCTCTGGGTCTCTAAAGTGTTTCAACAATCTGATTAACAAGAAAAAACTACATCACCTTGGGCTCAAAGAATCCTTCTAAGCACATCAGGGACTCAGAGGTTTATCTAAATTGTGGGAACTCCTCAAATCTGATATTTTTATGGTATAATAATGTCTGTATGTTTGTCTTAAGGACATTGATGAGCGGGATGAGCTGATTAAAGACCTGGAGTCCCAGGTGGAGTGCCTGCGGAGCGAACAGGAACGCCTGAAGAGGAATAATGAGGAGGAGATTGACCAACTGAATGCAGTCATAGACAAACTTCAGCAGGAACTGGTCAATATTGAGCAGAAGCCGGCTACAGAGGAAGACGAGGACACCAAGGCCGAGCCTGAGAGCTCCGTATGGGGTCCAAGTAAGGAGGAATACGATGAAATGAAGCAGAGAATGGACCTGGCCACCAAAGAGCTTGATACACTCAAAACGGAGCACAGCAGCCTGTTGGAGACATATCTGCACTTGAAGGAGAGCACAGAAGCTTTAGCTGAGACGGAAAAAGCGAAGAGTTCAGTGGTAGAACTCGAAGAAGCACTCCGAGAGAAAACTGCAGGCCTTGTGGTCATGCAGGCACAGATACAAGCTTTAGAGCAGAGTGCAACATCCAGAGTGGAAGAGTTGGACCTTCGCATCCGGGAGCTTGAGGATGTGGTCAATGAAAAGGACTGCGAATTAAGCCGCTGTCGCCTCCTCGTGGAGCAAACGCAAAGCAATGCAGAGGGTCTCCAACAGAAAGTCTCCAATCTGGAGACAAATCTGAGGGACAAAATGGCTGCGGTGCTCGTCAGCCAGGCCACGCTGGAGGCCTACCAGCAACAGCAGTCACAAGGACCCAAAGAAAAGCAGGACCAGCAGAGGACGGGACAAGCTGAGCTACAGGTGGAGCCACAGGTCTATGACTTTGGCGACTTCGGCCTTCCCCAAATGGACTTCAGTGGAATGAGTCAAGCGAGACAAGTTCCCACAGGAAAGGTGGTCCATCTGACCGAGAGGCTTCGGGAGCTGGAGGTGGGACTCAGTGGGATGCAGAAAGACCAGGAGCTCCAGAAGCAGCTCCTCTCCAGCTCTGAGGAGGAAGTGCTGGAGTACGAGAGGAGGCTGTCCATGCTCATGGATCTGCTCAGTCAGATGAAGGCCAGGACACACCAGAGGACATCGCCAGCTGTGGAGGTAAGAGTTTGACTAATAAGTATGATATTTGTCCTTTTTGCCTGTGTACACTATTGTACGTGTCCTGATCTATCAGTTTTGAGCTTGTGTTTTTTTTCTCTGCACTCTTATCAATGGTTAACCTGTCAAAAACTAGTGAAGTCATTGTAATTAAGCCCCAGGCTGTGTAACATCCTCTGTTACCTGATACAGCTCTAATAAGTTTGAATCTCTGTGACCTTTTTATCAGACCTCCTCTCCTGACCAGACGGCTGTGTCTGAGGTTCTTCAGGAGTTCCAGGAAGTCAGAGACGAGGTCACGGCCACCAAAGAGCAGCTGGACAGCTACAAGGAGAGCTGCAGCAGACTCCAGGAGGAGCTCCAGGTATGTGACTGCCTCCGAGTGTTCATACTCATGAGTATTCCCATTGTTTGGTGCAGACTGACCAATGTGCTTTTCTTTGTAGGAAAAAACAGTTACAATAGAGAGACTGCAGGACCAACTTCAAAAGGTAGGAACAAATACTTACAGCTCCTTCAGCAGTTTAGATTTTCTATAAACTGAGTCTGTTCTTGTCTAATGTTTAAACTTTGTCACTTTAGGCGTCATCTGAAGGCAGTGAGGAGACCACGGTGTCTGAGCTTCAAGAGGATCTAAAGGAGGCTCAAAGGGAGGCGGCTGCCACCAAAGAGGAGCTGAACAACTGCAAGGAGAGCTTGGAGAAGCTCCAGGAGCTGCTGCAGGTACAGAGCCAGCTGTCAGACATTTCACATCTTTACAATCATTACAAGAAACCTCAGGACTGCACTAACGTGTTTCTTTAGGTTTTTACCTTTGTCTCTCAAAAATCTCTCAGATTTGGTGCGGGGAAGTTTGAGCTGATGTAACATATTTATTATTGATACACATTTTAATCTCATACCATTATGCTTTTGAAGGAGCGGGAAATGACCATTGCCCAACTTAAAGGAGAACTCTTCCAAGTAAGTCGTTTTAACTTTCTCTGAAACATGACGTACGGTATTATCAGTGTGTTTATATTTCTAAGATTGAAGAGATTGTTTGCTTTTTATAAAAATATATTCTTTCATGATACCTGGCTGTGTGCACAGTGTTTGACCACCTGCCTCTTCATTCTCAAGGTACAAGCAGAAGAAGACAGAGCCGACATGGCACAGCTTCTCCAGGAGGTCAGAAACGATGCGGCTTCCACCAAAGAAGAGCTCGACAGCTTCAGGCAGCAGAATGAGAAACTTCATGAGGACCTCCAAGTCCGCGAAGTTTCCATATCTCAACTCAAAGAGGAGCTCCAGGAGGTGAGGCAGAATGTGGATATGACCAAAGAGGAACTCAGCAGCTACAGGCAACACAATGAGAAACTACAGGACGAGCTCCACATCCGTGAGCTCTCCATTTCTAAGCTCCAAGAGGAGCTCCAGGAGGTACGGACAGCCTTGATGAAGACAGCGGAATCTGGTCCTCCGTCTCCTTCTCCCTCCCCATCTCCTCAGCCTATCTCCTCTGCTTCTTCCTCTTCCACCACCCAGCCTAAAAGGAAAGGAGGCAAACAACCGGCAGGCAAGGGAAGCAGTGCCAAAGATAAACCATCTCTATCCAGGAAAAACTCCTCCAATTCCAGCCAACCCTCTAACAAATCTCACAGCGCTCGGCAGAACAGCAGCTCTGAGCAGCAGCACATTGCCCTGACACACTCGTTCACGCAAACCGACCCTCTCCAAATGTCTGACCTCGGCCTGGAATGCAAGTCTCCAACCAAAGACGAGATGGAGGAGGTGATCGGAGAGTTCCAGGACAAGATCTTACAGATGCAGGAGCTTCATGCTGCAGAGATCCTGGACATGGAGGCTCGGCATATTTCAGAGAGCGAGAGCCTTCGTAGAGACACACAGGCTCTGGAGGACGAGTGTAAGGCCCTTAAGGCTGTAATTGACAAGCTGCGCTCTACAGAGGTGAGACCAGGAGACAATAACTGTGTCCCAGATCCATTATTCTATACAAACTAATCATGTTAGCAGTGTTAGTTTTAGTATACGACAGTGTCAATATGACAATTTAGCAGGAAACAAAACGGAGACTTCGTAAATCTGCTGCCGTTAAACTTCACGAAGAGACACAAAATGTTTTTCCTAATATTTCATACGTATTTATTTGATTTTCCAAGATTGTCTGGAGCTGTTTCACCACCACCCACAACTTTATTTTTTCCAGCTGTCAGCAACTCCTCTGTTGCTTTTGTGCATTGCATTGTGGGCAAATAGTAGATATGTAGACGTATGCACGTTACCATGAACTGTTAAGTAGCTCAGTGTTTTTAAATGTGTTGCATGCTGACAGTTTGCAAAGATTGTTTGCGTTGTATTATAATTTTGATTAATCTAGTGAAACAATCTGAATCCTGTTTAATCTTTTCTAGGCCCCTTCGTCAAAGCAAGACCGTCCTGCATCACAGTTCAAAGATGGCTACACAAGTGGTAAGATACTGTGCACCACACTGAAACAGCACCATCACACCTCCTCTATTTTATCATTGTTTGTGACAATGATTGAACGCTTTTGTCCAGTTTCTTCTCGTGTTTTTCAGGTTTCGCTTGAATAAACAGTTCATAGGAATAACTTGAGTGCTATAAACAGCACAGTCCTGTGAGAGTAGTCTGCTCAGCTATTCTTATTTCAGCCTCGGTGTGTTTCTGCTGATACTTTATGTGGCATTAGAGCTCAGGGGGGATTTTGGTTTTTGCTCCACAAGTAACACTTTCCAGAGATTAAAATGCTTTCTCATGGCAGACTTGAAAGATCGTGAACAACATGAGTATGAAGACCCACATTAAAAACTTTTTAAGAAACATTTTCAGATGAAAGCAAACTTTGGTCCTCTTGCAGACAGCAGCTCAGACTACAGCCAGCGGACTGGATTTGACCTCCCGAGCTTACAGCAAGAATTCAGGACAACTCCAGAGGGCGCCAGGAGAGAGACTGATGATCCACTGCCTGACCGGATCAAGGTACAACTTATTATAAACGGTGCCCTACATTTCAGACATATATAATACTGAATATGAGAGTGGGAGTTCAATTATTAGAGTGAATAAAATGTTCTATACAGTGATATAGTATTTTCTTGGTCTTAAACGCTGTGTGATGTTTGCTTCTTTAGACGTTGCTGCGTGAGGTTCACCAGGAAGGCATGCAGGTTCTGTCTCTGTCAGAGCTCCCTCTCTCTGAAGGCGAGCCGGGCAGCCAGTTCAACGTCCAGGGCTGGATGAAGGAAAGAGACGCCTTACTGGCAACTGTGGAGTCTCTCAAAGGCCTCATCACACAGATGCAGACACACAGAGAAACACAGGTAGAGGAAAGATGAAAGACAGTTCTTGTGTTCATCCACCGGAGAAGTCTTCCACTGTCTGTGTGCTTGTGTGTCTTCATCTGTGCGTCTATGTTTCTGCAGACGTCAGGCAGTGTGGACTGGCGCGCGGAGCTGCTGGATGCAGTGCGGCAGGTGTTCATGAGGGAGCGCAGTGTGCTGAAGAGCGCCCTCTACAGCCAGTTGGACCTGTTGGACACCAGCGATGCCATCATCCACCTCAATCAGCTGGAGCGCAGGCTGGCTGAACAGGTCAGAAATAACAGGCTGAATCTATATTCAGTTGAAAGTAAACGCCATTTTCAATGTACAGTAGGTCATTTATATTACATAAGGTTTAATCTGAAAATAAAACAGTACTGACAAAATGTAATTCATATTTATAACACCAGTTTCCTGGTGAAGTAAGTACGTCAGATTAAGTAAGTAGAATTAATTTAGCACTATAGAACACTTTTCAAAATAAATGCTGCAAAAAGCTTCACAATAAAAGCATTAACTGTCAGACAAGCAGGATAGTTACGAACACAAGAACTACACAGCAAAATTTACCAAAAAAATAACTAAACTGGGCAATCAGTTATAGGTTAAGATACATAAACATTTCATTATTGATGACATCATTTCAATGTCTGCAATGTCAAAGATGTGTACGTTATTGGACAGAAACAACGTTCCCTCATCTTTCTTCCTCCTTCTTCCTCCTTTGATCATCATGTGTCGTGGTCAGTAACTAAATAGATGTTGTGTTTGTGATCCTGATCCAGGACGCCCAGCACAGAGAGGCCATGGGTTCACTGTGTACTGCAGACAGATCCAGTCTCATCTCTGAGATTCATCAACTGCGTGCTCAGCTAGAGCAACTTCATCAAGGTGAACCAGTTAAAATAAATTCAATGAAACCTTGATACATTTTTATATTTACTTCCCAGTGTAGAGTAGAAATGTGCTGATACTGATGTTCTCTGATTATTGTCCATTAGGTACCCAGCCTACTGTGTCAATGGGTGGTGAATATAGCCTGATGCAGCAGAGAGAAGGAGGAGGAGCTGATGGAGCAGCAGAGGCCGACAGGCTGCTGGTGGAGGAGCTGAAGGGTGAACTGTCCCAAACTAAACTGGAGCTGGAGACAACGCTCAAGGCTCAGCACAAACACTTCAAAGAGCTGGACACACTCAGGTTAGACGTGTTTGATCACAGACGAATAGAACTGTAATATCACAGTGTTTTACATGCTTTCACAAATGTCACAAATGTTTAGAGTAGAGCTATAGATTGGAAATATGAGGAGAGAAAGGGAGTGATCAGTGTCACAAAGTTCAACCTCTCATCTTATTAATATTATCTCGGACAACAGAGCAGAGGTGTCGCAGAAGGCTGCTGAAGTTGATGCACTGAACGACCAGCTGACGGAGGAGAGGAAGAGGAGCAGAGATCTTCAGTGGTCCGTGGAGAAGGAGAGGTGCCGAACGGGGAGAGACGAGGAGAGTAAACGAGAAGAACTGGAGGTGAGAGGCTTTTGTGGAGTTTTTAAACTGATTCATTTAATTGAAAAGCCTAACCTGGTATGGTGACCACAAATTAGCCCAGAATTTACTTTTTTACCATCTTAACTTTTCCTTTCTTCCTGTATAAATCATTCTAAAAACAAGTTATGTTTCCATTTTCCTCTAAGGACCTGCATCTCACTCTGGAGGAGCAAAAGAGCCGCTTGGCCCAGCTGACCCTGACCCTGGATCAGGAACGCCAGGCCTCCTCTCAGCTCTCCCAGCAGGCCGAACAGGAGCACCTGAGCCTCAGCAGACGCCTCCAGGAGCTCCAGGTCCAGCTGGAGACAGAGCGCGCCAAGGCCCAGGAGATGAGCACCGCGCTGGGGAGGGAGAGAGAGCTGCGGACGGGCGTCTCCACAGACAGCGGTGCCTCCAATGAGCAGCGAGCTGAGGAGGACAGGAGGGCGTTTGAGGAGGAAGGGAGTCTGGTGGAAAGACTGCAGAGAGAGCTGGATGACAAACACACCCAGGTGGGATTTTATGTACTCTGCTGAATTTGCTTACTAAGCAGTCCTAGTGTTATCGTTTCATCCTCTTACTACTGAAACTCTTCTGAGCTTTGATGGGGCAATAACGGCAGACCTTCAGTGGCTAGCATCTGTCCTCATCAGTAAAATTATTTTTATCTTAAGTCTGTATTTATCCTTATTTTGTTTCTCCAGGTGGTGCATCTCCTCAGTCAGGTGGAGGCCCAGAAGCTCGAGGTGGTACGAAAAGAGGAGGAGCTGAATCTGGGGAGTCAGAGGTCAAGACGAGACCATGAGGCGCTGTTGGAGGCCCGGGCCCAGCAGGAAAGGCTGGAAGCACAAATGTCTGAGGTCCAAGAGCAGCTGGAGAGAGAGATGGAGAGGAGGAAGAGTCTAGAGGAAGAGAAGGAGAGACTGGAGGAGAGGTTGAACCAGTTTAGGGAGCAGAGAGGTGGAAGGGACGAGAGCGGACCTCTGCAGGCTGATGGACACGCCGTGAGTGTCAATTATTTTTTTAAATTGTGCTTTTATTTTGACAGCCTTTTTCTCTCATCCCCTTTGATGTGAAGTATTAAAGCTGCGTTGTCGTGATCTGAACAGCAGGCTGCCTGGCACAGCGAGTCCACTGACCGCACCAAAGACTGGGTGTTCCAGCAGAAGAGTGGAAATGTTCAGTCAGCGAGCTCCAGCATGTCTCCCCACCTGGACGCCTCTCCAGCAGGGCGCACGAGCGGACAGCACCACGGCCCTTGGCGCACAGTCGATAAGGTCCTGGGCAAACTCCACCTTGTTTCCTCGAAGATCCGCAGCATGGCGAGCAAGACTACCGGCAGGTAATCACAGTGGCTATAATCAATGTTTAATATTAATGACATGATGACATGATGACACGAAAGACTTGCTTTATGGGAATTAACTGATCGCTTGTCATTTGTACTTGTTGGTTACAGGCTGACGGCAGAAGTTGACAGTGAAGAGTTATCCTGCGTGCAGACTAATGTTGATGAAGTCATCACTATGCTGCAGCAATCCCCGGGTCTACCCGCTGTCCCCGAGGTCAGAAAGTGTTTGATGGTTTAACTTCTACCTCAGTTTAAGTAAAATATGGAAGACCAAATTCTCCTCAAAACATAATCAAGGAGCTTCAAACGGATAATTTCCACTCTGCTGATGAGCTGAAATCATCTGTTTGTTTGTTTGTTTTCTGAGAGTCTGTAATCTGTTGAGCTCCTAATATGAACACACACACTGTTGTAACTGCTGTGACTGTGTGTGTGTTTCCCGCAGAGTGTTTCCCTGCTGGCAGGAGGCTCCTCCACCTCCTCCAACTCTCTGACCGAGCGGCTGCTGAGGCAGAACGCCGAGCTGACAGGTTTCGTCAGCCGTCTGACGGAAGAGAAGAACGATCTGAGGAACCACACGCTCCGCTTGGAGGAAGAGCTCCGACGCTATCGGCAGGCTGGGCTGGATTCAGGCGACGGCGTAAGTACATGACAGAAAATCAATCATTCTTGTGTGGGGATAGCTCAGGTCGATAGTTTGTTTTGCAGAAGACTTGTAATAAATTCCATTATTTCATCTCCTCCTGCAGTTCAGCGGCAGGAGAGGAGTGTCCAAGATGGACTCCTCGAGTATGCTGCTTTCCCAGGAGCGTGAGGCTTGGACAAGAGAGAAGGTCCGTCTGGAGAAGGCTTTACATCAGGCCCAGGCCCAGGTGGCCCGACTCAGGGCTGAGATCAGGACCGACACCCTGCGAGAGATAACTGGACCTGAGGCTGACAATGCTGCACTGAAGGTCGGCTGATAAATCATTATGATTCATTTCATATCTGAGGAGTTTGTAGCAACTTTAGCAGAACCACTGGTGGTGTTAAAGACTCATCATGGCACTCTTCCTTTGCCTCCAGAGGATGTATGGGAAATACTTGAGGTCAGAAAGCTTCCGTAAAGCGCTGATCTACCAGAAGAAGTATCTGCTGTTACTGCTGGGTGGATTCCAGGAGTGCGAGGAAGCCACGCTGTCACTCCTCTCCAGGATGGGCGGCCGGCCTTCACTGTCCAGCCTGGACTCTCTCAGCCAGCGGCGCCGGGGGCTGATGCGCTTCCGCTCTGCCGTCCGAGTTTCCATCGCTCTGTCCAGGTAAGCAGCTGGAGCTTTGTGTTTGAGAGTTTGTTTTAAGCGTTGAACATTATCCAGTATTCCTTTTAGGCTGATGTCATGTCAACAACAGATATATTTTATTTTCCCAAAACTAAAACCTACACGTTCTATTCAGAATGCGTTTTCTCGTCAAGCGATGGCACAAGGCGACGGGGATGAGCTCCACAACCTCCTGCAGCATCAACAAGAATGGATCAGGACAGACATTAGGTGACTGAACTGTACATTACATTTTGTTTGCCTTCTGCATGCGGAAAGTGTGATTTAGAAGTGATTCTAAATAAAATGTATTCATCTTTCTCAGGTACAGAGGTGAGAGACTCACCTTATCTTCACCCGAGCAGTGTGGAGATGTTCAGAGAAAGAGGAGGTGGAGGAGGAGGAGTCTCCAGCAGGGGGCGAAGTGGACGTGAATCGCCCAGATCAGCTGTCTCTTCCACACACCACAGGTACAACACAAAATACAGATGGTTACCATCAATTCATCTTATTGCTTGGGAAAAAAACATCACTCAATCTTTTTGTTTTTTATAAGATTGTTTAAAGTTAGGACTAAATTAAATTCTAGTCAGTCAACTGTTGTGTCTGTGCTTTTGTAGGTTTCACATGGCTGGAGACCACGGAGCTCTCACCTGCTCCCACCTGCAGAGCTACGACCCCGACCGGGCACTCACTGATTACATCTCCAGACTGGAGGCGCTGCAGAGGAGGCTGGGTAGTGTGACATCAGGTAACACATACAGCACACCGCGTCCCGATTTAGTATCATGCTAATTGTAGACACTACTGACAAAAAGATTGAGGACGCGTCTCAGCTTCCTCCCACTGTACAAATGAAGCCAAAATATCCTGAATCACGGCTGCTGCCGTCTTGCGCTTGCACTTGGAGTCTGTACAGTTGGGATCAGAGTTGGAGCCACAATACTGAGGCCCCACCTGTACACCCATTTTTTAATGCTAACTTATTTACTATATGTAATTTTCTCACTTTTCCAGTGCAAGCATGCAATATTCAAACACTGAATTGGCTCAAGCCATCAAATCAGTGTTAGCAACACCAAAAAGCTAATTCTGTAAATGTTCTGAAATTTCAGTGATGCAGCCATGGAAAGAAATAATTGCTATTGCTATTTTTAATAAGGTCAGAAAGAATCCCAACACTGTGCATCAGTAAAATAACTAATAAACAGCCTCATTTTATTGTTTGACACTGAAAATTAGTTTAGATTCCTTAAATCACTGTGCAGGGTTGAGATTTGGAAGTGGTTTGTATAAAATGAACCTTTAAGTGTATAAAGTCATTTTCAAGTGAACTCAGTATTTTATTTTCTCCACAGGTGCTTCTTCATATGCTCAATTGCACTTTGGCTTGAGAAGGTAGATGCCGTGGAGTAAAATTTGGCTTGAAGAAACTCAGTTGCCTTTTCTCGTGCTGAGCGCTCTGCTGTTTTCTATCAGTCTGGTGTGGACTGTATCTTTCCATGTGGACCAAAACACATTTTTTTATTAGTGTACGACATGTTGTATTCAGGCTTTTTGTCGCCGGCACTTGAAAAACAGCTATGTTTGTAATTTAATCTGCCTCTTTGTTGTGAACGAACTACAATCATGTATATTTGTCTAATGCTAATTTAAGACCTCGTGATTAATTTATATGTTTGTGTTGTATGGGTGGAGCATTATGTAGAGAATGTTTGGGTTTATTGTTAAGGAGGCGGCTGCTACTGGATATTCTACACTACACTGTGTTTTGTTTAGGCCAGACAGACTACAGAGGACATTTGTAGAGAACGTATTTTTGTAAAGTGTAGGAGCTTTGAATTTTCTGGGTATTTTGTCAAAAACTGAAATAAAGAGGACTACATTATTTGAAAGAGTTATGTATTTTTCATTTCTTGTTAATCCACTGACTAAAAAAATGTAAATTTTGGGGGGCAAAATTATGAGGGGGAAAAAAATTCAACATTTGTCTTTTCAAGACAAGTGATCTTTACACACAGGCTTTACAGGCACATGGTGGAAGCTGCTGTACTGAAACAGTTTTCAATAGACGTATTAGGCTTAAGTTTGTGTTTTTGGAAGTTTTTTATTGAAAGAAGGAATTACAAATGATAATGTTTGACATTATCAACAGTTTTTTTGGGGGGGGATGTAAGAACCAAACAAAGAACAAAGTAAACCAAAAACATGCAGTGATGAGCACAATATTTTCTGTAATAAAAAGACCAACGCGCTTTTTGCAGAGGTGTAACTTATTCACACAAAAGATCCGAGGTACAGGCGCAGTTACTGCAGTACAGATCAGCTTTAAATAAAGTTCTCCTAAACTATGGGATGACCTTTAGTGTTTTTAAAGTTTTGCATCACCTGTTTCCATGTGAATGATCATCCACAACAGCTGGTTCATAACTCTCTGTGCACAGGGGGCCAATAGCCATTCACAGTCAGAACCTTTTTTTATTTTTGTTGTTATTCATATTTTTTCAATGTGTTTAATACAATAAATGTTGCAATGTCACTTTAATGGGAGGCTGAAAACCTCTTATGAAAACCCAAATCTGGAATATGGACTAAAGTCGGTTTTACCGCTGAATAAAATTTTATATTTTTAAGGAAGGAAGGAATGAAGCACTGAACCGATGTTTCCCCGCCATCAAAGCGCTGCATTACTAACCATTTCTATTCTGAAAAATTCACATTGTGAATATTAGCATCTGTTTTCCAGTCAGAGTCATACAGTTGGTGTAATTATCTCTGGAAAGTTTCAAACATTCATGGAATAATGTTGACATTCAGATATTTAAAAAAAAAGTGCTGAAGGAAGCACAAACAGTCAAAGTTTGGACAGTTAGGCAGAGAAAAGTGCAGTCATGAAGATCTTAATCCTAAATTCAAGTCCTAGGAAGTTCAGACACTCAGAATGTTTTGACTTTAGATGCTCTTCCTTCGGTCTCTCACTGTGTTCTCTTCCTGTATCTGATGACGGGGTTGTTTGGGGTATGAATCATTGTGGTGTAGTTGACTGTGGGGAAATATCCGTCCACCAGGTCAAAGTCGTACATGCGCAGTAAAGTGGACCAGATGGTTTTGATCTGGACGTAGGCAAAGTTTTCCCCGATGCAGCGATGGCGGCCTGAAGAACAGACAGCAAAAGGTAAAGTTTTGATTTAGTAATAATTATTTTTAGTAGATTAGTCCTAGTATGCTCAGTTTTTCAGTTTTGTGTTTTTTTTCTTGGTGTACAAACATAAATCTGACTCCTTTCATACAAGAGAGCATATTTCTGAAAATGTTTAGATTTTTCTTACCTGCTCCGAACGGCACATAGGCAAACTTCTCCCCTGCGGCGAGGTTCTCGTCGAGGTAGCGGTCAGGGTTGAACTCCAACCTCTTGTCCCAGGTGTCGCACAGACGGTGGTTGACAGTCGGGGAAACGCAGACCTGGTGGCCTGCAGGGATGGTGTATCCTGCCGCAGTCTGAGAGAATAAAGGAGAACAAAACAGTTTGTACACTTTACTGGGAAACAAAGTATTCAAACTGAAAGGGAGGCGTATTATATAATTATATTGCAGAATATTCCAGGATGTGATTCGGGTGTTCAGACCTGGGGAGAGCGAGCCATCCTCATCATGGTCATGATGGGCGGGCGGAGACGCAGGGTCTCCTTCAAACAGCGCTCCAGCAAGTTGAGATCTTTCAGCTGAGGACGAAAAACAGCCCGGAGGAAGCATTACTGAGCATATGTCCAATTCATAATCTCTCATTCCTATTTGTACACACAGTGCAGACAACAGTCCTTCACCAGGCAGCAGATAGTCTGTTTTAAGAGTTTCTTTAGGAAAATGCGACCTGTATGCATGATTGCAGATCACTACCATCAATGTACAGTAACTGTTTAAATTTCTACACGCAGCAGGGGGAGCACCTCCTCATGTTTTGTCACTCAGGCACAGCAGACTGCAGCAGCTGATGCAAAGCTGTTTTGTCACCTGCCTGATCGTGAATTGGTGCTATTTTGTTATTTGGAGATGCATAGTCCAAACTGCAGCCTAACCTGATCATAGTCGAGCGGAGGCAGGTCTTCTCCACACGCAGCCTTCTGCTCGGCGTAGCAGCGCTCTTGCAGAGATTTGTCTCTGGCCATGAAGAAACCCATCCAGGCGCTGGTGGTGGAGGACGTGTGCTGACCCGCCAGGAGGAGACCAATCAGCATCCCTGCGATCTCGTTGTCGTTCAGGGGTCGCCCGTCTCTGCGAAAATGTGACCCGGCATTGTGAGCTTAGAATGAATAAAACCATGCTGTTCTTTCCTGGATAATGTCTTGCACACTGAAGTTATCTTACTTGTAGGTGGCATCGATGAGGGTCTGCAGGATGTCGTCCACTTTCTCTCTAGACTGTCTGCGCTTCTGAGTCACCTTGAAGAAAATGTTCTTGATCTCTCTGTGAGCTCTGTCCCTTTTCCTAAACAGAAAAATAGGTTCTCTCTGATATCCAGAAGTGTTCCACTATTCATAGACTATCTTTCTAGTCAACATAAATTCAGTTTCAGCTCCATCCTGTGGCAAATGTAGCATTGACAACAGACGTGTGTGTTCTGAGCTCCTCCAGCAGTCCTACCTAAAGCTGGGCAGCGGCAGCCAGCCGGGCAGGAGCCAAGCGGCGTGACTGAATCCTCCGTCCAGGTCGGCGTACAGCTGGGCCACTCGCTCATCCAGCATGCTGCGGATCTCCTTCCCATGCAGGCAGCTGCTGGCCGTCAGGATGATCAACTCAGACAAAGCCTCAAACAGGTCTGAAACAGACAGATGGTTCATACAGACTTGTTAAACCGGGCAAAACCAACAGTAAGAACAGAATCTTTGTGTTTAAATCAATGTGAAGGATCTCACTTCTCTCTCCGCTGTCTCCCCATCTCTGAAAATACTCTTTGGTCTCTGCCTCAATGATTTTCACGTGTTGTCTAAAATGAGCAATGTTCAGTCCAGTCTTCAACATCTTCTTTTGTTCCAGAAAGACCTGCAGCACGTTAAAGAAGATGCTGTTTTCATACAATTGCAACATGCGGTGATTCCTTTTTCTTCCGTGTGGATTTGTTTATAATTTGATTTCACAGTTAAGGTGGACTCACGGGGTTGGGGACATCATAGGCTACTCCTTTGCCAAACACCGGAGTGGTCAGTCTGGAGTAGACGTCCTCTGCATTCAGGTCGTCGTTCTTGCTATTGAACATCAGCGTGGCTGCTTCGCTGCCGAGCAGGTAGGTGAACGTGCTCCCCACCATGGTGAAACTGAACACAGGGCCGTACTGTGGGCGGGCAGCAGACGAGCAGGGATTAACCAGTGCTTGGTGGTCAGGACAGAATAAATCTGAGGGTTTGCCAGACACGTACTAAACTCCCCGTCATGATTTAGACCTCTATGAATTATTCAAATTTTTAAAAAAAAAGTTAAGAACTGAACAGGGACAGGCTTTAAAGTGTGTATATGTGTGAATAACTGTGTTTGAGAGGTAAGATAAGATTCGGCGAAATGATCCTTGTCTTTGCATGAGTGCAAACAGCAACTGCAATTAATGATTACTCCACTACTAATTAACCTCATTTGGTGTGTTATTTAATATAATATAAGAACATTTATCAACAGTTCAAAATATAAATATATCTTGTTTGATACACACAAACAGATTTATTTTTTGCCATTTTGATAAATATTATAATATGATGAAATATTTTTAAATATAAAAATACATATATGATAAAATTATAAAAATAAAAATGTTATATGAAAACATTGCAGATTACTCAACTAATATCTTCACTTCTCTTATAATACTCACTTTTTCATAAGCATTTTCAAGAAACTCAATGGGACTTCTTCCAAATGCGATGGCATGGCCCAGGAAGGGGATGCTGGAGGGAATGTAAGGTGGATATTTCTGCAAAAAATCAGCATAACAGTGAATGGTGAATACAGTCTGACCATGCATTTCAACAACTATGTTTAGCATTCATTGGTTTTTGCTCTTAGCTAACTCACCAGGTCCTTGTCCGTGGCCTGTCTGAGCAGCACTTTAGAAACATATCCCAGAATGAGAGTGACGACAGAAGCAGCCAGGACCACGGTGGTCAGGTTGTCTGTCACTTTGGAAACAGTGTCCCCGATCAGTCTGCTGCTCATTTCATAGAAGTGCATTTTGCCGTCCTCCGCTGGGTCTGTCCTCTCAAAACAAACAAAAATCCACTTTATGGCGATTATTATTTCAGTGAATAAGCAGTCACTTATTCACAGTTTCCACGGCTGCAGTCCATCTGATGTTCACGTTAGCAGCCCGTCGGTAATATTTCCCCAACATCACTACCTGTCAATACTCGTCCTGCCCCCGCCTGACCAACGGAGGATTTCTATTGGTTGGTGACCACGTGTCAGTCAAGTAACTAGCGCTGTGATTGGCTGCCGGTACCTGAACCGATGTCTTGCTATATGATGTCACTCCCAACAGGACGATTCATGATCTGCGCCATCGATTGTGAGAAGATTTGATGGATGTTTATTAATAAAACTGTTAGAAACTGTTATAACTTCAAACACGTTACCGTGTGCCGTTAAAAAGTCTCCCTTACTTTCAGTGTCCCGGAGAAGTACCGAAGTATAGCAGAGTAACGTTACGAAGACATTTAGAAGTCATTCGAGAGTTATGTAGTTGTTTGCAGTGTGTTTGAGGCTAATTCGTAAGATGAAGTGCTTTAAACTAAATACATAGTTAAATAGAAAACCCTGCAGAAACTAGGGCTAAAACTATCCACAAATTTAAGTATGTTGCATGACTATGAAATTAAATTTACAATAATATATCTAGCATATATATATATATATATATATATATATATATATATATATATATATATATATATATATATGTGTGTGTGTTCAGGACACAAAAACTATATACTACATATTTCGGCATGTTTCACGTCTATAAAATAATATATATATATATATATATATATATATATATATATATATATATTATATATATATAAAATATGAAGCCAACAATGCTTTTATAGCTGATATACAGTATAATCTGAATAAGCTGTATGACATTTTTTTATTAACATTTTCAACAGCATTTTCTACTGTACTGCATACTACACACACAAAATACTGTCTTCAGGGCATTGCTAAACGATCATTACTGTATTTCTAATGGGTCTTGTTTAGTACTTCAGTATTATCAACTTTTAATACCATTAAAATGCAGCATACTCAGCCTATTTCTAATGTTAACCCTACCATTAACTAATTACCAGTATTTTATCGGTCTCTCTAGAATAACATTTTTAATTCAATGCTTATAAAACATAAGGTGGATATGTTTTCAGGATGGACGACCAACACATCCTCATTCATACATCAATCCGTTTATTAAAACATTAAATAAACATATTTACATGCAATCAAAGTATACGACTCGTCAAAATACACAATGCAACGGTGTGAAAGTTACTGTAAGCCCAATATACAAAATGAGGCGTCTGTGGAGAGGCCGACTTTGCTCTTCATCCAGAGTTATTGCAGTCAAATGAGAGTAAGAAGAACCTGCACTGGGATCTTTGGCAGCTGTGGTTTCTTCAACAGCGTTTCAGCCATAGGCATATTTGTCTGTTACGCTTTTATCATTTGGAGTCATCTGTCCACTCAACTTCATCAAAAGCTTCACAATAAGGCCAGCCTGTGAGGAAATAATAAACATGAGAGACAGTTTTCATAGTTTAACTAGACAATATTCAGTCGTCCTTATACTTTAGACATCATTCACACGCTTAAATTACCTTAAAAACAGAGAATTTACCTGTTTTGTGTGCACAATGAAGTTCATTTTATTGTCACCACTGTGTATCTGGAAGTACTGATCAGCGTGTCCAAGCTGCCACATGAATGTGCCATACTCTAAACTGATGAGAAGGACCTGGGAGTGCAGAGATTTAACTAGTTATCACACTGAACATGCACAAAAGAGAGTGAACACCAAATGTTGGACAAACAAAGAAGAAAAAAACATATGCATTATTCTTAATAAAGTTACATGTTATATTCCAAGCAGGAATGTATGTTGTATGTGTCGGCATCAGCTTAGCTCTTCATTGAATGTTTATGAAGTTATAAAGTTTAAGCTAAATAACAAAAATGTTTAGATTAAGTTGTTTAAATGTTTAGAATGTTTAAATGTTAAATGTTTAGATTAATTTAAAATCAGACTCCATTACACTACATTAAATGGAGATTTTCTATGAGCAGCCTTCCAGTAGTGGTACTTGGAGGAATCTATTAAAATTATTTTTTTAAAGCACATCAAATCATCTACAAACTACATTTTGAACTAATTTAAACTAGAAAACAATGATACTGCTGTAATGTCATTTAAAATAAAAAATAAATATTAAATATGTATTACTTATTACTTTAGGAATAAACCTGCCTCCTGAATACAATGTCTGTACTTGACCAGAGACCAGGGTTGACCTACACTGTTAGTGTAGTTTTAATGTCAGCGTTTACTGACGGATCACCAGTGTCTGAGGATTAAATAGAGAACAATATATCCCATTTTCAGTTCCTACAAAGCCTCAAAACACCAATTTAGACTGTTCAAACAACCTGTAGAGCAAAATTGCAGGTCTTAAATTACCGCATGAACTTTTTTCTACATTTTTCTACAATAGGATCTGTATACAAACTACAATGAAATTTGGATATATGAGGGTGAGGAGGGACTTTACCATGACCTTTTCATCTACAGAAAATGTGCCCTTAGGTGTTTACGTGTTAATAGATACCTTGGTCTCCATATTCATGAGATGCAGCCCCTTCGTGTTGACCCCGACGTAGACGCGGATGACTTTGTGGTTGCTGGCACTGGCCTTGGTGTAGACCTGGCCAGTGAAGAAGGCCGCCCCATAGGTCGGGATGTCCCAGCAGTTCTGCAGGAAGAGTCGCTGCAGGTGGTGCATCTCTTTACTCACCCCCTCGCTGGTGCTCAGGGCCTGTCAGAGAGGGAGAGGAAAGCCTGTCAATCAAGCCAGCAGATGGATTTTATTTAAAGACCAAGAGCTACTTTTACAGTTAAAACTTTATACTTTGTATTCGTGCAGAATCCTGTTGGTCCAGTGGTACGCCTTGCTTTTCACCTTGGATATGGGCACAATTGATTTTAGGTTTTCCTCACTGTTGGAAATGAAATACAAATGCTGCTTCACATATCAACTCAAGAAGAATTCACAAAATCTCTGCACTGCATAAAACAAAAAAGCTTTAAACAAAATTCCATGTCCATATGTTTATGTAAATATGACTTTAAAAGTGTTTTACTTGAGGAATCCTTGCTTATGCTTCTTGCTCTCATAGTTGCCATAGATGATCTGCAGGAGGAGGCTGGCTAATGTGATCAGCTTGCTGTCTGGAGCGGGAAAGAAGCCTTTCAGGAGGCAGTGACGGGCCTCATCGAACAGAATGAGGATGGCCAGAGGGTCCTCCGCCTGGAACAAAACAGTACGCAGCATCTCACATTTCCAGTCAAATTGTCTGTCTGATGTTTCTAACATTTACGCTATGAACAAGTAGCTTCTTGTATAAGACAAAGTGAGCAACCTTTTTCTCAATTTCCAGAGGCAGTCGGACGTCCCTGCGGAGGAAGAGCTGAGGGGTTTCTCTTTGAGGATCCAGCACCGTCAGGTCCGCCACAATCTCCGTCCAGATCCGCAGATGCTGCAGGGGCTTGTGGTATGGCTTCAGCTGCAGATCTAAAATGAACATTGATGTTATGCAAAGGTAAAATATCTCTGAGGATGCAAGTCATGGTGTTGATCAGTTAGTTCTCTTGCGACAGAATGAATTCAAGAGCAACTTCACCACATTTGTGTGTTATGAGTGAACTCACGGAGGTTCTCGGAGCAGATCCAGATGGTAAAGTACTGCTGGGTCTCCTGCGAAAGACGCATGCCTTCCATGATCTGCTGTACTGTTGTGTTGTTGCCATGCTTGAGCTCCACGGAGCGATATGAGCCGTCCATGCGGTAGATTCGCACTTTCTCATACTGTGGAACACACATATGTGCAATGAAGAAAACCAAGTGAAACAACATAGTCCCTTAGTTGTAAGAATTAAAAACAATCTGCAGGACACACACAGCTATGCCTGAGGAGACAGCACCATCTAGTGACCTGCAGACTTAACTGCTACAGAAAAATGGTAAGAAATTCAAAACAAATGTCACATTTCTTTATCTACCTCTCTAGCACTTGTATTGTATTTATACTATTTTTCCCCACATAGACCCATTTCATATATGAGAGCACAGGCAGTTGGGGCATTATAATTCCTTTACATCATGTTATTTATATTGGGATGACAGACACAGACTATAGTAATGACTATAGTACAACTGCAACTGTTATTTTCATCATCAACTAATGTATCAATCATTTTTTCCAATTAACTGATTAGTTGTTTGGTCCATGAAATGTCAGAAAATGGGGAAACATGTTGATCACAGTTTCACAAAGCCCAAGGTCACTTTCTCAAATGATGTTTTGAGGGTCAGTTGTGTGACTCACAGGTTTGCTGTTGGCTTGCTGCAGAAGCTTCACCGTCTCCTCCCATTCGTTCTGTTTGTTCTCCTCACACACTTGCAGAGGAGATCTCTTCTGCTGGTCTTCTATGTGCTGTCGGTGGGGAAGTCAGTATTAATATTTAATGGCTATTGTCTACGGCTATAGCCGTCTAACATTGAAGTGTGAAATGGGATACAGAGCATCATAATACATAAGTGCTACGTCTAAAATAAAGGAGTCCAATTTACTGCATTACTTTTTCAGTGTAATGAACAATAAATAATTAATTTGTTAACTGTAAACACTTTTTGCATGTGCATTACTGAAAACAGAACATCTAGATTACATTTAAGTAAATCACAAAAAACAGTTCTATATTTTCCTTTAATTTTAATGTTTTATGTCAACTTTTACTACTTACTTACCTCACAACATTTTTGACATTCTACTGACATTACAAAAAGTTTGTACATTGTTGCTAGTTGAATGTAGTGCATATATATATGTTAAAGGGTCACGTTTCATACCCGGTCGATCTCTGGGTGCTGCAGCAACAGTTGCACGATCTCTGCGTGACCTCCTCTGGCTGCAAAGTGCAGAGGGGAGCTGAGCTGGCCGTTCAGCAAGTTTGGATTACCGTTACCTTTCTCCAGTAACAGCTTAGTCGCCTCGACTTTACCGTGCCTGAATGGAACCAAACAAAAGTGACCAAAACTCATCATTCACAAGACTAGCCAAAACGAGAACTTCTGGATACTTAGGATAGACTTTAGTGAGAGAAGCGTCAGACTGACCAGCAGGCATAGTGAATGGGGGCCCAGTGGTCGCTGTCCAGCTGCGTCACTGAGAAACCGCTGTCCAGAAGCTTAGAGAGCAGCTCTGTGTCTCCCTCGCAGGCACTGCGGTGAAGGGGGAAGTCGTCGACCCACTGACGCTCCCTACAGAGAGTTCAGTTAATATCATTTTTAAGGCATTTCTGTCTTTATTAGATAGAAAGAGATGATTAACGATGACTCACTTGTCTTCTGCTACACAGTTAGGACCATGTTGCCACTTCTCCCTCTTAGGTATCTGGATCTTGGAGTAGTCGGGAGCCCCGAGCCCAAAGTATGGGTTTATGATTACTTTGTCCACCTGCAAAGAGAAGACCAGATGGGCGAGAAGAATAAAGGGAGGGTTAGATAAGCAATCTATCACACATCAATTATGTTTATCCTCTGGTGGCGCTAAAAACAGCTGACTCACCCGGTTGGTGTACTGCAGATCAGAGCCGTAAAGCGGGTTGAGGATGCACATGTCAGCCTTCTCCAGCGACATCATCTTGCTCTTGATCTCCAGAGCAGTGTAGCCCATGTGCAGACCCTCGTCACTCAGTTTGCCCTCGCTGCTGTAGGCCGGGTTGCTGACATTGGTCTTCACCCGCTCCACGGGCGCCGGTCTGAACAAAGCGGGGATGGCGTGAGGCACGGTGTGCTGCTCTGCTAACCATCTGTGGAGGTAAACGGGACAAAGTTACAGCTCGGTTCACCCTCATCCAGGAAGACGACGATTTCAAATGTATGCTCACTTGTCTAAGGCCAGAAGCATCTTGGAAGTGATGGAGCAGAAGTGAGCGCTGGTCTCACTGCACACCCGCATAATGTCCTGGAAGCAGTAGAAGCTCGGGCTCCCAGCGCTGTAGACAGGCTTGCTGTTGTCTGTTCAGAATGATTTATTAATACACAGTATCTACATTTTTAAGTGGGGCATCAGTTTAGTAAGACACATAATGTAAATTTAGCTCACCTTTAACACTGACTGGCACAACAAAAAGCGAGACTTCTTTCCCGTCATTGTCTCCATCAAAGGGGAATTTCTTCATATGCACCACTCGCTTTCCTGAAACCCAAAATTGTGTTTAGATCTCAAAATAAATCTTAGGGGAAAACAAAAGTAGCCACTGCGATGTCTGTCGGTAGTGACGACAGACATCGCAGTGTCTTGAACTCATTCATTCATAAGAGAAATGTGTGAATGTCTCATACTCACCTATGAAGCCTTGGTTATTGGATATGGGTCTGATTGTTTCGTCAACATAATCCAATATGGATTTGGATTTGTCTCCTCCAGCTTGGATCTTCGTTGCGAGAAGAACTTTCTTCCTTTTCTTCTCCTTTCCCTCCAGAGGCACTTCAATCAGCAGGATCTGTACAGGAAGCAGTGGAAACATCGTTAAAAACTGGGCTTGAATTAGATGTGACTGGCAATCTGCTGTCAGCACATTTACCTCATAGGCTTTGGCTCTGTACTCCTTTGAGCTCAGGCTGACTTGACTCTTTGGGCGAATGACTGCAACAAATGCATCCTCGAGGCTGTCCTCGTTGCCCATACTGCTGACTTTTTCTCAGTCCTGATAAAACATTATACACAAGGGCCAAATGCTGTGGAGAGGCATCCCTGAAACACAAGATCAGAGGACTGTTGAGATAAGTTACTTCATGCTGATGAGACTGATATCCAGCTTGTTTACATCAAGTCAAAGCTGGGCTATTGTGACAAAAATCATTATGACTTTATTCACTAACAAAATAGCAGTAATGCCTTTTCTGTATACAGTTCATCTGAAGTCATTCTGATCACTGATTAACTGTTCAAGTCATATTTCAAGAAAAATGCCAAAC
The DNA here is from genome assembly GCA_023373845.1 of Nibea coibor. NCBI lineage: Eukaryota > Metazoa > Chordata > Actinopteri > Sciaenidae > Nibea > Nibea coibor. The sequence continues at coordinate 4,529,566 of CM041735.1, forward strand.
TTTCAGTAGTTTTGGCTTCTCAAATGTGACAGTTTTGCTGTTCATCTCCAACTTTGGAGCATAGACTATTGAGTCAGACAAAACAATACTATTTCCTTTTTCTTTTACATTTTATAGACTCAAATATGTGTCTATTAATTAAGAAAATAATCATTAGAAAGTAATGATTAATTGTTGATTGCTGTTCTAAATAGGTGATCTCTCATAAAAATCAATTATTAATTATTACTATTAAGACAATGCTTGAGGGATAGAGTTATAACAGACAGATATACAATGCATTACATTTTTAATTTTTCATGCAACACAACCAGCTGTGATACTTGATAGCGTGCCATCAAGACATCGTATTATAGAGGCGTTTACAGCGTTATGAACATATTGTAGTAATGCATTTCACAGATGATCTGCAATATAGTACAGACTTCAGGGTTCACGCACTCCTCAACGCCATAAGTTGTACAGAAATGAACAAAGTAGAACAGGAAACACAGAAAACAGAGTCGAAGTGTCAAACATGAAGAACACTGAGTTCACGAATCAACTTGTTGAGTTCACAGGAGGGTCCCGCCCCGGAAACCAAACACTGTTGTCTTCAGACAGTTATTATATATAACCACAGCGTTACTTTATATTACATTTTAGACTACAGCCCGTGCTGCTTAATCCCACCAGTGTTTACATACATATACATATACATGTATACGAGTGTCCACAAAAACTAAGATGAACTTTTTGAACTGAATCAGCAGCCGTAGCCGGGATGCTACACTCATCATCACCTCTTTTCCGCTCGTTAAACAGATGAAACTTACCGAAAGCGACGTGACTTTTCCCCCCAGACAGGCCTGCGCCAGCTTTTATCACTTCTCAATGAGTTTCACTTTGTCAAATGAAACGGTCCGCAGCCGGCAGGCCGCCCCAGGTAAATTTCCAGGGCAGATATGTAGGTTGAAGTAGCAGCAGGCCTGTAACTTGGGCAGGTCTGCACAAACAGAGGAGTCGCGTTACGTTTCACCGCAGCAGCTCCGGTTGAACAACAGAGGACTCTGGCGGCGAGGGGGACTCAGTGCGGCACCAGAAGAATAATAGCCTGCCACTGCAGCAACATTATACATACACTACCTACTTGATAAAACAACAGGAAGTCACTAAACAGGAAATAGTCTCAATACATGAGCCCTAATAAAATGATGAATTGTCAACACTAACGTGCTAGCTGCTCATGGTAGTGAAGACATTCTTATTGCTAACATTTGCAGCTGATGCTAGCATTGCTAGCTGGTCATGTGTGTAAATAAACATGTTAAATATTGACTATTTGGCTATTTACACTACTCGGCACTTTCAAAATTTCCACGGGAATTTTCTAGTTGAACTTGATATCCTTTGCCTTGAACCTTGCCCATGGCTTCGAATAGTTCAGTGTCAGGTTTTTATGAGTTCAACTTTATTGTATACTGGTATCATTTCATTTAGGGTTGGGTGTAATCAACACTGGTATTCACTGTTTTTTCTAGTCAGTTGTGTGGATAAAAAATATTAAACCATTTTAAATTTACTGCTATAGGCAGCTTTGTTGCATTTCTTCTGTTGTTGGTTTGTGTAGATGAAATGAATTGGCACAAATATACACCTTGATGAACTAATAATTTGTACATTTAATTGTATTTAATTGTACATTATTGAAGAGATTGTATAAAACTTCAGCATATCTGGACCTACTGTAACAGATATAAGCATATAGTGGTCTCTTTCAAACATAAAATAACAGACAGTGCTGATACAACAACTAAAAATCTGCACTTAGTATCAGGTGCAGCCTAAGTGCACAAATGAAAACATTGCTTTGGTTTAATATATATATATATATATATATATATATATATATATATATATATATATATATATATATATTATGACATGATCTGTTTTTTTCATTGGTCCACGGCTGAGAGCTGTTCCCAGTCATGTTGCCCAGAAGACTCCTCTCTGCTGCACCATGTTTAGGACGACTTGTCTTTACACTGACTGAGCGCCTCCTGCATCTTGCATTGGATGTCCTCCACCCTCTTGGCCCACTTATCTCGCACTTCGTCTTCATCATCCTCTGTAACAGCTGTGTAGGCCATGAGTGCAATGAGGCCCATGTGGAACAGGTGAGCGATGTGTGAACAATGGCGCTCCATAATTTCACGATCGCCCTCGCAGTTGTCCAGGTACACCCTCAGCAAGGTTCTTCCAAACACCAAATTGGTACCCATCACTCCACGGTAGTACACATCCAGGCTCAGATCACCCTTGTCTTTCTCATAAGTCTTCTCAAAGGTCTTCATGTAGTCTTCGGTGTTGTCTGGATCTTTCTTCACATGCACCACCATGCTGTTGAAGGCAGCATACTGGTGCTTGATGTACTCTTCGTACTTGCCGTAGGTTTCATTCACCTCGTCAATGCGGATCTTCTTCAGGCATTGGTGATTCTTTTGGGAGATGCTCTCCAGTTTGGTGTTGATCTCCTGGAAGTCCTTGTCTAAAACATGGGCCTCATCTTCAACCAGGCCTTTGCGAGCCACCGCAACCAGAGAGGAGACTATGCCAAAGATGGGGTCGAAGGAGGAGGCAAAGGAAGTCACCTTTTCCACGCAGCACAATGCCTTGGCTGCAGTTTTCTTGATCTTTTCTGCGTCAGCCATCACTGCTGCTTTTCTTCTGCCACGATGAGTGTCAAAGTGAGTTTGGAGGCTGAAGAGAAAAAAAAACACACAAAGATGTTCTTTAAAACTATGTCCATTCTCTGCATATTAGGTTATGACAGCAGTCTATGAGCTTTAACTAAAGAATTGGTCACACAGGTTCTCAATATTACTGCTTGCACTACCCTTAAGCTCATGGCTAACACTGCTGGTACTACCAGCTGCTGCACATATGCCATATTGTAAAAGGTGTCCTCTTACACTCTAACATTACTAGTAACAGGTCAAAATGAGGGCTCATGTTGCGTATAGTGATACACAGAACTTCAACATGTGAGGGGAGGAGGAAACTAGAGCTGGAAGTAATGTATATATTCATTATTCATTAATGTTACCATTGTTTGTTTTTTTCTATAATTAATTAGAAAATAGTCCAAAGAATAGCTTTATTTGTCCAAACCACAGCCTGAAACCTGCGGATATTTAGCTTAACATCATAGAAACCAACAAATATTCACACCTGAGATGTTGGAACTACTCAATTTTATGGCTTTTTAGATTTAAAAAAAATATTCAAATGATTGTTCGATCATCAAACGAGTAGCCTTATTATGTTTCTGTCAGTTGAGTAATCAATTATTCAACTAATTGCTGCAACTAAATAGGAAGCTTGTTTTTGTCCTTCCACAATGTTTTATGAATTAAGCATTCAGATGAAAGTGGAACAAGTATTTTGCTTTAGGAAATCATGCCATAACATTGTCTTGTAATAAAGCACAGAAGCGCCATATTACAGATGATTATATCAGCCATGTACATGTAGTTTCCAAGACCACAGATCCAAATCCAACTATAATGCATATTTCTAATAGTTTTGGTATTAATCATCCTTGTCAATGTTGTCCTGCTGGAAAAATAACTTAGGGACAACAGTGGGTGTGTCTTTGTAGTAACACAAGAAAGACTGGAAATAAACAAGTGGATCCAGGTTTTGACCTTTCTTATGTCATCGTTAATAATTCAGATGTCTCCCAGAGGATGTTTGGCACCTTTAACTTTAACTAAGGACGTTTTACTTTGTTTGTTTTCTCTCTGTTTCTCTCATTTCCTGATTCCCAGCTACACACAAACATGAATCAACCATCTTGTACATTCATTTCAATCAGTCCTAGCTGACTATATCACCCAGAGATTAAACGTAGTTCAGACTATAGATTACAAGCCACTGAGATAACAGATGTTTACTCACCAGAGATGAAACGGTCTCTATCCCTCTGTCTACTGAAGCCGTCTGACTTTCCTCTCCACCATTTTCCTCCCTGTAGTCAAATGAGGACCACCCCTTCCTGCCAAATAAGGGAGCAAACACGAGGAAGTGACTCATGCATGCCCTGTGCTGATTGGATGAGGGGAGTTTCTCCCAGATTTACTGCAGCTGCAAGCTCCAACCACAGGCTGCGCAAGTATCCTTTTCATTGTGTTGTTTTAATTGGAGGCCTCCACACCTACTGAACCAGTATGGGTGACCAGAAACCATTGAATTTTTTAGATAGAGAGATTTACAGATAGAACATTATCAGTTTCAGTATCACCGAGACTGACTTTATTCAAATGACATTCCAAACGTGACTTATGAAAACAGCCGGGCTGACTGCATTGCATTATTTTGTGTCCAGACTGATAGATTAGACTTTTACCAATTACACACACAGAGCACAGGGATGGAAAGGTTCAGTTTACCCAAATTACAAAGCTATATTTTCTCATTCATGTCAGTCGGTATCAAGACAAACAGATTTTTTTTCATTTGAGGTTTTCAGGGGGGCAGTTTTCATAGTTATTGTTTAAAAATGTGAGCATTTATTAGCATGGCAGAAAGAAAGTATCCTAAACATGAAAAACTGGACTGGAGTGCACATTTCTACCTTAATGGACAAAATCATTTGCAATTTGCCTCATTCACGCATTCATTCTGAAACAAAAATATCAATAATTACAATGATGTGGTAATAATATGGGGTGCAATTCAAATGTAAATAGAATGAAATTATTTATAGTTAGTTATTGCAATTTCAAATACATTCCTTTGGCAAACGAAACTTATGAAGTGAAATTGAAAGCTATGGAACAATGCAGAGAGGGATACGGGTTTCTCTGGAACAGGAACCTGTGCGTCCAGTCACAGTAACCATGCTAACAAATAAATGAGACAATGCAAAGGCTATTTAGTGATTGTGTGTAAAATACGGTTGATTCCAAGACAACACCTTCAGAAAGTGGTCCTGAGATCGGCCTCAAGGCAAAGACTGATCTCAAGTACATCCCTGGGTTGTTGCCCTGTTGATTGAAACTGAAATCTGACTCCAGTTACCCATTTAAATGAATAGATACTGTACTCCTAATGTTTACATACTTCCAACACAAAGTTCTTGCCAGCGGCTAAAAGTCAGTCGCAGATTTACTTGTCTGATGGCTTCTTGCTCGGTCACTCAAATGTCTATACATCAAAAGAATGCCAGAATATAATTCTGATGGATAAATTATTTCTTTGTTTTGTAATTGTTGTAGTAAGTATTATAGTGCAATGCAGGCTCCCCTGCATTCAAGATCATTAAAATCCACAAAGACATTCCTTTAGTAAGTGAAACTTGCCAAAGCTATGCTGAGGCCAACGCCTAGAGGGGTACAAGTTTTTCTGGAAGGGTCTGTATATCAGTTGCTTTTGTAGCCACAGGTTTTGCATCCTATAGGATGATGTTATCACCTAAAATGAGACAATACAAAGGCTGTCTAGAGATCGTGTGTAGACCTTCAAAAAATGATCTTGAGACTGGCCTCAAGCCAAAGACTGATCTCAAGTACATCACTAGGTTTGTCGCCCTGTTGGTTGAAATTCCTATCACCCATATTTACATACTTTTAACAATGTTTACAGACATTTACTGTTATGCCAACAACTAAAAGTCAGTCCCAAATTCACCCTCATCTTGTGGCTTCCTTCTCAGTCACTCAAATATCAAGCCATGAAATGTTTCATTAAAGATGCATTAAAGATGGTTTGCAGAATTCATATCAAAAGACAGAATAAGCTTGTGACCACCGTGTATCCATGTATAGATACATATAATAATCAGGGCCGTAGCCAGGATTTCAGAAATACTGACACCTCCAAAAGAAATCTTCCCTGAAATGTCAGAATATAATTCTGATAGAGAATTTGTTATTGCTCTAGTAAGTATTACAGTGCAATGTAAGCTCCCCCCAAAGTCCATTAAAATCCACACAATCCTTTAGCAAATGAAACTTGCAAAATATATGGAACAAGAGGAGTACAAGTGTTTCTGGAAAGGTGTGTCTCCAATCACAGTAAAGATGCTAGCAAATAAAAGAGACTATGCAAAGGCTATTTGGTGATCATGTGTAAAAATGTGGTCAGCTCCAAGCCTCAGGGCCAAACTCAAGTACATTGCAGGGATTGCAAGGACATCGTAAGAAAAACAGGAAATAGTTTATTCACAAAATATGATCGGTTTCACCAAAATCAGTGAAATTTTTGCTGGTGCATGACAGTGCTGTGATACAAAGTTACACAGTGCAAGAGCAGATGTACAAATGACGAAGACACCATTACAAGTCAGTGTGACATCAATAAGATTTTACGGTGGTTACATAATGTTACTGTCACAAACCGAACCAGTTAGTGGCAAAAAGTCCACACATGAAATAACAAATAATTTAATGGTAAATCATTTTAAAGGTAAACTAAAAATAAACCAAAAGTATGTATGAAATGTAATGTTAAGGATCTGTCATGTATGCAGTGTATGGATGAGTGGAGTGTGTTATGTATAGTGTTGAATGCCGGAGGAAATAACACTTAGTTCTCCATGGCTGCTGGAAGCCTGAAACCAAGTCTCAGTCTGGAGGCAGCAAGAGAGTGAACAAATGGTTAAACAGCCCTTAAATCTCCGGTTCCCCATACACCCACAGGTGAGGCAAATTAGCCCGACAACCTGTCCCAACCTCCACCCAGGGAAGTCACACAGCCAATAAGCAGACAGAGGGGCAGGCTGTCACAGTCACGCAAAGCCAGAATTTGAAAATCGCTTTGGTGCTATCTGCTGATGGTTTAAGGAATTACTATGTGACACACAGCAGCACGTGCTCCTGCAACCTACTCTACTTCCTCCTCAGACCCCTCTGCACACCTAGCCCCTTACATTAAATTACCATACATACATACAAACAAATAATAATTAATTGATTGTCCAACAGTTTTGTTGGCACAGGTTTACAGCAGGATTGTTTCTAATGTAAGACTGGCTTGAAACACATACAGAAACACATTTTTCCATTTATTTTTTATTTTTATTTATTATTTTTTTATAGAAATCTTGTGTGTTTGCATAGCTCTGGTAAAAGTCAAAGACAGTGTTTAGTGTTCACCTGGATTCACTCTGGGTGTAAAATCTGTATAAACAGCTAACCAAATATTATTCAGCAGGACAAGGACAAATCTGTTGTGTAATATTTGACTTCCCATGTGGTGATAGGAGACAAATCTGGAAAACATCTGCAGACTTTTCCATGTACTATACACACACACTGCTAGATGCACTCTCCCTGACCCTTTGGAACACAGGACCTCACACCCATTCATCTTGTGTCCTGCGGTGGGGTGCTTGTCCAAAAATATTAATTTCAAGCATATTTGTCATAATTATGTCACTGATTCAGTAGAGGAACTCTGAGATTAGGTACACTTTCACATTTTGCAATACATTCTGAATATTTTGAGACAATTTTATATTATACAATATGTGTGAGTTTATGCAATACTTTATAGTGCAAATTGTTAAATTTATCAAAATAAGATGAATGTAGAAATCACTCAAAATCACAAACTGTCAAAATGAAATAAGGCCAGTAGTTAGTTTGGTATAGGTCGAGGTTGGTATTAACTCTTATTGGATTTTAACCTGAAAAAGAAGAGGAACTGGAGCACACTTATCAGCTTGCAGCAACTAGCTCGGAAGAAGACAAATGTCTGGAGAGCAGCTGAGTCCAAGTGCAAGTTGATCGCTGTGATCTAGTTTCACACCTTTCTCTGTTTATTGTCCTTTGTTTGAAAAGCAACAGATTCAGGATGCCTTTGCTGGATTTAATTGTTCAAGTCAAACTTCAAATTCCTTGCAATCAACAGATATTAACATACTACTACTACTACTATTAGTAATTATTATTATTAATAATAATAATAATAATAATAATAATACCAATAATAATAATAATAATAATAATAATAATAATAATAATAATAATAATAATAATAATAATAATAATAATAATAATGCAGCCCTGATCTCCTCAGGCAGGTCATTCCACAGTTTTGGAGCCCAAACTGCAAAGGCTCTGCCATATTTGGGCCGTGGGACAACCAGGTATGATGCATCTGAGGTTCTCAGGGAGTGAGAGGGGATGTAGGGCACTAAAAGTCAAATCAAGTAATCACTATGATCTTAAATCCCACGCACAACCATTTTGCACGCCTTGTTTGTGTTGTATGCTGTATTGTGACTAGAATCTTTATTTAAACTTCACGACAAAATAAAGATACCCTTTATTTGATGTATTTTCATTGTTAGATGTTTCTGTTGTAACCTGCAAGCCAAACAAAAACTCAAATAATACAAAATTCTGTACACATATTCTTCAGTCATTAATTCCTAAAAAAGCCTGTTGTATACATACAGAAATATTTGCTTCCTTACTTCATTTTCCATTAAAATTCTTACTTTTGTTTTATAAACACTGGAACTATTTTTGGAGCTTTCAGTAACTAACTGAAAAACTCAGTTAGTGGGAAAATTCACCTGTAGTTGATACACTGACAAAAACCAATGACTTCTGAGTGAGTCATTCTACCAACTAGGTTCAAATTCTTGATTTTAAATCAGTTGTGTCTTTTTCCGAGCCACAGTCAGTGAGGGACGTAATGAGAAACATACCCCTCACACACAAACACACCCCCTCTATTCACACCCCTTCTCTGTAACGTAGAGCTCAGCTGCTCCTCTATGGTGTTTCCCACAATAACATCCCAGGTCGACACACTGACTCTGTCATTTTGTCTCTGAGCCAACCACTCCTCTCTCTCTCCCTCTCCCTCTCCCTCTCTCTGTCCCCAGTCACCCGGACTCGACTGAGGACCGAACACCTTCTGGTTTCAGGTATGAACCCGGAGCGGACGAGAGCAGCATATCAGCAGGTTTGACACAGCAGCAGTGGATGGTTTGGTTTGGGGATTAGAAAGGTTTAAGCCTGCCATTGAAATGGCCTGGTGGGGTATTGTTCCACTGTTCGTTGGTTGAATGCTATGGAGTTATTTTAGCACCAGTACAAACTGAATATGAATATTCAGTTTCTTAAAATTCAACTTCAGTTCACAGGCACTGATCCAGGAACTCTCGTATTAAGTGTATCTGCACTTATTTACACTGACTTTTGAGGTGCAGCAGGTCTTTTGTCAGCCATGACAAAATGAGAGAGACGACACAGCTACCCTCATGGCATAAATATCCAGAAACCAAGAACAGATGTACAGTATGTTTTGATTAGCTCATTGCTGTCCAGTTTATTGATATAGATTGTTATGTATATTTGCACTGGCTGATTAGCCATTTATTCACTTTACATTGAACTAAATGCTGACCTCAGTTGTATTTTTCTTGCCTTCATAAGAACTGATCAGACATGAAGAAGATGAAGATATTAATTGAGCTGATGCTGCTAGCAGGGTGAGTAAAACTGAAAATGTGTTGTTAACAAATATTTAGTGTATTATTCTAACTATTTTAGGTTTCAATACAATTTAATTTGAGTAAACTTTATTTATCCCAAAGCAATTTTACACAGCTTTTGTCTTTGACTTGTTCCTCAAGTCAAGTCACACAACAAACAGGAGAAAAACGAAAAAAGAAAAAAGAAACAACACTGTTACTGAGCTAAAGCTAAAACAACCAAAGGCTATAAGATTTAAAGACGGTATGTGAAATATATTAATTGATGCACATAAAATATATCCACATATAAATATCTATTTAAAAAAGACACATATCTAAGTTGAACAAAATGATAAAAACAACCTGAAAAGATTGTTTTCGAGGGGAATAATGGACTTAAAATAATTATTACTTTTACTGGCCGGTAGAGTCAAGCATGTCTCACATTAATAATGATAACAGTCTGTGTAAAAATGTATTTATTTTCATTTAATTTCATTTCATTCATCAAGTTTCATATCACATTATTATTTTACTTTACCCGTAATGAAAGCTCCTATGAAAACCTGAGATATTTACTACAAAGATTCTGCCTCTGACAAATCTGTTATATTTTAGAGTCATTGGTTTGAATCATGGTGCCATTCAGAGACCTGACTATGATGACACACCCACCCCAGAGTTCCTCTTCCCATCCTGGATGGCCTCCATCCCTGATGACCAGCTGCTGTCTGAGGTCACCATGCCTGGGACCCACAACACTATGGCCCTGTACGGCGGTGTGTATGCTGAGTGCCAGACCTGGAGCCTCGCATCCCAGCTCCGAGCTGGCATCCGCTTCCTAGACATTCGTGTCCGTCATGTCAAGGGAAACCTCACCCTCCATCACGGGGTGTCTTATCAGAGGGCGCACTTCGGCCACGTGCTGGAGGGTGTGGCTGACTTCCTTCAAGAGTATCCCAGTGAGACAGTGCTTATGCGTCTAAGAGAGGAGTTCAGTGAGACATATGACATCTACAGTGCTGTTGTAGACTACATCCATCGCCACGCTCACTGGGACCTGCTGTGGCACAGCCGGCTCATTCCAACCATGGCGGAGGCCAGAGGGAAACTTATCGTCCTGCAAGAGTTCCCTGGGCCAGACTTGGGGATGCGCTATGGTTCCCTGGATATAGCCGATGACTGGAAGGTATAAAAATGTCACAAATAAAGTATACCATTATATCTTTCAGCCAGCATGTCTAAACTGGTGGTGCAATCTTTTACCATTTGAAAGGATCTGTCATCCTATAAGCTCTGTAAAGAAGGTCACAACTACATCAGCTAGTCAGCTGGGTTAGACTCAAAAACTGTCCCACATTTGAAAGGGTATCAAAATCCCCTGGTGAACAGAACCAAAGTGTGTGTCTGTGAGTGCCTGCATCAAGTGAAACACGAAAATGTTCTAACATTTGCTGTTCTCTGTAGGTACCAACACTTCTGCATGTTGAGGACAAATGGCAGAGTGTCTATGAGCACCTGGAGGCTGCACCTACAGGAAATAAGGCCCAGATCTTTCTCACCTACAGCAGCGGAGCTGGTGTGTTTGCGTATCCCAGAGCCGTCGCTCAGCGCATCAACCCACAACTGTACGACTACCTGAGGACCAAGACAGACCTGAAGCAGCGCCTGGGAATCATATGCATGGACTTCCCTGCTGCTCCGTTGATTCAAACAATCATTGGCTTCCAAATGAACGAGGTCACAAAGACCTTAAACCCAGTACCTAACAAGCCAAGTTTGAAAGATGTCATTTCTTCACTGAGAAAGGAGATCATCAAAAATTAGGAAGGAAAGAGTAGAGCGGTCAATAACAGTTCAATTACAGATGTAAAGTGTAATCATACCACTTTACTGTGATGACCGTGATTTAAATTATATCTGGGATGAAACTTCATTATGTCGTTCACTGAAAAGACTGGGAACAAAAGAAAATGTCACAAAAATAAATTAGAAATTTCCTGTTAGGCACTCACCAGCACACAAAAATAAAGATTTTGAATCAATCAATTGGACCTTAAAGGTTTTGTTGTTTTTAATCTTACAGTAAGAGGAGAGGAGTACTTCTACAAACACACAAGATGGTCTGCAGCAAATTTTCAGAGTGGGGCAGTCCCACACTGATTCTTTTACAGCGTATTCTTCCTTTACATTTTTTCATCACTTACTGTCAAAGTGAAACGTATCAGTTGCTATCTCAGCTCTAACAAGCCCTTACTGGACTGTGAAAATCAAGGTTAAGTAAGACCAAACAAGGCTATAAGGCACACAGTCCTCTACTTAAGAAACATTTGAGAATATTACTGAGATTAAACATTACAGAAACATGAAAATAAACTGCTGTGGAAACTGCTAATGGTGATTTTTTAATCACTGTTTTGACATATTTTATGAATATACATCACTCACCTGTGTAAAAGAGCAGCAGTCCATCAGGCTGATACAGTTATTTCTTGTCTTACGTTTGAGCCAGCACTCCTGTTTCATTGTCTTTAGGTGGCAGTGCTGCTGCAGAAGCACTCACCATTGAGCTACTTTGGCACTAACATCCTGGTTTGGCTCATGGTGTGTGGTGAGGTGGTGGCCAACTGCCTGATAGGGAACAAGTGTGTAAAACCTGTGTCACAAACACACTTACACTACCACAATTCTGTTTCAAGTCTTGCCAAATGTACAAAATAGATTTATTGTATTTTAGTGGTTTACTGTTACCCTTAAAAGTGTGTTTATATCATTTTACAGCTTAAAAGGGGCACTCTGTATCTTTCACATATTACAAGGGAATGTATATGTATGTAAAAAGTTGTATAAAGTCTTTTCTGGCTCCAAAGGGAGCGCTGATAAATTACCTAAACTGACATCACCTTGAACAAAGGTTTGAAGAAGCCTCTGCTTGAGGCTAGTAGCTAGAAGTTACATTGGCAGCTACTAGCATACAAGCAAAAAAGAGCTGCAGTATTTAGGATCCTATGGAGACCTAGGACCTTATTTTGCACCCCAAAATGTCCTAGCTTGGGAAGGGGGAGGTAGTACTTTCCAAAAGTACAGGAACTTTGGGGCTGGGTGTTTTTCAAAAAACTGTCCATTAGTCTGACAATGTTACAATATATTATGGTGTAATGGTAAAAGTTTATTAGATTGTAAAATTTGCTAAATTGTTTTTGTAGAAATGGGCCATCATTGATCAGTAATTCTTCATCTCTGGATTTACCCTACATCACTTTTGCTTGTTACATTTAACCGTGTTAACGGTGGCATACTGCAGCTAAACAACCATTGTAAAATTCTAGCAATCTATCATGTCAAAGTTAAAGATACTTTTTTTTTTCCAAAATCTTTTGAATATTGCATTTAACAAGTTTTATTTGTATTTAGGCAAATAGATGTATTTTAACTCATGGTTGCTTTTTATTTCTGGGTGCCATAACACTAATCATGATCACACCATAATCATGTGCACTGCTGCGTGTTTACTACCACACTGATAAGAGCTTATAGTACAGTTTTTTTCCTGTTTGTGCAACTCCAAGTGCACGTAGGCTTTTCCGTGCTGGATTACATACATTGAGCCCTCATGCTTTGTTATGCAATCACATTAAGATCTATTAATTTGTCAAATTAATAGTTGTGCAAAATGCAAAATCTAAGAAAAGTGTGGTTTGCCAGAGAAACTGAGAAATAGACCATATGATTGGTTTGTGACTTAAAACCAAGCATGCAAGCAGATTGTTACATCAGATAAGGGAAATAGATATTCAGTGTTTCCTCCACAGAGCATTGCAAAACAACTGTTGAAATGCTTCGCCTTGAAACAATATGACCTAACATCCTGCCAAAACACCAAGTACGGTGACAAGTTGAGACTTTGTTAAGAAGAGACTAACACTTGTGCATGGTTCTACATTCCGTAAACTAGAAGAAGAAAAAGAGTCTCCACTCAGAGCTGGACAGGTACAGTATAGCACTGTTGCTGTAGCTCCTCTTTATGTTGATAGCTGTGAATAATTTTTACTCTTACCGTCTTCACTGCAGATATGAACCCGTCTCCAGATGTGGAACGCAGCCCTCAAAGAGCTGTGCTGATTTCAACAGCTGGTTAGAAGTCTTTCCTCCATCAAGTTTATGTCTGCCTCATTTGATGTTTTACTGTCACGCCGATCCTTGACCTTCTGCCTCCTTTCTTGTAGTTGTGCTGAATATTATTTGGTGGATGGTTATGATTGCAGCCATTGGTGTGGGTGGGTTGTCTCCTGTTTGATCATTGTAATATTCATATTATTTTTGTGATTTCTGAAATTGAGCAGTATATTTTGTATTTTTCATAATCCCATGTTAATGTATTCCGGGTTCTGGGCACCTACATTACAGGGACTGTACATCTGGGCCATTGTCCATTACAGCCCTACATCCCCATCTACCTGATAGTGCTGGGAGTGTCCAGCATCTTCTCTCTGACTCTGACCTACGCTAGGAGCATCTGGGATGACGGATTTGCCTGCATCCTGAGCCACGGCTGCATGGCTCTCCTCCACCTCTTCTCTTTTTGCTGGTTCATTGCAGGTGGGAGAAAATGTCATAGACAGTATGAATGTATGTTCATACCGCAATGAATCTCGTGTCAGAGTCAGGCAGTGGAAAATAACTAAGTACATTTACCCAAGTTGTATATTGCAAATTTGAGTAATGGTATTTCCATTACAATTAAAATTTAAATCATGTACAATATTTAGTTTAAAGCCCATGATTTTTTTCCTACAACATTTGGATTTGAAGTTTTCAAGTGCTTAAAGAGTTTAGCAGTCAAGAACTCATGAGTGCGTGAGTGTAGTTTGATCAGATTTGGTTGATGGTGACCAAACTACCCACCAACTACCATCAAATCCTGATTCTAATATAATGTCACTCTGTCCTGATTGGTGCACAGAGTAGCAATATCTGTTTCTCACTGAGTCCCATCCACTTTAAACCAGTGGCAACATGTGAGACCGCATCACTCATAGCAAAAAGCTGATTCAGAAAATGTTTTCAGGGTCTTTTAAGTTCTGTTTTAACTTGATTTGAAATGTTCCCTTGTAGGTAATGTCTGGGTTTATCCTATATATCCTCCCAGCTACATACATGGAGGACCTCAGTACTGCCAGAAGACAGCCTATCAGTTTGCCTTCATTGTCACCACCGTGGTGTGGGCCTCTTTGGCTCTCGCATGCTGCTGCGGTTGGTCCTTCTCTGCACTGACCTGCTGTACAACGATAGTGGCAAGACGTAGATTGATACCCAACCGCTATTCTTCCTATGGTGCCATAAGTGACGAACCCCCTGCTGGTGATGTGTGACTTAAATATCTAAGGAAATTACAGTTACAGATTTGACAGGAATTTTGACAAATACATTTATTTTATCAGCAGCTCTCAAAACGTTTCTATCTGCAGTTTTCCTGTAAATGCTTGAAAAACGGTGTCTTGGTTTTGCAACATTGTCATATGTTGGTTTTCTGTTACAACACAAAAGCTGCTGTGGCAGGCAGCTCTGTCCAGGACTGTCACATCACATGCTTCCTGTTGACGACAAAAACAGTTAACATTTGAACTGATGGAAGATATGGTGTGAGATAATCTAGTGGCAGCTAATATTAATTCAGAACTGAGATGGAGAACAAATTGTTTAAAACAGCTTAAAATTGTTTTTAAGCTGTCCATGAGTGTGTGTAAGAGAGGTGTTTTGTTTTGACTGTTGTTTTCTTGATTCCATTAAGATGCATAATAAAGTTTTATAAAGGCATTTTGTTTGCATGATTTAATTGTGGAAGAGTAGGTAACTTTCTATATTCCACATTACTGGTGTTTTTGGTGAATTCTGGGTTATACTTTGGTAGTAGTTTAGTCTTGAAGGAATAAAGAAATTCTGGCTCCGATTCTTAATCTTATTCTTATTGTTTCTTATTGTGTAAAAGTAAGGTTTGCCACAGAAACGGTTTTTAAAAAACAGTCACGTGAGAATTGAATAAAGTTTGATGTGGTTAAATTTATATATAATTTTTAGATTAGTTTTAATTCAGGCTTTTTCCGGGACTACTATTACAACCGGAGGGGTCCTTTGACGTCATACAACCAACCCAACGACAGTTAGCTGTTAGCAGAGAAGGCTAATGAAACATCTTTAGTTTGTTAGCGTGCCGCTGCTGTCTGACGGTGACAGGGGGATAATTAGGCGGTACAGTGTGTCAGTGGAGGCTGTAGTGAACCCCTCGTTGCTTCGTGCGGCTCAGACTGTTGAAGGAGGTGCTCTGCGCTGTTCAGTGAACATGTGGAGCTCCGGCCGCCGTGTCCTTCAGGAGCTGCTCAGTCAGCCTGCTGTGAGGAGCTTCAGTCTGACTCGTGCTCAGGTCAGTGTGTCTGCACGGTGTGACAACCTGCTTCAGCTCAGGACTGTCAGCCCTATCACCTCTAAACCTGCACCTAAACACAGGTGTAATGCAACTGAGTGCATTTACTCGAGTACAAATGTGAGGTACTTTTTTGTCGTGCCCTTCTTACTCTACTACAGTTATCTTACAGCAGGGGTCTTCAACCTTTTTCAGCCCAAGGACCCCTTGGATGAGAGACAAACAGAACAGGGACCCCCACATGTAAATCACTTTTTAAAGTCACAAGTACCATTTTAAGCTTGACCTACAATAACTGTTATATTTACTTTATTCACCTTTTATTTCACTT
Source organism: Nibea coibor (assembly GCA_023373845.1). Classification (NCBI taxonomy): domain Eukaryota; kingdom Metazoa; phylum Chordata; class Actinopteri; family Sciaenidae; genus Nibea; species Nibea coibor. Next base: position 4,545,793 of record CM041735.1, read on the forward strand.
TATGAACCTATTTATATGCTGGATTATTAGCCTGTATGTGTTTGTGATTGATAAAATGTTCATGCATAATGGAATAATTTCTAAATAATGTATAAATAGTCATTGTTTTTGTCAAAAGTAGCTTATTATTACATATTAATGGTTGTTTACTTAATATCAGTTTGGTTATATTATTATATATGAAAGTTGGTGGACTCCCTGCAGTGCCTCTGCAGACGCCCTAGGGTTCATGGACCCCTGGTTGAAGACCCCTGTCTTACAGTTTTAGTCACTGGTTACTTGACAAATTAATTTCTTATTATTATTATAATAAGGGAAAGTACATTTTCCTGATTATACTTACAGACTTTTACTTAAATAAGATTTTCAAACAGGGCTTTTAAATGTATTTTTGCAGAGTTGTATCAGTATTTGTGTAAATGATCTGAATACCTCCTCCACTGCTGGTCTTCAAAGAGATTCAAATGGTGTTTTTAGGTCTGAAAACATTATTTCCATTTCCACTCTTCGCTCATGTACCACGCCAGTGTCCTCAGATAATAACTTCAAAAAGCAACGCTGATATTTTATTTTCGTTGATGATGTTTGGCTGTTGGAAATGTTTCATTTCACTGTATGTCCCCTAACTCAGCCAGTTAGGTGAACTGGGTCGACAGAATTATATCACTGATGTCATCCCCACTGCAGTGTTCTGGTGGAAATTCATAACAACAGAGACAACAGATCTACACAGCTCACATAAATTGAAGTGTGAAGGCTACAGTTCAACGTTTGTTTTCATCAGCAGACTTAACGGTTTGACCTCGGATGTTTCCACAGAACACTGTTGTGGTGGAGCGCTGGTGGCAGGTGCCCTTATCCAAAGTAGGCAGTCCACCGAGGCTTCACCCTCGAAGACACAGAATCTACAGGTTTGTCGAAGACACCAGAGATGCTCCCAAAGAGAAGATGGAGCTCATCCTGACTCAGACTGTACCCAGTGAGTAACTCCCAATAGATCAGCTTTATGAATTGTAACAGGAAGCGAAATGTGTGCTTGAATCTTTGTTTGCTTGGACAGAGCTTGGAGGCCGAGGAGAGACAGTTTTTGTGAAAAAATCTATTGGCAGAAACAAGCTGCTGCCCGAAGGCCTCGCAGTGTATCCATCACCGGAGAACAAACAGATCTTTGCCGAGGAGCTGAGAGTGTGTATTGCATTTTAATACTGTCATTTATTTTCCCTACATATCAGATAAAAATGTTTAGCTGCTGATTGTTGACATCTTGTTTCCCAACAGCTTTTGCGTGAGGGGAAGGTAGAGGAAAGAGTCCAGACCCGCACGGGACAGCTGGTAGGTTTGGATCTACTGAAGATATTTGAAAGTATTTCTTTGATTCTTCACAACTGTACTGTAGGTCATGTGCTGGACTGGATTATTAAAATCTGAGAGGAACAACAAACAGCTGTCAGTGTTGTAACAAAGATTTCCGTGTGTTGTTCATAGACAGTGGAGTTCCTTAAACGTTCCAAGTTGATGATATACAAAACACCGGCGGATGACTTCCAGGTCAATAAAGAGGTCGTCCGCAGACAGCTTCTCAGGAGGGTACAGCCATCTTTTCTTTCTGTTTTCCCTTCATCACATTATCCACTCCAAACACTGAGAAATGTCCTGTTGCTCAACATGAAAGTAAAAGGAAGTTATTGACATGAATAAAACTTTTCTACAGTTGCGGCTTGTTGTGCCACCTCATGCACTGAGTCTTCCATTTGAGTCCGTCAAGGACCTTGGTGACTACTGGTGTGAAATTACGGTAGGAAATGTTCTTTTTTTGTCTGCATCTCAGTACATTTTTTTACTCATTTATTTGCAGCAAATGTAGGTCTGTGTGTTTTAGCAGTTTGTAGAAATTCATTCCAAATAACTAGCGAAAAAAATTTTTATTCTTGTAAAATGCAGCAGCCACATGTAAGAAACATTTCCTGTAGAGAATTACCTTGAACTTTTTTTAACCCACCAAGAGCACTTCATGTTAGTTTCCCACACCCAGAAGCAATGAAAATCTCGCTAAACAGAAGCAAGTTAAGGCTGTTATTTTACCAAAGGCCAGCTTATTTTCATATTTTTATCTCCCAGGTCAATGGAATAGAGACGGTTCGTGTCCCTATGTCAGTGGTGCCATATGAAGACCGGTTTGCAAGGCGTCGGCAGCAGGCGGCTGCAGATATTTCAGAACCAGCTGATGCAGAAGAGGCTGCTATGAAGGCAGTTTCTGATGCTGCAGTAAAAGCCGAGGCTGGTAAAGACTATGACGCTTCAGCCTCAGCAGGAGCCTCTGCAGCAGAAAGTACACAGACAAGTGAAGAGACAACAGCACCACCAAGTGACAGCCACAAAAAAGGTTAAAGAACTCCAGATGGAGATGTCCAAAGAACTGAAATATTGTTTACCCATAATACAAATCACAGAAGAAAAATACTTGGGTCTGGGTGTTATTACAACAATTTTCATCAGTCCAGTGCTGCTAAAAAAAGAGTAATCCAGTAATGTGTATGAATATTACAACTGAATATAAATCCAACTGTGGACACTGTCAACAACTTGCAAAGGTTTTATATTGAAGGAAAATGCAGTAGTGTGTTGGGTAATAATAAATATTAATTAAACTCTAAATTACAGAAAATGGTAAAATATGTAATAATTTACTGTTGAGCAGCAGGTAAATTTGAACATGTCGTGACTGGTAGATGTTCATATTTTCGTTCGTTTTCAACCCTGTAACCAAAAAACTAACCAAGTGCATTGAAAGGTTTGAAGCCAGCAAAGAAAAATATTTATTCATGAAACTTAACTGCACAACACACGTAACAAAAGTATAGAGTGAACACAAAAGATTTTCCCAGCAGTGCAGCACTGAATCTGGAATGTCAGTGCCTGATACAGTTTTATGCTTAAGATGAAACGTGCCCAGGAGACACGCATAATTAATGTGAAGGAATAGTTTTAAAGAAATGTCAATTTCTACAAACTGTCCAAGGGAAGAATGAGGATAAGGTAGAAAGAAGAGAACTCACACAGGGAATATTCAGTCTTTTTAAGCTCTATAACTCATATTCCTCTCTGTAAGATATGTGGAAGGATACGTATTGTGACTGTCGGCGACTTGCTTTGAGCTGTTTGGTCAGTGCCATGTGTGCAAACATGCGCCGACGCAAGCTCTGCAGGCGGTACGTACCCTATGAAAGCATGAAATATGGAAGCTGTCTGTGACTGCTGGTATCTTTCTGCCAAACGTCATTTTAGTTCAGTTCAGTAGAGGCAGATCAGGTTGTGCGTGTGTTGGTACGCTACAGAGCTGTCACCACACATCGCCATAGTTTGAGTGAAGCTCTCAAAAAAAAAGCAAAATCTCACATGTAATGAAATATAGACCAGGCTTACACGTACGCTCCACTTCCTGCTTAGAAAACAAAAGTTTTGGAGGGTGAATTGCTTTGTTACAGGAATAGGAAACCATTAGAGCCTAAAAAAAATGTTAGTGCATGAAAGGAAAGATCAATGCAAGATTGATCTTTACAGCTGATATAAAAAAAACATCTGCAATGTTTTCCAGAGATGGAGAAGATCTGCAGCATTTCTTTCCTTTAACAAAAGTATTTTAAAACATTCTGGGTCACTTACAGTGGACCACATATTCCTGATTAATTTTGATGGCAGAATTTTCCTCAAACTGGAGCAGCAGAAAGAAGTAGTCCAAACCTCGTTAACCACCTACAATAAAACATCTAAATGTGCTACCTCACTGCCAATCCCATCAATTCAAGACACTAAAAAGACCTGCTGCAGGGATTTGGGAGAAAACTGACTCTATAGGATGCAAGCTGGATGCAGCCAGGCAAAAGATTCAGGTTCCTGTTGAATGTTCAAATCAGATGCTTCTTTTGCCTGATGGCAGGTTAAAAATAAATAAAAAAAACAGCTGAAACTTAAATGCATGTTTGGTTCTCTGGCAAATAATTTATGTAACACTTCTTAAAAACAGACAAGATTTCAATGCAAGAACATAAAATAAAAATAGCAATATAGTCATGGACAGATCTTACACACTTTAATTTAATGAGTTGCATGAGCATCCGCAGCATGTATACCAGGAGCCATCTTTATTTTTTTATTACAAAGTCGTCGATCCAATGTATATATATATATATGTCACGTGTCACAGCTTTCTAATGACTCCAGTTCATTTCACTAACATTTGTACAACTGCCAGAGAACCAAACTTGTTTCGTAGAGTCATTTGTCTATCACAGAATAAAGGAGTCATATACGTATCAGTGTTTGCTGTGTGAACAGGAAGCATACACGTTCAAAAGGACACGGTCACTTCTGGGTCACATCGTCCCTCCCACTGACTGGCTGTAGGTACCATCAAAAACACGGTTATATTTTATGTAGGTAAAGCGCCTATATTTATTGTGACTGGGTTTTCTGTACAGTGACACCTTATAAAACAGTTGACCAAAAGAACTACTGAATATTAAACAATTCAACACAAATACAGGAAGGAGGGAAAACTCCGGATCAAGGTATGTATAGCTTCATCCCAAACAGATTTTTCCCTTTAGTGTAGGGAAATCTGGAAAGCCCTACTCTACTCTCTGATGCAAGGTTTCCACACGCCCCCCAGGAGTCCACTGAATGACATTTAGAAACCGTATTTGGCCTGGGTCTGTCTGCGGGTCAGTTTGTTATCTGCCCAGTTGTTCTTCAGCTCCAACTCGCGTTCCTTTGCCTGCGAAAGAAGAAAGTCAAATTCCTGTGATGAAATACACAAATAACGCCTTTCACACAATGTAAGTAAACACTGATTTGAAGACTTGAAGGTTTCTGGTACCGATTTCAAGTGCAATTTTCAAATGTGGCCAGTGTGGCATCTGCATACAATATGCAAGTCTAATTATGTGTGATGAGCAGAGAAGCCAAAAACCTGAGTGAGTACACAGATAAAAATGAGCTCTGAACACCAACCAACTTAACAATGCAATTAACTCCCCACCCCGTGCGCTTTTCCAAACTACCATCTGAGGTGTGTAAAAATAAAACCTGCTGTTTACAGGACTACACCCAACATGACTAAAATGAGCCTGTTACACTCAAAGAATACCTCAGGCAGATTCAATAGAAACTTGTTTTTAGCTAATTTGAATGCCACGTGTGGGCTCATTGTCAAGTTTTCTTGAGTAGTTCAAACGAGTATGGCGGCCATGAACATGTACAGACATGTCACACTGGGAGTCTAGACTCCTGACTCATCACATTTTTAGATTAAACAATGTTAGATGAATATTAGCACAGGATGACCACGTGCTGACACGTTAATGTGTGCACATGGACGACAGTCCCATAAAAACCCTGACATACATTTGCACACACGTCGTCACAAATGTGAGCATGTGATGTGTGAAGTATAATATACTGTTTGGCGGCGCTCACCTGGTGAATGAGATATGTTATCTGATGCTTGCGTCGCTGTTGTCCTGTAGGCTGCTCTCCTTTTTTCTGCAGAAATGAAAAAGGTTGCAAAAAAAGTATCCGTCACATGAAGTCAAATGTGTTGTTTCTTTGGTGGGTGTGCCATATTCTGACTTTTTAGGCTTTTTGAGCCAATTCCATCTACATGTTTTATGAGGAACCTCAAGATTCATATTATCAAAACAATTTCCCTCCTTGTGCTTGTTCATGTTCACCTTGCTGAAGGACTGACGGTTCTGCTTCTCCTCTGTCATGCTCTTGGTCATCCATTGCTGGTTGCCGCTCAGCTGGTCGTCTCCTTTAATTTCCAGAAACTTCACCTCCTCTTTGCCGCGGTTCCGTTTCCCCTGCAGCCGCATGAACTGAAGCACAGGAAGGAAAAGCTCATATGAACATCATTTTCACCTGTCAATCAAAGCACGATGCAGCTACAAAACAAGAATGAACCTGTAAAGTATGGAGTTATATAGTGAAACAGCATTTTTCTTACCGCTTCATCATCAAACATGGTAGAGTGGCCTGGCTCTTCAGCCTCTGACAGTCCAGGGTTAGGATCCTGGTAGTATGGCTCATTGTAATATCCCTGTCCAAAGAGAACATGTTTAATAAGTCTCTTTAAAATGTATAGTTCTGGTTTCCCCTCATATGAGAATACAGCACTTACAAGAAGATTGAATTTTAGTTAGTGCAGGTAGTGCATGAGTCATGATTACCGGAGGAAAACCATCTGGGCCTGCCATGGGCTGTTCATACGGAGGATATTGACCTCCCCATGCTCCAGCTCCCTCGTGGTTCCCTCCAAAGTCGAGAGGGGCGTCTGACTGACCGGGCTCGTCTGCAGGTGAAAAGGGGAGAAGCTCTGCAGGGGCTCCGGACTCGGGGTCTAAGCTTGGGACGACTGCAGTGAGGGGCTGGGAGCTCTCGCCCAGAGAAAAGTAGTTTTGTGGGGTTATGTCCTCCTCGTCCTGGTCGTCGGTGGCTATTTGTCTAGCCAGCTGTAGTGCGGCCGACTTTGCTGCAGCTTTGATGGCAGAAGGGGATGCACTAGAACCGAGCAGACCCTGAGCGGGCGTCCCAGGCTTGGGTCCTTTGGGTTCTTGTCGCTTGGTGAGTGCATGAGGAATCAGAAGTCTGTCGAGCTCCTTCACCGTCAGGTTTTTGGGTTGTGGTAGAAGGGAGGACAGGCCTGAACCTGAACCCTGTAAGATAAATATATAGATACAGAGTGGCAGTGTGAGTTCAGCTACATTACTTTAGGGTGATAGTGTTACTATGCAGGGGATGAAATAACATATTCTGCTCCAGTTTTTATGTATTTTAGCCTAAATGAAGGAATACAAATGCTGAGAGGAGCATCAGAGGGGACACGAAAGTGAGAGGTGGCAGAGTTCATGTACGCTTGCATGGGTACCATAAACATTCTGGATGCTTGTTAAACTCCAGTGATTTTGTCTCAGTTGTGCTTCATATGACATGTACGCAATCCCACAATGTGATTATGAAAAGGTCACATATGCCAGGTGAATTATATCTGTATTTTCAGGAATATTACACAAATAATGTGTTTTGAGTCTTGCAGCTGAACGAGCCCTGTTTGAATGTTTTACCTGAGGTTGTAGTTTCTTCTTTGCTGGTTCATCATCATCAGAGTCGGACTGTGAAGAGGAAACAAACAGATTAGGAACAACAGCCTGGTTACATATGACAGGAGCTGCGATGTGTAAAATCAAGTGTCAGACTCACATCCCGTCTTTGGATCTGTGGTACAGTGATCTTGACAGGCTCTGTTCGCTTCCTCGGCTTAGGCAGACTGGCAAATAAGCCTCCTTTAGACGTCTGGGGATCTAGGTCATCGTTTGACGTGCTGTCCCCCGCTGAAGGACTCGCTTTTGTCTCCCTGCTTGGTCCATAGCTCCCTCCTGTCGATGCCGGTTTTTTAGGAGCAGGCAGGAACGCGAAGAGCCCTCCTGAGCTGCCTCTGCTCTCCGGTGCGGCAGAGGTCGAGGTTTCCTCTGAGTCACTATCATCACTGCTGCCATAGGCGACTAAAGACATGTTTGCTGATGTTATTAGAGATGACTAACCTGCAGTAACTCGTGGACATGGATACCCACTTCTCCTTGGCTGTGTCTCAAGAAGCCGAACTCACGCTTTCCGACGACCTTGCTTCAGATAAAAGGTAGGATAGTCTTTGATGAATATAGCCAAACAGAGATTTAAATTATCCCCAGTGGAGCTGTGGTGTGATAAAAACACAGCAGCTTACAGGAGGGCCTCGCAGGGAGGACTGTCCCAACTTCAAGACGCTAGCTAATTGTTAGCAGGGCCGCCGCAGCAGACGCTATCAGCTGACAGAGCCTTTGTTAATGAGTCAAAATAAACTCGTCTCGGGTTCGTTATTGCACATAACACAAATACGATGACACAGCAGCTGTGTTTGCGGCACAAAGAGGAGCTTTTCTCAGTCCTTAGATTCCATCAAAACATTCACCTCCATCATTCATGAGCGAAGAAACGCCAACTGCGCAGCTTTCTGCGCAGCCCTAGCTTCTTCTTCGTCTGTTTTGTTATCAAGTGGTAAACAACTTCAGGACACTACCGACCCCTAACGGACAGAATGTGTACTACATAGATGGACAGCATAAATGTTATGGAGGTCGATTTTAAATAAACAAATAAATATTCTTATGAAATCAACATAGCTAGATAAATAAATAGGTTTTATTTTATTTTAAGATGACTTTTATTTATTTAAAAGGTCCATTGTGTAGAATTTAGTTGCATCTAGTGGACTAATTGCTGCATTGCAATCTCCTCACATCACCCTTGCCTTCTTAGTGTAAAGGACAAACAACACTTTAAGGACCCTGTTTAGAGTCACTATCTGGTTTGCGTGTTCTGGGATACCGTAGAAACACTGTGTTTCAATATGGTGGCCTCCATGGAAAAGGACCCACTTCCACTGTAGATATAGAAGGATCATTTTAAAGTATCAAAAAATAAAACGATTCTTATTTTAAGGTGATTAAACATGCATGAAAACATATTATATTCCATGTCTGTCTCATTCTGAAAATAAACTGCACCTTTAACAGGACTTTCATTTTATAATACCACATTTGAATTATGAAATAAAAGTCCCCTAAATACCTAATACCCTAAATACAATATATTTATTTATTGTTATTTTATTGAACTAAATAGAGTAATTAATATATTTATATTAACATGTACATAAAATATTACTGTAATAGATTTCTAGTCTTTGTGTTAGTGAAACTCCTGACCTCAATATTTGTACAATTTTGGTCTCTACCCTAATTTTCTGTGACTTGAATAGTAGCAGAAAGTACGAAGTTGCACAACTTCATAATGACTTTTCCTGACAGTCAAATGAAGTGAAATCACACAGTGACTGTCTAACTCACTCATTAGACACTCATATAAATCAGGAAAATCCAAAATATCCCTCTTTATTGTCCTACATCAATAATGGACAACGTGCTCAAAACTTTCCTCGTAACCATTTGATAGTGGCCTTTTCCTGTATGACGATGCTGATGAGTCCTGATCTCATCCAATCAAAAATCTTTGGAACGAACTGGACCGCACACTGTGAGTGAGGCTTTGTTGCCCAACCTTACTGGCTTCTACCAATCCCAACCCTACAGTGAGGTCCCACAAAATCTTCAAAATCAGAATCACAAATACTTTAATAATCCCAGGGGGAAATTATTTTTGTTACAATACTCCATACAAACATCATATGTTAAACAAGTAAACATTTAGATTAATACGATTTTGGATTGAGGCCAGTCCTCACTTTGGAGTGGCACATCAGCTACTGCTTTCATTACTTCTGTAGCTTGTACCTCATTCTGTTCTTAGTTTATTCCACAACAGGTTTTCCGTATCACTGCTTATGATGCAGTCAGACTGAAATTCATCCAATTCATCTAGAACAAAACCTGGCAAATCATAGCAGCATGGATGGATAGATGGATAGATGAGCTGTTGGGTGTGTCTCTTGCTGTATGCACCCTGGGTTACAGACTGAAATGTAGCTGTGCTGTGTGTGAGTGTTCAAGCATTGTATACATCTAAGACTCTTTGAAATCTCCTTGTCTTAACTGACCTTGTATAGGGATTTTGGTCAAATTTTACTTTAATGGCTTCGTTATTTCAGTTTTTATGCTGTGTATCACATATTGATAAATGCATGTGTTTAATCCAACGTGATAGAATCCCAGCATTAAAAATCTGTGCACAATGCACAAAGAGGTGGAACGGGGCTGTTTATGTGGTCACAACAGCTCCCTTTCACTCTGGGCTTTCTTTCAGGTTAATCAGCCTATTATATAATTGTCTTGCATATTTCCTGCTAAATGATTAATTTATTCCTTGCTTTCTTAAAATTACTGTTGTTGTGTTTTACATGAGAAGTGTACCTGCAGTGTGGTGTTTTGGTCAGTAGGGGCGCCACTGTGCAGCTTGGTCAGGTACTGGGGGCGCGTCTGCAAAGTGGGAAGCGGGTTTCAATTTCAAACCCAAACAGTCCGAGGGACGAGCCAGTGGCTGGTGGGGGTAACGTCAAAAACCAAACAGTTGCAGCGTTTTAGGATTTGCACCGCTATTCAAACACAAACCAGCCCGGCGTGGTTATCACCGGCCGTGGTTACAGTCCGTAGAATCCGCGGAGAAAAAAAAGTCGCCCGCCGCGTCTTCGCTCCAGTTTTCCGCGCCTGGTTAATTTGGATGACAACCCGACGCTTGGCTTGTTTGCTGCAGGTGTTGGACCAATCCGGATACTTCATCTCATTAAAACTACTATTCTTGTAATTGCACATTTATCTGACATAGCAAGCCATTTTCTGCAAGAAAACATGCCGAGGTCCAACAGGCAAAGAGAATACAAACCTGGAGATCTTGTGTTTGCTAAAATGAAGGGGTATCCACACTGGCCTGCGAGGGTAAGCACCCGACGTTAAATCTTCTTGTTTCCAGCCTGAGGTTAGGTGTTCATTTCAGTCCCTGTGACTGCCCGCTCCTAGCACTTGTTCACCTGCGAGGCCTAACTGTAGTGAGCGTTAGCTACCATGAGTTAGCCTAGCTCGGCGGCGTTAGCTAGCGTTGCCCAGCATCCACAGACACAGTTGCAAATTTCTTCGGGGTGATTCATCGTGTAGACGGACACCTCAGCAGCCCGTTAGGCTTAACTAAATATGAATGCTGTTGCTAGCTGCTCCCTCTCTCTCTCTCTCCCCTCTCTTTTTTATCAAGTGGCTTTCGTCTCCCAGGGGGCCTGTTAGGCTAATGTTAACTTAATGCTAAAGCTTTTCGTAACCGTTAAAAATAGCCGTTGGGTAACAGCGCGTTGGCTACAAATTAACGGTCATGTCACACACAGCGTTTACGTCTGCCCAGTAGCAAATGTTAGCTCAACGAAAGTTGGACTATCTGAGGACACAGACACGAAGCCACGTTGTAACTTAGCTGCTAAAGTTTTAAGTGTTTTCCCCCCATTAACTGTTGCATTACAGACTGCACATGGCTGGCCGTATAGCCATATGCTTTGGTGCTTTGTAAACATGCCTCGTCTGCCCACACTTGTTGCGACTGGTAACGGTGTTTATGCTCATAACGTTTAATCACTTCCATTACGTTAAATTTGTCTCCAGGCTAATAAAAAATAGTTATACAAGACCATAACGTAATGTCTACCCGGTCCATAAACACACAGCAGCCGTCAGTGTTTCCTAATCATTCAACATGAGAGGAAATGTGAACTTTAAAGTCAAACTGTGCTCAGAGCTTTATAAATACTTGTGCATGTACAAAATAAGATAAAATAGGGATAAAAACGGGCATGAACTGTTAGTTACTTCACAATGCAGTGGTGCCAAAGTAAAACGGAAAATGTGGAAACAAAACGGCGTGTAACTCCAAACCACAAGTGGCCTGTGCAGTTGAAAAGGAAACAGTGGTTTGCAGTTTCACTCACTATGTCTGACCATTCATAAGCATCCATACAAGTGAACGATAAAGCTTATTGCGTCCACCTATTCAAAAAAAAACCTCTTGGTTTAATTTGAGGGTCTCTAAATAAAAAGTAATCTGCCAAACTGGTTAAAAAAGTGTCAGTAATCATCTGTGCCTCTTCCCTCCTTTTTCTCGGTCTTATCAGCACAGTCTCATGTCAACAGGGTACAGGCCCTGCCCCACCTATCCTGACACAGTGGCCCTATCTGGGGAATGCCAACAGGCCTGCCTGGCAGAGGCCAACGGACGCCATGCTCTGCCATCATAATATTGCTTTCCTGTGCCTCTGTGTCTTGCTGCGCTTTTTTTTTTTTTCTTCTTTTCTTTTTCTTTTTTTTTATAATACTGGCAGAGCAGTGCAAGGATGTTAAACATGAGAGGTGAAGCAACATCTCTCAATGGGAACATTAAGAGTTCAAATTCAAGTGAATTTTACCAATAGTTCCTCAAGCTGAGCAATGCTTTAAAAATAACTCTCTGTTAGCTGCAATAAAAAGTACTTAATTGTCTTGCTGTTCAGTCCAGTTAATATCTAATGAGTTGCATGGATGTATGGATTATCAGCATCCTTTCGTAAGAAGCTTTGTTCTTAATTTACAGATTGACGAGCTACCTGAAGGAGCCGTGAAGTCGCCCTCAAACAAGTACCAGGTCTTCTTTTTTGGAACGCATGAGACGTGAGTAATCTGCCTTAATGTTGTCAGTTTCTTTTCAGAAATGTGTCTCCCATTTGTTACCAAATGTGAAAACAGACAGTGATACCTGTGTGGTGTAAGATCATCTCAGCCAGAAACAAATTTAAATGAATGTGATTGAGTCAATGGACACACACGACTTAGGAAAATAATTGAACTCTGTTAATGTTTGACCAACACAGGGCATTCCTGGGGGCCAAGGATTTGTTCCCATATGATGAACACAAGGAAAAGTTTGGAAAAGCAAACAAGAGGAAAGGCTTCGCTGAGGGACTCTGGGAGATCGAGAACAATCCCACCGTCACGCATGAAGCCTACGAGGTTTGTGTGTGTGCTGTGTTGTGTTGTCGGCATGTTTGGCTAATTCCTGTGGAAGGTGTGTGAAATATAGTACATTAAGATACAAAAGGGAAAGTGCAGTGAGGTGAAGCCAGAAATGACAGCTACAGAAAAATGTCTTGTTTTTAATTCAGCTTCTTGTAAGCATTTACCACCAGGATGGCAAATCAACTTGATTTTATGCCAAACGCAGGAAGAATACAAGAAAAGTGCCCAACTAATCTTACAAGAGAACATTTAGACTTTGACTTTGTTTCTGTTTTTTCATTAATATTTGTGTTTCTGCCTTCAGTCATCAAAGAAGGAAAATGCATCAGAAGGGGCAGGAGATACAGCTAGTTCAGAGAAAGCAGACGCTGAAGGCAGCAGTGACGAGGATGAGGGAGCCCTGGTCATCGATGAGAAGAACGAGAGGGGAGGAACTAAACGAAAAGCAGAGGAGTCCACAGAGGTGAGACTTACTCGTCAACAGCATCATTGTAGTCAGTTCATAGTTGCACTCTCTCACACTTGTCCAACCTTTTGTAAGGCATCTCCCAAGCGGCCGAAGGACACAGAGGCGGAAGGTGACTCTAAAGTAGACAGCAACAAGTCAAACTCGGAGGCCAAGGTCAATGATGTGGCTGGACCCAAGGCAACTGCTCTCTCCTCACAGAGCGAGTCGAAAGCAGAGGCCCAGGAAAACGCTTCAGCAGGAGGCCAGCTAACAGCAGATAAGGTGAGTCACACTGGCTTCTGGTCTGCAAAAACATCAAGTTAAAAACCTTTGTAGTATAGTAGTATATACCAACTCTTAATATGATGCCTCAATATGACCTTGGATTTGTCAGAATCCCCTTGAAATCATTTCAGCAGCCTTTGTCCACAGGGGTCGCTACAATCAACACAAAAGTTCTTGTAGCAGCTTTAAAATCGATACCTCAGGACCATGCTGTGTGTACGTTGCATGTCAGAGACACAAAAAGAGGAAGAAATTGTATCATTGTAGTCATTCCTCTAACACCTCTCCACTCTCCTGCCTGCAGCCTGCGACAGACAGCGCTTAACATCCACTCACCGAAGAAAACCAAGAACCTTTGATGCTTTTCTCTGGAACTCAAGCATCAACATGATTACCTGCAGGATGCCAGATTTCAGCTGTTTAATTAATAGGAGAATTTTAAAAAAAACCTAAGTGTTTGTATTGAGAGACAAACAAATCCTCATTTGCCATTTTTGGGATATCATATATCCCAGAAACAAAAATGTTTGCTAATCTGATTTCAAACAATTGAAATGAGCACTTTAAGGCTCATTGATAAATGGGATTTTGGTGTGTATATATTTTTTATTTCTAAGTGCAATTACATAATTACAAAGACTGAATGCTAGGTGTCAAAAACATTTTTCAGTTTAGAGGGAATAAACACTGAATATATAGTAAATAAAAAGGAGAACATTTAAACCACAAAAAAAGATAAATACTCATTTGATGGTTTTAAAACTTAGATATTGTACAGGAATAAGAACAAATTTTTCACCCACGCTCTCAGCTTTAGTTCATAAAGTCAATGTTTTACTTCCATTTGTTTCACCTAGCTTCTCAGCATCATCTTGAATCATATATTCAGCCATTGGATACATGATGAGTTGCACTTTTCAGAATTTGTTTCCTGCCCCGTTGTTTATTGTCTAGTTCACTGTATGACGTTTTTATGCAACACAGGTTTTGTTGCTTTGGTGTAGTGTATGCTTCATTGCAGGTGACCAAATTATGTGATTAGTTTCTCCAGGTTGAATATGTAAAGCCCATTTGAGAAGAGCTATTTTAGGATTGAAAAAAGTCACTTTGTAAACCCCTGTGTAACTTTCTTTTGCTGATGATTGTACATTATTGAAAGCAGAAAGACATTCCTGAATGTTGATGTGTCAGCTCGGTCTTGGACCTTTTCAAGTCTAGGTGGAGCTGTAGCGTTTGTTGGGGGGGTGGAAGTTCCTTATCACCACTTTTTTTTTTTTCTGGAGAAATGATCTGGCAAACCTTTCCAAATGAATCAACTCAACTCTCAAGTTCACGCTATCTTGTCTTATTTAGCTCACATTAACGCTGCCGTTGCTTCTTACTGGAGATGTAATCGTAAATTGCCTTCAGTAATTGGTTGTTTTTCAGCTCTGAAATGTATTGCTGACACTGTTAATGCCAACATACGATCAACACAATGACATGAGAAGAATCTACAGAATCAACCATCTGTAGAAGTTTTTTTTGTTTGTTTTGTTTCCAACCCTCTTAACTGGAATTTGAGTCTTATTATTTTGGATGTGAAAAGAAGTTGTGATGTTATAAAAAAATGTTTTATTTCAACATTCGTTAAGAAAACATGTTTAAAATGTGATGTTATTTTCCACTCTAGGTAAATTTTAAGCATCAAGTTTTTACAAATGATAGACCTGCTCATCACATTACTTGGATGTCTTTGGTGTTGCTTTGGTGTTCTTTCCTGTATTCGGCAACATGAGCCCACAGTTAACCAAATGATGACTCTAAGGGAAAGCTTTAAAAGTGCAAATAACAATAACTGCTGTGTCTAAGATGGCTTACATCCACCTCCAACACACCACTGATTTCAAACTATAAAATGGTCAACGTTTCCCACTCAAAGCTGGAGCTAATTCCATCAAAATAATTTGGCATTGAAGTGTAATTCTTGGTTTAGCTTTCTCTGTTACTTTTTGGAAGCTGTCATTCATTTTAATCTGCTGCTTAGTTTACTGTTGTAGTTGCCAGTCCATTTAATAAACATGTTGATTACAGCAAATCTTGTTTTTTGTCATGTTTAGATTGAGTAAACCACCTTTGTTTATTGTAGATCATCCACTTCCTCAGACTGGAAAGCACCTAAAACATTCAGATCTGTGTGGCTGGGTTCATTTTAACCAACAAGATTGTCTTCAAGTATTTTTTTTTTTTTTTAAATGATTGTCCACACATGACTCATACAGTCCCGCCTTAACCAGGCATCGTGCACAATCTCTTTGCTCACTAGCAAACGGGGGGTGGAGTGTACTGTCATACCAACCAGACCTAATTAATCATTTCACATCTCATTTTTCATTCTGTTGCAAATGTATGAAACTAACAACGTCACCTGTGTGTGTGTGAGTGTGTACTTGTCACAAATAATTTTCTCCCTGGAGAGCCTTGTGGCACAGTTTGGAGCTTTAGGCTGTGATAGCTGAACTAGTTTTTGTGTTATGTAACGCGTCCTGACAGCTTTGAATTTGTCAATTTGTTAAGTTCTTTAAATACATTGTTTGGATGGAGGCATAATGTTTGAAATCCACGTCCATGTCCTTTTCAAAACATCCACAAGGTGAATCTATTTCAGAGCATTGATTTGTGAATGCTGTGTGTGGCAGCTGGTACATCTGGTTCACAAGATTAATGACTGCTTACATGTACGATTGCAGGTTCTCTCTTGTCTTGTGGTATATGGGTGCTATAAATAGCATTCAGCCTTGTCACAGTAACACTACAGTGTGGTTTGTAATAACTCACTGTATGTGCCTCCCAACATGAAATCAAGGTCTATTTCAACAACCAGCCAATCCAGATTTACTGATGAAAGAACTGTGGTGGTAAACACAAAGAGTCTGGTAAATAGTTTCGCTCAACACTTCAACACCAAACATCCTAAACACAAACAGCATATCACAGTTGGACTACATTGCACTTGCTCAAAATATTTCCAATTTAAAAAATGTTAATGCAAGGAAAAAAATAGAATAATATTAATATTAATTATTGGGGAATCTTTTTATTGAAGAACCAAACCTGAGATATATTCATGTTTATTTATGCAAAATACAGCCAGGTATATGCCATTGTTATGCAGGAAATGATCAGTTCTGTTGCAATACTGGTCACCTAAGTGATAGTGATAAAATAAGGAGAAATGCCTTGTAAATACATCCTTAATTGATTCATTAATCAATTTGACTTTATGAAAACCTAAAGTATTCAAACATACTGTCGTGTTTTCCTTTTATTTCTTGATCTTCGTTCGAGTAATCAATTTCAAGTATTATTTAATCTTGACCCAGTGATATGTTGACCTGTGAACAGTTTGCGGTTTGAAGCACACAGCTGAAGCACAGTGAAGGTCATCTCTCTGCTCACAAATCAATCCCTCATCTTGCTCTACCGAGTGATGCATTGTTTGGTCACTGCGCATGCGTACAGACATGTCCAGTCCCCCTCCTGTCCGCTAGGCGGCGCTGCCTGCGGACGCTTGTGTTAGTGTCACTGCTGCCGCTACATGTGACATTGACATCAACAGAGGGTAAGTTCTCACTGCATGTTACTAACTCTTTATTTGTTGTATCAACGCTTTAGCAAGGGCTTTACTTGAAGAGATGCCAGCAGCCCTGTCCACTGTGTGTGTTTGAAATGATGCTGTGTGTTTAGCCGCTGTAGCACAACATTAATGATAGCTTCTCGAGCTAACATTAGCATAGCGGTGAGACAGAGCCGTGTTGTCTGTTGAGAGTGGTCTCCTTTTAATTCATTCATTTTGTTCCAGCGCCACAATGAGGCTCACCACCCTCCTGTCGATGGCAGCCAGGGTTGTCGTGCCGAAAGATTACCGCTTCGGCACCAACAGACCCTGGATGCCGGCTGCCAAGAGGCTGAATCCTCCGGGCAAGAGGAGGAGAAAGGTGTTCGTGGAGCCGATAGCACCGGAGGATTGGTCTGTGCTCAGAGGGGACACGGTGAGCAACACGAACTGTCTCAAAACTCCAAATCCCAAGTCTTCATAAGCAAACTGCAAGTCCTTCAGGTCAAAACGTCAATGTTTTTGCCTTTTAGTCTTTAGATCAGGGCTAGCCAATTCTGATTTCAGGAGGTCCAGATAGAGCGCATGTCTTCATGTTCAGGTCCGCAGCATCACCATGTTTAAGTTGCATTATAAGTTATGCATTACAATTATTTTATATATATTGAAGCAGCCGTTTCATTGTATCAGCATCTGCACAGTGTGAGGTCAGCCAAAAGAAAGCAACATGTCAATATGCATATATATATATATATATATATATATATATATATATATATATATATATATATATATACACACACAATAATAAATCAAATAAATAAAAAATGCCAAAGCAAAGTGAATTTCAGAATTGTAGATGATAAAAGTAGTTTAATAATAATAATAACAACAACAACAACAACAAGTTATTGGCTGATTTGGCTGCCGTCTTCCGGATTAAAAGCCACCCACAAAGGCAATGAGTACTGGCCAATCAGAGACTGCCCCCCCCCCTTGCCCCTAGCGGTGTAGAAACCACTGTCAGAAAAGAGTTGTGGGTCAAAATGTAATCTCTTCCAAAAACAAAAAATATGTCATTTCCAGCTCAGAGTCTGGACAGGATAGAGGGTGGGTCTGGACCCAGACCGTGGTCTGCCTGTTAGTAAGAGCTCAGTTCTGGTCTCAGTTAACAGAACCATGGAGACATGACAGGACATGTGTTACAATGTAGCAGGTCAGAAGAACATGATGCATAAAAATCATACATGACACCTTAATGTAATTCTTCAGCGAGCTACCAGCACTTAGGCAGTTGTCAATCATTTTGTAAGACTTCTACCACTTGGACCAACCATCACATTAAAGTACAGCTTGGTTAATTTTGATAGGAGCTCTTTTAGAAGAATGAACCCAATAAGTACACTTCCAAGCTCACACTTGTTTACTTGTACAATACAATTCAAATTCTTTTGCCTTCTGGGTTTCACTGTTTTTCATTCAACATCACATTTTGTTTCCATTTACATTTTAGACAGTGTATTTACCTTTTTGGAAATGGTTTTGTTAAACTTTTAAATGAGGAATTACTATTTATATATACGATTTGACGTTTTTTCTGTAATTAGTTACGATTTTGGTGCAGCCACAGCTATCCTACTATAAAAAGTTTCCATAAATCATGCATGAAGTTTAATCCTGAGAATTTGGCCGATGGTGCTTTTAAACATTCTTGGCCGAACCTGGGTTGATAGAAGTGATTGTTGGGGGAAAAACAAGAATGTGTTATGTGTTACTTAAGTTATATATCTGGTTTATTTTTATGTGTTTCTCAGGTTGAGATTCTCGCAGGAAAGGACAAAGGAAAGCAAGGAAAAGTTACCCAAGTCTTCAGACACAGAAACTGGGTTATCCTGGAGGGACTGAACACAGTAAGGAAGTGTTATTTCTCTCAGAGGAAAGTAGACCAACATGCTTATAGGACATCTAGTTATACTGTATGTCTCCTATACACTCAAACAAACTCTGGACACACAGAGATGACATTGCCAGTTCCCCATTTCACAGAAATAAATGAATAAATAAATAAATTGGATCACATATTTATTTCTTGGCTCCACCAGATGGAG